>OY728133.1:936017069-936642069 GCA_963277665.1 Viscum album | reverse complement strand
GTATGAGTCATGTGAGTTTGTTTCGTTATCAATTGCCAACACTTGGTTATCTTAATTTAATACAAACAAACCATTATTTAAATGTTCCATACCATAACATACATTATTCTTATAAAATAGAAAAACCTTATTTCCAAACATGAAAATAAATCCATCCATATCCAAACAAGATACATAAATTATGTTTTTGGTAACACTAGGCACATAATAATAGTTATGTAAAACCAAGATCATCCCAGTCAGCAATGAGAGGTGGTAGTCACCAATAGCCAATGCAGCCAGCCCTACGCTGTTGGAAACTCGAAGATCCACCTCTCCTCTGGCAATATTTTTAAATCTACTTGGTTCTTGCATTTGAATACAGATGTGAGCCCCACAAGCTGTATCTAATACCCAATGTGTAGAAATAAAAAGATTACACTCGATAACGAATGCACCATTAGCGTCCCGATGCTTCGGGGTGTAGTTACTCTTCCAGTGGCCTTGCTTGCCACATGAAAAACACATTTCCTCCCATTCCATTCCCTATCTCTGGATCTTCACCTTCTTGGAGGGATGGTGCTCGGGGGATTCAGACCGTTTATAAGTCTTTGGCCCATTTTCCTTGTCCTTACTTTTCTTATTCACCATAAGGACTGCAGGTTTGTCACGCCCCATGTCCTTATCTACCTGGTGAGTTATGGGTAGGTGTTCCGATCTAGGCTCCACTGTAACAGGATCTTCCATCACATATAATTTCCTCTCATGGCGATGGATAACGCGTAAACACCTCTACCACTCTTAGAAATTGGTGTCGGTGAGAAGGTTTTTCTTTCTCGAGTATGGTTCGCAATGATATATTTGAAGACATTTTATTTCAATTTCTACAAATTAAGGTGAGAAAAGGTTTCATACTTTATTACAAAACTAAGACAAATAAATAAATTAATACTTATTAGTCTCCCACTATTTTATCAAAATCCAATAGCCCTCACCATTGATTTCAGAATATTATATTTCCTGAATATTCTAGTGGCAAGGATCCATATTTCCCTTCATATTACCACATCTAGGGTTGTTCAAGAAACTTTAAGGGTTTTAGGTAGACATTCCAAATGCCAGCTGCATTAACTCGCATCTCCTTGATCTGCAAAGTGGACTCCCCAATCCAGAAACCCTTTTATTTTGGATTTCCTCAACCTTTGCCTCTTGGTCACACCAAGTCCTGCTATGGCAGTCAACCCTTGATGAAAACCATGTCATGTCAACCCAAATACTTGAATTAGAATTCCCAGATAATTGAAATCACCTCAACTAGGTTTGTTCAAGCACTTTGAACTATCATTCAATTCTAACCATGATTATGGAAGGCTATACCGACATAATATTTATTTTGAGGGATTTTATCCTTATACATAAATTTCCATTTTATTATCTTTGATTACATGCTTTTTAATATTAAGTGGGATATACCTAAGTGATTAACCATGTCTAAGATAATATTTATGTATAAGCTAGTTTTATTTTAGTTCCATCTTGCATGCTCGTTTAATTCATTAATTGTGTGATCATGACAACACACCCACAATAAATAAACCATGATACTGACAGAAATAAAATAAATGGTATGATCATGAGCTTTTTTTATTGGTTAGTTTATCTAGAGATTGATAAACTATCCCAAGACCTAGGGAGAAACACCTTGAACCTTTAGGTTTCGTGTTTACAGCTTTCCACATGTCCACATTTGTATCTCCTTAGATTGGTTTCACCTTGGCTCCTGACTTGAGCTGCCTCCACCAGCTTGGGAGCTCCATCCATTACATATGCATTTATCTCACACGCAGCTGAGGCGTAAAAAAGGGTTTTTACATAAAAGAATACTTGGGCACGCAGGCACTATATATTAATGAGGAGATGCCTCACAGGCCAAAAAATTTAATTTAAATAAATTAATTAAATGAAACCATTCACATAGAAAGGTCTCGGTCTAGCTAATGATCATCCATACTTGCAACGATATTTACGTATAAATAAAACTAGCATTCAATTCATTAATTGTTCTTGTTTAAGATAAATCATGCTCAAATCAATTAATTATCTTTAATTAATCAATCCTTTTTATCTTAAACCCTTTTCTGAACTTCCTTGATATTATCATCCATCATAATTTTAAACAAATAAATTCATTTAAAATTATCCTTGTATGTAACTTGTACCTTGGAGCCAACCCAGTGAATTCCCATTTATTATGCAGATGTTAAATTAAACACATATATATATAACACCTATCAGGTGGTGTGCCTCATCTTTACGCCTGAACTATGGTACATGTCTCAAGGGTTTCTATAATATAATAATAAATTTTAATAAATCTATGTAATTTGGGTGAGTACATGGAGTGTAGTTCCGACAACAGGGCGTGTACTTTTCTTCACCGTCCATCTGAAGTATACGCCCGGGGACATGGCGTGTTAATGTACTTTGGAAATTTTCAGAGTACACGGCATGTTCTGTGGGACACACGCCGCGTAGTTTCCGAATTACATAGTTTCCAGTCGGGCAAGCTGTGTATGGGGTACACGACCCAACCCTTACCCGAAGGGACTACACGACATGTTCATTGGACCACACGACATGTATTCTGGAAACCGTGTGCCACCGGTTTTTGGTCAACACACGGATTCTTAAATTCTTAAAAAGAATCAAATACATGGCTTGATTTGGAGGATCAGTCAGTGCATTGAACCTAGACTACATAGCGTGTACTTCTGAATACATGTTGTGTATTCTGGTGTTGTACGACCAGAAACATTTGGCTCCTCCATATGAGTTCCTCTATTTTTTTTAATCAAAATTAAAAGAAAAATTCGTTTCTGTGAGGTCAACGAGAAACGAGGGAGGAGGAACAGATCTCGAGATTTAGATTTCTGGAACGATTAAACATGAATTTAAATAACTAAATTATTAAATACGTAAATCACCAACAAAAAACTATATAATTATGATCAATGATGTGACCGATCTGATACCACTTGTATGTTTCCGGCGCAGCGAAAGCGCGTTAGTGGGTTTGCCAGACATTAATTTTAGAGTTAAAAAACGTTCAATCTAAGATCCATCACGATATAAAATGCGGGATCTTCATAATGGAATGAAGAAAAAAACGAAAAGAAGAATCTCAGAACCATTGATATAGGATCATCATATGTTGGTTATAATTAATTTAATTAATTCACAAGAATTACCTCGGTGGAATTCTTTCTTCATCGATGTCTCCGGTCATGATCTTGTGATCCGTTGTTGCGTCATAGAATCCAAGTATAGGATTCCTCTAGTGGTGATCCACACGTGATCCACGTATCTCTGGACGTCACCGAAGGGATCTCCGGGTGCTAGAGCAGAAGAACCTTCACTTGCGATTTCTGCCTTTGATCGCCTTGATCTGGTGGAGGATCTCACTATCATAACTTGAGGGCATTCTTGGTGGAAAGGGAATTCTCTCATGGATTAATATTATTTCCAAATCAGTTGTGCAGAATAATGGCTCTTATGAAAAAAGTGTTGGGGTTTTGAGGATATTTATAATTGGGTTTGAGGTTAATAGAGTTATGGCAATAAATAAACATGTTGCGCATTTTATTTTTTTCATTAACTATTATTGAAAACACCGTGTAAAATTATTAATTCCATGACATGCCCCCATGCTGATTATGATTAATATCATTTAATAAAACAATATTATATCCTTAAAATCCTGACTGGAAAACTACACGGCATGTAATAATTAATATACGGCGTGTACTTGTTTTCCATTTTTCTCCACCGCATTTATTAGACCTTGAGTAATGGATATTTATTTATTAAATAAATGTAACTACATTACTCGCTAATAAATATATTAATTCGCCCACAATATATTCTCTCGAATAACTAGTGTCGAAATAAATGTGATCGGGCATCCTTAATTAATTATTAAACCAGATTCCGGAATAATATTTATTTAACTTGTTAAATTAATATTTAACTAAGATACATGGAAACACTCAGTGTGTGACCCTCTAGGCATCTTTTTCATTGGCATTAGGCGGATCCTGCCTAAAGTCCAAGGTTAGCGTCTAGCAACATGCCAAGGAACCCATAGAGAAAGAATTTAATGCCTCAATGACGTGTCACCTCCACCGAACGCTTACCATGTAATATAATCCCTTTGTCTCGATATATCTAATCAAGCGGGTTGAATGCTAGTGCCATCAACCCATGTTCTCGATTATTATTTCTTTGACTTCCCAAAATTGAACTCGCCCATACCTTACCATGGCCATGGATTTATTTAGGCTATATCAATTCCATCAAAGGGCTTGAGATATCTATTTTAGTTATGGAACAGAAGGGACAAATGCTTTCTCGCATTATCTATTAATGCATTATTACTCATGACACACCCAACGTATCCTACCTCACTGCGAACAGTGTGTCGTCACAGTTTTCATCAATATATCTAAGTGCGCGAGTTTCAATACCCATTAATAATAATATTAAAGTCTAAGGACCAATACACACGCCCGCAGATAGGAACATCCAATGACACTATGAAATGTGGATTTCTTACTGGCAGGTCTCGTTCTCATAATATCCTCCTGGATATTACCAAGGGAACACACCATGAGAAGGTGCCTAAATGTTTTATGAGTCGTCACCCCTAATGACCTGTATTCTTTCTGTCCCTCAAATAATATCATCCGGCCATATAACATTTATTCAAGAAAAGTGTTATGGCACTTCTGGGTTCTCATCATAGCAGGGATCTTCTAGGACCCTTTAATGCAACAGCTGTCTTTAGGACATTATCACATACATTGTCACACAGAAGAACAATCACGATGTGATAAGGCTTTTATTCATGAATAAATTAAAAAATCAATTGGTTCTAGGCCACCAACTCCAACATTGAGGAGGAAAGATCATGGATTTATAACCAAAATGAGGATTGATAGAGATCATATGTTTATATTTCAAGTAAAGATGAATATGGGAATTTTTAAGGAAGGGGTGACAACATACATTTTTCATATGATTACCAAACTATATTTTTTTAAGTTGAAAATTTCTAACCTGATAATGAGAATTTTCAAAATAATATTAAACATTTCAATGATGGAAAATTGGAAGACTTTTTTTGTGAAGTTGTAGTTCTAAAATTTGGAAATATATAATGTCCTCCATCAATACCTTAGTTAAAAAGAGAATTTTTGGATGATACTCATAGCTTGAAATTTTTATACACCCTATTATTACCAAGATGAATATAAATTTGAGGGAGTAATTTTGGTGGGATAATATAATGTGAGAAATTAGTGATTATGTGTCAAGATGTTTTTTTCAATAGTAAAAGGATGAGAGGTAGTATCTTAATGGTTTAATGAAACCTCTACCTATTACTATGTATAAATGGGATGAAATTATTATGTACTTTGTCACAAGATTTCTAAGGACTCTTAAAAAGAATGATGAAATATGTGTTATTGTTGAATGAATCACAAAATATACACATTTACTCACTATAATAGAGGATTTACCTCTTAAAACCCTCATATATATTAATATTATTGAAGTTGTAATACTTTATTTAAAACCTCTATCAATTGTGTCTGATCATGATTGACAATTTACATTGAAATTTTGGAAGACTCTTGAGATGGATCTTGATACCGAGTTTTATTTGAGCACCACTTATCACTCTCATCTCGATGGATAGTATAAATGAACAATTAATACATTATAATACATATTTAGGTCATGATTTCTTATCATTAAATGTTTGTGGGGTCAATATTAACCTTTGGTATAGTTTTCCTATAACAATATCTTCCATTTAAGTATTCAAATGGAACTATATAAAGTATTATATGGGAATAGATATCATAATCCCACTTGATGAGATTAAGTTAGTGAAATGAATATTCTAGTCATTGAAGTTATATAGGATACCAAAGAAAAGGTAAATATTTTTCAAACCTATATAAAAATAGCTCAAAAAAGGAAAATGAGATATATTGATAAGTAGAGGAATGATTTGGAATTTCCAATGGGAGATCATGTATTCATGAATGTATCTCCATGGATGGGTGTTAGAAGGTTTTTTAAGAATAGTAAACTAATCCCATGTACATCAAACCTTGAAAAATCCTAGAATTAATTGGAGTAATGGATTTCTATTTTGAAATTTCACCAATTCTCTCTAATGTGCATGCTGTATTCCATATATCATTATTAATAAAGTACATTATATACCCAATTCATGTGATGACATATAAATAAATATAATTATAATGAGGTCTATATTAATATGAATATCCAATACAAATTTTGGACACTAGAGGAAAAGTGTTGAGGAATAAGATAGCTCAGGGTGTAAAGGTACTTTGGAGAAATCATAAGATAGAAGATGAGATGTGGGAACCTAAGCAATTCATGATGAATAACTACCCACATATTTAAATGGGGTGAAATTGTATAAATTAATAGGATTATTGTTTTTAAATATGGATGAATATAACACCTTGAGTATTTATCATATATTTCTTTTATATATATTTAACCTCTTTGATAACTTAGAATACACATAACCTAGAGACTAAACGAACTGTAAAATGTTATACCATTATAACCCATCCATTAAAAATAGGATATGAATAGTACTAAATAAATTATGAAAATTATATTATTTAAACATTTATAAAATAAATTCATTGGTTATCAATAAATTTTAAATGAAAATAAAAATCATTTGAAAGAAAAAGAATTGTTTTTTTGAAAATATATATTTTTTAAAAAAGTTGTTTCATTGGGTTTTGAGAACTTATTTTCTAATTAATTTTCTCTAATTTTTTAAAATTTATTTATATAAGTTATGTTATATTTTTAAATCATAATTAAAAAATTATAATAGAGTGAATTAATTATAATTTTATAAAATAATAATTTTTGATGAATAGAGAAAAATTCGGATTTTTATTGAAAAGTAACTTTTCATTTAAAGAATCTCAAAGTTCCATTTAAAAAAATCATTTAACAAAAATTATGTTAAATTATAATAAATCCAATTGAGCTCATAAGAATCAATTTTATGCTGATTCTTGATATAAAAACTATTTCTACTTGAGAAAAACTTTTTTTGGAAACACATTTGAGCAATGAGCTTACAGGTTTAATTTAAAATTAAATTACTCAAATTATATGACTTTAATTCCAAAAAATGGTTTACATATTTTTAATTATAATAATTAGTATTAGTAAATAATTATATTTTAATTTTTTGGGTCATAATTGATCAAAAAAACAACAAAAATCAATTACCCTAGTTAATGTTAAAACATGTTTATCGAGGGTTAAACTAAAAAGATAAGGATTAATTATAAATAAAAACGTTTATAATTTCTATTTTTTGGCCATATTTAAATATTATATAATACATGGTTTGGTAATTTTATATTTTAGATAAATTTGGTGTGTGAAAAACATTGTTATAATTAATTATTTTTAAAAATTTCAATGGTGTCCTCTCCCCCATTTTAAAAAGGAAACCCCCTCTTTTTTCCAAACATATGGAGCCCTTTGGTTTGTAAAATTCATACCCAAAAATATTCATAAAATCCAACCTTATTACCTATATTCTATGATTTGATCAGAAAACTATTCTTGGATGGAATTTGGTAAAAACCTAAAGAGGTTCTCCGAAATAATTGTATAGTTCTTAACCATGAATGTTCATTTTATTTCATCATCTACCTCCTTATAATATTATCCAAATAAAATAAAATAATAAAACAATATATTCATTATAATAATAAGTAATTTTGAAAGTGTAATAACTAAAATTTATACCCTTTCCCAACAAATGGGAAATGAAATAGTCGATCATGTGTACAGCAGACTCCAACCATGCAAATCTATTTAATTTTTATTCCGTCATCACTTATCATAGATGAATATAATTATGGATTATATATGTATATATGATATTTTTTAGATAATTAAACTCCTAAAATTATAATATTACATACACCTTCATACCTTCTAATCCATTGAAAATTGATAACGCTACTAATGTGTATGTGTGGACTTCCATCTCCACGAAATGATGTGATACATTTTTCATTTTATTTTGAAACTGATAATAATAAAGATATTTTTTTGAAAATATATGATATAATAATGATTCTGTAATGATGAAATATTATTTGTCTTTATTTTTTACAATCTATTGGAAAAATAGAGACAACATTCATGTGTACACAACTTACCATCTCCAGAAACAGTGCAATTCATTTTTTTATATAAATTTTACAGATTTATATATATTAATATTAAATAAATATATATGATATTTATATCATGACATGAATTATAGATATAATTTAACCATGATCAATTTATAAGAACAAAATCTACCGAATCAAATCATACATGAAAAATGAAATACTTATCACCATAAATAGTGTCATTAATAAAGTTTTTTTAAGAAATGGATGATAATAAGTTATAGTAAATCATATATGGTATGAAACATATTATTATGGGTATTTAATATATTCAAAAAATATATATATTTATTATAAATGAGTTTTCAACATGAATGAAGGAAATCGAACATGAGGTGAGGGTTTCTTGTCTCACTTTTACATCCGTAAGATATATGTCATATTCACCACTTATTTTTTGTGGTGAATATAATACCTCTTATATATATATATATTTAATATCTTTATCTTCATGGTATTTAATGTTTCATTTGAGTTTATTTATTTCATGGGTGTTATGATCCAAAAGTTACTAAAGTGGTAATGGTTTATTTCACAATCCAATCATTATTCAAGATTATTTATGTTTATATCACCATTGGGGAAATAATTATATCCTTTTATCATTAACCAATTAAAATTTATTTTACTCTGTTTATTATATAAATTAAATTTTTTCCTTTTAATTTTCTCCCTTTGTTGACTCGTGAGATTGAAATAATTGTTTTAAGGAAAATGACATCATTTCCCTCTTCTATCAAATTTTCTTTTACTTGAATATCCATGCATTATTATAATGTTTTAAAAAATGTTTTTAATATTATATTATTATTGTTAAATTTTATTTTTAACCATGTTTTACCTTTTAGAAAATTGTTTAAAATTATTCCTCTGGTAATTTTCTAAATAATATACTTTTTGACTTTTTTCTATAAATCTAAAAGGAATATTTTTTTCAAATACATGGCATAAATAAAAGTTCAAACCATCATAAACTGTCATTTCATTGAATTTTATAATAAATGTTTCAATAATTATTTTAGAAGAAAATTATTTTGCTAACATTCTAGAAAATTCTTGATGATTTTATGGAACATGGATATGGAAGATAAATCTTTTGAAATGACAACTTTAAAACCTGGTCTTAAATAAAATCTCTTACCTCATGTCCTGAATCAACAAGAAAAATAATTTATTTAATGAATAATAAAATTATATTAATTTTTTTATTCATTACTATCCATATTCATGTTTATCACTTTAATATTATTCATCTTAATTCATTTATTACCATGTTTTATTTAGTAATTGAGTTAGTTAAGTTCAAATTATATGTTTTGGGTCCTTCGATCTAAAACAACATTGGTGTGTTGACCATACTGGAAGGGGTCATGGTTTCATCATCAATAAAATCACAAAAATGTTATAATTATCATGTTTATAAATTTAATAATTGTTTATTATTATAGAGAAATGGATAATTGGAAACTCAAGAAGGGGATAATTCAGTTCTTACAAATTTATTTACAACAAACCATCCTCTTCAATGTATGTGGGTTCAAATATTTTCCTCAATGAAAACTGGAAACATGAATATAAAAAATTAATAGAATGGGATTTTAAAAAGAATATTTTTAGTGGTTTGGGGAACATAAATTCAGTATTCTATTCCCCCAACACTATACTCTATGAGTTTGTTGATTTCCACAATGACATCCCATTTTCTTGGGGCTCCCAACTGATTATCAATATTCATTACTTATTACAATGGTACTATATATTTTAACTAGGATCTCCCTTTATAAGAACTATCAATGGATTTAACACTCTCACTTTCAATGAGTAAAAAAATATAATTAATGAAATTATTTAGCAAACTATTCTAAGTAGTAACGAAGAGTAGAAAAAGATACATCCTGATAAGATGATAGTATTCAAAGCTTATCTATGGCTGGTATTTTTTTGCAATGTTAGGCTTAAAATAATTGTGCATGAATATTTTATTTGATATTTTCTATGTACAATAATTATTCAATACTATTATCAGAGTACATGTGAATTTTTTTCTTTCAGTACATACTCTTACATGCTATAATTAACAATTTGTTTTATATTTCCTCTTTTATTTTGAATGTAAGAAGCGATATAATCACAATTTTGAAGTTTATAATCTATTTATGAGATATGATATTAAAGGAATTAATAAATTCTTTCCAAATATAGAAAATACTTCTACATCAATGGTGTTAGAAATATTCTCCTTCTTTGTATCTTTCTATTCATGGAAAAAAAACATTTTATACAAATTGTACTTTCCTTAAATAGATAATACCATCTATGATACACTCCATAACCATGAAACAACTTATCAAAAGATTAAAAAGTAATCATATAATTATGAAAAATACATAGATGTTTATGAGATATCTAGATGAAATAAATTTTCTAGAAAGATAAATTTCCAAAATGTATCATGTGATAAAACATATCTTTGCATTACACTATATGAAAGACCATAATAATTCAAAATTTCAAATGAAAATTTTTCAGAATAATAAAAATATTTTATTAAAGTGTGATATTTAAAATTGAAAACATAATGTAATGATCAAAATATAGTCTTTTGCGAGTAACTTCTTCATATGATAATGGATTTTTATAAAAGGAATCTCACTAAAATAACTAACGTTGAATTATCTAGTAGCTAATAAATTTTCTATGTATGATAATATTATTCATATTAAGATAAAATTTGACATAGTTTTTTTATGAATATGATAAAATTAAAGATAATTTTTTAATGATTTGATTCTTGTGAAATAATAATATTTTCTATATATTGAATAAATTACATGGTGTAAGATAAGATCTTATATTGAGCATATGATAAATACCATATACAAATATATCATTATATAAACAAGAGATTAATTAATTTGAATAAAATTAGGTATTTTTTTAATCATCAAAACCAACATAAAGTCTTAGATATTTTTGAACACCATAAGGGTTTCAAAGAAATTCCTCCTTTTGAAAATCAAAAAACTGATTGAATTGATTTTTTTTAAAAAGATCATTAAATAAAATTTCGAATATTTATATACTTATACCCCTATAATAAACCTTTTAAAAAAAATTCCCTTTTTTATTCTCTACAAAATAAATTTAATCTCTTGAAAAAAATAATTTGTGTTATTCTTATTTTTCTTTTCCCAAATATAACATTCTTCAACATAAAATAAATATTTAAAATTTTATTTTCACATTATTATTCACAATAAAGTAACATTATTCACCTAAAAATCAATTTCTAAATAATTTTATTCTCATCTTTCTTCTCCCCAATTTTGTGACATCAAAAAATTATAAAAAAATACATTCAATATTTGACATAAGTAAGTGTAATTAGTCAATCCTACTGGATGTGAATATAATTTAACATGATGTTATATTAAAAATAATAATCGAAAAATATCATTAATTAATTATAGAAACTCAACCATAAAACAATAATAAAGAATAAACACTAAGAATAAAATCAAAACATATTTAAAATATAGATAAAAAGATTCCAGAAAAAGGAATAATACGATAGAAATAAATAAATAAATGAATTTAAAACATTAAAAAAATTATGAAAGAATTAAAATTATTTATAAAAACATGATTCAAATGATTTTATAATTCCCATTGAATCAACCTTGTAAAATATTATAGTATATGAGCTCTAGGAAATAAAATGATTTTTTGTGGTAGTTTTTTGAAAGACAGCTGTTGGAAAGAGGGTAGAGAGGATGTAGGAAGAGGAGTATCAACAATTTAACTAAATATCATCCAATATCATTAATTATTATCCAAGTCACACTTAATCACTTCAACTCGTACTTATAGTGGTGTATTGGGTGTTGAGAGATGCTGGATGTACCCTTTTTTAAATAAAATCTATTTGTAGGAGAAAATGATATCATAGAATATGGTTTAGGTAATGGTAAATAAAATTTTGTAGAAAACCATGGAATTTCTCTTTGAAAAATTTATATAGGGTAAAATAGTTAATTTAAACCATTGGAGGTAGAATAATCGAAATTAACAAAAGGGTTCATGGAAGACATCTCCCATGAATTTGAAATAAATAATCTACACAAGCATCAATTATTCTCACCATGTCATTTTTGTAGTAATCTAGATGAGTTTTGAATCCATTCCAGACATACTGAGAAAAATTTATAAAGAAATTCTATACATCTACCTTCTTAGAAAAACCGATGAATAACTTATTTAAAACTTAAAACGGATTATATGACATATTGATTTGAAATATAGTAGAAACAACTTCATTTACTATTTTCGATACAACAAAAAATGTATCTACCTCTTATTCATCATCATTATTTCTATTAAAGACCATTGATTTAATTTTTTTTATAATTAACTGATGTAACACTTGAAACTCATTTTCTAAAAAACAATTTATTTTTTCTAATGATACAACCATTATTCTAGAACCATTGATAATGAGAATTAAATCCTTTTTAACTTGATATGTAGTATGCCAAACTTCTGGAACTTTTTCTTTCAAAAAGGAGGTGATCTTATTTTAGTATTATTTATTTACATAATATATTCAAGTTAAAAAACTTGAAACCTTTTGACTTCATTTATTATATCCCTTTGAAAATATTGAATTATTTCCTTGCAGATATGGTTACATTGTATTGAATATTTATAATAAGTCATTTTATATATCTCTATACACACTCCATTTAACTATAAGAGTACATCGACTTAATTGGTGGATTCTCTAGTAGGTTTTTCTAAGAACATTTTTAACCCAAATTGAACTAGTATAATTACTTAACAACAATCATCCATGGAGACTACATGCTCACTAAGAGTCCCTATTTCACTTATGGACTCAACAAACTAATCTTTCATGGATTATACTTCATACATAAACTTATATTATCTATCTTGAGCACTCTCAGTAGTATCCTTATCACCATTAGGAACATATGATGTTCTAAACTCTATATAGACAGGATAATATCTATCTTTTTATACTTATGCACTTTTTTTCTCATCAATTTGTTTTTTTCTCAAAAATGGGGTACTTCTCCAACATGTTGTGATTCTACAGATTCTTATCCTATTATTATTCAACAAAATAACATATTTGACTCCCTGGTTAGAGAAATTTAAACAAGATTTGTGGAACTTCACATTATTGAAATGGGCATTTATTAATCAACACTAATAAATTGTATTATAACTAAGGTTAATCTTTCTCTATGAAAAAACATGAATAGAAGAAGGATTAACCTGATTAGGTGGTGAACTAGCTTCCGGAGTAGTTTACTCTTTTTATTTAATAATAACCATGATAATTAATTTCCTTTTGAAAAGAACCTCATCATCAATAAAATATCTTACTTCATCACTTTGAACTAGTTTTTAAAATTAAATAGATATATGTCCAGGGGTCTGAGAAACAGATCCACTGGTAACTACCATGAGGGATGAATTTCCCTAAGTCAAAGTGGGATTAATTTTATATTTTTCAGAAGTTATACATAGAAAATTTCTTAAAGAACAATTCTATAGAAAACACTTCTCTCTAATATGTTTTGAATCAATTTTTTTAGTCTATGACATCTAGTTGCAAAATTTTCATCCACAAAACACCAATGTAGTGATATATTAGGGTTACTATACTTGAAAATGGAAAAAATTATAGAGAAATGTTATTTACGTGATACATATATATCATAATATAACATATTAGACTGATTGGTCATTAAATCATAAACAAATGAAGTAATTTAAATTCTTGAAAGAGAACTTCCTCAAACTCACTGTTACGATGTACGATGGAAGACTAAATAAAATTTATAATAGTTTTTCTTCCTTGTTCTAAATCTGTCACCAGTTTCTTTTAAATATATATTTTTATGAACATGTAATTAATCATTTTTTTGGGAGCCACTTCATCTAAAACTACTAAATTAGTGAATTCTATGTAGCCTTTATGATGACATTTAAGCATATCATCAATTTTCATAGAGGTTGTCAAAAATCATTTCTAGTTTACCATCATAGTTACTATGTCTTCATAATCACCAAAATTAAATATAGTTGTGTCATAGAACTCACGAACTTCATTATCAAAGAAAACCTTGGTTCTTCTTTTATTTAAGAAAAACATTACACGAGGATAATTGATGACATTTTTAAAGAACATGCATGTTATATCCAACCACGTAAAATCTATTGTATTCCCAAATAGAACTTTTCTTGATGTCCTTAGCTTCTTAATTATACCAAAATATGCACCATTGGTTCATTTGGTTTTGTCCATCATGCATGAGTTTTCTAAGATTTATGGATTAGGTAAACAATGTTTGGATAATAGAGAGATGAGAGTTTGAAGTTTTTCAAAGGTTTAATTTGTACAGCTGAAACAATTTCTCTTCTTTACCAATAATTGATGGGTAACATAGTGATATAAAGAGTAATAATTAAAAAAAACTATGTGAATTGTATTATATTATTTGACTAGTTTTTCAAATATTGATGCCAAATCTCAAATAATTAAAATATTTACTTAGTTTCAAAAATTAACTACTATGTAAGAAAAATTTAAATAAAAAATATTAAACAAACCTAATTTTTAGTTGATAAAAAAAATATATTAATAAGAAATGGTTTAGTGAAAATTATTACTAATTTATTTTCTATGAAAACAAATTCTAAAGAGATATATCATTTTGTGCATGATATTTCAATAAATTATTACTCAAATCATTTTTTTCTCAAATGGTTGGTCGGATTATTTGAAATATATATTCCTCTATTGTTATCACATTTGTTTATAACACAATTAAAATTAAATCTAAAATCCACTTGGCTATGTTTATTTCACAATAACTTTTCACAATAACTTCTTGATAAAATATATTCAACTTCAGTGGTTGATAATTATAAAAAGTGTTTTTACGTACTTGACCATGATAGTAGATATTTTCTAAGAAAATGACAAGTTGTTTAGGTGTTTATACTAAATTTTATACATCTAGAAAAACCAGTATCAGAATATGTTGTTAAATTAAAATAATAAGTTTTTTAAAAAATAAGATAAATATATATAGTTCATTTAAATAACATACAATTATGTTAGAATAATATAAATGAGATTTTTTATGATTTTATTGAAATATTTCACAAAGACATGCTGTGAAAATATTGTATGATATACTTTTAATATAATATAATAAACTCCAAATGATTCCTATATACAAATTTTTTTCAACTAGTTTTCTAGCCTCATGCATATAAATTTTAACATTCGATCTCATAGGAGTTGAGTTAGTATTACTATTTTTATGTAAAAAGTTTTTATGTAAATAAAGTATGTAATTTCATTGGTTTAAGACACTTTCAACATATTTTTGGTAAATTTAAAATCCTGTAAAATATTTTAACTCACCCATCATACTCATTTTAATTCCCTTTTCATATTTTTTAAAAAATAATTACAGAACTTTTTATTTTTTGATCTAAAAATATAATCATCAACATAAATTTTTCAAAACAAAATATATAAGGTTGAATTTTTCTTAAATAACGTAGGATATAACATTATTACTGAAAAATAATTTCATAAAAAAACACATTAATTACTCATTTTAGTCTCTTGGTTGTTATTTATGATTAAATAGTGCTTTAATAAGTTTCAAAATAGAGTTTTAATAGTGTAAGTCTTCAAAACTAAGAGGTTGTTCAACATAAACTTCCTCCCCTAAAAGTAAATTTAATAATTAAGATTTAACAGAATTTAAATATTTTTTAAAGTTTATATAATATGTATCTCAAAAAAGAATTCTAATTTCTTCTTGTATACCAATAAGGGTAATGGTCTCTTCATATATTTTTACATATTCTTGATTTTATATTTTCTACAACTAATATATCTTTATTTATAGTGATTTCAAAATGATCATCTTATTTGTTTCCAAATACCAATTCTATTCCAATAATAGGATAATCAGATGGTTTGATAACTAATTCCCATACTTTTTTCCTTTTCAACTAATTTAAATATTCCTGCATCGATAAAAAACATCTTTCAAAATTTAAATCTTCTTATATAGTTTTTGGTTATAGCTTAGATATAATGGTACAAAATTATACTATGTTTCCTATATTTATTATAGTTATAACTACCTCATCTAAGCTTATTATAACTATTTATAACGTATGGTCAATAAGATATCTATGTAATCAAGGAAACACAATTTCTATCTTACTATAATAAACCATTATAGGATTTGGATATATATAATAATGTTTAAAAACATTATATTTGTTATTATAATGGAAATTTTTAGATATCATGTCCTTGAGAGAATCATTTAGTTTATCAGCTTGAGTTATTTTGTGATCACAATGATCAATTTTATCAAACATAAATTTAGTTGATTCTTTAATAGTACTTTACCTTTTGTTGATATCATTATAAGATTTTGAAGTAGTTGAATAACCTTGAAATATTACCTTCATCAAATTTTGGATCAAATATACCAAGATTATCTGTGGTTTTTATGATTTAAACCATTCATCCAAATTCTTTAAAGTATATTTATTTTGGTTTTATACTATTCAGTAACTCATATGGTGTTTTCTTGAAAATATGAATTATTATAACTTTTTCAATAACCAAGCATGTTGTGTTAATACCATCATCCCAAAAATTTATGGGCATGTTATATTCACATAAAATTGTTCTAGAAATCTCTTTTAAAGACTTATTCATCCTTTTAGTAACACTATTCTATTTAGGTGTCTTGTGGGAAAATAAAATATGATTATTTACTTTTTTGAGATATATGAATTAAATTAATTAACCTCAAATTTACATCCATGATCAATTCTTAAGGAAAATATTTTGGAATATTTTTTATTTTTTACAAGATTAAGTAAATTAATAAAAATAAAACAAGATTAACTTTATGTGTTAAAAAATAAACTCATGTAAATATTGAAAAATCATTAATTAACAAACAGAAACATGATTTTCTATCAATAGTTTCAGTTCTAGTGGGTCTAAACATATCCATATGGATAAGCACTAAAGGCATAGATGTAACAATCTATTTTGTTGGTTTAAAATATGACTTTTTTTTCTTTCCCATTTGACATTCATCACATAGTTTCCTTTTATCCAATTTATGGTTCAGATATTTAAATATCAAATGTATTTTGGAAAACATTTTAAAGAGTAAAAATTTCAATGTCCATTCCATCTATGAAAAATCGATGATTCGTCAATTTTTTTCATTTTAACAATTTAATATTTTTATACATAAATAATTAAGATCAAATGTGTAAACATTAACTATTTTTAGTTTTTTAAACATCATAAAATTATCTTTTAAAACTAAACATTCATTTTTGGAAAATTAAAATGAATAACCATCATAAAAAAGTTTAGTATTACTGGTCAAGTTTTGGTTTAAGTCTTCAAAAAAATAACATTGTTTATGAGGATAGATTGTGAATTTATAACTATTCTAATAATAATAATTATTACTTTTAAATTATAACTATATGTGAGATATCTATTATCAATATTGGATATTGAGTGAATGTTAGAGAAATATCCACTCATATGCCTTGAACAACCACTATCCTTAAATCATTTTTCAATGTTTTTCATTTGTATTTTTTTATTTAATAAGAAATCTTACAAAAAACATTTCTAAGAATCCAAATTATATTGGTTCTACTAATGTTAGCTAAGAAATACTTTGGGGAAAGATATTTTTTTGTTTTTCATAAAAATTAGTAATATGTTTTGAAAAATAGTTTTTAAGAAAATAAATTTTAATACCACAAAATTGAGGATTCTTCAGGTTACATATGTTAGCATAATTTCCCATTTATCTAAATTGAAAATAATTTACATTTTAATGTGTTTTGTTTTTAGAACTAGTAAAAAATAGTTTTTATAAAATCAGGGTCTTTCACCTAGACTTCCTATTCATAATTTTTCTTTTTTAAGTTGGTTTTGACCAAGGAATTTGTTTAAATAATATATCCCTTTATTGAAAACTCTTTATGCATCTTTAATGTTTTTAACCTACTTCTGTAGGTACAGTATTGTCTTAACATGTTCAATAAATGGGGAATTAGACTTTCCCAACTGGTTTTTCAAATATAAAATGTGTTTATTTAGGTCCCCCTCATTTAAAATTTTATTATAATAATTCACGAGGGAATTTTTTTTATTTTTTAAACAATAATACTTAGTTTCCAACATGCAATTGGATTACCTTAATTATGCATATGAAATATTTTCATTTTCTAATTTAAAAACCATGATCATAAGAATAATAAGAATATAACTCAACTGAGTGTTCTATAACTCATATATTAGCCTTTTGATTAACATCTTTGGATTCAGATTTGTTGGATGTACATTTTCTAAAATATTCCTAAAAACTCAAGGTGTCCTTTTTATCTTTCTTAACTTTTTTCTAAAAACAAAATTTCTTTTATTATTTATTTTTGACTTGTTATAATCATTATGCAGTGTAAAAACATTCTTGATATGTCTAATTTCTTTCACTCATAACACCTCACTTATCTAGAGTTTTCACCATTATTTTTATACATATTTAAAGGCCTTCTAAAAACTCTTCTATTGTATAATAAATTTTTGAACTATTGAGAAAATTTTGAAGGTTCATCATTTGATAAGAACATCTTAACTAGTATTACTCTTTAGATGTTTCATATATCTCTATAACCTTATTTTTCATGTCATATGTATAAATTGAAACCTTTAATTTAAAAATTTATTTTATTACCATTTTATAATCTATATATTCATCTTTAATTTCCTCTTTATACATTATTATAGTTCTGATGAGATCTTTGATTTTGAAATTATTGACCTCTTTTGATTTTATGATGGAAAATGAGATTCCACTTTACATTGGTGGTAAAACTATGAAAACATTAAGTTCATTCTTGGGCTCAAGGATTGTTGTTCTTATAATAGTAACATTATTAAAAATTTCAGTCAGTCTTCCATTCAACTAAGTAATGATTTATTTTATATCTATTTTGATTGTTTCAAAAATATGTTTGGATGTTTCAAATCTAATATAACTTATATTTCTGGTACCTTTATAAGAACAATCTATAGTATTCTATATTTCAGGATATTTTTGATATTGATAAACTCTATTGAACTCAGATAGTGCTAATAAAAATATTTTATAACTCATATATTTGGAATTTAGACCATATTCTGCTTTAATTTTAGAACCATACATTTCATGTTTTATATTTGGCATTACATAGGGCTTTAATACATTATGATAAACTTTTAATCAAATATTCTTAAAAAATATGGTCATGTGAGCTATCCAAAAACCATAATTTCAACCATTAATGTAAGGATCTCTAACCATTGACATAACTTCTCAATTATCATCCATAGATTCCATTTGAAAAAATATCTCTGAACATTAAACTTTGAATTTTTTTTAACATAAGAGTCATGAAATTTTATATTAAACATTATATTAGATAAATGGAGAACTGAAAACTCAATAGGGGATGAATTGACTCCTAAAAATTTGTTTACTTTAAATCACCCTCCTCTAGGTATTTGAGTTGAAATATTTTCCTTATTGAAAATAAGAAATTTAAATATAAAATCATAATGGAAATAGATTTAATAGTTGATATTTATTGTGGTTTGTGGAACCAAAATCTCATAGTCCACTCCACTAAAACTATATTCCATGAGTTTGGTAATTTCCACTATGGAAATCATTTTTTCAGGGGCTCCAAAATATGAAATAGTAATTGTTACTTATTAAAAAGGTACAATAGCATTCAACAAGGATCTCACATTACACGAACTATCCAAGATCTTAACACACTCACTTATAATGAGTGTAAAAAAAATTATATGAATGAATCCTTAATGAAATTATTTATCTCATAATTTTAAGAAACTACTAAAAGTAGATTAAGATGCATCCCAAGAAGATGATTTCATTCAATTAACAGTTCTATATGATCTTCTATTTCACTGATAGGATTGAATGAATGACAAAAAAATGCTTTATTTGATCTTGTCTATGTATAAGAGTTATTCATTACCATTATCAAAGTATATGTGAATGCTTTTGTACTTTAGCACACAGTCCTCCATGCAACAACTAACAGTTTCTTTTATAAATTCTATTTGATATTGAACTTATGTATCAAGATAATAACCAAGGTTGAGTTCATAACTCATTTATGATATAGGATATTAATGGAATGAATCCATTATTTACAAAAATAGAAAATACATTTATAGTAGCGATGTAGAAAATATTATCTTTCTTTTGATTTTTCTATTCATAGAAAAATGTCATTTTATTGAAACCAATGTCCCATTAAATGGAAAATCCCTTCTCTTATAAACTCCAAAATCATGAATTGACTTATTGTAAGATTTAAAAAGTAATAATCTCATTCTTCTAACAGTTATATCTTCATAAGATATCAAACTGACTGAATTATTCATTGAAAAGAAATTTATAATGTACTTTGTAAGATAAAACATATCTTTGGACTGTAATGTGAATAAGAAAAACTGAATTCAAAATTGTAAAGTATAATTATTTAGTGTTAGATAAATATAATACTGAATTTTTATACATAACATTCAAAACTTCATCTCATGCTGATAATATAATATTTTATAAGTAACCTTTTCATAAGATAATAACATTTTATAGATCAACACTGACGGAAATAACTAACATTGAATTATAAGGTAGATATTCCATTCTCTTTGGAAGATATTATATTTCATAGTATCATAAACTTTCATGTGGTTTTTTTTATTCGGAGTACATTAATGATAATATTTCTAAAATTATTTTTTTATGAAATAAAATTTATTTAGAGTGATTTAATACATTACAAAGTGTAAGATAAAATTTTATAGTCAGCATAAGACAAATACTTTATACAAATATATCATATAAATCAATTCAGATAAAATTATTAGAATAAAATTTGGGATTTTTTGAGTCCTCAAAACACACATACAAATTGAGATATTTTCAAAAAACAATTTTTTGTCCCACATGTTTAAAACCATTAATATAAGTAGGTCACAAAAAATAAAATACATCATTTTAGGGATGTCGTAGTCCATTTATACACATAAGATACATTTTTATTCCTATAACGAATGAAAATGAAATAATGTATAAAAAAATACATTTAAAAAACATAATAATATTATAAATCTCGTAATTATTCATTAAATTCATCCATATGACCAATAATGTGATATCGGAATGGAAAACAAATTTTATCATTTTATGGAGGTAGAAATTCACACATACGCATGAGATATGTTATCATTTTCCAATAGATAAGGCGTAAGAATGTAGATAGTATCATAAATTTATAAAATCATAATTATTTCATAAATATAAAATATATTAACAAAATATATATTTATAACCAGCTATGTTTGGTGGGGATGAAAAACAAAACACATTTATTTGTGGGGGAGATATTCTTCACGTATTCATGAGGGACGTTTTCATTTCCCATAGAATGGAAAATATGTATAAAAAAGATAATCTACCAGTATAATAACATTTTATTATATTATATATACCAATTTCATTACATTTTTTTGTTATAATATATTTTATGTAGGTATAATTAGAAATAGATATGAAATAATCCTTTTAAGTCTTCTAACTACTCCTTGCATATCGTCCTTTCTCATACACATTAAATGTTATAGGATGATATTTGGGGGATACTAGGACATCATGGAAGCAGGTAAGATATTTTTAACAGTATTTGGGAAGATATTAATTAATATATAGTTATAAATGTGTGTGGAGAATTGAGTATTGGAGGTTTCCTTTTATATGTTGGGGGAGTGATACCCTTGTAAATAGTAAGAACATAAAAATAAAATAAATATATTTTTCATATAAAGTGGAGATAATTTTGAAAAATTTCAATGAATCAATAATTTAAGGTGGAAATAAACTCTAAAAATAAATTTTAGGCATGCGTTTTAGAAAGTTTATGAATTATCAGTTAGTTTAACTGCCCCCTTCTTAACCCTTTTACCCTTTATCGTGCTAAGAAACATTTATCATGGGAACTATTAATTATGAATAAAAATAATATTAACATCATTGAAAAATTTGAACCTAATTTTTACTAATATGAAATGAATTTTATAATATTCAATTTACAAAATTTTTAAAAATCACTTTATCATCTGTCATCAAAATATGATGAAAACCCATTTTTAGAAAAAAAACCCCTTTTAAGAAAAAAATGATTTAAAACCAAAACAAGGTATATTGTCAATTCTTATGTAACTAATTTTATTATTTTAAATAAAATGATAATTATTTGATTATAAAATAAAACCAAAACTTAAATAATCCTTGTGAATACTATAATTAAAAAAATATTCATAAATATATTTTATTAGAAAAAACATTACTTTGATTTCCAAAAATGTTGATCATAGATTTATAAGTTAAATATTATAATTTTAAATTAATTTTATTAATTATTATATATAAATATATATGATCTAGAAATAATGTTTCTTAATCATTCATGTAATTATTATGTCATCATAATGTAACAAAAGTTATATTATTTGTAAAATCATTATTTTTAACTATTTCTAAAAATACTAAAAAATTACCCGAATATAATTTGCACATGATGATATTAAAAAATTGATTTGATTTAATAAAATTATAATTATAAAATGTAAAATTTTAACATTATAGTAAAATGATATAATACAAGGAAAATAATTTGGTTTGAATAATGATATTTATTTTTAAAATGAAAATTTAAAAAAACATTTATATCGAATATGACCCCATAAAATATAATCATGAATATTACTATAATAAGAAATTAATTTTTAATTAACATTACCTAGTATTTCATAGGGATTTTATTGACTTTCATCCAATGATGATCTCTTGGTCCCGCTTCATATTTTCTTATACTGCTCATGGTTTGGGAAACATCATGGCTAGTACATAACATGACTTACATGACTGACCCTATCACATTTGTATATGATACACATTCCATCAATGGTATCCCCTCATGTATCAGAGGATAGATTTTATTAGAGATAATTATGTTAGGTGGAATTGTTAACAATTCCATCTTGTATTTTTTTATTCTGAATATCTGTAGTATCTTGTCAGTGTATGTACCTTGATTTTGTTTATGAAGTATCTTGGATCGATCATGATGGATATTAATCCCAATAATATATGTTTCTTAATAGTATTACTTCATATATAATTATTTTTTCTACTATATATTAATGGCCTATAAGAATATTATCCCATTTTTAATAAGTAGTATGTCATCAACAAATACAATTAAGAAAAGGTCACACACCCACTAAACTACTTATATACAAAATGCTCACATTTGTTCTTTATAAACCTAATTAAATTATAAATTAATAAAAGTAAATTTTACATGATCTATATTCTTTATTCATCCTATAAATGTATCTATGGAAGTTATATATAATATTGTAATCTTTTAGAGTCATAAATCCTTCTAGTTGATCCATGTAGACATCTTCCATAAGGATGTTTTGACATCCATTTCCCATATATAATAATTATGATTTGATGTAATTAAATGTAGAATTTTAATGTATTTTGATATATAAATTGGATAAATTTTTTAAACATAGTCAATTCCTTAATTATTTTTAATACTTTTTTCAACCATGCTATATTTATAGGTACCATCTCTACCTTTAATATCTAATTATAATTTTATACCAATTTTAAACCAAAAGTATTTAAATATAATAGATTAATTTATAAAATCTAAAATTTCTATTAGCACATGTAGTCCATCTCACAATTCATGAATTCTTTAAATCTAGTATATTTTTCTCAACTTACTACTTTCTTATGGGACACATGATCATTATTATCATATAATAATGAAACATCATCCTCAGTGACTAGAAAACCATATATTTCTTATTCTATAACCACTCAAGTGTGCATAAATAGTTCTTCTGTCTCTAGAACATCCTCTGACATAGGTCTTTGGGGAATGTTTCCTTGGTCCAATTCCATTTTATCTTGACCCTAAACTTTATTGAATTCTATCTTCCTTCCACTATATCATTTTTTTCATGTGCCCCCACTCAGACAATATGTGTTGTTTAGTTACTATTACACTTTTCAGTAAGGTTTTGTATAGTTAAGACCCTTGAGATTCTTCAAGATAACTTATAAATATACACTTAATTATTCTGGGTTCAAATTTGGTACATGAAGATGCCTTAACAAATACTTCGCATCCCTAAGAATGTATATGTGACAAAATGATATTCTTTCCACTAAATAATTCTAATAGAACACCATTTTCCTCATTAGTTGGTACTCAATTTAGAGTGTATATATCTTTCAATAATGTGTACCCCCAAAAGGATTTTAGAAGATGTTTATGAATCATCATTGATATCCCCATATCAAACAAGGTGTGGTTCCTCCTTTCAGTTACACCACTCCATTATGGTGTATTAGGAGGAATTAGTGGGAAAAAATCTCAAACTTCTATAGATAATAAATGATCTCTTGGTTAAGATATTATATTCCATGTCCTAGTAGATTTAATTTATCTTTTTACCATGTTTATTATCATTATCAGTCTTGTATTCCTTGAATTTCTCAAAGGTTTTCTGACTTATACCTCATTAATTATACATATCCATATCTATTAAAGTCATTAGTAGAGGTTTTAAAGTATGATTATTCAACCCTTGGTTCAATATGAAATTTCTCCCAAATATCTATATAAACCATTTTGTGGAGAACTATATCCCTTTTACCATTTCTATTAAATCGATTTTGGTTATTTTTCCTTACAATCAAGTGTGACATATACCAAGTGGTTTTAGTTCAAAAGAATCTAAATACCCATCTCAAAAAATAAATATCAATAAATTTTCATTTACATGACTTAGTCGGTGAGGGCATAGCATGGTGAGATATAATTCCTGTGAACCTAATTCATTTTCTATTTTTAATACATGGTTTTTTATTCCAATACATAATGAAAATTATTTAGATGTTCCATACCATAAAAATGTTATCTTCCTAAAAGTATCATTTTTTATTCCTAAATTTAAAAATAAAACCATCCATATCAAAATAGGATATAAAAATAATGTCTTTAGTAAAACATGGAAAATAATAATAGTTCTTTAACACAAAGATTATTTCTATTGGAAACATGAGATGAAAAACTCGTATAACCACTATAGTGAGTCTAGATTTGTTATCATCTCCTAGATATGCCTCACCTTGTGAAAACATTCTAAATATACATGGTTCCTATAATCAGTTTAAAATGTGGGAACCATAGAGTGTATTTAATATGCATTTTTGGAATCAGAATGATTGGAATAATTAATTAATTCCCCCAAATTCTTCTCATTGCTTCTTTACTATGGGGAATTTTTTTGCATTATCCCTTATTGCCACATGAAAAACAAATAGCATCCTAATCCATTGCTTTCCCCATGACCTTCCTCCTCTTTTTCAAAATTTTTGAAGATTCCTTATACTTGTATTTGGTCTTATATCCATTCAACTTTCGCTTTTTATTTCCCACCATAAGTAAAAAAGGATTCTCATGACTCATGTCCTTGTCAACTAGACGAATCTTAATAAAGAGATATGAGAGATGCTGTTAATTTTTTTTCATTTTAAAATTCACAAAAATTGATAAGCTCAATGGGAGTGAGGTATTTATGATATTAGTTCTAGAACATCCCCTAATAACCTAATGATTTGGGTCGGGTTGGAGGCTATATTAATATTAGGTGATGTATCTAATAAAAAAAGGATAAAAATAAATGGAATGGTATTTCCTAATATTAGGGAGATGATTTTTCCTTTTTAAAATCCAAAAACCTTCCAAAAAAATAAATTAAATAAAACAACCAAACTAATTATTCGATATATGAGAATAATCCTTGAAACTAAAAAGGAGACCAATAAAATGGTAATATCACAGTAGCAATGATAAAGTATAACACATGTATCAAGAAAAAAAGGATGTATAAATTTGAAAACATCAATGTGGAATCACTTCAATGACTCCAAAAGAGAAACTCTAAGATCCAACTATAACATAAGTGGTTATCATTAGGATAATCCACTAGGAATGTAAAAGACCTTTCCATTACCTGTGTAATGAAAAATAACATCTACATACACACCAATTTGAATATTCATAGGGTGAGTAATCATACCAAGTATGATTTATCCAATACACTACCTAATTCACGACACTAGAATAAGAATATGATAGAAATTTTTATATGAAACAGGTGATAAGAAAACAAATAGTTTTATTAAAATTCATAAATCAGTTAAATGAAATAATACGTTTATCATTTTTATTTCCATTCCTTTCCATTGGGTATAACCTTCCAAATCTCTCTCTCACACACACACATTTTATGGACCCAACTATAATTATGAGTGTTGATTAATATTTTTACCATAAAATTGATTGGTGACATATATTGATGGTTAAACATCATGACCACACTCCATCCCACATTGATGGTGGTACTACATGACCATTTTCCATCCAAATAAACACACAAAAACACAATCTTCCAAGTTCTAATAACAATTAAATCAATATAAATCATTTCTTTACTTCGTAAACATTTCATCAAACATATTTCTGGCATTAAATAAAAAATTATAATTTCAAATCCATAAATTAAAAATATAAATAAAAAGAGTCTCTCAAAAATCTAATGAAATTCCCATGTTCCCAATTCATAAAAAAAAGATTTCCTCTAATAAATAATTAAATACTTTATTTCAAAATATAATAAAAAAAATTAAATTTAAACTAATTCATGAAGTTAAAGTATAAGTAAAGAAGTGAAAAAATATGCCTACCTCTCAATGCATGATGAAATTTGAGAATGATACAATAATCTTCTTGAACCAGGCTCAAAACCTCGACACATAAAATGATTTAAAGAATACATCATTATAACACATAATATAATATAGATATATCTATAACAGATTATAACTAACCATTAAGTGAAATAATATGAGTAGATCTAAAGAGAAAGAGAGAAACGAGTGACTTACTGATGAATCTGGAGTTCTAACGCACCTAGTTCTTTTAAAAGAAGCAACCAGGTCAAAGGGAATCATCAATAATTCCTAAGATTATTGTGAAATTTGAGGGGATAATATAATTTTAAACATTTGGGTATTTGGGATAAAAAAAAGTTAAACTCTAATTTTAGAGCTTTAAATGCATGTCACACAGTTTGGGAAACTATGTTCCAATCATGGACCTTCCATGTCTCCAAACCACCCAATTATAAGGTAAAAGAATTGTTTGAAAACCTAAGTTACAACCAAGTTTTCCCCATCAGTCTATACTCACATGATTTTTCTTGGGCATCCTCATGGTTTGAATAACTCATGCATTATCCATGCACGCAATCCCTTATTTATAATCCATGTCACATTATTTCTTGGAGAAACCTATAAGGTTTCCCCCAACCATTCTCAAATCATGAACCTCCATAAATACTTCCAATACACACCCAAAACCAACTGAATACTCCTAAAACTCAATCTGAGTATTAAATACCTTCAAAATACATCATAAAAGATTAATTTACATGAAATTTATGGTTTTACATTCTCATCACAATTATAATTTCTATCTTATGAAATCTGGATATTTATGGTCCTTTGAAAAATTTTAGGCCATATCTCTAGTGAAGAATATTATTATTAATAAATATATTATATAATGAGGCCAAGCTACCATAAAACTTACACAAGTATGATACATTTCCCATGTAAAATTTTCTCTTGAATATCCACAATTTTCATTGGCACGTGTGTCAAAGTGTAATATGGTGAAATATCGATGTGGTCTCATCGAATCACATGGTCAGAATATAGTTGATACTTATTTAATTGAGATTAATGAAATAGATTATGTGTGGAGATGGATCATGGAAGTAATGCAAATAGAAAAGCTAAATCACCAATCCAATCTAGTATTTTAAATGGGTTAATGTGTAGAGGATTCAATTTACCTTTCTTACCAAAACATTAATTCTCTTCCCTTGTATCGATTTTAACAAAAACATGATTATCTAAATAAAATTATAATTTCCAATGAAAATGATCTATATAATATTTCTAAATAATATGAGACATATACAATATTTTACTAACCATATATATTTTATTAGTCATCTCTTGAACAAATATTGATTAAAAAAGATTCACTCATCTCTACCCAATAAAGCGAAGACTGATAATGAGGTTTATATAATTTTTCAAAAGGAGTCACATGTATCAGTTCTTGATAAATATTATCATATGATAACTCCGATAATTGTATATAATCCTCTCATTAGCTTCTTAAATCCATTAAGAAAGCTTAGAGAATGTATTCTAATGTTTCAATCATCTATTATGGTTGTCCATCCATTTGAGGATGATAATTCATACTCATGGTCACTATGGTTCTTAAATACTATTATAATGATTCCCAAATATGAGAAGTGTAATAAGGATCATTCTAAGAGATGATCAAAATTGGTATTCAATGAAACTTCATGATTTCAAAAAAATATAGTGTTTTTCTACATCTTCTACTATATTGTATTCCCAAATAGGAATGAAGTCATCCATATCTGTGATCCAATTCAAAATTTCCCATATATCATTTTTTGAATCATTATAGGTAGACTTGTGAAAAAATCAATATCTATGTTCTTCCATTTTAAAATGGGTATAGTTAAATATTTCAACATATCAGCTAGTTTTTATTGTTATCTTTGACCTACAAACATATGTGGCATCTTGAGACATACTCTATGACTTTTCTTTTTATTCCATCCCACCAGAAATGAGTTATAATTTCATTATCATTTATTTTAATTCCATGATGAACAACCCAGTTTGAGTGGTGGTAATTATAGATAAGTTTTTATTAACAAGATATCATATGAAAAATTAGACCGCACAAAAATAAGATAGTCTACATATCATTTATATCCTTTAATAGAATCCCTACCATTTAATTTTGATGTAATGACAGAGAAATAATGATATGTTTTTTGAAAATCGTTAGATTTCTCAAACTAATTAGGTATTATTGTTAAAGGAATGAAAATAATAACCTCATTTTTATTATTACAATAAAAATTCATATATACAATCACGTTAATTAATAACCATGGTTTAAAATATTATTTTTCTATTTGATTGTATGAATTTATAATTAAAAAATCTACCACATAATTTCTATTTCTTTGTGTGTAAACCAAATCAATGTCTAAGATATAATTTTTTCCATCCATCATCATTTTCTTCAGATCATATATATTCTTCATAATATGTGTTTTATTTTATGATTTGGGAATATAGTAAATCTCTTGAAAAAGGGGTAATGACCCCATGAATTTCATGCATGGAATACCAAAAATAATTAAAAAACATGAGTTAGATAATTCTTTTCATGGATTCAGATCTACCATGGCCCATAAGCTAACACGTTTTCTCCTTACATGAGATAAAAACACAATCCTTTTCTATATGTATCACAATAAACCTCATAACCCTTCCTAGTTTTCAAAAATAATAATAATATTTTCTGACGTAGTGAGCATATCCTTGATCTCTAAAAGGTATTTTTGGTATTTCTCACTCTAGTGGAATAGAGATAATTTTCACCTGATCTCTATCATAGGAGATTCAGGTTATGATAAGTCCCTAAAAATATTAAGATAGTAACCTATTATTCCAATAAATTTTTATATCTCAAATAAATTAATAGATGGTTTCCTAGAGACAATAACTTAAATATTTAATGTGTCTACTAATATGGATTACTGGGAGATAAAATATCTAAGGAATTGAAATTATTGTATCTAAAAATAAAATTTAAATAATTTTTTATATAACTGATATCGATTCAAGGCTATAGTAAGGTCTAAGGTGTTTCTAACATTAGGTGATATTCCTAGTACACCAAAAGAAATAAATAAATGTTATAGGCCTTCCTATACCTTAGAGGATTATTTTCTCTTTTTTTAAGCACAACCTTCCAAAATAGAATATAGAGAAAAAACCAAACAAACTATATGATTCATGAGAATAAACATTTCAACTCAAAAGGGAAAAAATAATATTATACTAACAATAAAAATGAAAAACACAAGTCTCAAGATAACCGAATGATGTATTGATTAAACAACACTAATATGGCATCACTCCAACAACCCCAAAATAGAAACTCAAAGATTTAACTCCAAAACAAGTAATTAGAATTAATATTCTCTATTAGATACGTTCAAGAGCTTTCTGTTACCTATTTTATATTGAAAAATGAATGTATACGCACCAAAGTTCATATTTTGGGATGTGTAATCATACCCCATAGGATTCCTCAAATAGATTTCCCATATCATGCCATTTGAAAAAGAAAAAGATAGCACATTTTATGTAAAATTGGTGAGAAGCATAAATATCATTTTACTAAAATCCATAAACAATTTCCATATAATAAAATATTAAACAAATAATATTACTATCCTTACCACTTGGAATAACCATCCCATACTTAAATCCATACAAAAAAAAATCCATGGACATCCATGTACTCTAGAGGGATGAGTCATACTATCGTTAAGCCATCACTTGGTGGCCCAAATTGATAGTGGTACTTCACAACCATGTCATGTCCTACATTAATGGTGGTAACTCATTATCGTGCTCTATCACATTATACACATTCCAAATAAGCAGGTGAAGTTCTCATAGTAATTCCTTCATCACAAAACATGTATTTCTTTATTAAACATTTCATGGAACCTCTCTGTTGTGTCAAATATGGAATCTTATTTTCAAATATATAATTTAAAATTATAAATCAAAGGGGGTTTCCCAAAACTAATTCAAATTCCGATGTTGATAATTCATAAAACAAAAAAGGTTTCTTTTAATAAATCATTCAAAATTTAATTTTTAATTCCATGTAATACATTCTAGAAAAACAAATACATGAAGTTAAAGAATAAATGGATAAGAGATTGAACCCAATAATCTCTCAATGGGTGGTAATAACATAGTGTGGTATAATAAAACCTATAGATATAGAATCAAAAAATATTTCCTTCAATATATTGAAACATGATATTTTCAAAACACATAACATACTCTAGATCAATCCATAATAGATTAGATCCAGAGTTCTATGTAAGCTATAATGATAACATATAAATAGAAAAAGATAAAACAAGTAATCACCAAAGTTCTTTGTAATCTAAATCAACTAGATCCATTAAAACTATCCACTAGATTAATGGTAGTCATATAGAACACATGGGAGAAGATAAGAGTTCAAGATCCTTAGAGAATTAGATAAAAGAAATGGGATTTTGGGATGAAAAACCAATTTAAACGTTAATTTTCAATGCTTCAAATGAATATTGTGAGGTTAGGTTGATATATTTGGGAAATCATGCACCATACATGAACATGACACTTTATCTAAACCAAATCCTCATGCGACTAGAATAAGGTTTAAAAAATAGTGTTCCAACTCTCTTTTTCCCTTCTATCTACACTCACACATTTTTTCTTGGGAATCTACATTGTTTTTACAAACCGTGCACTAGATATGGACACCCTCATATCCACTAAAGCCTTATCATATGGTTTCTTAGAGAAACCCATACGATTTCCTCTAATCATGATCAAATATTACTCCTCTGCATACACTTCAAAAATATGCCAAAACCTAAAAAAACTCCCAAAACTCAACCCAATTGTTATATAACAACAAAATGAATAATAAAAGGGTAAATTACATAAAAATGGGGGTGTTATAGGTACTCAATTCATCAGGTAGTTAAAACCCTATAATTTTTAGATGATCAATGTATCCAAACATCTTTACCATACGTGGTCCATCTACTATACCCTCTCAATGTATTCAATATAAGTGTACCTTGGAGTTTTAAACTTCTCTTATGTATATCTCTGCTAATAATGATATTTTAGATGTTTGATCATGCTATATGCATCCATATTCTCATTTGACTTGATGAGTTCATCCTATATGTATTATAACACCAACTACTAGACTTCTAGCCCATCAACTAGCTATTTTAAATAGATAAAGAAATATTCCTCACTAACCTCCTTATTCGGAATATAAGGAACTAGGGACACCAACACCTAATGCTTTAAATCCTTGTGTAGTATAATGTTCAAGTACATGTTCCAATCCAAGATGTTACTGTTAGGTAGGGGTTTTATTTTTATATTATAGATCCTAGTAATGTAAAAGAAACTACCATTTTTACTCAACATAATAATATTATATTTAGTCATTTATCTAGATTACTAAAATATTTGAGATTTTGTAATTTTAATTACCTTAATAATTTCCCACTATTTTATGAAGTCTCAAAGTGTCTCACCAGTGGATATGAAATTTCATGTCATGTGATTTGTGTGGTTCCTTAAACCACATTATCTTTTTATAATTACAAAACATTATTTTTTTATATCATTTTGAAGCTATATTTTTTTATTATTAAAAATATTTATTTTTCTTATTCCCTTTAACATAAGTGTTTAAAATTTATTGTACATTGAATTAAATAATTATACATATTATATTTTTTATTATTTTAAAAATTAGTAACATTGGTAAAATATTTCTATTTTTACATAATTTATCTTAATATTTTATGTTTTAATTTTTTATAACATGTTCTACAAGATTCATATTTCATTCCTTGGGTAAATATTTCATTTGTAGAATCAAAGTATCATTTATACAATAATCTACATTTTTCTACATATCCAAAGTACTATTTTGACATAGCTAATCTGAAATCCCACCCCGAGTGAAAAAATATCTTGTTTTGGAAATTTTCTAGAATTGCCTATGTGAAAAATTCACCTATGTCATCAAATTTCATACATGAAATTTATTGTAACATATCACCTCAAATCATTGGCTTGAGAGGAGGTAGAAGTACTACTACCTTCGGGTGATATTCCTTGGACACAAAAGGATAGAAATAAATTCCAAGTATTTAAACACTAGATATATGGGGGGATTGTTTATCCATTAATAGATGCTCTCATAAAACACACACATATCATGAAAAAAAATTCATATACACATATAAAAATAATACATTCTCCTTTAGCCAATCATAATAAATGTGATGAATTCATTAATTTACAATGATAAAGGGAGAAACATTAGAGTAACATAAAAATAATAAAATATAAAAACTAGAACATAAAACAAGAAATAGAAAAGGGTACCAAGGTGGTACCACTCTTGACTAAGACCTTAACAAACTATAAGCTCTAACTCCACCAATTATGATAGGTAAATCAAAGAGTACTTCTAAATATGTAGAAAATCGGTATCTTACTTGTGTCAGGAAAAATAACATATGTATATGCACCAAAGTGAATATTCAAGTGGTGAGTAATCACACTGAGTAGGTGACTCCCAATATTCTTCCAACATTCTAGTAAAACTAAAAATAGGATATCACACAAGATATAATATTCAGAGGAAGAATATAAAAGTAGTAAATAGTTTTCAAAATATAAAATATTTCATACAAATAGGATTTCTAAAAGTAGTTTAACAAAAAAATAATATTTCAAAAGGTATATGTAGTTAATAATTTCTATTTTTCATAATAAAACATGTTCACACACACACATGTGCATGCTAAATAACACCTATATTCTCATGAGTGGTGGTACGTCCTCCACCAATCCATATTGTGGTGGGAAATTCATTATTTTTTCCTTCGAGTCAGAACTGAGCACTAAGTATATTTCAATAAGGCCTTGTACAATGAAATAATATACACACAAAAAAACCTACCTTTAATGATGTTACCCACAACTTATTATGATAATAACCTCTGTCAAAAAATTTATTCATTTAATAAAACTCATTGAATCACATTGAAAAGTCCATTGTTGGTGCCACCAAAAATCAAATTTCAAATTCAAAAAATAAGAGAATCATCAGAATATTTTTACCATGGAATACCCACTGAAAAATGGAAGATAAATTTTTTTAAACCTAAAAACCTTAGAGTTCCAATAAATGTGGAAAAAGATAAAACCCACTACCTCGGGTTCATTGGCATAATAGATCTCATAGGATTCCATATATATAAACTATTCCTTATATTTCTTTGTTAAACCTTTATAATATTTGAAAAAACATATCAAAAATCATGTATTTGGATATTATAACACTTACATAAGGCTTAGTTCTAGAAGAAAAACTAGGATATTCAAGACAAGAATAAAGAAGGTGGTACTAACCTTTGATTTCCATAATCAACTGGTAAAATATTCATTCGAATTTGAGTCCAAATATTATATATCACTAAAACCCACCTATGGAATCCCTAGAGATTACAAGGAGGAATAAAAGAAATTGGATGAGTATTTTAAACTACTAGATGTATTAAAAACTGGTTTTTCATAATTATATTCATGACGTGAATAATCCATTCACATTGTGAATAATTGAGGGCTACTTATCGAAATGTACCTATTGAGATAGTTTTATTTTCAAGAAAAAATGGGTACACATCATGAATATGTTCACATCATGAACCATCTTAGTAATCCATCTCAAAAAATCCAATTATACTATGAGACATTTCATGACATTAATTGAATGATAATTCACTCCGTGAATTCCCTATTCACCAAATGAATTTCCCCTATAACTAGATTCCAGACTAGAATATATTTACTCCTTGAAAATATTTCATAAATATATTCCAATGAGTCCAAATATAAATTAAAATGTATAAAATTTAATCATACATCAAATAAGGGATGTTATATTCTCCCCACCATTGTGATTTCCATCCTCATGATGTTGTATACTGACTTTTCCCTTGAAAAAATTACTCCATTTATCCCAAATTTTTTTTTCATGTTTCCATGTTTCCACTTTAACCTGATAATGCTTCCATAAAACTCATACTAAGTAAATATATCTTCCATACAATGTATTTTACTATTTTTCTAGAATCAAAACCAGTTCATGGGTAAAAGTCAAGTCATGATCAAAAGTGACATGATCCCAACCAACCACATAAAAAATATCTTAGTTATACTTCTTTATGTAAGAAACATGTAAGAAATTATAGAAAACATTGAATCTCAATGGTAAGTCTAATCGATATGAAACAACATAACCCTATTCAAAAACTATAATGGAAGCACACATATCATGGTGCTAAATTCAATTTTTTCCCAAAGAAATAGTAACAAGAACTCATGGATAATTTTAAGATAATGTGGTTACTCACATCAAAAGATAAGGGTCAATGATGATTTTCAATAAATGAAATATTTTATCTTTGATCTGCAGTCATACATTATGGGATCATCTTGTTCTTCTAAATGGTCTCTGGTACAAGAATCTGTCCAATCAATGGTGTATGTCCTATTTCCACCAAATATAAAAGATAATAATATGTAAAGACATAAAAAACCTAGAATGAGTCCATATTTATCATATTTTTATAGCTTTAATTATAATATAACTTCACTTAATTCATATAATCTCCACATGAGCTTCCAAATTACATGACACAATAACTATATATATCTCCCAACATCTAAATGATATGTTACAACCTCTTATCCATATGAGGATGACATTTCATGCTCACGATGAACTGAGTTATAAGAGACAGTTATAATGATTTCTAGAATTGGTAAGTGAATCAAGGATTAATGTCAGAGATTATTGAAACTATAAATTCATAAAACATGAATTCTTTTTTAATAGAAAACATCTCCAAATATTATACCATATTGGATTTTCTAATTGGGATAATGGGAAATGACTTGGTATGTTTATATACAATCACCCAAACATCATCAGTTTTATATAATGTTCTAGGTAGACCTATGAACAATTAAATGTAAATCTATTCCTTATTCTATATATATACATTCATATAATGTATCATAACATCCAGTCATTGATCTTCAACCTTTACCTACTTCAAAGTCATATATTTCATAGAAAAATATGCAATTTTAAATATTATGTGAGGATGCCAGAAATGTTCCTTAAACACCTTATATATTCTTTGAATACTAGGATGAATCGATAATTTTTAATGGAAATACTTTTTATGAATCCACTCATATAATGTTTGACATACTTCAAGATTATTATTGAAGCATAACAATGATTTTTCATCCTTAGTCCAAGAATTAGACACCTCCCCACCATTTAGGATTTACCAAATTGTGATGAGATAAATATTTGACATTGGATCCTCTCATACCAAATAATTAAATATAGGAACAAGAGTAAACTAGAAGAAGATTTCATACCCCTTCTTTATGGTGAGATCTAGATGATGTCATCAATCACGCTCATCAACTTCAATTGGTCAGGAGCTCCTCAAGAAACATCATTATAGGAATTCCAACTCAATGCAACATAGATATAATTCCTTTTACCAAGAATTTATAGCAGGTCAAAATCAAACATTTGGAGTCACTACATCCATCTTATTTTCCTTAAGTTCGTGTATTGTATAATTTAAATGTATTTATAACTCCCATAGTCATTGAAAGATGTCAATTTTTTCCAAAGAGGAAATGTATTTCGGTCATTAGGGAATTGAAAACAACAACTAATTTTAGTACATGCATTTGATAGTTATTATCTTGAATTTAAAACTGTCTCAAACCATAGGCCTCATCATGGCTTCCATGTATAAGAACACAACATATACCAGATATTAACACATCTCAATATACCATGTATCCATTACCTTTTCTAGAAAAATAATGATTGGTTATGAGGTGAGATGATATTTATGACCTAGGAATATTTTTTTATAGTTAGCATTTTTTATGAATGAAACACCCTTTATTTTAAAATAATTTAGGAGATAAGAAATCATTGATAAAACCCCCAAAAATTTATTGTAATAACATTCTAATCCTTGAAAAAAAATTATTTCAAAAACATTCACTGGTTTCTACCAAGAGATGACTACATTGATCTTTGAATGATCGAATGTAATACCTTATTCTAAAATTATGTACCCAATTAAATATAAATCTTAAATCTGGAAGCCACAATTAAAAAAATTAACATATAAATGATTATCTAAAAATATAATCTATAAAATTTTCAAGTGTTCCTTTTGTCCATTACTGGTTCAATATTAAACTAGAGTATCACCCAAAAATTCCAAGACAAAAGAATAATGGTACTTGTAAAAAGTACATCTCACTAAGTCCATAAGGAATATAGGTTCATTATTTTTACCAAAGGAAATTATAGTATATTCATAATTGATATGTTTAATCCAAAAAAAATCTTTATAATAGCTTATTCTTTTAACTGTAAGATGATGATATCCTAAGAATAGATCAATTTTGGAGAGCCATTTGGATCCCATTAACTATTTGAAAAAAATCATTGATTCAGGGAATAGGATACTGATTTTTTATCATTACTTGATTCATATAATGATAATAAACACATAATTGAAGAGAACCATCTACCATATTTATGAATTAAAACAATTCAGCCTAAGGTGATGTAATTGGTATGATGAAGCCTATAATATACACCTCTTTTATATTAACCTTTAACACCTACAACTCTTCTATAACCATTATATAATATGATAGTAAAAAAGGTATTGTTCATAGAAGAAAGTTGATAAAAAAATTATTCCATTCTATGGTTGTATCCCATGGAAAAGATTAAGAAATACATCATGGGTTCATTTTACTATGGAAGGAAGAGTCTAATTTCTTAATTAATATATAATTTCCAATTCCATTTCTACTAACTAGCCATAGATGGGTTCTTCCACTATCCCTAGCAGTATATATCAACCAACAGTTATATCTAAATCCCCCTTGAATACAAGAATGTATCCATCCATGTACGTGAACATCACATATAAAGCACAAGAGACGATATGGGATTTAAATATCACCATAATGTCCATCCCAATGATTAGAATGAAAAGATCCATTTCTAATAGAGTAAACTCTCATATAAACTACACTGCATCAATGGTAATATAACATGTTAGGCATTTTAATTATTTTCATTTTTATTTTCCAAAGGTTGTCTTGATACTCATGACATAAGGAATAGATTCTATATTTAGTGTTATTTCTTAAACCACAAAAGAATTAAGAAAATAATGTGATGTTTTAGTATCAAAGAAGACATGTATTATAGTAGAGTTCCAAAGTATAGTACCTCTAAATATGGAGAGACACATTTTCTCACTCGTCAAATCATGTTCTACTCTATATAAATTATATTCAGTTTCCGCAAGATATCTCTCACTTCAATGATGATGTGTTTCTGGAATTTTTCTTAGAGGTATCATGGGTCACCAAGGTCTATAGATGATAACTGTTAATATATTACTCTTCAATCACACCAAATTTATCTATAGGATGAATTGAGCTAGTTCCATATAATGATCTTTAAAGTTTACAAAAAATACTTACTCACATTAACATTGTTTCCTTTATGGTGGAAATTACTTTTTGGTGTTGTGAGTTATTTTTTACTATGTGTAAGAACACTACCCTATAAACAACCTAGTTCATTGTTGTATTATGGTGGATAAGAGACTGATCAGGTAGATTGATTCAATACTACCTTGATACCTTATAAGTAATTGTCCCTCTTGTGTTTATTCTTCATGTAGAAACTCACACAAACACTCAGATGGAAATGGCATCCCCTTTACTAGGATTACATAAAATGATTATTTCTCCAAAAGTTCATTATTCACTATTTTTTTATAGATTGTAATATACAACATCATCCCCTTTGAGTGAACCTTAAGTTATAATTTAACTATAAAGATATGAAGATTCAGTATTTCTCTAGTAGTAACCAGTGATGAAAAAATAACATGGTGAGTGAATATGGAATCATATTTAGTCAATTACGTACTTTGATATTATAATTCAAATAATTCTACCATCTTCACTATCTGGAAGGTTTCGTGAAATAATTTATTAATGAACAGTTCCACAAATCCTTTGTATGTGATTTGTCGATCCAAATTATTTTGATCGTATATATACCACCATTTTAGAACCATGTCCTCAAGAATATATGTTTTTAATGATATAATCATCTAATTTAGAGTCCTAATAAGTCAAAAATCCAGTTCATCCAACTCATCAATACCTCTGATTTCTCAGGTCTAGAATAACGATGAAATTTCAGTGGCATCTCATTTAGGAATTCTACTGAGTAATTTACTTGAAGAGGTTCTTTAGTCATAGTTCCCTTATCAATATCCTAAAAACCCTCAACTATAATCTAAACAAGATCCTAGTTTACTTGTGTTCCAAGTGTAACCATATTCTCAGTTTTTCCATCTCATTGATTTATTGTTCTTCTTACTGGTGAAAGTGTTTTTATAAAAATAATTTTTGAAATCAATAATTTCTCACTTTTTATTATTTACCTTGTCATGGTTTTATTTTTTATATTAACAAAATAATATCAACTTCAAAATATCAAAATCAAATGGCTATGTGAGAATTCATTCATGGTGGGAAGTCTTGGTGCTAATAAATGATATGATTCACTCATTGGTTAAACCCACAATGATGTTTGGAGAACATTCCTATAAGTGGATTAGAACACTTTCTCATTAAAACTACCCTAGTAACTTTATGTTCAAAATAAGTATGTTAGAGACATATTTTTATAATATAAATTCCATGTTTCAACATCCAAATATACATGATTCCAATCCATATAAAGGACTGAACAAGTCCGATACAATCTGTAACATCCTTCACCAACTCATTGGCTTGAGAGGAGGTAGAAGTACTACTAACCTTTGGTGAATTATTAGTCACTAAAAGTGGAAAATATTCATTGTTAATATCTTTATATTCATGGTTCTAAAGTCCATAAACATTGTTTTTAGTGCATTACATAAATAGAACTTCATTTCTCATCAAAAATGCAATTAATGTTTAAAATGAAAATTTGGGGACAATCATTAATCTATTTGTGGATAGAATTATATTCATTTTCTGAATTTGATATTTTGGTATATGATTGATAACTTTGTTTGGAACATTTTATCTTTTAGGTCTGATGGATGAATATAAAGGGAAGATGGATATTTTTGCGCCTGAATACATAAATTTTTAGATAAATCATAATGGGCCTAAGGCCCATCAAACAAATGTGGGGCCCACAAAAAAAGCCCAATGAAGCTGAAAATTTTAAAGTATAAAGATAAAGATTTTAGGATCATTTTATTCAACTGTTATCAGAGCTAATTCTGAAGTTTTCATGATGATAAAGGGATCTTAAGTTGAAATTTAAATGCTGGCCCCGACATTAATGCACATAAAGTCGTCCTACCATTTCGACCATAACATCCAAACGGCTGTGTCAAATGACCTGAAATTTGGAAAGATGATAGAGGACACATGATCAAAGATATTTGTCTTATACGACTGCTGATGATTTGGCCTCCTTAAATTCTAAATTCACACGTCAAAATGGTGGACGAATCTGGACAAAATTTCCGGGTCAACTTTGAAACATCAAAATCCTTTAATTTTCTCACCCTCATTTTGACTCTATAAATTAATGGGAATGGAATTTATTGTGGTGGGGTATCTCTAAGGCTCATAATATACCTATATAAGGAGCTGGTGGTGATGTAAATTATCATCTAACATTTTTCTTTAAATCCATGTTTTTTCTTCCATCCATTGTATTTCATTCAATTGTAATTTCCCGCTTTCGTTTCGTAATGGAATCGATAATTTCACTAATGTATGTTTTTCTTTAAAATTTAGTATTTTTAAAAAAAATTATTATTCACTTTTTATTTTCCTTTTCTTCACACATTGATACTGTTGAATCAAGGTGTGAATTTATTCACACCAGCACTTGTGAATTCAATCACACAATGGTGGAGTGTTCATTTTTCTATAAATTTCTTCTTCTTAAATTCTTCCCCCATAAGTCTACATACCGCTTCCATTGGTAGAATAGAATCAATGGAGGTATAACCTCTAAAGGGTTTATCCAAGGGAGTAGCAAGGTCATGGATTTAATGTTATTTGATGCACTTAATATTTAAATCTATTCGTTATTTTAGGATTTCCATTTGATGAGTTACATTCTTTATCATCTTTTCCAACTTTAACGATGACACATTTTGAGTGCTAGTATGGTCTATTTCCTTTGAGTGCTCATTAAAGTGATCCTCAAGGTGAATTTGTAATTGGATTTGTAATTGTGTAGGGATTAAATTAGTGAATGATTTGGGAGAATTATCTTGTTGTTTGGATACATCTTCAATTAAAGACATGAAATTTTTAAGAAAAGAAATTCATCCAATCCACCCCAAGAAAAACCCTAAGATCAACCCACCATAAATAATTGTTTAGTTCACATCATTTTTATTATATGTTATTTAAATTATATCTTTAGTTCTCTAATTAAAATCTACCTCAAAGTTTTCGACTTCATAGCCAATCCATCAACAAATCATAGTGTCTCAAGGTTTCTTATTCAGTCCCTGTGGATTCGATCTCTACTTGTACTTCAACGACTACTTTTACAGGTATGGTAAATTTGGGCGCAACCAAATTTTGGTGCTGTTTCTGGGGACCAAAGAAAGTTTTCTTAGACACCCACCATCAATTCTCACCTAACTTCTCTTTTCTCACCTATATTTTTCTTTTCTTTTCCCCTTTCTATTTTTGTGTGTCCAAAAAAATAAAAAAAAATCCAAATCCAAATTTCATTCAACTCCAATGGAGTATCATCAATAGTTACCTTTCATAAACTCGGGCTAGAATAAAATAGAATATCAACAATGGGAATCCCCTCACATAGAAAATTACTTTGATCAACACTTGAATGATTACCCCACACCCGATAACATGAACGATCATTGTGATGATGAATGTTTAAAAGATCAATTTCCATACCTATCAAGAATTATTGAAAATGAAAATATTGAGGAAGTACATGATGTCCAAACATATATCAATCATAATCCTGAGAACATTTATCATAAATTGTGTGAACAAATGGAAAAAATTAATTCAGAGGTATCAAGTTTGAGACTAGAACTACAAAGCATTAAAACTTGTGTGGACCCCATTCCCACTCAAAACATCCCTTCCTCAAAATTTATTGAAGAATATTGTAAAACACAAACCCCTCATGCCTTCATTGAAGAACCAACCTTTGTATTTGGGATAGTTTGAAAGGATCGAGGAGTTTTTTAAGGGTTATTAAATTAGGAAGAAATATATTTTTTGGATTCAAAAGAGGAAAATTTGACATCATGGATTGAGTTTCTAGATTATAACATTTCAGAAGCACCAATCATTGAACCGCTAGGAGAGATCATAAAAATTGAGTCTATACCCATTCCTGACATTCAACTGGACAATATTCAGAAGGAATCACAATTTCAAAATGAACAGGTTATTTCTAAAGAAGAAAGTTATTTTTCAAATTTCAAATGTTTTTTAGGAAAATTAAATCAACCCAGCCTCAAAATTATGAACCTTTCGTCCCCACTAAATTATCCCTTTATAGGGTACAAACAAGGGCTTTCAGTTGTTATTCATCCATATCATGAAATCAATAATGTAGGAATGATCCATGGTGTCATAGGCAAGACTATAGAAACAACTCGATCAACCATTTTAGATATTCCTTGGATTTTATCAATCATTGTATAAAATAGGATTTTATACGAAACAAATTTCAAAAAAACAATCAATCTCAATCTTGTTGAAGTGGAGAAAGATGGTTTAATTAAAATTTTTAAGGTTGGAATTGGACAAGTTGGGGGGGTCCAAGTTGAGCTAACGACTTTAAATTAAGAACTACATGGGAGGAAACACATGGTTTTAATGTTTCCAATAATTAGGAATCATTTTATTTATTTATTTTTTATTTTTCATTTTAAAAAAAATTCCATAGGTTGTTGACCTGATCTTCTTTTATGAGTATGGATGGGTATGAAAGGGGAGCACCGTATTAATCTGTGTCACGCAGTGTGATCCCTGAGTAATACCTTACATAGAAAATATAAATAAGACAATGTATCATCAGTTTGATTTTAAAAATTAAAAAAAAACAAGGAAAACCATAAAAATGCTGATACTTAGTTTTAAATAAATTGTTGTGTTGTTTGTTTTGTCCACTTTGTTCTTCATTTTATTGTTCAGGGACTATTTTGGTTGATAAGTGTTCAATTAAGTAGGTGACAGCATCCCCTAGGAGATCAAAGGAGTAATTTCGAGCATCGTGAACTTCAACTTCAAATATCAGGTGAATTTGTTCCATGTTTATCATTTTCAATTTCCTATTTTAACTCCTCTCCTACCCCCCTTCTAAATTTTATTTTCTTTAAACAATAGGGATAGTGTTATTCTTTGTTGGGGGGTGATGAAATAAAAAAATGTTTTTTTTAATAAGAAGATGCATGGAAAGAAAAATTCCATTAACCTTGAACATGATAACACACATTGAAAACTCTAAAATTGGATATCAAATAATTTTTCATGCCTTGATTCTAATTTTAATTCATGTTTAATTTCATAAGCATATTTTTTGGAAAGTTCGGATGTCCGATGTGATTCATCAAAGTTTACATTTTAATCCTCTTAATAAAAATGCCACAATGCATGTCTACTGGATCGTGGGTGTAAATTTGAGTTCTTGGGTCCCTTTCATTATAGAATAGGGTTCTGGGGTCACTTTTAGTTTAGTTTGAGTATCAAAAAAAACAAAAGAAAATTGAAAAATAATGACCACATAGAGCAATGTTTTGTCCAAATATGTGGCGCCCGGCACATGGGGATCGTGACTCCATAGTTGTCTTTCCCAGATTTAGGCTTTATATCTCTATTATAGAGAATGGAATTGACAATATGTGTGCCATCTGGAACTTGAGGATTATGACTCTCTAGTTGTCTTTCCCAGAGTTAGTCTTTTCATATCTATTGTGGTTAAAAAATCAAAAAAATCAAAAAAATCAAAAAAAAATTGGATACTCATCTTAAGGTTTAATGTGATTCCCACCTAGCGCATCCAATTTTTTTCCTTGAACAATAAAATGGGCCCCATATCTTTTGTAATGCACAACACTTTATCATGCTTATTCGAAATTGGATGAAATGTGGTGATGAATTTGAACAAAGGAATGGGCTTGGTCTTGGGATATGCTTATGGACATAGCTTGTTTTAAATGATTTAAATGGGTTTCATAAAATTTTTTTGTTATGAGGTCTTTGGGTGAGCAATGTGTATTAAAATGTTTTTTGAAAAGGGGATTTGAATTTCATATTTGTAATTTTTTTTGCTCGGGACTTGCAAAACTCAAGATGGGGGTGTGATTAGTCACTAAAATTGGATTATATTCATTCTTAATATCTTTATATTCATTTTTCTAAAGTCCATAAACATTGTTTTTTGTGCATTACATAAATAAAACTTCATTTCTCATCTTAAATGCAATTAATGTTTAAAATGAAAATTTGGGCCCAATAATTAATCTGTTTGTGGATAGCATTATATTCACTTTCCGAATTTGATATATTGGTATATTATTGATCACGTTTTTTGGAACATTTTATCTTTTAGGTCCGATGGATGAATCTCAAGTGAAGAGGGAGATTTTTTCACCTGAATGCAGAAATTTTCTGGAAAAGCATAATGGGCCTAAGGCCCATCAAACAAATACGGGGCCCACAAACCAATCCCAATGAAGCTCACATTTTTATAGTAGAAATAGAAAAATATGAGGATCATTTTACTAAACTTTTTCCACAGCTAATTCAGATGTTTTCATAATGATAAAGGGATCTGAAGTTGAGATTTAAATGTTGGGCCAGACATTAATTCCATAAATTCGTCCCACAATTTTGACCATAACATCCAAACGGCTCTGCGAAATGATCTTCAATTTGGACAGATGATAGAGGACATATGGATGAAGATATTTGTCTTATACGACCTCTGATGATTCGGCATCCTTAAATTAAAAATTCACAAGTCAAAATGTTGGACGAATCTGGACGAAATTTCCGGGTCAACTTTGAAATGTCAAAATCCCTTAATTTTATCACCCTCCTTTTGACTCTCTAAATTAATGGCGATGGAATTTATTGTGGTGGGGTTTCTTTAAGGCTCTTTATATACAGATATAAGGATCTTGTGGTGAGGGGAATTATCATCTAACATTTTTCTTTGAATCCAAGTTTTTTCTTTCGTCCATTGTATTTCTTTCAATTGTAATTTCCCGCTTTAGTTTTGTAATGGCATCGTCAATTTCCCTAATGTAAGTTTTTCTTTCACATTTAGTATTTTAATAAAAAAATTATTCTTCTTCACTTTTTATTTTCCTTTTCTTCACACGTTGATACCGTTTAATCAAGCTGGGAATTTATTCACACCAGCACTTGTAAATTCAATCACACAACGGTGGAGTGTTCATTTTTCAATAATTATCTTATTCTTCAATTCCACCCCCATAAGTCTACATCCCACTTCCACTGGTTTAATAGCATAAATGGAGGGATAACCTCTTAAGGTTTCATCCAAGGGAGTAGCAAGGTTAGAGATTGAATGTTATTTCATGCACTTAATATTTAAATCTATTCGTTATTTTAGGATTTCCATTTGATGAGTTACATTCTTTCTCATCTTTGCTGACTTTAATGATGAAATATTTTGAGTGCTAGTACGATCTATTTCCTTTGAGTTCACATTATAGTGATCCTCAAAGTGAATTGGTAATTTTCCTTGGAATTATGTAGGGACTAAATATAAGGCCCCAGCCTTAAACCTTACTTAATCTTGAGTTATTACAAGATTACACATTGAGGATCTTTTCAGGTTTAGAGTTTTAGAGAATTAGATCATGAAACTTGCATTACATTCTACATTTAAACAAAGTGGTTACATAAAAGACAGTATTCATTCTTCCCATCAACAGAAACATATTTAAAATATAACACGGATTCTTTCTTGAAACATCCTTGACACTATCATCACATCATGTACCTTTCCCTTGACCTGTGAAAAACATTTCAAAAACTTGGGATGAGCACAAAAAGCTCAGTAAGGGATAGAAAAATATGGAAAGGAAACATGGGTACACATATACATAAGAATGAGTTCATACTTTACCCATAAAACATAGGCATATCAAATCATGAATAAATCATAGAAAACATAAGACATAAAGGTAACTTGAGGCATTCATAACATTCTTACGTAGGGAGTAACCCTCTTGGTTACGTTTGGAATACCCACCACAGTATATTCCCTAAATCTCTTCGGAGAAACCTTAACGTTTCACTCCTTCGCGTTACCCAATGCATTGGAGAGCTATATCGGGCTCACCCGCCCTTAGTTTATCACGGAACCACCCGTTTTCATAACAATGCCCAAGAACCATAACATAAACGTATCACATAAAACATGCATAAAGGAAACAAAACATTTCCACATTTCAATCAAAATATAACATTTTAGTATTTTGAAATAATGAATCCAAAAAGAAACCATTTCCAAAACCATTTAAAACATTTAATAAAAAGATTTTTGAATCAAAGTGTCCCATACCACCTTGAAGCTTAAAATTTTAAACCATTAATATCCATATAAATAAATCCTTAAAACCATTTTGAAAACATGGATATTAATAAGAACAAATAATTAAAACATTTAAAATGATATTTTGGTTAAAGGGGTTTTACCAAAATTATAGACACTTGAATACAATAATTGAGGAATAACATTTAGTCAGAACTTTATAATATCATGAGAATAAATGGATTCATGATATAATACTCCAAAGGACAGTATATACACCATATAAGAGTGAATTGGTGCATAACAACAATGAACCCTCAATAGAAATGTCAAATGTGACGAAATCCCTTATAAAGAAGGTATCCTTAAATTAAGGACAAATCAATCTCAAAAATATGTGTGAAAAATATAAATACACTCAATATAAGTGGATATTAAGTGTAAAACAATAAAAGGACATTCACATATATTCAATGGATGACATATTCAATGACTACATGTTGAACCCAAAGAAATCGAAATTGGGTTAAAAAGTTCCCTTGACAGCCTAACGGCATCACATCAAAATGAGTTGATGAGAGATAAAAAGTGTATCTCATCACTTGGACATAAAATTTACATCAATAAGGATATATGATAACATATCCCAACATAACAATATGTAAATTAAAATACCCAACAAAAGAAGTCTTTTAAAAAAAAGAGGAGGGTGAAAGGTTCCCTTACCGACTTGGGTATCTTTCAAAACATACACACCATGAAAGAAAGACAATAGGTCATTGATTTAAATACTAATAAACGAAAGTATATTACACAAAGAGTAGAATAAAGGGCAGTACATACACCACTCAATGGAATTTGTGGCAAATGTAGCGTAAATCTCATGGGAATGAAAGTGAGATGAAAAATCCCTTACAAAAGTTCGGCAGCCTAACGGCGCCACTCAAAACTTCCAAAATGGATTGATGAGAGAGAATAGGGTCTCTCATCACATGAACATAAAAATTACAGTAGGAGTAATATAAAAGAACATCCCAATCATAAGAAAGATGAGCTTAAAAGAAATGACATAAAAGAGTGTACTTATAAAGAAAGAGAGTTGTAGGATCCCTTACCTCGGGTCCGACTTGACTTGATCGTTCTTTAATCTCCTGAATAATAAACTTGAGTTAATTTCTACTTCCTTAAGAACCTTTTTCAAGTTAATTATTCCTTTTATACCACTTATTACCATGTCATAAACATAATGTAATCATTTAAGTTAATAATATTTGTTTTGCCGATATTTGGTTCTTAAGTCGAAAGTGGACTTCTTACAATTACATGTTGTTCGTGTGGCCAAATGTTTATTATAAACAGAATTGTATTCATGATGTAGATATCATATATGTCATATATATCCAGTACATGCATGCATTTATAACATTACATAATCATTTAGAGGTAAGAAATGAAATGCACCGTTCATGGAGACGGTAAGCCGTACGTACGCATGAACGCTACTTCCATTTCTATTTCATTGTTTATAGAATGGAATCATAATTATATAAAGGTATATTATAATTACAGTATAATATCATATATAAAATCATAGTTCCATCCTTTATACATCCCACATATGGTTTTTAACGAATCAAATCACTTTGAGGAGGCGGTAGTCCGCACTTCCTAAAATGAAGATATCGCGTATACCCATAATGGAAGCCATAAAGGTAAGACAAAAATGAAAAATACAGAAGCATAAGTAAAACATAAACATATTATATATCATATATAAAAATAGTGACATCATAATGGCCACCTTTGAAGGTGTTAAATGAGTATTGAACAATCATCGTTTCGGGAGGCAGAATTTCGCCATCCACGGAAACCGTATGTTCTTTAACCATTTGATGTAGTTGTGTGAGAGTGTAGCTAGAATAAATCTTATAACAACATCCTAGTATATTGAAGATACTGGTGTTGTTACAAAAGAAATAAATAAAAAGAGTTTAGGGGGTTGGAGAAGCAAAATAAAACAAATGAACATGAGAGAAAGAATTACCTTTAAAAGTGTAACTCCTTTTGATTTGAGCCTAAAGGCTTCCTTTGAAAGGATTCTGCCCAAAGGGAATCCTCTAGGATGAGGAGAGGGATGTGTAGAGAGTAAATGGGCAGGGGTTTGCCGAGCCAAAGGCTTGATGAGTGTGTGAAAAGAGGTAGAGGTGGGGGCCTTTTATAAGAGGAGAGGAGGGGCACTTTTGGAAAGTAAGAAATATTACTTTATTTGAAAATGTATTTCGGTTTTAAAAGGTCCCACATTGATATAGGTCGTGGATAAGGTGATAAGGCTTCGAAATCCACTCATCCAATAAGTTTTGGCCATGTGTAGTTCATAGATTTTACATTATCTTTCCATTTTATTTAAATCGTCAAATAATGATGTCATCGTTAAATCATTATTATGTCATAAATAATTTAATTTATTTAATGTCTAAAAATTATAAAGGAAATACTATGATGTAGGAAATCTTTTTAGCTTTCCAATGACTATTTATAATCAAAATTTGGACTTGTGTAACCCCACTTAAAAATTGTTTTAGTAAAACATATCATGTTTGTGTCAATTTTTCTTTTACATTAAATAAAATGTTATTTATGTCATTTCCCAACCAAAGTGGATCCATGGGGTCCCCAAGTTGACCCATGGCTTGTCTTGGTCGGCCATGACACAACCAATAAGGTTGGGACATGTGTCTAGGTCATTTTATATTATTAAAGCATTATTTATACCTTAAACTACCCTAATTACCACTAATCGCGATTAAGAACTTAATGAGTTACTATTCACCAAAAAAATTATTATAATCTCATTGAACCACATTTTACTTCTTAATGACAACCATGTATGTCGGATTTTCAAAATTCAATACACATTAGTGGTAAAATTTCATTTAACTGAAAAATCAGTTTGCTTGATTACCACTTAGTGGTTTCACTATTCATCAAAAATTGAAGTTTTTCAGAAAAATCCCAAAAATTCACCCTAAGCTATAATTGATATTCCGAATTCAAAAATGAAGTCCATTTTACAAAATTCAAAACATATTAGTCACATTAATTAATTTAATAATTAATTCCCGCTGTCAGCGCAAATAGCGTGTTTTCATAAAACAATAAGTATCAAAAGATTGACACTAGTTTAAGTCTGATTTCAAAGTGAAATTAATTCCAACGACCACTATTGGATTTAATGGTAAAAATATTTTCAAATTTCACTTTAAAAACAATTCAAAATATTATCTAATCATATAAATAAATTAGATTAAAAAGTGGTTTTGAACTAAAATACAACATTTTACACTATTCATTAAAAAAAAGAACCTTATCGGAAAGATACCAAAAAATTACACAAAGTAAAATTTGATGTCCCGATTCTTAGTAAGAGTTTTATTTGGTCCAAAATAATGTTTAAGAGTGAACAAAACTATATTTAATTATGGTTCAACATCAAAAGGTGATAAGTGAACCTTTAGTGAAAACTAGGGCATATACGCCTAAAATTGAATTCTTTCCGTATTTTAAGCCTCTATCCTTTATTGGATAAATGTAAAAACATATAAAAACATATATAATCATATCTTAGTTATTTCTATCCATTCCCGCCAATACAATGGCTACATGTTAACTACCATTTAAAATTATTTTATTAGAGTGCAACGTAAGATTCCCAAGAAACTCGTTGTTGCGTGTTGGGTACGCCATCGAGCATAGCATCCCCTTTAAAGTCATATTAATATTTTATTCACAAATATGGACAAATATGAGAATGTCATATTCTTTATTTACCTGGGGTGTTACATCCTTCCCCCCTTTTGGGAATTGCGTCCTCGCAATTTTAAAATTGCTCTTGGAAACATCCTTGAAAGTCCCACATCGGAACAAAAGTCGGTAAAACAAACACTTTAAAATAAAGAAAGATAAGTACAAAGGTCACCCGAGTTAACCCATACTAGGATTCCAAGTATGAAAATATGGACATGGAGGAAAAAACAAAGGGTCATGTTCTGATGGAAAGTGACAGAAAACATGTTTAGGAGAAAGTTAACCACGAGAAAATCACAAACTTGTGATGGGTTAAACGGTATTCGATTCACCAGTAGGAAAATTTAATAGACAACATTTTTGTTTTACGTTACTTTTTATTGAGGAATTTATTCATAAGGAAACATAATCACTTATCATATTGACTTTCAACCTTTATTAGATTCCTTACACAAACTCATATTTTCTCCAAAAGATGAGTATTTAGGAAGACTTGTTCACATTAAGAGTACTATAATCAACTTCTAGAGAATCACCTAATCCACAAAATAGAACTATATACTTCCCATGTCTTTAGACTTTAACCAAATCCAAAACCAAAAAGGCTAGTACAATATCAGATAATTTAGAAAAGGATAACCCCTTATAAAAAGAAAATCTATTCTTAATCTCCAAAATTTGTCCAACAAAACCCAAAGTTCAAAGAGGACCATCCGATAAACAATTTGTCCATAAAATTCTTCAAAGTAAACCAATATAAGATTGAAACCCAAATATTTGAAGGATTTAGTCACATAGTCTTCCAAGTTAAATCGTAACATTTATCTCCAAACAACATCAGTTGCTCCTAAAGTCTCACATTGAAAAGTAATTATCCTAATCACATATCCTCCATGATAGGTTAATCATTTTCATAAATAACCCAAAATCAACTTACTCTTAATTCATAAAATCATATAACTGAAAAGAATCAGTCAAACTAACCAGGGACTTCACGTAGTCCAGTGGTAGGCGATAAATAACAGTCGCACTTTGGTTGTGGGTTCGATTCCCGCAGCTTTGTCCGATGCGACGGGTAGTCACACGGTCTGCGTGTTGTCCTTTTTTCAAAACTATATAATTCTCAAATCATTACCCAAAAAGGGATAAAATCATCAAAAATAACCATAACATAATTTAACCTCAATTTTATCTCATGCCTTTCACTTCAATCATAACATATGGTAACCCATAATTACCTCAAAAGTAAGGATCATATAAACCCAAATGGTTCTTTATAACTATGTCCACAAAAGAAAAGATAACTATTAATTGAATAAAATTTGCCTATATTAAACATCAGGGTTACATATAATATAAAAAGTCTTCTAATGTAACCCCATCATCAAAAGAGACTTAATACTCTTAAGAATTTCACCCTAACACTTGAAGCCCTTATATGTTGACATCTTACTCATTCAACATTCTTCATGATCCATTATCCATTCCTTTCCAACTTATTCCGAAATACCTCTTTCCTACAAACAAAATCATGAATCATATCCTAAGATTCCAAAATAAGAAAACAATAGTCATGAAATAGTACATACCTTTGATTGGTCATTGTCAGTTTCTTCATCCTCAATCGGAATGGCATTAGGTATTGGTAAACGAATATTGGTACGCTCTTGGTGACCCCATTCACGAAACTTCTTCATAGGACATGTGTTTGCATAATGACCATGCACACCACATTTAAAACATTCAATTGATCCCTCAGAAAGAACTTCTTTCCCTTTCCTCGAGTCAACTGGATGCTTCCTTTTTCCATGACAGGTTCTTGATTTATGACCTTCATTTCCACATCTATAGCATATTTCTGTCCCTTTGAAACATTTTCCTAGGTGTTTCTTTCCACATCTTTGACACATAGGTTTTTGAACACACATACCTTTATGATTATTTCCTGTACTTCCGTAGGGATTTGTTTCTTGCATATATGATGCCTTAGAGAAAACTCCAAGGTTTAGGTGGTCAATCATGACTCCAGATAGTTGGTTGAGGATAATCAGAAGAGTTCTCATTGCATCTCCCATATCATTCAGTTGCTTGCTCAAAAAGCTGTCACAGTTTCCTTCACATCCACTGTTACTTTGGTGCCTGCTAGATCCAGCCATTTACTAAAACCAAAAAGGTCAGTGTGAGTATATCAACAAAACCATCATGTACTAATGAGGAAGGTAAACACTAAGATACACTTACTCATTCACTTTATCTAAAACTAGGACTCTTTCTGAAATCCTAACCATTATGGTAATGTCACTTATGCTTAAAGAATACCCTAACCTCTAAAGTTATCTAAACCGACCTTTGATACCAACTATAAGGCCCCAGCCTTAAACCTTACTTAATCTTGAGTTATTACAAGATTACACATTGAGGATCTTTTCAGGTTTAGAGTTTTAGAGAATTAGATCATGAAACTTGCATTACATTCTACATTTAAACAAAGTGGTTACATAAAAGACAGTATTCATTCTTCCCATCAACAGAAACATATTTAAAATATAACACGGATTCTTTCTTGAAACATCCTTGACACTATCATCACATCATGTACCTTTCCCTTGACCTGTGAAAAACATTTCAAAAACTTGGGATGAGCACAAAAAGCTCAGTAAGGGATAGAAAAATATGGAAAGGAAACATGGGTACACATATACATAAGAATGAGTTCATACTTTACCCATAAAACATAGGCATATCAAATCATGAATAAATCATAGAAAACATAAGACATAAAGGTAACTTGAGGCATTCATAACATTCTTACGTAGGGAGTAACCCTCTTGGTTACGTTTGGAATACCCACCACAGTATATTCCCTAAATCTCTTCGGAGAAACCTTAACGTTTCACTCCTTCGCGTTACCCAATGCATTGGAGAGCTATATCGGGCTCACCCGCCCTTAGTTTATCACGGAACCACCCGTTTTCATAACAATGCCCAAGAACCATAACATAAACGTATCACATAAAACATGCATAAAGGAAACAAAACATTTCCACATTTCAATCAAAATATAACATTTTAGTATTTTGAAATAATGAATCCAAAAAGAAACCATTTCCAAAACCATTTAAAACATTTAATAAAAAGATTTTTGAATCAAAGTGTCCCATAGCACCTTGAAGCTTAAAATTTTAAACCATTAATATCCATATAAATAAATCCTTAAAACCATTTTGAAAACATGGATATTAATAAGAACAAATAATTAAAACATTTAAAATGATATTTTGGTTAAAGGGGTTTTACCAAAATTATAGACACTTGAATACAATAATTGAGGAATAACATTTAGTCAGAACTTTATAATATCATGAGAATAAATGGATTCATGATATAATACTCCAAAGGACAGTATATACACCATATAAGAGTGAATTGGTGCATAACAACAATGAACCCTCAATAGAAATGTCAAATGTGACGAAATCCCTTATAAAGAAGGTATCCTTAAATTAAGGACAAATCAATCTCAAAAATATGTGTGAAAAATATAAATACACTCAATATAAGTGGATATTAAGTGTAAAACAATAAAAGGACATTCACATATATTCAATGGATGACATATTCAATGACTACATGTTGAACCCAAAGAAATCGAAATTGGGTTAAAAAGTTCCCTTGACAGCCTAACGGCATCACATCAAAATGAGTTGATGAGAGATAAAAAGTGTATCTCATCACTTGGACATAAAATTTACATCAATAAGGATATATGATAACATATCCCAACATAACAATATGTAAATTAAAATACCCAACAAAAGAAGTCTTTTAAAAAAAAGAGGAGGGTGAAAGGTTCCCTTACCGACTTGGGTATCTTTCAAAACATACACACCATGAAAGAAAGACAATAGGTCATTGATTTAAATACTCATAAACGAAAGTATATTACACAAAGAGTAGAATAAAGGGCAGTACATACACCACTCAATGGAATTTGTGGCAAATGTAGCGTAAATCTCATGGGAATGAAAGTGAGATGAAAAATCCCTTACAAAAGTTCGGCAGCCTAACGGCGCCACTCAAAACTTCCAAAATGGATTGATGAGAGAGAATAGGGTCTCTCATCACATGAACATAAAAATTACAGTAGGATTAATATAAAAGAACATCCCAATCATAAGAAAGATGAGCTTAAAAGAAATGACATAAAAGAGTGTACTTATAAAGAAAGAGAGTTGTAGGATCCCTTACCTCGGGTCCGACTTGACTTGATCGTTCTTTAATCTCCTGAATAATAAACTTGAGTTAATTTCTACTTCCTTAAGAACCTTTTTCAAGTTAATTATTCCTTTTATACCACTTATTACCATGTCATAAACATAATGTAATCATTTAAGTTAATAATATTTGTTTTGCCGATATTTGGTTCTTAAGTCGAAAGTGGACTTCTTACAATTACATGTTGTTCGTGTGGCCAAATGTTTATTATAAACAGAATTGTATTCATGATGTAGATATCATATATGTCATATATATCCAGTACATGCATGCATTTATAACATTACATAATCATTTAGAGGTAAGAAATGAAATGCACCGTTCATGGAGACGGTAAGCCGTACGTACGCATGAACGCTACTTCCATTTCTATTTCATTGTTTATAGAATGGAATCATAATTATATAAAGGTATATTATAATTACAGTATAATATCATATATAAAATCATAGTTCCATCCTTTATACATCCCACATATGGTTTTTAACGAATCAAATCACTTTGAGGAGGCGGTAGTCCGCACTTCCTAAAATGAAGATATCGCGTATACCCATAATGGAAGCCATAAAGGTAAGACAAAAATGAAAAATACAGAAGCATAAGTAAAACATAAACATATTATATATCATATATAAAAATAGTGACATCATAATGGCCACCTTTGAAGGTGTTAAATGAGTATTGAACAATCATCGTTTCGGGAGGCAGAATTTCGCCATCCACGGAAACCGTATGTTCTTTAACCATTTGATGTAGTTGTGTGAGAGTGTAGCTAGAATAAATCTTATAACAACATCCTAGTATATTGAAGATACTGGTGTTGTTACAAAAGAAATAAATAAAAAGAGTTTAGGGGGTTGGAGAAGCAAAATAAAACAAATGAACATGAGAGAAAGAATTACCTTTAAAAGTGTAACTCCTTTTGATTTGAGCCTAAAGGCTTCCTTTGAAAGGATTCTGCCCAAAGGGAATCCTCTAGGATGAGGAGAGGGATGTGTAGAGAGTAAATGGGCAGGGGTTGGCCGAGCCAAAGGCTTTATGAGTGTGTGAAAAGAGGTAGAGGTGGGGGCCTTTTATAAGAGGAGAGGAGGGGCACTTTTGGAAAGTAAGAAATATTACTTTATTTGAAAATGTATTTCGGTTTTAAAAGGTCCCACATTGATATAGGTCGTGGATAAGGTGATAAGGCTTCGAAATCCACTCATCCAATAAGTTTTGGCCATGTGTAGTTCATAGATTTTACATTATCTTTCCATTTTATTTAAATCGTCAAATAATGATGTCATCGTTAAATCATTATTATGTCATAAATAATTTAATTTATTTAATGTCTAAAAATTATAAAGGAAATACTATGATGTAGGAAATCTTTTTAGCTTTCCAATGACTATTTATAATCAAAATTTGGACTTGTGTAACCCCACTTAAAAATTGTTTTAGTAAAACATATCATGTTTGTGTCAATTTTTCTTTTACATTAAATAAAATGTTATTTATGTCATTTCCCAACCAAAGTGGATCCATGGGGTCCCCAAGTTGACCCATGGCTTGTCTTGGTCGGCCATGACACAACCAATAAGGTTGGGACATGTTTCTAGGTCATTTTATATTATTAAAGCATTATTTATACCTTAAACTACCCTAATTACCACTAATCGCGATTAAGAACTTAATGAGTTACTATTCACCAAAAAAATTATTATAATCTCATTGAACCACATTTTACTTCTTAATGACAACCATGTATGTCGGATTTTCAAAATTCAATACACATTAGTGGTAAAATTTCATTTAACTGAAAAATCAGTTTGCTTGATTACCACTTAGTGGTTTCACTATTCATCAAAAATTGAAGTTTTTCAGAAAAATCCCAAAAATTCACCCTAAGCTATAATTGATATTCCGAATTCAAAAATGAAGTCCATTTTACAAAATTCAAAACATATTAGTCACATTAATTAATTTAATAATTAATTCCCGCTGTCAGCGCAAATAGCGTGTTTTCATAAAACAATAAGTATCAAAAGATTGACACTAGTTTAAGTCTGATTTCAAAGTGAAATTAATTCCAACGACCACTATTGGATTTAATGGTAAAAATATTTTCAAATTTCACTTTAAAAACAATTCAAAATATTATCTAATCATATAAATAAATTAGATTAAAAAGTGGTTTTGAACTAAAATACAACATTTTACACTATTCATTAAAAAAAAGAACCTTATCGGAAAGATACCAAAAAATTACACAAAGTAAAATTTGATGTCCCGATTCTTAGTAAGAGTTTTATTTGGTCCAAAATAATGTTTAAGAGTGAACAAAACTATATTTAATTATGGTTCAACATCAAAAGGTGATAAGTGAACCTTTAGTGAAAACTAGGGCATATACGCCTAAAATTGAATTCTTTCCGTATTTTAAGCCTCTATCCTTTATTGGATAAATGTAAAAACATATAAAAACATATATAATCATATCTTAGTTATTTCTATCCATTCCCGCCAATACAATGGCTACATGTTAACTACCATTTAAAATTATTTTATTAGAGTGCAACGTAAGATTCCCAAGAAACTCGTTGTTGCGTGTTGGGTACGCCATCGAGCATAGCATCCCCTTTAAAGTCATATTAATATTTTATTCACAAATATGGACAAATATGAGAATGTCATATTCTTTATTTACCTGGGGTGTTACACTAAATTGGTGAATGATTTGGGAGAATTATCTTGTTGTTTGGATACATCATCAATTAAAGACATGAAATTTTTAAGAAAAGAAATTCATCCCATCCACACCAAGCAAAACCCTAAGATAAACCCACCATAAATAAATGTTTAGTTCACATAATTTTTATTATATATTATTTAATTTATATCTTTAGTTTTCCAATTAAATTCTACCTAAAAGTTGGCCACTTCATAGCCAATCCATCAACAAATCATAGTGTCTCAAGGTTTTTTCTTCAGTCCTTGTGGATTCGATCCCTACTTGTACTTCAACGACCGCTTTTACCGGTAGGGTAAATTTGGGCGCAACCAAATTTTGGCGTTGTTTCCAGGGACCCAAGTAATTTTTCTTAGACACTCACCTTCTATTCTCACCTAACTTCTCTTTTCTCACCTATATTTATCTTTTCTATTCCCCTTTCTATTTTCGTGTGTCCAAAAAAAACAAAAAAAAAATCCAAATCCAAATTTCATTCAACTTCAATGGAGTATCATCAGCAATTTCCTGTCCTAAACTCGGGCTGAAATCAAATAAAAAATCAACAATGGGAATCCCCTCACATAGAACATTACTTTGATCAATACTTGAATGATTACCCCACACCTGACAACATGAACAATCTTTGTGAGGATGAATGTTTAAAAGATCAATTTCCATACCTATCAAGAATGATTGAAAATATAAATATTGAGTAAGTACATGATTTCAAAGCATCTATCAATCGTAATCCTGAAATAATTCTTCATAAATTGTGTGAACAAATGGAAAAAATGAATTCAAAGTTATCAAGTTTGAGACTAGAACTATAAAGCATTAAAACTTGTGTGGACCCTATTCCCACTCAAATCATCCCTTCCTCAATATTTATTGAATAATATTATAAGACACAAACCCCTCATGCTTTTATTGAAGAACCAACCTTACGATTTGGTATAGTTGGAGAGGATCGAGGAGTTTTTGAAGGGTCATTAAATCAGGAAGAAATAGATTTTTTGGATTCAAAAGAGGAAAATTTGACATCATGGATTTAATTTCCGGATTATAACTTTTTAGAAGCACCAATCATTGAACCACTAGGAGAGATCACAAAAATTGAGTCTATACCCATTCTTGACATTCAACTGGACAATATTCAGAAGGAATCGCAATTTCAAAATGAACAGATTATTTCTAAATAAGAAAGTTATTTTTCAAATTTCCAATATTTTTTAGGAAAATTAAATCAACCCAACTTCAAAATTATGAACCTTTCGTCCCCACTAAATTATCCCTTTATAGGGTACAAACAAGATCTTTCAGTTGTCATTCATCCATATCATGAAATCAATAATGTAGGAATAATCCTTGTGGTATTAGGGAAGACTATAGAAATAACTCAATCAATCATTTTAGATATTCCTTGGATTTTACCAATCATTGTAAAAAATAGGATTTTATACGAAACAAATTTCAAAAAAACAATCAATCTCAATCTTGTTGAAGTGGATAAAGATGGGTTAATTAAAATTTTGAAAGTTGGAATTAGATAAGTTGGGGGGTCCAAGTCTAGATAACGACTTTAAATTAAGCATTGCATGGGAGGAAACCCATGGTTTTCATGTTTACAATAATTAGGAATCATTTTATTTTTTTATTTTTCATTTTTCATTTTTTAAAAAAAATCCATATACTATTGACATGTTCTTATTTTATGAGTGTGGATGGGTATGAAAGGGGAGAATTGTATTCATCCATGTCACGCTGTGGGATCCCTGAGTAATACCTAACCCAGAAAATTTAAAGAATACAATGTATCATCATTATGATTTTTAAAATTAAAAAAAACAAGGAAAACCATAAAAATGTTGATACTTGGTTTTAAATAAATTTTTGTGTTGTTTTTCTGTCTACTTTGTTCTTTTTATTATTCAGGAACTATTTTGGGTGATACATGTTCAATTAAGGTGGTGCCTACATCCCCCAGGAGATCAAAGGAGTAATTTGGAGCATAATGAACTTAAACTTCAAATACTAGGTGAATTTGTTCCATATTTATCATTTTCAATTTTCTCTTTGAACTCCTCTCCTACCCCCTTCTAACTTTTCTTTTCTTTAAACACTAAGAATAGTGTTATTCTTTCTTGGGGGGTGATAAAATAAAAAAAATGATTTTTTTTTTATAAGAACATGCATGGAAAGAATAATTACATTAACCTTGAGCATGATAACACACATTGCAAACTCTAAAATTGGATATCAAATAATTTTGCATGCCTTGATTCTAATTTTAATCCAAGTTTAAGTTCATGAGCATAGTTTTTAGTAAGTGCGGTTTTCAGATTTGATTTTTCAAAGTTTACATTTTCATCCTCTTAAAAAAATGCCACAATGCACGTCTACTAGATCGTGGGTGTAAATTTGAGTTCTTGGGTCCCTTTCATTATAACATATGGTTCTGGGGTCACTTTTAGTTTAATTTAAGTATCAAAAATACAAAAAAAAAATTAAATATAATGACCACATAGAGCAACGTTTTATCGAAATGTGTGGCGTCTGGCACATGGGGATCGTGACTCCATAGTTGTCTTGCCCAGAGTTAGGCTTTATATATCTATTGTAGAGAATGTAATTGACAATATTTGTGGTTTATCGCACTTGGGGATTGCGACTCCATAGTTGTCTTTCCGAGAGTTAGTATTTTCATATCTATTGTGGTTAAAAAATAAAAAAAAACTAACAGAAAAATCAAAAACAAAATTGGATACTCATCTTAAGATTTAATGTGAATCCCACCTAGCACTTCCATTTTTTACCCTTGAACAATAAAATGGGCCCTATATCTTTTTTGATGCACAACAATTTATCATGATTAATTGAAATTGGATAAAATGTGGCGATGAATTTGAACAATTTAATGAGATTGGGCTTGGGATATGCTTCTGGACCTAGCTTGTTTTAAATTATTTGGATGGGTTTCATAAATTTTTTTGGTATGTGGTCTTTGGTTGAGCAATGTGAATTAAAATGTGTTTGGAAAAGGGGATTTGAACTTCATATTTGTAATTTATTTTTCTCAGGACTAGAAAAACACAAGTTGGGGGGTGTGATTAGTCCCTAAAAGTGGCTAATATTCATTTTTAATATCTTTTTATTCATTTTTCTAAATTTCATAAACATTGTTTTTAGTGAATTACATAAATAGAACTTCATTTCTCATATTAAATGTAATTAATGTTTAAAATGAAAATTTGGTCCCAATCATTAATTTGTTTGTGGATAGAATTATATTCAATTTTTGAATTTGATGTTCTGGGATATGATTGATCACTTTGTTTGGAACATTTTATCTTTTAGGTCCTATGGATGAATCCCAAGGGAAGATGGATATTTTTGCGCCTGAATGCAGAAATTTTCTGGAGAAAGCATAATGGACCAAAATCCCATCAAACAAATGTGGGGCCCACAAACAAAGCCCAATGAAGCTCAAATATTTACAGTAGAAATCTAAAAATATGAGGATCATTTTATTAAGCTTTTTCTAGAGCTAATTCAGATGTTTTCATGATGATAAATGGATCTGAAGTTGATATTTAAATGTTGGGCCTGACATTAATGCACATAAAGTATTCCCACTATTTCGACCATAACATCCAAACAAATGTGCCAAATGACCTAAAATTTTTACAGATGATAGAGGACACATGGGCGAAGATATTTTTCTTATACAACCTCTTATTATTTGGCTTCCTTATATTCCAAATTCCCACGGAAAAATGTTGGACGAATCTAGATGAAATTTTCGGGTCAACTTCGAAACGTCAAAATCCCTTAATTTTCTCACCCTCATTTTAACTCTCTAAATTAATCGGGATAGAATTTATTATGGCAGGGTGTCTCTAAGGCTCCTAATATACCGATATAATGAGATCGTGGTGAAGATAATTATTATCTAACATTTTTCTTTGAATCCAAGTTTTTTCTTTCGTCCATTGTATTTCTTTCGATTGTAATTTCCCGCTTTCATTTTGTAATGGAATCATCAATTTCCCTAATGTAAGTTTTTCTTTCATATTTAGTATTTTAATAAAAAAAATATTCTTCTTCACTTTTTATTTTCCTTTTCTTCACATGTTGATACTGTTGAATTAATGTGTAATTTTATTCACACCAGCACTTGTGAATTCAATCACACAACGGTGGAGTGTTCATTTTTCAATAATTTTCTTATTCTTCAATTCCGCCCCCATAAGTCTACATCCCGCTTCCATTGGTAGAATAACATAAATGGAGGTCTAACCTCTTAAGAGTTAATCCAAGGGAGTAGCAAGGTCAGGGATTGAATGTTATTTCATGCACATAATATTTAAATATATTCGTTATTTTAGGATTTCCATTTGATGAGTTACATTCTTTCTCATCTTTTCTGACTTTAACGATGACACATTTTCAGTGCTAGTATGATCTATTTATTTTGAGTGCTAATTAAAGTGATACTCAAATTGAATTGGTAAATGGACTTTTAATTGTGTAGGGATTAAATAGGTTAATGATTTTGGAGAATTATCTTGTTGTTTGGATACATCTTCAATTAAAGGCATGAAATTTTTAAGAAAATAAATTCATCCAATCCATCCCAAGAAAACCCCTAAGATCAACCCACCATCAATAATTGTTTATTTCACATCATTTTCATTATATATTATCGAAATTATATCTATAGAACACTAATTAAAGTCCACCTCAAAGTTGGCCACTTCATACCCAGTCAATCAAAAAATCATAGTGTCTCAAGGTTTATTCTTCGGTCCCTGTGGATTCGATCCATACTTGTACTTCAACAACCGCTTTTACCGGTTGGGTAAATTTGGGAGAAACCAAATTTTGGCACTGTTGTCGGGGACCCAAGTAAGTTTTCTTAGACACCCACCTTCTATTCTCACCTAACTTCTCTTTTCTCATCTATATTTCTCTTTTCATTTCCCCTTTCTGTTTTCGTGAGTCCAAAAAAAAATCCAAATCCAAATTTCATTCAAATCCAATAGAGTATCATCAACAATTTCCATTCATAAACTCGGGCTGAAATCAAATATAAAATCAACAATGGGAATCCCCTCACATAGAAAATTACTTTGATCAATACTTGAATGATTACCCACACCCGATAACATGAACGATCTTTGTGATGATGAATGTTTAAAAGATCAATTTCCATACCTATCAATAATGATTGAAAAGATAAATATTAAGGAAGTACATGATGTCCAAACATCTATCAATCATAATCCAGAAAATATTCTTCATAAATTGTGTGACCAAATCGAAACAAATGAATTCAAGGAATCAAGTTTGACACTAGAACTACAAAGCATTAAAAATTGTGTGGACCCCATTCCCACTCAAAACATCCATTCCTAAATATTTATTGAAGAATCTTGTAACACACAAACCCCTCATGAATTTATTGAAGAACCAACCTTAGGATTTGGGATAGTTGGAGAGGATCGATGATTTTTTGAAGGGTCATTAAATCAGGAATAAATAGATTTTTTGGATTCAAAAGAGGAAAATTTGACATCATGGATTGAGTTTCTAGATTATAACTTTTCAGAAGCACCAATCATTGAACCGCTAGGATAGATCACAAAAATTGTGTCTATACCCATTCCTGACATTCAACTGGAAAATATTCAGAATGAATCACAATTTCAAAATGAACAGATTATTTCTAAAGAAGAAAGTTATTTTTTCAAATTTACAATCTTTTTTAGGAAAATTAAATCAACCCAACCTCAAAATTATGAACCTTTCGTCCCCACTAAATTATCTCTTTATAGGGTACAAACAAGACCTTTCAGTTTTCATTCATCCATATCATGAAATTAATAATTTAGGAATGATCCTTGGTGTCATTGGCAAGACTATAGAAACAACTCGATCAACCATTTTAGATATTACTTGGATTTTACCAATCATTGTAGAAAATAGGATTTCATACGAAACAAATTTCAAAATAACAATCAATCTCAATCTTGATGAAGTGTAGAAAGATGGGTTAATTAAAATTTTGAAAGTTGGAATTGGAAAATTTGGGGGGTCCAAGTCGAGCTAACGACTTTAAATTAAGCGCTGCATGGGAGGAAACCCATGGTTTTCATGTTTCCAATAATGAGGAATCATTTTATTTATTTATTTTTTATTTTTCATTTTAAAAAAATTCATAGGTTGTTGACATGTTCTTATTTTATGAGTATGGATGGGTATGAAAGGGGAGCACCGTATTCATCCGTATCACGCGATGTGATCCCAGAGTAATACCTTACTCAGAAAATATAAAGAAGACAATGTATCATCAGTTTGATTTTTAAAATAAAAAAAAACAATGAAAACCATAAAAATGCTGATAATTGGTTTTAAATAAATTGTTGTGTTATTTTTTTGTCCACTTTGTTATTATTTTTATTGTTCAGGAACTATTTTGGGTGATACATGTTCAATTAAGGTGGTGCCTACATCTCCCAAGAGATCAAAAGAGTAATTTGGAGCATCATGAACTTCAACTCCAAATACCAGGTGAATTTGTTCCATGTTTATCATTTTCAAATTCCTCTTTGAACTCCTCTCCTACCCCCTTCTAAATTTTGTATTCTTTAAACACTGGGGACAGTGTAGTTCTTTGTTGGGGGTGATGAAATAAAAAAATGATTTTTTTAATAAGAACATGCATGGAAAGAAAAATTTTATTAACCTTGGACATTATAACACACATTTCAAACTCTAAAATTTGATATCAAATAATTTTGCATGCCTTCATTCTAATTTTAATGCAAGTTTATGTTCATGATCATAGTTTTTGGAAAGTACAGTTGTCTGATGTGATTTTTCAAAGTTTAAATTTTCATCCTCTTAATAAAAATGACACAATGCATGTCTACTTAATCGTGGGTGTAAATTTGAGTTCTTGGGTCCCTTTTATTATAACATAGGGTTCTGGGGTCACTTTTACTTTAATTTGAGTATAAAAAAACCAAAAAAATTGAAAAATAATGACCACATAGAGCAATGTTTTTTCCAAAAGTGTGGCGTCCGACACATGGGGATCGTGACTCTATAGTTGTCTTGCCCAGAGTTAGGCTTTATATCTCTATTGTTGAGAATGTAATTGAAAATATGTGTGGCATCCGACACTTGGGGATTGTGACTCCATAGTTGTCTTGCCCAGAGTTAGTCTTTTCATATCTATTGTGGTTAAAAAAACAAACAAAAAAATCAAAAAAAATGGATACTCATCTTAAGGTTTAATGTGATTCTCACCTAGTGCTTCCATTTTTTCCCCTTGAACAATAAATTGGGCCCCATATCTTTTGTGATGCACAACACTTTATCTTGCTTAATTGAAATTGGATGAAATGTGGTGATGAATTTGAACAAAGGAATGGGCCTGGGCTTGGGATATGCTTATGGGCCTAGCTTTTTTTAAATGATTTGGATGGGTTTAATAAAATTTTTTGGTATGAGGTCATTGGGTGAGCAATGTGTATTAAAATGTTTTTGGAAAAGGGGATTTGAATTTCATATTTGTAATTTATTTTTCTCGGGACTAGCAAAACTCAAGTTGGGGGGTGTGATTATTCACTAAAAGTGGGTAATATTAATTTTTAATATCTTTATATTCATTTTTCTAAAGTCCATAAACATTGTTTTAGTGCATTACATAAATAGAACATTATTTCTCATCTTAAATGCAATTAATGTTGAAAATGAAAATTTAGGCCCAATCATTAATCTGTTTGTGGATAGCATTATATTCACTCTCTGAATTTGATATTTTGGGATATGATTGATCACTTTGTTTGGAACATTTTATCTTTTAGGTCCTATGGATGAATCCCAAAGGAAGATGGATATTTTTGCGCCTAAATACAGAAATTTTCTGGAGAAAGCATAATGGGCCTAAGGCCCATCAAACAAATATGGGGCCCACAAACCGATCCCAATGAAGTTAAAATTTTTACAGTAGAAAGATAAAAATATGAGGATCATTTTAGTCAACTGTTACCGCAGCTAATTCTGAAATTTTCATGATCATAAAGGGATCTGAAGTTGAGATTTAAATGTTGGGCCCAACTTTAATGCACATAAATTCGTCCTTCCATTTCGACCATAACATCCAAAAGGTTGTGCCAAATGACCTGAAATTTGGATAGATGATACGGGACACATAGAAGTAGATATTTTTCTTATGAGATATCTGATGATTTGACTTTATTAAATTCCAAATTCAAGTGTCAAAATGTTGGACGAATCTGGACGAAATTTCCGGGTCAACTTCGAAACATCAAAATACCTTAATTTTCTCACCCTCCTTTTGACTCTCTAAATTAATGGGGATGGAATTTATTATGTTGGGGTGTCTTTAAGGATCCTAATATACCGATATAAGGATTTTGTGGTGAAGGTAATTATCATCTAACATTTTTCTTTTAATCCAAGTTTTTCCTTTCATCCACTGTATTTCTTTCAATTGTAATTTCCCGCTTTCGTTTTGTAATGGCATCGTCAATTTCCCTAATGTAAGTTTTTCTTTCACATTTAGTATTTTAATAAAAAAAATTCTTCTTCTTCACTTTTTATTTTCCTTTTCTTCACACGTTGATACCATTGAATCAAGGTGTGAATTTATTCACACCAGCACTTGTGAATTCAATCACACAACGGTGGAGTGTTCATTTTTCAATAATTTTCTTCTTCTTCAATTCCGCCCCTATAAGTCTACATCCCACATCCATTGGTAGAATAGCATAAATGGAGGGATATCCTCTTTACAGTTGATCCAATAGAGTAGCAAGTTCAGGTATTGAATGTTATTTCATGCACTTAATATTTAAATATATTCATTATTTTAGGATTTCTATTTGATGATTTACATTTTTCTCATCTTTTCTGACTTTAATGATGACACATTTTGAGTGCTAGTATGATGTATTTCCTTTGAGTGATCATTAAAGTGATCCCAAAATTGAATTAGTAATTGGCCTTGGAATTGTGTAGGGATTAAATTGGTGAATGATTTGGGAGAATTATCTTGTTGTTTGGATACATCTTCAATTAAAGACATGAAATTTTTAAGAAAAGAAATTCATCCAATCCACCCCAAGAAAAACCCTAAGATCAACCCACCATCAATAATTATTTAGTTCACATCATTTTTTTATATATTATTTAAATTATATCTTTAGTTCTCTAATTAAATTCTACCTTAAAGTTGGCCACTTCATAGCCAATCCATCAACAAATCATAGTGTCTCAAGGTTTGTTCTCCGATCCATGTGGATTCGATCCCTACTTGTACGTCAACGACCGCTTTTACCAGTAGGGTAAATTTGGGCACAACCAAATTTTGGTGCTGTTTCTGGGGACCCAAGTAACTTTTCTTAGACACCCACCTTCAATTCTCTCCTAAATTCTCTTTTCTTACCTATATTTCTCTTTTCTTTTCCCCTTTTTGTTTTCTTGTGTCCAAAAAAATCCAAATCAAAATTTCATTCAAGTCAAATGGAGTATCATCAACAATTTCCTTTCATAAAATAGGTCTGGAATCAAATAGAAAATCAACAATGGGAATCCCCTCACATAGAAAATTACTTTGTTCAACACTTGAATGATTACCCCACACCCAATAACATGAACGATCTTTGTGATGATGAATGTTTAAAAGATCAATTTTCATACCTATCAATAATGATTGAAAAGATAAATATTTAGGAAGTACATGATGTCCAAACATCTATCAATTATAATCCTAAAAAAATTGTTCATAAATTGTGTGAACAAATGGAAAAAATGAATTCATAGGTATCAAGTTTGAGACTAGAACTAAAAAGCAATAAAACTTGTGTGGACCCCATTCCCACTCAAAAAATCCCTTCCTTAATATTTATTGAAGAATATTTTAACACACAAACCCCTCATGCCTTTATTGAAGAACCAATCTTTGGATTTAAGATAGTTGGAGAGGATCGAGGAGTTTTTTAAGGGTCATTAAATCAGGAAGAAATAGATTTTTATGATTCAAAAGAGGAAAATTTGACATCATGGATTGAGTCTCCAGATTATAACTTTTCAGAAGCACCAATCATTTAACAGCTTGGTGAGATAAAAAAATTGGGTCTATACCCATTCATGACATTCAATTTCACAATATTCAGAAGGAATCACAATTTCAAAATGAACAGATTATTTCTAAAGAAGAAAGTTATTTTTCAAATTTCCAATCTTTTTTAGGAAAATTAAATCAACCCAACCTCAAAATTATGAACCTTTCATCTCAACTAAATTATCCCTTTATAGGGTACAAACAAGACCTTTCAGTTTTCATTCATCCGTATCATGAAATCAATAATGTAGGAATGATCCTTGGTGTCTTAGTCAAGTCTATAGAAACAACTCGATCAACCATTTTAGATATTCCTTGGATTTTACCAATCTTTGTAGAAAATAGGATTTCATACGAAACAAATTTCAAAAAAACAATCAATCTCAATCTTGTTGAAGTGGAGAAATATGGGTTAACTAAAATTTTGAAAGTTGGAATTGGATAAGTTTGGGGGTCCAAGTCGAGCTAACAACTTTAAATTAATCGCTGCATGAGAGGCAACCCATGGTTTTCATGTTTCCAATAATTAGGAATCATTTTATTTATTTATTTTTTATTTTTTATTTTAAAAGAAATTCCATAGGTTGTTGAACTGTTCTTATTTTATGAGTATGGATGAGTATGAAAGGGTAGCACCGTATTCATCCATGTCATGCAGTGTGATCCCTGAGTAATACCTTACCCAAAAAATATAAAGAAGACAATGTATCATTAGTTTGATTTTAAAAAAAAACAAGGAAATCCATAAAAATGTTGATACTTGGTTATAAATAAATTTTTGTGTTGTTTGTTTTTTCCACTTTGTTTTTCTTTTTATTGTCCGGAAACTATTTTGGGTGATACATGTTTAATTAAGGAGGTGCCTACATCCCCCCGTAGATCGAAGGAGTAATTTGGAGCGTCATGAACTTCAACTTCAAATACCAGGTGAATTTGTTCCATGTTTATCATTTTCAATTTCCTCTTTGAACTCCTCTCCTACACCCTTCTAACTTTTATTTTCCTTAAACATTGGAGATAGTGTAATTCTTTGTTAAGGGGTGATGAAATAAAAAAATTCTTTTTTTTAATAATAAAATGAATGGAAAGAAAAATTTCATTAACCTTGAACATGAAAACACCCATTGAAAATTCTAAATTTGGATATCAAATAATTTTTCATGCCTTGACTCTAATTTTAATTCAATTTTAAGTTAATGAGTATAGTTTTTGGAAAGTGCGGTTTTCCGATGTGATTTTAAAAGTTTACATTTTCATCTTCTTAATAAAAATGCCACAATGCACATCTACTAGATCCTGGGTGTAAATTTGAGTTCTTGGGTCCCTTTTATTATAGCATAGGGTTCTGGGGTCACTTTTAGTTTAATTTGAGTATCAAAAAAACAAAAAATAATTGAAAAATAATGACCACATAGAGAAATGTTTTGTCCAAATGCTTGGTGTCTGGCACTTTGGGATCGTGACTCCATAGTTTTCTTGCTCAGAGATAGGCTTTATATTTCTATTGTAGAGAATGGAATTGAAAATATGTGTGGTGTCTAGCACTTGGGGATCGCGACTCCATATTTTTCTTCCCCAGAGTTAGTCTTTTCATATCTATTTTGGTTAAAAAATAAACAAAATAAACAAAAAAAATCAAAAACAAATTGGATACTCATCTTAAGGTTTAATGTGATTCCCACCTAGAGTTTCCATTTTTTCCCTTGAACAATAAAATGGGCCCCATATCTTTTGTGATGCACAACAATTTATCATGCTTAATTAAAATTGGATGAAATGTGGTGATGAATTTGAACAAAGGAATGGGCTTGGGCTTGGGATATGCTTATGGACCTAGCTTGTTTTAAATTATTTGGGTGGGTTTCATAAAATTTTTTGGTATGAGGTCTTTGGTTGAGCAATGTGTATTAAAATGTTTTTGGAAAAGGGGATTTGAACTTTATATTTGTAATTTATTTTTCTTGGGAATAGAAAAACTCAAGTTGAGGGGTGTGATTAGTCACTAAAAGTGGATAATATTCATTGTTAATATTTTTATATTCATTTTTCTAAAGTCCAAAAACATTGTTTTTAGTGCATTACATAAATAGAACTTCATTTCTCATCTTAAATGAAATTAATGTTTAAAATGAAAATTTGGGCCCAATCATTATTCTGGTGTGAATAGCATTATATTCACTTTCTGAATTTGATATTTTGGGATATGATTGATCACTTTTTTGGAACATTTTATCTTCTAGGTCTGATGGATGAATCCCAAGTGAAGATGGAGATTTTTTCGCCTGAATGCAGAAATTTTCTGGAGAAAGCATAATGGGACTAAGGCCCATCAAACAAATATGGGGCCCACAAACCAAGGCCAATGAAGCTCAAATTTTTAAATCTATTCGTTATTTTAGGATTTCCATTTGATGGGTTACATTCTTTCTCATCTTTTTTGACTTTAATGATGACACATTTTGAGTTCTAGTACTATCTATTTCCTTTGAGTGCTTATTAAAGTGATCCTCAAAATGAATTGGTAATTGGACTTGGAATTGTGTAGGGATTAAATTGGTGAATTATTTGGGAGAATTATCTTGTTTTTTAGATACATCTTCAATTAAAGACATGAAATTTTTAAGTAAATAAATTCATCCAATCCACCCCAATAAAAACCCTAAGATCAACCCACCATCAATAATTGTTTAGTTCACATCATTTTTATTATATGTTATTTAAATTATATCTTTTGTTCTCCTATTAAAATCTACCTCAAAGTTGTCCACTTCATAGCCAATCCATCAACAAATCATAGTGTCTCAAGGTTTCTTCTTCGGTCCCTGTGGATTCGATCCCTAGTTGTACTTCAACGACTGCTTTTACCTGTAAGGTAAATTTGGGCGCAACCAGTGACATTCCCCAGTCATCAAAGGCTATAAACAAATTCCTTGGTTTTATACAAAAGTGACATGGAGGAGTTATATAACCTTTAATAAACATATGACTAATACACGCGTATCAATATTAAAATAAACAAAACCAAACACTTCTATATAAAATATGCATGATCCAACACCCAATTGTAATAAATGTGATCATTCAATCAATAAAAAATAAGATAGGGGTGAAAAACATAGTAATAATGAAATAGTAAGTGATAAAAAATAAACTCCAAATCCTAAAAGGACCTGAGTACCAAGGTGAAACCACTCTTAAAAAATACACGAACCAACTCTAAGATCTTACTCCACCAACAATGAAATTGTTATCAATGAGTTCTATTATGGATTTAATAGATTCACCTACTAACTATATCTCGAAAAATAATATATGAATACACAGCAAAGTGGATATGTAGTGAGTGAATAATCATACCCATTTGGAAAATCCTTATGATTCTTCTTACATAACTGTACGATCGAAAATAGGTTGTCTCACATGGTATAAAATCTGAACGAAGAATACCAAAACAATATATAGTTTTTACACTATAAAATATTTTAGATGACTATGTTTTTTAAAAGCGGATAAACCAAAATATTTTCCCTATAAAATATTAGAATTAGTTTACAACATTCATTTTTTGTATAATGAACCATGTTCACTCAAACATACAGAGACCCATACATGTTGAATGGAACCAATATGCTCGTGATTGGTGGTGCTTCCTCTATTAATCTTTCATTTGGTGCAAAATTTCTTATTGTGCCTTTCTAATTGGAACTAATCACCAAGTCTATTTCAATAAGGCCTTATATAATGAAACCATGAAAACACACTAAATAAGCAGGATGTATATTAGAAGATTCCATAGATCTTGTCTCTTCCTTTAATTACTATATTAAAACTAAATAAGATCTAGTCCAATTATATCCAAACTCATAGATCTATGTATTATAACCCCAATCTATGGTTCTGATCAAGAAAAACAAATGAGATCCCAGACATGAAGGAAGAACGAGGTCATAACCTTTGATTCCCACAATCAACTTCTATAAAATTCATTAGGATCAGATTCAAGATGATATATATCACCAAAAACATCTAATGGAATCCCTAGAGGTTGAGAGGAATAATAAAATAAATTGGTTGAAGAGTTAAAATAGATGGAAGGGTTAAATATTTATAGTCCTGACCATATTCATGACATGAATACCTCATTCATTGTATGAATCAATGAGGGGTAACTTTCACCATAATAACCACCACCATAATTTTATTTTATGGAAATCCAACTTTATATTGTGAACAAGTTTTATGTCAATAACCACCTTAGGAATCCACCCAAATAAATCAATTCATTCTTTGAATCATTTCACAACATCTTCACAGTTAAGATTCACATCCAAAATTTCCTCTTCATGGGATGAATTTTACCAGTAGTCAGGTTCTAAAATAGGTTTAATCCTCATTACTCTTCTTGAAAAGTATTCTAATTACACTAAACATAAATTTAAATTAAAAAAATTATTATGAACTAGGGGTGAAACATTCACATAAGTGGAGAATTTTGGCTACATGAAAATTCACTAACATGGTGGAATTTGGAAATATCGATTCAGCTAAATTGAATTCTTATACATCAATTCATCTATGTCACATTCTATAACATGAATTCAGATACATTGAATTAAGATATCTGAATTTTTCAATTTAAATTTTTCTATGTCAATTTATTCAATGTTGATACACTTATGTAGTAAAATTCTTTTATGTGGTATATTCAGCTATGTAAATCTTTGGTACGTAGTTATTTTGGTTACATGAAAATAAATTTTGTGATCAATGTCACCTATGTGATTATAGGATGTTCTAAACCAAAAAATTATGTTATGTTTTTTAATATTATTATAAATTTCTATTTTATTTTAGTTTATTATGAATATTATTAATGTTTTATTTGACCTAAAATTAACCATTAATTATCTAAAATATTTTAGAATATGTTTTAGATTGTTTTTTAAAGAGTTAAATGGGATACACATGTGATTAAGAATATATATATATTCACAATGGAATTTTGGAAAATCTGAAAATAAAAATTAAACCGAATAAAGTATGAAGGGTGTTTATTTAATATGGTAAGGGAGTTTTCAAAGATTTTAATACTAATTATTAAATATTAATTATTATAAACATGTTTCATTGTGCAATATCCATCCTTTTTTATAGAATATCGATATAGGTATAGAGAAATATAACTCATATGGATATTAGTTATCTCTTTAAAATACATGTGAAACATTTATCTGGGAAATTAATGTGTTTAATGTGAAAATATAAAAAATGGAAATTTAAAATTCAAATTGTTTTGGAATATTAAGAGTTATTCTTGCATTAACTCCATGAATGTTACATGGAATTCATTAAAAACTTTTATGGATGCATTTACTGTTGTATTAATTTTTTATTCTCCTAATGAGATTAGTTGTGTATAGAATAGATTTATTTTATAGTATATCTAAGATAATTAATAGTTGAATAAAAATTAATATATTATTGTTGGAATTTATAAAGGAAATCATATATTTTTATTTTAAATAAATAACTCATTAATATTTTGTATATTAAAGGACAAAGGAATGATGTGAAGAGAGTAATACACGAATTTACATTACTATAGTGAGATGCATAGTATGTGACTAAGTCACAAAGCTTCATCATTCAGATACTTGGTAAAGTAGACTATTGGTTTCCCTAGATTCGTTGTTTCTAGATATTAAAGGGTCTATGAACTACCTTATACAAACACCAACATCTTCATTGATAATAATTCATTGGGTTATACTATTTTATTCTTTAATTTTTCTATAACTATTTTTGTTGTATCATCACAGTTAGTGCATCGGACATGGAGTTAGACAATCCAAACTAAAGGTGTGTCCAGTCTTAGTCTATCACTTAGATGTATGAGTTTTTTATCCCCTTAAAATATCAAGATTAGCTTAACCAATAAAAAATCAAAGGAAAGGACAACTCCAATAAGAGTATAGGTTTAGTCTCTCCCCTTAGATTAAAGGTTCCCCTTGAGACGTAAAATAGAATTTGTTAGGATTGATCTTGCAAAAGTATAGTTTGGGTATGAACATATAAAAATTATGTTAGGTTTTCATGCATAGAAGACTGGTTTCTTTCTATACTCGGAAAGGGAAAGAAGTTAGGATTGATCCTGTAAGAGTAGATGTTTTATCTTATCTTATAAAAATATCGTTTCATTATAAACAAATAAAAGATAAGGGAGTTCAGTTAAACATCCATGCATAAAAAATAGAATGTTAAGATTTCTCTCGCTCCTTTTAAAGTGATATACCATCATGGATTCCATAGATTGGGTTGGTATGCTATGAGTAAAGTATGATCATTTAGATTTGAATAGATAAAAATTATTGTGTTCCTCTTTTACATTCCTGTGTTTTCATTTCTATATCTTTCTATATATCAGTGTTCTGGAATTCTTTAATACTTGAACTGATTAGTTTTCACTCTTAAATTTTAAAAACTAATTTTCTAAAGAATGAAAATTCCAGCCCCTATTTTCTATTAATATCACACTTTTAAGACCTAACAATTAGTAGCATATTTTTTAGATTTAAGAATAATTTAGTTTGTCACATTGTTTGATACCTAAAATTGGTTTTAGTAGTTGGATATTTTAGTATATATTGTGAATCATTTTATTTTTTATATTTATTGATCTAACATTTTTTCATATTCATTAATAGGACTAAGGGAAATATTTTTTTAGTGATGACTAACTTAAGAAATATAAATGGTTTCAATCAGATATTACAACCACATTTTATTAGCAGTAAGTATACTCAGTGGAAGATCAAAATGGAAGAATATCTAAAATGTTTAGATAGTCTATTTTGATAAATTGTGGTTAAATATTATATTTTAACACAATATGATTTGAATTATTTGAATTATTTTAGTAAATAAGATGATGTTAAATATTATCTTAATAAAAAGGAAATGAATATTTTTTATTTTTTTTGGAAATATTTTTGATGAAATTTTTAGTTTTATAACTACAACTGAAATTTGGAAATATATTGAAACAAATACCATTGAATAAAGTGATTCCATATTGTTTTGATTTAACTGTAGAAAATATGGAAACATAAAAAATGGAATTACCATGGTCACCTATGAAAAAAAAATCAAACATCATTTTTATTTAAGATATATCACTAAATTTAATTAATTTATTAATTTATATTTTTTTAAATCATATTCGTTATGGTGGTAGGAGGATAGAACATTTTAAACCCAATTGTGTGAAGGTCAAAAATCAGATGAACATAAAAAATAATGAAAATAAATTTCTGACTTCTTGGAATGATTATGAAGGCTAATGAAAGAATGATGAATGTCCAAAAGGAACTACTAATATATCACTATTTTAAAAAAAATATAAGGAAACATTATCACATTATTCCTATTTTTCAAGTGAACATGGTTCATATGCAAGAAAAGTTAGAAATTAATGTATGACAAGTATAACTAAAGATAGTGATTTAAATTATAATTTTCATGACTCTATAAATTCTAGATATTATGAGCCAAATATTGAAGATATGTAATAAGTGGTTGATTTATATAATGAAAAAATAAAATAAATTTCTTTAATACATGGTTCACTCAAAAAAATAGAGAATGGTTCTTGAAAGGAAAAAGAACATATTATTTTAAATTAAAGAATATCTGTTCATAAATTTTAATGTTGTAGTAATAAAATGATATATTAAATTAGAATCATACAATCATATATTATTCCATATATTTTTTAACACCCCAAGCTTCCATGATACGGCTCTCTTTCAATAATGCAATAGCTTGCATTGTACGCAAGTTCGTGATTATAACACGCCGCGACCAATCAAAATAGCCATTATGAAGAGTAATACCCACTTTTTGAAATTATATATATATTATATTTCAAAATGGACTTCATTTGTGGATTCAGAATATCGAAATTAGCCTATGTTGAATTTTTGTAATTTTCTGAGAACTTCCAATTTTTATGAATAGTGAAAAATACTTAAAAACAACTTTTTTAATCAAAATAATTTATAGTGATAAATTATACTATTGAGTGTTTTTAAAGTATAATTAGAATATATTTTTACCATTTTATCCAATGGTGGTCATTAGAATTAATTTCACTGTGAAATTGGACATAAACAATTGTCAAGCTTTTGATATATATTGTTTCTTAAAAACACGCTATTTGTTGTGACAGCGGGAATTAATTATAAAATAAATTAATGCAACTTATATGTTTGGAATTTTTTAAAATAGATATCATTTTTGAATTTTTAATATCAATTATATCTTAGGGTGAAATTTTGGAATTGTTCTGAAAAACATCAATTTTGGATGAATAGTGAAACCACTAAGTGGTAGTTAAAAAATTTATTTTTCGTTTAAATTAAACATTACCACTTCTGTGATTTGATTTTAAAAAATCCAACATACATGGTTGTCATTAGTAAGTAAAATGTGGTTCAATGGGATTAATATAATTTTTGTTGAATAGTAACTTTTAAGTTTAATTAATCGTGATTAAAGGTAATTAGTGAAATTTAAAGTAAAGATAATGTTATAATAATATGAAATGACCATGACACATATCCTACCCCTATTTTATGAGTCATGGAAGACCAAGAAAATCCATGGGTCAACTTGGGGACCCCATGGAGCCACTTTGGTAGGAAAATGACATTAAAAACGTTTTATTTAATGTTAAAATAAAAATGTCACAAACATGAGTTGTTTTACTAAAAAAATTACACTGGGTTCTAAAAGTAATATTTTTACTATAAATATTGATTATAAAGATAAAAATATTTTCTACATAATGATATTTTTTATAATTTTTAGACATTAAATAAATTAAATTATTTATGACACCATGATGATACAGTGATTACCTCATTAGTTAACGATTTAAATAAAATGAAAAGACAATGTAAAATCTAAGACTTAAACTTATCAAAAACCTATTGGATGAGTATATTTCTAACCCTTACCACCTTATCCTCGAAATATATTAGTGTGGGACCTTTAAAATCCGAAAATCATTATATAATAAAGTAACATTTCATGACTTTCCAAGAGTGCCCCTCCTCTCCTCTTATAGAAGGCCCCCACCACTACCACCTTACTCACACATTCAAAGCCTTTTGGATTGGCCAAACTCTGCCCAAATACTCTCTAAACTTCCCTCTCTTACTCCTAGAAGCCTCACTTTGGGCATAATTCTTCCCAGGGAAGCCTTTGTCTCAAATCAAAAAAAGAGTTACCCGATTTTAAGGTAATGTCTTCTCCTGTGTTCTTTTGTTTTATTTTTCTTCTCCAACACCCTAAAATATTTTTATTACTTTATTTTGTAACAACACCAGTATACTCAATATACTTGGATGTTTTTATGAGAAGTATTTTATTTACACTTACACACACCTTCGTCTAATTGTTAAAGAACATATTGTTTCTGTGGTTGGCAAATTTCTACCTCACGAAACGACGATTGTTCAATATTCTTTTAACACCTCTCATGGTGGCCATTATGATGAAACTATTTTTATATATGATATATATTATGTTTTTTTCTTATGCTTCTGTATTTTTCATTTATGGCATACCTTTACGATTTCCATTATGGGTAAACACGATAATTTCATTTTAGGAAGTGCGGACTACCGCCCCCTCAAAATTATTTGAATCGTTAATGCCATATGTGGGGTGTATAAAGGATGGAGTAAATGATATTATACATGATATTATACTGGAATTATAGTATACCTGTATATAATTATAATTTCATTCCATTAAATATGAAATAGAAATGAAAGTAGCGTCCTTGCGTACGTACGGCTTACCGTTTCCATGAACGGTGCATTTAATCTCTTACCTCTAAATGTTATGTAATATTATAAATGAATGTATATACTGGATATATATGATATATATGATATCTACATAATGAATATAATTCTAGAGATAATGTAGATTCTACCACATAAACAACTTGTAATTATAAGAAGTTTTTTGTTGACTCAAGTACCAAAGATCGACAAAAAGACCATTATTAACTTAAATGACTCCATAATTTTCATTACATTGTAATAATGAACTTGAAAAATGTTCTTAAGAAAGTATAGATTAAATCTAGTTTATTATTCAGGATGTTAAATAATGGTCGAGTCAAGTCGGACACAAGGTAAGGGAACTTCTTAACCCAATTTCCATTCTTTGGGTTAATCAACTACTTTCAAATTATGTCATGATATTATTATGTCCTATCTTGTATTTTTACTTTCTTTATGTGTACTTATAGTGAATACACATAAAAGACCTATTATATTTAAAAAATTATCTTTTTAAGGGACTTCGTCTCAATCACCATTCATTGAGGCATATTTTGTTCTATATACAAATTTCTTTTATACAGTGTAAAAACCCCTTTGACTTTTACGTTTATTCAAAAGGAATCTTTTTATACAAAGCGTTTTAATAAACAACAAAAAGAAATGTTTTTCATGTCGTAAATATGCGGCGATAATGACTTCTCTGCCACCATGACCATTATTTGAGTTTCGGGTTCCTCTGCAAGTCATAACTTTTTTAAAATGAAAAATAAATACGATGTTTTACTTTTCTTTTATTTTGGTATTTAAAATGGTTTTGATAACCTTTTTATTATATCAATGTGTTGTATTGATATCTTGTTATTGAAGTGTGGAAATCTCATGTTTCCTTTATGCATGTTTTATGTGATACAATTATGTTATGGTTTGTGATATGTTTAAACCTGTTCATATGAGGAATGCATTGGACTTAATAAGTGATGGGTGGAGCCCGCTATAGCTCCTCGATGCATCGGTAGGTCTCATGAGAAAAACTAGTGTCTTGGCATGAGACCTTGAAAAAATATTATTTTTAGTCTTGGCACGAGGCCTTGGCTACATGGTTATGATAGTCTGGCATTATGCATTCCATCATTATAAAAGTGGTTATTGATATTTCATGTGATTATTCGACTAGTAGAATATCCATGTGAATAAGTAAATGGCATTATTTCATTTTAATTTTTCCATATTATGCTAAAGTTCAAGTTTAAGAGGATTTTCTTTTAGTTATACATTGCCTTAAATGTTTATGTTTATTTATGAAAGCTTCCGCTATATTTTTATCCTTACTGAGCATCTAAGCTCACCCCTTTCAATGTTTTATTTTTCCCAGGATGTGAAGAAATATTTTATGACTGACCAACAGGGATAGTCAGAAGGGGATAGAAGTGTGGACTATGGAGACCATGTTATTGTGATTTTTCACTTTATGATGTAATGTAAAATTTATTAATGTATCTAGTGTTTCTAAGGATACTAAACTAATCATTCTTTTGAGACTTGATCTTTTGTGATCATTCCAATGTTAGGAAGTAATGCACTGACTCTGGGTATCTGGGGTCGGGTCGTTACAGTTGATATCGGAGGCAGTTTAGTACTAAACTTGGAAGCTAGATTTAGATAAACTCTGATTAGAGCACATATCCCTAAGATAGACTTTAAGGATTAGTATAGAAGAACTTCCTAGAATTTTGTTATTATAGAGATTTTGTGAGTTTTCCGAGCAATACATCCATGTCTAGATACGAGCAGGTAGAGGCGGCTCTGGCACAGATGTACATAGGGGTAAAACCTGAAAACACCGCTTTGAGCTAGACTCGAACGGGAACTAGTGCACAACAACGGGTCTTGCTGCAATCTTGGTTACGACACTCCCGGGGGATATGCTTAGGATAATTATCATTTTCTTTACAAACCAATATGAAGGGATTATGAGTACTTAATTCCTCAAAGAAAACATTTTTATGATTATGGATTATATCCATAAATAGTTAAATTTATGTTAAGTGTTTTACAAGTATAGAATTATGCATTTTAATTCATAAATTAATCTAGTTTATGCCATTGTTTGGAAATGGCGCCTAGTGAGAGGAATGGAAACCGTATCAATACACGCACTCCATGTAGGGATTTCCCTCCTGCTCAAGGTAGTTATTGTGGAGCTGAAGATACAACTGGTGTTGATCAACTTATTACCATACTGGGAAAACTCACTCAGGTTATGAATAATAACCTTACTTGTATGGAGCACCCTGATCCGAAAAGTGGGGGATCAATGTTAGACCGCTTCATGTGGCAGCAACTGCCAACATTTAATGGGGGTAAAAATCCATTAGTAGCTGAGTAATGGATAAACTCCTTAGAGAAAATATTCCATGCCTTGGGGAGTAGCGAAAGGGAGAAGGTTGTCATGGCAGTTTACCGCCTCACTGGAGATGCTAATCAATGGTGGTCGTTGATTCAAAATACAAAGGAAGATGATGAAGTATAAAATATGGAATGGAGGGAGTTCAAAGAGATTTTCTTAGAAAAATACTTCCCTCCTGACCATCGATCAGATATGGAAAGGCAATTTCTGAGTCTGAGACAAAAGTATGATGAGAATGTCAAAAAGTATGAGGCTAACTTTACAAGGTTAGCGAGGCATGCTGCAGATTATATACATAACCAAAGAAGTAAGATTGACCATTTCTTTGATGGGTTAAAACCATTTCTCCGTCAAGATTTAGTATCACAATATTTCTCAACATACGAAGATATAGTCTCATGTGCTATCAAGATAGAAAAGGAATTCTCTAAGTCTTGTGACCACAAAGTAAAGCAAGATAAGAAGAGAAGGTGGAACAAGAGACAGATAAAGGGAAAAAGGGAAAGAAGGATTTTCCATTATGTGATAATTGTGGGACGAATAATCCCGGAACTTTCCTGAAAGGAATGGGAGTTTTTTATAAATGTGGATAAAAAGGTCATTAGGTTCGTGATTGCAAGGGAACGAAATAGGCTATCAATGTTGAATGCTACAATTGTAGGGAAACGGGGCATTATGCAAAAGAATGTCTTAAGTGTTCGGGAAACTTACCTCAGAAAAGTCCAAGGGATCAAGAACAATCATATGTTGTTACTACAGTTGAAGTGGAATAATTAATGTATTGGTGCTTTTGGACTCAAGGATTATATTCGGGTTATAAGAATAATGTGATATATATAAGGATTGTACTGCAGTACTTGTTTTTTTTTCATTAAGGTTTTAATATGATGAAGGTAATCATATTTTTAGTATGTGACAATAAGAGAAACTTTACTTTGTTTGGGGAATCTGATGATACAATTGATTTTGGAATTTAGATACCTTTTAGAGAAAGTCCAGACGGAGGTATTTTGGATAACTATAAAGGTTGGAATGGATTAAGTTGAACTTTGGATAGTATTGTTTAAGGTTAAAACATTTATGAAGTTTATTTTTGGAATATTATAATACTATAGTTTTAGGAAAAGTACAACCTGGAGGTCAGGGGATAACCCGCCACGTTGGACAAATCTATAGGAATCAAACCCACAACCATAGTGTGACGGTCCTTTATTACCTACCACTATCCTACAGGAAGTCCCTGGTTATTACAAAATAGTTTTCCTAATCTAAATGGTATGTGTTAATATTTAGAACCTTGTACGATTAGGATAAATATAATATTTTTGAGTTCTATTACCTTTTGGAGTGAAAGATGGGTTCATGGTAAAAATTTATTAATGAATGAAATCCTAAATGAAAAGTAAGTATATTTCCTTACATTCTTAGTAAATACCTTAAATAAATTCCTCAACTTTATGAAAGGTAACTTAAAACAAAAACGTTGTCGGTTAACTATTCCAACTGGGGATTCAATGACCGTTTAACCAATAACATGTTTGTGATTTTCTTATGGTTAACTTTCTCCTAATCCCATTTTCTACAACTCTCCATCAGACCTTGATGGTTTGTTTCTCCTCACTTTGGGCAGAATTCTTCCCAGGGAAGCCTTTGGCTCAAATCAAAAAAAAAGAGTTACCTGATTTTAAGGTAATGTCTTCTCTTGTGTTCTTTTGTTTTATTTTTCTTCTCCAACCCCCTAAAATATTTTTATTACTTTATTTTGTAACAACACTAGTATCTTCAATATACTTGGATGTTTTTATTAGAAGGATTTTATTTACACTTACACACACCTTCGTCTAATGGTTAAATAACATACTGTTTCTGTGGTTGTCAAATTTATACCTCACGAAACGATGATTGTTCAATCTTCTTTTAACACCTCTCATGGTGGTAATTATAATAACACTATTTTTATATATGATATATATTATGTTTTTTTCCTTTTGATTCTGTATTTTTCATTTATTTCATACCTTTACGATTTCCATTATGGGTAAACGTGATAATTTCATTTTAGGAAGTGCGGACTACCGCCCCCTAAAAGTGATTTGAGTCATTAATTCCATATGTGGGATGTATAAATGATGGAGTAAATGATATTATACATGATATTATACTGGAATTATAGTATACCTTTTTATAATTATAATTTCATTCCATTAAATATGAAATAGAAATGAAAGTAGTGTTAATGCATGCGTACGGCTTACCGTCTCCATGAAGGGTGCATTTCATTTCTTACCTCTAAATGTTAGGTAATATGATAAATGAATGTATATACTGGATATATATGATATATATTATATCTACATCATGAATATAATTCTAGAGATAATGGATATTCTACCACATAAACAGCTTGTAATTATAAGAAGTTTATTGTTGACTCAAGTACCAAAGATCGACAAAACGACCGTTATTAACTTAAATGACTACATAATTTTCATAACATTGTAATAATGAACTTGAGAGGGGTTCTTAAGCAAGTAGAGATTAACTATAGTTTATTATTCAGGATTTTAAAGAACGTTCGAGTCAAGTCGGACACAAGGTAAGGGAACATCTTAACCCAATTTCCATTCTTTGGGTTAATCACCTACTTTCAAATTATGTCATGATATTATTATGTCCTATATTGTATTTTTACTTTCTTTATGTTTACTTATAGTGAATACACATAATAGACCTATTATATTTAAAAAATTATCTTTTTAAGGGGCTTCGTCTCAATCACCATTCATTGAGGCATATTTTTTTTTATACACAAATTTATTTTATACGGTGTAAAAACCCCTTTGACTTTTATGTTTATTCAAAAGAAATATTTTTATACAAATCGTTTTACTAAACGACAAAAAGGAATTTTTTTCTTGTCGTACATATACGGAAACAATGACTTCTCCGCCGCCGTGACCATTATTTGAGTTTCGGGTTCCTCTGCAATTCATAACTTTTTTAAAATGAAAAATAAATACCAAGTTTTACTTTTCTTTTATTTTGATATTGAAAATGGTTTTGATAAAGTTTTTATTATATCAATGTGTTGTATTGATATCTTGTGATTGAAGTGTTGAAATCTTATGTTTCCTTTATGCATGTTTTATGTGATACAATTATGTTATGGTTTATGATATGTTTAAACCTGTTCATATGAGGAATGAATTGGACTTAATAACTGATGGGTGGAGCCCGTTATAGCTCCTCGATGCATTGGTAGGTCTCATGAGAAAAACTAGTGTCTTGGCACGAGGCCTTGACAAAATCTTATTTTTAGTCTTGGAACGAGGCCTTGGCTACGTGGTTATGATAGTATGGCATTATGCATTCCATCATTATGAAAGTGGTTATTGATATTGCATGTGATTATTCGACCAGTAGAATATCCATGTGAATAAGTAAATGGCATTATATCATTTTACTTCTGTCATATTATGCTAAAGTTTAATTTTAAAATGCTTTTGTTTTAGTTATACATTTCCTTAAATGTTTATGTTTATTTATGAAAGCTTCCGATGTATTTTTATCCTTACTGAGCATCTGAGCTCACCCCTTTCAATGTTTTATTTTTCCCAGGATGTGAAGAAATATTTTATGACTGACCTACAGGGATAGTCTATAGGGGATAGAAGTGTGGACTATGGAAACTATGTTATTGTGATTTTTCACTTTAGGATGTAATGTAACATTTATGAATGTATCTAGTGTTTCCAAGGCTAATAAACTAATCAGTCTTTAGAGACTTGATCTTTTGTGATCATGCCAATGTTACAAAGTAATGCACCGACTCTGGGTAACTGGGGTCGGGGCGTTACATATTTGAAGGTTTTTTAAGATTTGTAGTATCTTCAAAGAAAATTAAGGGCAGAAAAGTGAATCAACCAAAGCTATAAATGAATATAATTTTTTTGAAATGGAAAATTTATTATAAATTTGTGTAAAATTTTATTATAGGTGTGATTTCATATTTCATGAAATGAAATGATTAAAGAAATATACATGGTTATGATTTTTTCCCTGTTATGTTTAGATACACATTTTCAAAAGTAAAAATTGCTAAAAAAATTAATTACTTCAAATGTGGATCATATGGCCATTATGCTTGTGATTTTTCATTGATGTTAACTCTATATTTTGTTCACAAAAGATATTTTATATCTAAATTTAATTTTAGTTCCAAAAAATATAAATTGTATGTTAATTGGTTACCTAAAGGTTTTTATTTCAATTCATGTGAAATTAAACAATTATTTATAAAAAGGAAATATCTATTTGATTTTAGATTCTGAGGTCCATCATGTATATCATTATAATTTTATTCATATCTTGTTTGAATGATCATTAGAATCTTTATTATTTTACATTGCCTAATATTGAAAACATAGTATAATTTTTCAGATGATACCATATACCTTAATGTTTATGTTTTTTTTATCAGTAAACATGAGGAAATTTTGTCATATTCCATGCTATTGAATTTTCATTTTTCTTATGGCTTGTAAATATGTTAGTTCGGTTGTAAATTCTAGTTTAAAAGTATATTATTTTCATTTGGTTACATTAAATATTATTTGAATATACTATAACATGTTTCCTATCTCCTTGTGATATTAAAGTGCGTTTTTTGAGGATTGTTCACTACTAGAAATAAAATTTTATTTATACTATTTTCATAGTGTCATTTTGAAAGTATACAATCAGTTAATGGGGAGTGATTCCTGTTTTTAATTTTAAATTTATATTGGATATTTTTTTTAAACATGTTATAAATTTATTTATCTATTAACTTTTCAAAATAACAAATCTACATTAAATAAAAAATATGTGAAAATTTCATTTTTGAGATTTAAAAATACACATCAATGGGTTTTATTTTTTTAGAAAAAGGGAAGATAAAATTAAGGGGGAATAAATTTTTATTTCCTATTTTTAAATTTATTCCCCACTTCTAAACTATTTAAACATTCAATTTAAAAAAAATTAATTCAATTTTTTAAATCTTTTTAGTATAATAATGATTTATTTTAATGTTTAGAATCTATTTGCAAGATTGTAGTATTTAAATTTTAAATCAGATTTATCAAGTTAAATGTGTTTACATAAAAATTATTTTTACGATTTATTCTCTAACATTGAATTGTGGTGGATAAATTTATTTCCAATTCATATTGTTTCAATTCATATACAGAATTCTTCAATTAAGGGGAAAATAATGATTCAATTTTGAAAAAAAAATCCCAGAAAAGTATTATTTTAATATGTCTATTTTGAGAACACTAGAATCTGATTTTTATTTTTGTTTGGGGTTGCTTAAATCTTAAACATGTACTTTAGTGCATATCATGATAAATTTAATGCAATTTTAAGTGTTTTATTTTTAAATATAGTCATTTATGCATGAATAAAATATATAGATTAAAATTTATAAAATTTTATTTAAAAATTATTTAAACATTAACAATAATGGTTTTAAAATATATAAATATTTCACTTTTATCATATAGAAACAATTGATTTTATTACAATCATTGAAAATCGTATTTAACACTATAATTAATTGGTATTTTGAGTGTGTTTATATGTGAAAATTTTTAGATCTGTAGTAATCAATAATTTATTTTTGTAGTTTACTATTTTAAATTAATGTACACATATATTTATTATATTAATATTTTAAGGTTTAATATACATACCAGTTGATATCTAATAAAATTTTAATATTTCAATTTTCATAAAATGTTATTTTTTAATGGATTTATCAATAATATTTAGGAATATTTTTCCAAATAAGGTCATTGTATTCAACAAAATGTTCTAACATTGGAAAGAATCCTATTGGATCATTGAAACATGTTTTGAAATTTACATGTTTAGGAAAATTTATTTAGTAATAATATTTTTTATGTAATTTTACCAATGTTAACTACAATAATATATTGAAAATTTTCTTATAAAATATATTGTAGTTTTGTTTTCAATAATTCTTAAATTTAGGGGGTGTTAATTTTTTATTATAAATCTAATGGAGTGTGACACTACATTAATGAAAAAGGGGGAGATATGTGATTATTTCAAAGAGATATTTTTTTATTAAAAAATTATATTTTAGATAATTTCTAAAATGGGAAAAAGTATTGAAATTATAATTGGTTTTTTATTTATAATGAATGGGGTGAATGTTGAGTAGCTTTGTGAACAACTTTATGTTTTGATAAATACAAAAATATTTTTTTTATATCTTTGTGAACAACTTTCTACTTTGATAATTAAAAATATTTGTTTTTTAATTCCCCTTAAGAAAAGAATTTAGAATCTATAATACTTTGAATTATATTATTAAAATTTTATTCTTATGTGTTTTTTAAATATTGTATAACTTGGTTATATATTCATGTTATTTGCTTAATTTATCTTGAAATTTATGTTTTTGATTTTTATAACATGTTCTAAAATTATAATAATTTGTTAATTTGATAAAAATGTCGTTTTTTTAAATTGAAATATCATTTATGCATGATTTTTACTTTTCCCATGTAGCCAAAATACTATTCCCATGTATCCAAATTGAAAGACCAAAACACATATCCAAATATCACACGTATCCAATTTCCCATAATTGACCATGTGAACAATTCAGCTATGTGATCTAATCACCTACATTAAATTCACCAATGTAGTTAAATTTGGGTAATATAAATTCTCCAATGTTATGTAATTCATTTACATCAATTCTATTAAATCCAATTTAGATATGTCAATTCAGCTACATCTTATCTGGAAAACTGAACTATGCTACATTGAATTTGACAATGTAAATCTGACTACATATATTTAGCTATGTTAAATTAGGAAACGTTGATTCACTTAACTAGTAAAATTCATTTAAGTATTATATTCATCCATGTAAATTTTTGTTTTGTAGTTTTTTTGATTATGTGAAAATCAACTACGCAATCAAATTCACTAAGTGGTTTCATGGTGTTTTAAACCTAAAATTGTATTCTATTTTTTCATCATATTACATATTTCTATTTGTTTTGAGTTTAATTTAAATATTCATAGTATTTTATTTATTGTGAAATTAATCATTAATTATTGATAATCTATGTGAATAAGTTTTAGAATGTTTTATGAAGAATTTGAATATATTCACATGGGATTGAGCATCTATGGATATTCACACTACCATTTTTGAAAATGTAGTATTTCAAATTAAACCAGAATAAGTTTTATGAGATTGTCTTGAATATTTTCAGAAATTATCTCAGATATATTAAAATATATTATTAATTAATTTTATTTTTAACTATATTCATTATAAAGCATGTATTTTCTTTTAAAAAATATCAAGAGAGAGGGAAATCATGTGGATTTTCATTATCTCTTTTAAATACACATGAAACAATTAATTGGGAAATATGTATGAGTAGTAAGAATGTATGAAAATTAATAGTTAAATGAGAATTTTTATATAATATAAAGAGTCATTCTTACATAAATTCATTGAGTATTCCATGTAATTTATTATATAATTTTATGTATGTATTTAGTACAATATTATTTTTTTACTAGCCTAATCAGATGATTTTTTATAAATAATGTTTTTATTTTATTGTATATATAATGTAGTTAATTTGTGGTTCCACATTAAGATTTTATATTGTAATTTATTAAGGATAGTCATAGATTTTAAATTAAAGAAAACAATTATTTCTACTTTTAATATAAAATGATTGAGGTATCTGGTAAAGAGATATAAACATGACACTACCTTTCCCTTACATGTTGTATAGTTTTAACTAAATCTTATATCTTCATTGATCAAATACTTACTAAAGTAAACTACTAGTTTCCTAACCTTTATGTTTTTAACATCCTTAAGGTACATAGTACTACTTGAACCAAAATCCATCATCTTCATTGAAAATAATTCACTAATTTATAATTTTTAAATTCTTTCACTGTGATGTAACTATTTGTGTCTTGTCATCAAAATTATTGTATTGTGAATGAGGTTATACTACCCTAAAAGGTACATCTAGGTATATTTTTTCCCTTATAAGAATGGGTTTAGTTTATCTACTTACAAGACCATGTTATACTCTACACATAAAACAACCTTAAAAAGACGTCACATATAAGAGTTAGAGAGTCTATCCCCTTAGAATACTAGGTTAATATTAACCCATAAAATATAATAGGTTAGTAAAAAACCTATTAAATTATACATTGTATATTCACCTATAAAAGATTGGTTTAGGTTTTCAACAATAAAAGACTTGATTCTGTCTAAACCTAAAAAATAGAAATATGTTTGGGTTGAGCATATAAATTTCTAGTATAGGTCATCTATATTAAAGTATAGGTTTTTAAGAACCCATAATTGAAAAGGTAATTAGGTTAAACCTCCAGGTGTGAGAATTGAGAACGTAAATTTTTTTTACTTTCCTTCGAAAGTGATAAAACATAGTGATATCCATACATTCATTTGGTGTGTGAAGAGTTGAGTATGATAATTTAGATCTAGAACAAAATAAATTTTTTATATACAACTTTTTCTTTCATGAATTTTAGTTTCTCTATCATTTTATTTATTAGTGTGGTTGAATTGTAAAATAATTGAACTAATCACTTTATTTTTTTAAATATAAAACATTGATTAAATTTTTAATGAAATATATTTAACACCCCCAACAATTGGACAATTCCATAACACCTTTAGGACCTAACATCATGGTTATTATAGTGGGAAATATATATATATTCAGTATCATAAACTAATATTTACCTAAAGAATTATTTATGTTATTTAGATTGGTGGTATTTCCAACTTCAAACTCACATCTACTTGAGTTAGTGATTGTCCTTCCAAATATATAAATCCATTCAAGGATTTCCCTATCACTTTGATTTATGTTCACCAAGTCCTACTTTGGTATTTGACCCTTCATGTTACTTAGTCAAGTCAAATAAAATACTTCATTAGAAATCCAAAAAAAATTAATTCATCCTGAATTTAATAATCTAATGAATTTTATACTTTTTATTTATATATTATATTCTATTTTGATGATTTTATCTCATTTGAGAAGTGTCTCTCAAGGAGTTATTATTTGATGGTGTATGTGGTTTTACCATTTTGGGGTTAGTTTTGATTATTTTGAATGAGAATCATTTGATAGGTATCTAATGTAATAGTCAAGAACTCCCCAACTACTTACTTTTTATTTTTGGTTGTTTTAGATGTTGGGAGAAGATATGATAAAATAAGATGAAATTAAGATGATATTTATACTAAGAGTTGGTTTTAAGATATAGAGGGATGTTTTTCATTGTGGGAGGCTTGTTAGAGGTGTGGTTGCGGCATGGTTGGATTGGTTATGGCATGGAAGGCTAATGTGTTTATTTTTGGGATTCTTCCTTTTTAAGGAACACTGTTTTATTGTGTTGTAAAATTGGGTGCCCTAGAAGCATCCTGAAAATTAGTTTTCGATTACCATATCATATATACATTTATATTTTCACAATTTATTTTTATTATAATAATATTGATATTTCTGCATCCACTATTTACATGGTAATGTATATAAATTACTTATCATATCAAAAAGTTATAATTGTTCATATAATGTAATGATAACATACAGATTCCATGAATCTTAAATATATGATATATTTTCCTAAAACATCATGATTATAGGAAAAAAATGATGTGTGTCTATCAAGTGTTATGGTATCATAAGCATTGAAACTAATTCTTATAAGGATCTCACTTGGTAATCCCAGGTTGATGAGATCATGAGGATAGACTTGCCAATAGAAACTGCACATTTTTTTGGTCTCATTGGTTTTTACTATTTATAATCACATGTATTGGTCTCTAAACAATAGATTATTATTATTTTATACTATTTTATTTCATTATTTAACGTAATACCAACACCATCACATTTATTTTGTGGAGATCTATATTTCATTGGGAACATCAATAGTGTTAGGAATTATTAAACTATCCAAAAAATGATTATCACTTCTGAAAGGATGAGATGCCTAAGGACCTATTTATCATGATGGTATTACATTTTCAAAATTTATATCTGTGGTAGAATTAGGTAACTCCATCCATTATGTTCAATGAATAATAAAAAAAGAAAGGACGCTGACACATAATATGTATCATACATTATAGAAACCATGATGCAAATAAATTATATTACACAATTCATGTCCATAGGATGTCATCATTTATATGACTATTCCTTAACTATTTAGGGTCCATTATGGGTTTCTAGACACTAATTTTCGTTTTTGAATAGTATTCACTACTATTGAGATAATGACATAGATGTTCACACATTTAGTGTATTAAAAAATGTGGCAGATTCTAAATGAATTGTTTTATAGGAAATAGTGGAGCCTATAACTGGTCTATAAGATGTTTGAGTTTTCACAATCTTCATATTATAAATAAATTCATAATTAATTGAGTATATAATAATTTGGGTGGAATATATTTATTTAATATATTTATTATATTTATGAGAATACATGGAAAAATATTTAATGAATGAATATAATATTAATATTCAAGGTTCATTTAATATTTTTGGGAATATCAAGTTGATTTTAATATCTCATTCTTATAAAATAATATATTTATTATGTAACAAGTACATTATAAAATTATAAATGAAATTTATAACATAATGAATCTTCAAAACATATCGTTTATGACTTATTTAATGGGTATTAAATGTTCATGGGTCGAGGAGCCATTTTTGGTTATTCTATACCTCACTATGTAAGTGAGAGGAGGCTATCAATTTGGGAACTATTAATTTTATGGATTTGGGAGCCACTCTCTCATATCTCCATTATATTAGAGAGAGAATAATCATAACCAAATGATCGATCCAATCTCATCTTCATGGACTAAAGGATCAGCATTCCGGTGATCATCAAGATGTGGATTTAAGGACCCTACCTTAAAACATTATATAATATTGAATTAAAGGAATAATTCAAATTGAGGATCTTTTCAGGTTTAGAGTTTTAGATAATTAGGACATAACTATTACTTTTCAAAATATTACAATGTAGACACTTCTACTCAGTTTCCATTTTTATGACACAAAAAAACACTTGAAAAAAAGAGTCATGCCTAGTTCCATGTTTTAGATAGCATGACCTTTCCTTGATCCCATCCTTGATATTTATTCATCTTTATGTCCTATGGAAGACATTTAAAAAAAATGAGATGAGCCTAAAAATCCCAGTAAGAGATATAAAATAAATAATGAAAACATTAGTCCATCAATAAATACAAAAAAATGAAACCATATATTTCAATCATAACATACCTCATGAAATCATAAGATTTATGAATAACACACAAAAATCATAAATCATAAAGGTTACTTGTAGAATTCATATCAAACGTACATTGTAGCTAGAATAGCTACATAGGGAGTCACATTTGGAATACCCATCACAGTATATTCCCTAAATCGCTTAGGAGAAACATTCATGTTTACCTCCGTCATGTTACCCAATGCATTGGAGAGATATCTCGGGCTCACCCACCCTAGATTTATCATGGAACCACCCATATATGTAAAAAATCCCCAAGAACCATAACATATTCATAACACATAAAATTAATATAATAGAAAATAGAATTTCCACATTCTGATCACAATATATCATTTAAATATATTGATATAACAAATCCATTATCAAAACCATATTCAGTACCAAAATACATAAAATATTATATGGTATTTATTTTTCTTTTAAAATCATTTCGTCTAGTTAAGGAAGCCAAGGCTCAAATAATACTTGTGGTGGTCGAAATGGTCGGTGTCAACGCTTACGATAAAAATAAATGTTCTTTTTTCATTTAGTAAAATTCCTCATAAGAAAATATTCTCTTTGAATGAAATTAAAAGTCAAGGGTATTTATACACCATGAAAATGAAAGTTTAGAATAAAACAAAACATGCCTCAGTGGAATTGGATTGAGACGAAGTCCCTTACCTCGTGTCCGACTTCACCCGTTTGTCTTTTAATCTCCTAAATAATAAACTAATGTTAATTCCTACTTGATTAAGAACCTTTTTAATTTTATTATTCTTTTTTATATAACTTATTACAATGTTATAAACATTATTAAATCATTTAATTTATTAACGGTTGTTTCATCGATATTTGGTACTTGAATAAAAATGAACACCTTATAATCACAAGTTGTCCATGTCACCAACAATCTATTATCTCCAAAATGATATTCATGATTTAGATATCATATACATCATATATATCCAGTATATATATATATGTGTGTATTTATAATAGTACATAACATTTGGAGATATTAAATGAAATGCACCGTTCATGGAGACGGTAAGTTGTACGTACGCATGAACGCTACATTCATTTCTATTTAATATTTAATGGAACAAAAACTTATTGATATATAAGTATATTATAATTACAACCTAATATATTATGATATATATGTTACATCATTTCATTAACTCCATCTTTATATTTTCCATGTATGTCATGAACGAATCAAATCACCTTGAGGGGGCGGTAGTCCGCACTTCCTCAAATGAAATTATCGTGTTTACACGTACTGGGAAGCATAAAGGTATGTTTGTAGATAAAAATTACAAATTCATATAGAAAAAAAAAACATAATATATATCACATATAAATACAGTTCCATCTTAATGGCCACCATAAGAGGTGGTAGGAGATAATTGAACAATCATCGCTCTATGAGGTGTTAGTTTTCCATTCACAGAAATAGTATAATCTTCACCAATTAGATGGAGGTGTGTGTAAGTTTAGTTCAAATACTTCTTATAAATATATACTAGTATATTGAGGATACTGGTTTGGTTATAAAATAAAGGAATAAAAAGTGTTTAGGGGGTTGGAGAAATAAAATAAAACAAAAGAACTTAAGAGAAGACGTTACCTTTAAATCGGGTAACTCCCTTCGGTTTGAACCAAAATGGATTTTTGAAGTGATTTCAGTATAAGTTAATTATTCTAGGATGAAAAGAGGGATCTTGGGAGCTTATTAGAGAAGAGTTTGAACGATCCAAAGTCTTTAGAAGTGTGAGAAATGGGTAGGAAGTGAGGGCTTTTATAAGGGAGAGGAGGGTCTCTTTAATAAAGTTCAAAATAATTATTTTATTGTAAACTCATATTCAGTTTAAAAAGATAAACATATCATTAAAGTTGAATTTAAGATGACTAATTTTCTAAATAAAATCATCCAATATTAATTGGATAGGTTTTGGATATTGTTTTATTATTTATAATCTTATTTATTTAAATCGTTTATTAATGAGGTAAATATTGCATCATTATTGTGTAATAAATAATTTATATTATTTGATGTCCAAAAATTATAAAAGAAATACCATGATGTAGGAAATCTTTTTATATTTCCAAATAATATTTATAGTCTAAAATATAACTTATATATCCCCATGTAAAAATTGATTTACTAAAAGATATTTGTTTATGTCATTTTTGTCTTTACATTAAATTAATTAATATAAAGTGTCCTTATTACTCCCATGTAGCTCCATGGGTCCCAAATTCGACACAAGGATGCCCATGGTCTACTATGTATCATCCAATAGGATTAGGACAGATGTTAGGGTAATTTAATATTATTATAATATTATATTTTACCCTTATTTACTATATTTACCATTTAATCAAGGTAAATATAATATTTACTGAAGTAAATATTTAAAATGTCAAAAAATAAAAGTTACCTATTTAAAAAATTTGTACCTATAGATTCCAAATATGTAATCCATTTATCTAAATTCAAAACATATAAGTTTCAGAAATTAATTTAAAATTAATTCCTGCTGTCAAAACAAAAAACATGTTTTTATGAAATAATAACTATCAAAAGATTGACACTTCTTTATGTCCAATTTAGAAGTGAAATTAATTACAATGATCAAAATTGGATTAACTGTTAATAATAAATTCTAATTACACTTTAGAACCAATTAAAAATATAATCTAACCATATAAATAAATTAGATTAAATCGCACTTTTGAATTAAAATACAGTATTTTTCACTATTCATTAAAAATTGAACTATAGTAGAAAAAAAACAAAAATATACCCAAAGTAAATTCGGATGTCCCAAATCTAAAGAAAAATTTTATTTTATCAAATAGAACATATAAAATGACTAAAACTAGATTTAAAGAGGGTTCTCCATCAAAAGGCAGTAAATCAACCTTTTAAAAAATATTAGAGTATTTAAGCTTAGATTCATTCACGTTTTAAGCCTACAACTTTTATTGGATTTATGTAAAAACATTTAACAAACATGTATAATCATATTTTTGTTAGTTATATTTATTCTCACCATTATAACAGCTAAGATTTAACTACTATTTAAAATAATAATATTATATTATTAGTGTGCAACGTAAGATTTCAAAGAAACCCGTTGTTTCATATTGGGTACGCCATTAAACATAGTGTCCCCTTTAAAGTAAAATTAATATTTAATTTAAAAATATTAATAAATATGAAAAATGTATTGTATTTTATTTACCTAGGATGTTATATCCTTCCCCCTTTTGGGAATTGCATCCTTGAAATTTTAATATTGGGCTCAGAAACATCATTTAATGTCCCACATGGGAAAAAGATTCAATAAAACTATCACTTTAAAAGAAAGAAAAATAAACAAAAACTTTACCTGAGATAACATATACAAGGATTCCATGTAGGAAAACATGGATATGGAAGGGAAAATAAACCATCATGTTCTGATGGAGAGTGATAGAATACATGATTAGGAGAAAGTTAACCACCAGAAAATCACAAACATGTGATGTGTTAAGAGGTCTTTGATAACCCAGTAGGAAATGTAAACTGACAACATTTTTGTTTTAAGTTACTTTTAATAATTTTAGGAATTCATTTACTACATAGAATAAGAACATAATAAAATATACTTACCTTCAAGTATAGTTTTATCCTTTAATAGGTTTCTACAAAAAAACTAATCTTTTCTCCAAACAAATATTATTCAAAAAGAATTGGTCATGTCAAAAGCAAAAGAATCAACTTCTAGAGAATCACATCATCCACAAAATAAGAACTATATATTTCCCTTGTCTTTAGACATCAACTAAAACCAAAATGGTTAGTACAAGATAATATAATACCCAAAAAAGGATAATCCTTGATAAAAAGAAATACTACTCTTAATCACCAAAATTCGACAAAAAGTACCCAAAGTTCAAGAAAGACAATTCAATGCACAATTGTCCTTAAATTTTTTCAAAAAAATCCAAACTATGATTGAAACCCAAAACATGAAAGGATTTAATCACATAGTCTTCCACAGTAAATATTAACATTTAACTCCAAAAACAAAGACTACTCTTAATGTATCATACTGAATCATAATTCGCCAAATCACATATTCTCTATTATAGGTTAATCATTTACATAAATAATCCAAATCATTATATCTCCACAAAAAAATCTTCCAAAATTAAATTCCACCATTACTGCTCAATTGAAATCTCAAAGTATTCTATTTTCTATAGGCATATAGTTTTTCTCCAAAATAGAGAAAATCTTCCTTTATAAATTAATCACCAAATCATTTTCCTATATTAAGGATATCCATTTAATAAAACATAAGTTCCCAGAACCAACTTATTATTGATCCATAAAATAATTTAACTAAAAAGAATAATCCATACTAACCAAGGACTTCACGTAGTCGAGTGGTAGGTGATAAATTCCAATCCCACTTTGGTTGTGGGTTTGATTCCCGCAGCTTGGTCCGACGCGACGGGTGGTCACACGTTCTACGTGTTGTCATTTTTATAAAATTCAAAAATAGCACTAACATGTTTTAACTTAAATGGTTTTCTTATACCTCTAATTTTCATCTCAAATAATTATTATCTCCACATATTAATTCTTGATGTCTTATATATATTGACATTTTTTTAATTTCACCACAATATGATAAAATAAAATGATCCCCAGAATAAAGAACATCATACCTTGGTCATGGTGTCTACTTGGTTTCATCGTTATCCTGTTCAGGTAGGTCGAAGGTCTATGCATTGAAAAAATTATTTAGAGATCCTTAAAAATCATTTTCTTCCATCATCCAAATACACCTTGTACAACTTGAGTCATAAGGGTGTTCGCAGAAAAATAGTTTTGTAAAATAATCATGTATGAAATATAATTACAAAACATCTAATAAAACATGATTTTTATAAAATAGTCAGACTGAGTTTGAGTTGAAACATTCAATCAGTGGTCCTTTTAAAATACGACAAGCATGTGTAGAGAGACTATATTGTAAAAGACAATATAAATAGGTTTCTCAAAGGTCTCCTTCTTTATCACCTTTTTCAAAATTATAATATGCTTCAAACTATTGGTATAAGGTAAAATATTTGAAAATGACCTGATAATATTTATCTTTATTGAATATATGAGAATATTGTGAATATATGTTTTGTTTAAATACAACCCATGATCCACATTGATAATGAGGTATAGTGGAGGTGTTTTATATCTCAAACAACTGCTTGCAAGTGAGTTGTACGCTAGAAAAAGTTTCACAATCATCCGAACATGACTTTGTAATAATTATAGCAAGAAAGTCATCAAAAAGATATAGGAATTTCATTTGATATCCTCATCCTTTTATTTGTAACATACTTTTTATTATCTGAAATTGTTTTAAAAATAAGGATTTAACTTAAAGAGTGGACATAGAGACTAACCATGTGTCAAACAAAAACTCATAATCCCTAAAGTTTTCTAAACCGGCCTATGATACCAATTATATGGACCCAACCTCAAAACATTATATAATATTGAATTAAAAGAATAATTCAAATTGGGGATATTTTCAAGTTTATAGTTTTTAGAATTAGGACATAACTATTACATCTCACAAGATTACAATGTAGAAACTTCTACTTAGTTTCCATTTTTATCACAAAATAAAAACTCTTGAAAAAAAATAGTCACGTCTAGTTCCATGTATTAGATAGCATGAATTTTCCATGATCCCATATTTGACCCTTATTCATATATGAGACGTGTGGAAAACATTTCAAAAACTTGGGATGAGCATAAAAGCTCAGTAAGGGATATAACATAAGGAATGAAAACATCAGCCCATCAATAAATACAAAATAATGAAACCATACTTTTCAATCATAATATACCTCATGAAATCATAAGATTTATGAATAACACATAGAAATCATAAATCATAAAGGTAACTTGTATAATCCATATCAAACGTACATTGTAGCTATCACAACAACATAGGGAGTCACATTTGGAAGACCCTTTTTTTAAAGGATGGGGCCAAAGCCTCATTTATTATTTAAAGCAAAGACCTCTTTCAAACTTGGTAGAGGGGGGCCCATTACATAGCCCTAAGGCCCAAGACCAATTGGTCTGAATAAAAGGCCTGAAAGCCCATTTTTTGGCCTAATGAGCCCTTCGGTGAATAGTACATCTACAGTACCCGGGCTGCTACAGTACCTGCTACAGTGCCACCACCGCTATAGTTCCTACTACAGTGCACTATATATTCCCTAAATATCTTAGGATAAACATTAATTTTTACCTCCATCACATTACACAATTCATTGGAGGGCTATCTCGACCTCACCCACCCTAGGTTTATCATGGAACCACCCGTATATGTAAACAATACCCAAGAACCATAACATATTCATAACACATAAAATAAACATAAAGGAAAGATAACATTTCCACATTATAATCATAATATATCATTTAAATATATTGACATAACAAATCCATTATAAAAACCATATTTAGTACCAAAATAAATAATAGATTATATGTCATTTATTTTCCTTTTAAAAACATTTCATCTTGTTAAGGAATCCAAAGATCAAATAATACTCGCGGCGGTGGAAAAGGTCATTGTCACCATAGATGTTAAGAAGAAACATTATTTTTTGTCATTTAGTAAAATGAATTGTAAGAAAATATTCCCATTGAATGAAATGAAAATTCAAAGGTATTTATACTCCGTATAAAATAAAGTTGATAATAAAACAAAATATTCCTCAATGGAAGGGGATTGAGATGAAGTCCCTTACCTCGTGTCCGAATTGACCCGTTTTTCATTTAATCTCCTAAATAATAAACTAAAGTTAATTTCTACTTGATTAAGAACCTTTTTCATGTTAATTATTCCTTTTTATATCACTTATTACCTTGATATAAACATTATCTAATCATTTAAGTTTTTAATATTTTTTCGTCAAAATTTAGTACTTGATTAAAAATGAACACCTTATGATTACAAGTTGTCCATGTCACCAACAATCCATTATCACCAAAATTATATTCATGATTTAGATATAATATAAATCATATATATCCAATATATATATTTATTTATAATAGTACATAACCTTTGGAGATAAGAAATGAAATGCATCGTTCATGGAGAAGGTAAGTCGTACGTACACATGAATGCTACTTTAATTTATATTTAATATTTAATGGAATGAAAACATAGTTTTATATAGGTATATTATAATTATATTATAATATCATATGATATATATATTACATAATTTCATTAACTTCATCTTTATATGTTTCATGTATGTCATGAACGAATTTTATCACCTTGAGGGGGTGGTAATCCGCACTTCCTAAAATGAAATTATCATGTTTACACATATCGGAAGGAATAAAGGTATATTTGTAAATATAAATAACAGAATAATATAAAAAAAACCATAATATATATCATATATAAATATTTTTCAATCTTAATGGCCACCATAAGATATAGTATGAGATAATTGAACAATCATCGCTTCATGAGGTGTTAGTTTCCCATTCACAGAAACAGTATGGTTTTCACCCATTAGATAGAGGTGTGTGTAAGTGTAGTTAAAATACTTCTCATAAAACATACTAGTATATTAAGGATAATTTTTTGGTTATAAAATAAAATAATAAAAAGATTTTAGGTGGTTGGATAAGTAAAATAAAAAAAAAGAACTTAAGAGAAGATTTTACCTTTAAATCGGGTAACTCCCTTTGGTTTGAACCAAAAGGGTATCTTGAAGTGCTTTCTGCCTATAATAATTATTCTAGGATGGGAAGAGGGATCTTGGGAGCTTAATAGAAAAGAGTTATTATGAGACAAAGGCATGAAAAGTGTGAGAAATGGGTAGGAAGTGAGGGATTTTTATAAGAGAGAGGAGGGTCTCTTTAGGATGGTTTGAAACAATTATTTTATTATAAACACATATTCAGTTTCAAAAGGTCAACTAATTGTTAAAATAGAAGTTAAGATGACTCATGGTAAAAATAAAATCATCCAATAAGAATTATACATGTTTTGGATATTTTTTTAATATTTATAATTTTATTTATTTAAAACATTTATTAATGAGGTAAATATTTCATAATTATTGTGACATAAATAATTTACTTTATTTGATGTCCAAATATTATAAAAAAATACCATGATGTAGGAAATATTTTTATATTTTTAAATAGTAATTAAAGTTTAAAATATAACTTATATAACCTCGTGTAAAAATTGATTTACTAAAAGATATTTGTTTATGTCATTTTTGTCATTACTTTAAATTATTTAATATAAAGTGTCATTAATACTCCCATGTGGCCCCATGGGATCCCAAAATTCTACCTAAGGATGAACATGGTCTGCTATGTATCATTCATAGGATTTGGACACATGTTAAGAAAATTAAATATTATTATAATATTATATTTTACCCTTATTTACAATATTTACCCTTTAATCATGGTAAATAAAATATTTACAGAAGTAAATATTTAAAATTTCTAAAAATAAAATTTACCTATTTAAAAAATTTGTACCTAATGATTCCAAATATGGAATCCATTTTTCTAAATTAAAAACATATAAGTGACAAAATTTTATTTAAAATTAATTCCCGCTGTCAAAACAAAAAATGAGTATTTAAGAAATAATAACTATAAAAATATTGACACTTGTTTATGTCCAATTGCAAAGTGAAATTAATTCAAATGTCCAAAATTAGATTAAATGGTAAAAATATATTCTAATTAAACTTTATAACCAATTAAAAAGATCATCTAATCATATAAATAAATTATATTAAAAGGCATTTTTGAATTATGATACAATATTTTTCACTATTCATTAAAAAATAAACTTTATCAGAAAAATACCAAAAATTAACCAAAGTAAATTTTGATGTCCCGAATCTAAAGAATAATTTCCTTTTTTCATATAGAATATATAAAATGAAAAAAACTATATTTAAAGAGGTTTCGCCACCAAAAGGCGGTAAATCGACATTTTAAAAAATATTAGAGTATTTCTGCTTAGATTCATTCAAATATTAAGCCTCTAAATTTTATTGGATAAATGTAAAAACATTTAACAAACATGTATAATCATATTTTTGTTATTTCTATTTATTCTCACCGTTATAACGGTTATGCGTTAACTATCATTTAAAATAATAATATTATATTATTAGTGTGAAACGTAAGACTTCAAAGAAATCTGTTGGTGCATATCGGGTACGCCATCTAACATAAAATCCACTTTAAAGTAAAATTAATATTTAATTCACAAATATTAATATATATGAAAAATGTCATGTTCTTTATTTACCTAGGATGTTACAGTGGAAGTTATTTTTAGATCTCCATGTTAGCATCTAGATAACAATGATCAATGTTTTCATAGAGATTTGATGAATGTGTGGGTTATATAGAGGGACCTAACAACCTTTTATTATAACAATGCTAACCAATGAAGAGTAGCAATCAAACACTCCTTAAAATCAAATGAGTTATATATTTGATTTAATTTTTTTTAATTCTATTATGAGAGATCCTTGACATTTGATCCAGGTTGCGCATCACTAAGGATAACATATTTATGTCCATCCAGGGGTAATTTATTTTAAAATCACCCAACCAAATTATTCTCTTGTGCCCCTTGGTGCCTCAAATTTGTATCAGAGGAAGGGTGTGATAGTTCAAGACAATAATAAATTAAATTGTATTTTAATTCATGTTGAGGGTATCATCACAGTCTCATCTCATTCATTTGGGATTTGATATAATCTTGGAAGACCAATTTATCACATGTATAGATTTAAATTTGATCAAAACTGATTTTACTCTGAGTTTAAAAATTAAAAATGTGTGTGGGTTTATTTTTTTAATTTCTTTTATGGTTATTTTTTGTTTTCAATCCTGATTTTGATGGTTGGAATAGAACCCCATAAAGCATCCTATTAAAAAATTGATTATAAAAAAATATACACTCAAAAAAAATAGGCAGACACATATATTTTAATGGGTATCATTGGTCAAGGGAGATATGAAAAAATAGGGGAGTGCTAGTTAGTTAAGCCACAATAATTTTTTTAAAGGATAGAAATAGTAGAGTGGGGGTGATTTTGGATAATATAGAAAACTATATATATATATATATATTATTAAAGTGGTGGTTGTGACACCATTGTGACTCACTTATGCCCATTTGGGGGGGTCGTTAAAGTCTCTTTCCTTAGGTAGGTGGTAGATAAAAAATATATTTTCCCATACAAAGGGGATAATGAAACCCCAACCCACCAACATATTTCCCTATATAGTGGGTAGGGTGTATACATCCAACTAGTATAGTGATTGGACGAGGTTAGCATGACCTGGTTTGGGTCGGTCCAAGGCCAAAAATCACCTAGGGCCCCTTTAAGGGGTTTCCGGACCTACTGAGGATGCAAAATTTTTTAAAAATTCAAAACTTTATTAAAAAATGGTCATATGAAATAAAAACATTCCATGGAATATGTGATTAATTTTTAAGGAATTAAAATTGGACAAAATTATTTTTATTCAATTCAATTTTAGTTGAGTTGAATTTATAGAGAAATTATTTTTATGTTGCGCGTCTATAACCTGCTGACTATTCTTTTGCACCAATTAAACAAGTTATGTCTTCATTTAATTTATTTAAATTAATTATTACAATTTATGTGATGTACATTATAATTTATTTATTTTTAACTATTTATGCATCATATTTCACATATTTATATGTATATGGGAATTCATATCCATTAGAATTTTTCTGAATGTATTTTTCACATACTCGAGTGTTTATTTATAATTTTGAGGATGTTATAAGATGTGGAAGATTCCAATACACAGTTTTATTATAGATAAGATAATATTACAATAGATAGGGAGTATATTTTTAAGGAAATTCATCCACAACATAGGTATAAAACCCCTAGGATAGGGGTTGATCAACTTATTCTCAATGGACCAACCAATAGTAAAATCTCTTTAACAATCTTGTTTTTTGTTTAAATTATTCATTTTTTATTATTTTTTGGGTATATGAAGGTTTATAAAATCACATAAAATAATAAATAAAAGTTAATAAATTCAGTAATGGTGAATATTTTTTATTTAATGAATTCTAATTCATTGATTGTGACCTCTATGTATGGAAATATCAAATAGAAAATGATTTTAGTCATTTAGAAATAATAATAAAAACAGTAAAATAAATATTAAGTCCCAACTCCTTTCTTCATTTGAATTTGAAAAAAATCTGTTGTATAAGGATTTACTCAAACCTAGTTGAGGATTCCTCCTACTACTAGGAAGTTACTATAATAATGATGGATTAAATTAAATAATGTTTGAGACCAAGTGAAAACCATATCTTTCATGTTGAATATTTAGAGGAAAATTGTTGACTAAATATAGGATATGATTTCTATAATCTGGGGCTTAACTAAACTGTTCAAGGATTTATGAATCAATGTGTTCGTCCAATCAAATGACTACCTTCAAAATCTCTATTTAGTGGTGTAGAGGAGAGGCTCCAGAGATCCTTACAACTGATATACTCATACGACTAGGTATAATGAATCTAGTTGTGAGAGACACTATGGTTTGATAAAATTGTCAGGTAAATTTAGTGATTTGTTTACTCAGTCATGTGTAATTGATATTAAATATAATTTAGTTATGTGATAAAATATAATTTTTAGATGAATGAATAAAATAAAACAATTTCACTATGATAAATTCTGGAAAAATAACTTTTCAAACAACATTATTTTTCTATAGTAGTAAAAGTGCTTCCACAAAGTACTATGATATAGAAACGTCCATTTGTTGTAGTTAGCAATATATATAGATCCACCTCAGGAATCTGGGGTGAGAATTATTCTTATAGGTGACATTTTAATATCACATTTTATTCTTACATCATAATTTTATAAAAATTATACCATGAGTTATGGAAACAACATCAATAATTGGTTTTTTTCATATGTTATCTCATCTACAATAATTATCTGAGGAGAAGGTGATAAAAAATATGAATTAGATGATGATTAAAATGAAAATGTTTAAATTAAAAGATATATGAAATCCTTTCAATACAACCATTTCTAATATCCTTATCACCCAATTAATCGATTTGTTTTATGATCATAAAAAGAACAATATAGTGAAAATGATTCATTTACAGTTAGTTATGATAATCCAAGTTGATACTAACTTAAAGAAATATTATTCTTTAGTTCTTGTGTTAAAAATATTTAAATATAACAAAAAATAATAATAAAAACTCTAATACAAAGGGAACCTTCAGAAAAACCATCAATGAAAAGAAAAATATTATCATAATAAAAGGCTATTTGTAATAAAAGTCATTAGATTGGTCTATGGAAGATAAAATAAAAATAATTAAAGTTTAAATATGTATAGAATTCATCTTATTTGTACTCATCATTGTTTGTGATTTTTATGTTTTTCTTTTTGGGTATTAGATATTGAATGTGTGTCATTAATTTTCAACCAAATATAGTAACCATGTAATTATAATAACATTAATAGAAGTAATGTGAATTGTATAAGTGTCTGAGAAATGGTAATTCATATGTTAGTGATGTGTATTTCACAACTTCTAATTCTGAATTTTTATGATTCTAGTTAAAATTTTGATAAGTATTGGTAAAACATTTATCTCACCTGTCCATTGGACAAAGGGGTTCATTATTCAATTTTAGGAAGGATTATTGTTTGTGGTGCCTCATACTCAACTAATAGTTCAGAAACTCACATACCATTGGAAATAACAGATGAGTATAAAATTCAAGAATCAGTTATACAAATTTATGGGGATATACCTGAAGGACCCAGGGACACCCTGAGAGGGGAGGGGTGAATCAGGGTGACAACTTTTTCTTTTAATGTGACGGATCTTGCTCTCACATTGGTAGGAACTTGTTGAACCTGTATGATGAATATGACCAGAACGCAAATATTCACATGCACAGAGATGACACAACACTTTTTTACTTGGTTCACCACTAAGGGCTACGTCCAAGGAGGATATGCCAATAAGTTTCCGGTTGTACCAAATTACACTAATATTCACTAGCTTTGGATTACAAAGGTTCGGGCGCAGTCACTCTATCCTAGGCTCACTGCCTTTACAAAGGTTTAGGGATAGCTCACTGCTTCCCTCAGGTCACTCCCATTGACTCCCCCTGGCTCACTTCCCTTGGTGAAGACACACTCAGTTTATAGACGTGAAGGTCTCTTCATCATTGCATAAGAATTCATCCTCTGTTGTATGTAGATGCTCTATTGAAGTCCAATTCTCACCAAAAGATGAATCTCACTTTTCACTGAGGGTACTGGGCGATCCTCCAGCTTTCGTGCAGCTTCAAGAGAACAGATGTACTTTAACAACCCTGGCGCGCTTCTCCAAGCCCGGCGCGCAAGTTTCAATCACGGCGCGCAAGTCACTTGCGCGGTACAAATTCGGCGCACAGGTGACACCAACCCACTTGTGCGACACTGCCTCTTTCAACTCTGAACATGCACGACGTTGCGCATTTAACTCGCCAACCACCTTGGTCGTGCAACCAACAACCGGCGCGCAACCTCTACATGCACGAACCAACAACCACTTGCGTGAATCAACCACTTGCATGACGAGAGCTCGAAAAATCTCTAAGTATTTAACTCTATTACAAATGAGGAGGGGGTCCTCTATTTATAGGAAAACTGGACCCCCTGCGCGGCGGCGCGCAAGTCTTCCCTCGGCGCGCAGGTTCGGGCGCGCAGCTCATCCTCCCTAGACTCTGTCACGCTACTCACTTGCGCGACCACACAAATACTTGAGAGACTTTATTTTATTTTCCATATTTTGAAGTTATGATCTTGAAAAACAATAGGCGCGCAAGTTTCCAGTCCTCTTAGGCATTGGCGTGCAAGTCTCTTTACGGTGCACAGGTCACTTGCACGACCAGCCCAAAACATGCATGACCTTTATCCCTTTGCCATTTTACCATGTTATGATCTTGAAAAACATATGGTTCACAAGTTTCCTATTCATAAAGTACACGGCGCACAAGTCTCTTTGCCAAAAACACTTTTCTCCATTTGTTGATTTTTAAGCCCAAAAATTTGGCAAACACTGGGAAACAACGCCACCTTCAATACTATTGTCTGCTTCAACTGTATGATCTCTTTGCTGGTGCACATTCTTAACTTCCACTAAGGATTGACAGCAAACACAAATCATACTTCAAATCATGCAAAGAATACCATGGTTCCAACAAACTCCCCCTTTGAGTTTGTTGGCAATCAGAAAATAAATTTAATAGATCTGCATCCATGTGCAAACCAAAAAATGCAAGAATCAACTCATCCAACACTCTAAGTCTACGTGAGAAATGCTCAGTGTAGAAAACCAGAGAGGAAGCTTGAATTGGGTTCCAGTCTTTTGGAATTCTCAATGATGCCCAAGAATCATTACATGATCGATGAAATCCTTCTTATCCTTCTTATCCAATCTGTGACACTGAATTCACATTGTGTCATAGGAGCATTATATGCCTAAAAATTCATGAATTTATTCCTTTCTCCCCCATTGACAATAAACCCAAAGCTTGGTTATTTGTTCATTGTTCATATCAAACCATACTCCCCCTGGATAGTATCTCCCCCACAAACCTACATCACATCTGTAAACAGATAAAAACATTTATCATAATCGGGGAGAGGGGTATTGCGTAACCTCCTTATGCACTGGGAGGTGGGTGAACACCAAGGTTCAACCGATGCTTCTCAAACACAGCCGTGTACAGTGTCTTGGTCAGGATATCATCCACTTTCTCATCAGTTCCCACATGATCCATTCTAATCACTCCTTGTTCAACTTTTTCTTTGATAAAGTGATACATGATTTCAATATGTTTCGTACGGGAATGTTGAACAGGATTTTTCATAAGATCAATTGCACTCTTGTTATCACAGTAAATCACCATTGGTTGATTTAACTCATCACCAATATCTGTTAATTGTTGCTTCATCCATAGAAGTTGAGTGAACGCCTTTGTGGCAGAGATATACTCAGCTTCAGAAGTACTAAGAGAAGTACTTTCTTGTTTCTTGCTCAACCAGACAACACATTTCTGCCCAATATAGAAGGCTCCACCACTAGTGGACTTTCTGTCTACTACATCACCAGCCCAGTCAGCATCAGAAAACACTGATAATTCACTTTCCCTACCTGCATCAAAAAATAACCCAAAGTTATGTGTACCTTGAATGTACCTCATGATTCTTTTTTACTGCTCCCATATGTTCCTCCTTTGGATTAGTCTGAAAGCGGGCCGCAAGGCATGTGGAAAAGATAATATCTGGTTGTGTCACTGTCAGGTACAGTAGGATCCCAATGATCCTCTTGTACATGGTGGGATCAACAGAGTCTCCATCCTCATGCTTTCCAAGTTTAGTTCCAAATGCAATTGAAGTTGACATTGGTTTGGAGTCTTGCATATTAAACTTATTTAGCAGCTTTGTTGCATATTTTTTCTGAGAAATGAAAGTGTATTCCTTCTTTCGAATCACCTGTAGCCCCAAGAAATATTTAAGCTCCCCAATCATAGACATTTCAAATTCTGATTTCATGTGGTTGGAAAATTCGTCCACTGATTTTTGTCTCCTACCACCAAATATGATATCATCAACATAGACTAGAACCATGAATTGATCTTTTGGAGAATTCTTCATATAGAGATTGTGATCTAATCCTCCTCTTTTGAATTCCAGATTCTTGAGATATGAATCCAGCCGTGAGTACCATGCCTGTGGTACCTGCTTCAAACCATATAGAGCTTTCTTCAGTTTGCAGACCTTTGTTTCATCAGTACCTAAAACAAATCCTACTGGTTTTTCAATGTAGACTTCTTCTTCGAGTACACAATTCAAGAATGCTATCTTGAAATCCATTTGATATACTTTATATCCTCTTTGGAGTGCCATAGAAAGGAGAATCCTGATTGACTCCAGTCTAGCCACTAATGCAAAGGTTTCTTCGACATCAATGCCTTCAATCTAGGAGTATCCTTTACATACCAGTCGTGCCTTGTTTCTGATGACACTTACATGCTCATCAAACTTATTTTTGAAGATCCATTTGGTACCAATCACATTGTGACCTTCGGGTCTCTGTAAAAGATCCCATGTCTGATTCTTGTCAATTTGATCTAATTCATCATTCATGTCTTTCACCCTAGATTCATCATTTGCAGCTTCTTCGAATGAGGATGGCTCTACAACTAAAAGAAATGCATATTTCATGTTATTCCTCATCCTTCTTGTTTGAGCGGGTGCACTCTTATCCCCAATTATGTTGGATGGATCAATCTCAACTCTTCGATTTCTCCTGCGAGGTTCAGTTGCATTCTCTTCAGCCACAGTTTCTTCTTCAGATTCTTATTCTAAGTCAACATCCTGATGTGACTGCTGAGTGTTTTGTACAACTTCCTCTATTTCTTTATTTGTATTTTCTTCACGTTCACTTTCTTTCTGACTTTCTATCACATCAGCATATGATGTCCTTGAAGCATTTGTGGTTTTCTCTTCAATTATCTTAACATCACTTCTTTCCACAATCCTTCCCAAACGCTTGTTGAAACATTTGTAGGCTTTCCTGTTCATTGAGTAACCGAGGAAAATTATTTCATCCTCTTTGTCACCATACATCCCTTGTTTTCCTTCTTTGTTTCGGATGAAGCATTTACTTCCAAAGACACGAAAGTATTTTAAAGAGGGATTTTGTCTATGCCACAATTCATATGGTGTTTTCATCTCACCCATATAAAGTCCTGTTCGATTCTGAATGTACACTGCAGCTTGAACAACCTCTTTCCAGTAATTTCATGGAATAAAACTCTCAGTCAGCATAGTTCGTGCCATGTTGTTCACCTGTCGATTCCTACGTTCAACAACTTCATTTTGTTGTGGAGTTCTCACAGCATCTACCTCATGCTGTATCCCATGCTTCTCCAGATAATTTTCAAATTCAATAGACGTGTATTCTCCTACATTATCAGATCACAACACTTTGATTGTTCGTCCAGTATCATTCTCGGCGATTCGCCGATATGTTTTCATGTAGTCAAGGACTTTTTGTTTCCTAGGTATGACCATCACAAATTCCATTATACTGTAATCATCTATGAAAAGGACAAAGTACCTTTCTCCATGAGTTCTAGAAACATTTATCGGCCCCCATACATCTGTATGAATCAGATCAAGAAGGTGAGATGCCCTTTTCTTCTTTGGCCGATATGAACTACAGACCAGCTTCCCACAAATGCAAGCATCACAAGATTTTTCACGCTCACGCTTCAGGTTGGGAATTTCCATGGAAATTCTCAATTTTGATATTTTCTCTATGTCTTGTTGATTGATGTGTCCCAGGCTCTGATGCCACAAATTGTTTTCTTCTTCAACAGTCATGTAACAGACATTTTCTTCACTATCAACCTGATACATGTTGCCTTCTGTTCTGCATCCCTTCATAAGTGAATTGCCAGTCTTTCACTTCATAGTGCAACCTTTGTCATTAAAAGTAACTATAAGTCCTGAGTCACAGAGTTGACTCACACTGAGGAGATTATGACGTAAGCCATCTACGTAAAGGATTTCATTCTTCTTTATTTCTCCATTAGCTAATTATGTACTTCCACTCCCTTTGATTTTTAGAGCTCCATCATTACCAAATCATATTGTACCATCAACCTTCCTTTTGATATCAATTAACAGGCCAGCATTACCTGTCATATAAGATGAACAACCGCTATCTAGAATCCATGTACTGTTGTTATTTGTAGCTTTGAGGTCCACCTCTGCAAGGTTAGATTTCTCAATCTTCTCCTTCCCTTCCATGAGACATTGGATTGAGTATATAGTATTGATGGCCTTTCAATTATCTCTTACACATACCTAGGTTCATCATAGTCGAAATCTTCTTTGAGAGGAGAGAACCTGTTTGAGAGAGCAACACTGTCTTGTTGTTGGGACTTGACTTGTCTTTAACTTCGGTATGAGGTGTCCATGTCCATTCTCTGCCTGCAATTAGCAGCCTTATGACCAAAGTTAGAACAACGATAACAATATCCATAGAAATTGTTTCTTCTATAAGAATTCGGATATGAATTTTTTCTCTTTTGTTGATCTTCTATATCTTCTCCATTCAGATAGCTTCTTGCCTCTTCGTAATAAGACATGGTATGCCCCAGATAGCCACAGAACTGACACTTCATGAGAGGAAATGTCTTATCACTTGAATTTATCATCACACCTTCTTCCTTGGGAGAATAGTTAGATTGTCTATAATTTCTGAATGTTTGGGGATAACTTTTAGTTCTCCTTTTAGTTTGGATTGAGGGTTCCTTTTTCATCAATTTAGGCAGCGTTTCAACATGTTCAACTTTCATCTTATCTTTCTTTTGGATATTTTCACTTCCAGTAGTTTATGTCTCAGCTTCACATCCAATTCCACTCCTTCCCATGCAAGCGGGTCTTTGATCACTCAAGATTTTTCCAACCCCATCTGAACCACACTTGGATATTTCCAGTAATTCTGCATCTGAGAATCTTCCAAACTGTATTTTATTCCTCAATTCTTTTGGAATTGATTCAGTCTCTAGTTTAATCCTTAGAGTAACAACTTCCTCCTCAAGACCCTCAGTCGTCTTGGATTTTTCATCAAGTCTGGAGGTGAGTTCATTGATGACCTTTGCCTGCTCTTCAATTCTCAGCTTTAAGACCACTACATCATCATTGCTTTCAATTATTTTAGACTGTATAGTCACAAATTCTTCCAATCGTTCAATTTCATCTTCAAGTTGATCAACATATTCAGTTGATTCTTCTACAATTGATTTCTACTTATTGCAACTCTTACATTTAGTCTTAATCTTATTAACTGCATCCTTAAGTTTCATCTCGGGATCTACACAAGTTCTCAGTTGTTTTTCTCCACCATTATCTTATGACTTTTCAACAATGGCCATCATGGAACCATGGTTCTTAGTTTTGAATTCTTGTTCTTATTCATCACAGAATTCATTATCATCTTCTTCCTCTTCACAGACAAAACTCTTCCTTTGCATTTTCTTTCCAGATTTGAAGTCTCCCTTTTTTAAGAACCTTCTATGAGGCTTCTCGAAGCTTTCATCTTCACTATCCTCATCATTGATCGTTCTTGTTCACTGAGAGGCAATGTACCCAACTTTTCCACAACGAAAACATGCAAGAGGTAACTTCCCTTTGAATTTCCCTTTTCCCTTCTGGAACTTCTTTGCAATGAGAGAAAGAATTTCTCTTTCTTCGTCATCTTCACCACTACTATCTTTTGAGATTTTCAATTTATCCATGGCCTTTAATTCCATTTCCTTGCTCACACGAGTCGTATCATCTTCTAGTTTGACTCTCATTTTATATTCTACCAAGCTGCTCAATAGATCATCCAGAGAAATTTTGGAAAGTTATATTTCCTCAAGAGCTGACACATTTTCATTGTACAGAGGTATAAGTCTTCTTAATATTATCTTTACAATATCAATTTCTTTGATTTATTCTCCTAGACATTGAATTTCTCTAACCACTTCAGTAATTCGATTGAAGAATGAGTCTGCATTCTCATCTGGATGCATCTTCAGATCATCAAACTGATTGTGCAGCACTTGTAGCTTTGCCTCCTTCACTTTTCTATCTCCTTCATAAATATTCTCGAGTTTATCCCACATGGATTTTTCTGATGTGAAATTCATCACCTTTAGGTAGATCTGATCAGAAAGGGCTGTAGTGAGTGCATTTTGTGCTTTAGGATCTGCATCAAGAATTTTTCTGTCGGTTGCAGTCATAGACAGGCCTGTTGGATCAGTGACTTGTATTACTTGCATAGTAGAAAAAAGAACTTCAATTCCAAGAGATCTTAGATGAGATATCATTATGTTCTTCCAGATCTAAAAATTACTTCCATTGAAGTGAGGCACTCCCCTAACATTGACTGCATTCTCCATGATGATAAAGGACAGATTCAACACCAGCAACCTTTACGCTCTAATACCAATTGAAAGGCCTAGGGACACTCTGAGAGGGGAGGGGTGAATCAAGGTGACACCTTTTTCTTTTAATGTGATGGATCTTTCTCCCACGTTGGTAGGAACTTGTTGAACCTGTATGATGAATATGACCAGAACGCAAACATTCACATGCACAGAGATGACACAACACTTTTTTACTTGGTTCACCACTAAGGGCTACTTCCAAGGAGAATACGCCGACAAGTTTCCGGTCATAACAAATTTAACTAATCTTCACTTTATGTGGATTACAAAGGTTCAGGCACAATCACTCTTTCTCAGGCTCACTTCCTTTACAAAGGTTTAGGGATAGCTCACTGCTTCCCTCGGGTCACTCCCGTTGACTCCCCCTGGCTCACTGCCCATGGTGAAGACACACTCAGCTTATATACGTGAAAGTCTCTTCATAATTGCATAAGAATGCATCCTATTTTGTATGTAGATGCTCTATTGAAGTCCAATTCTCACCAGAAGATGAATCTCACTTTGCACTGAGGGTACCGGGTGATCCTCCAGCTTTCGTGCAGCTTCAAGAGAACAGATGTACTTTAACAACCCTGGCGTGCTTCTCCAAGCCTGGCGCGCAAGATTCAATCTCAGTGCGCAAGTCACTTGCGCGGTACTAATTCGGTGCGCAGGTGACACCAACCCACTTGTGAGACATGGCCTCTTTCAACTCTGAACTTGCGGGACATTGCGCCTTTAACTTCCCAACCACCTTGGTCGCGCAACCAACAACCGGCGCGCAGCCTCTACATGCGCGACCCAACAACCACTTGTGCGACTCAACCACTTGCGCGAAGAGATCTCGAAAAATCTCTAAGTATTGAACTCCATTACAAATGAGGAGGGGGTCCTCTATTTATAGGCAAACTGGACCCCCTGCGCGGCGGCGCGCAAGTCTTCCCTTGGCGCGCAAGTTCCGGCGTGCAGCTCATCCTCCCTAGCCTCTGTCGCGCTACTCACTTGTGTGACCACACAAATACTTGCACGACCTTCTTTCCTTTTCCATATTCTAAAGTTATGATCATGAAAAACAATAGGCGCGCAAGTTTCCAGTCCTCTTAGGCATTGGCGCGCAAGTCTTTTCACGGCGCACAGCTCACTTGCGCGACCAGCCCAAAACTTGTGCGACCCTTATCCCTTTGCCATTTTTCCATGTTCTGATCTTGAAAAACATATGGTGCGTATGTTTCCTCTTCATAAATTACACGTGACATAAGTCTCTTTTCCAAAAACACTTTTCTCCATTTGTTGATTTTCAAGCCCAAATATTTAGCAAACACTGGGAAACAACGCCACCTTAAATATTATTGTATGCTTCAACTATATGATCTCTTTGCTGGTGCACATTCTGAACATCCACTAAGGATTGACAAAAAACACAAATCATACTCCAAATCATTCAAAGAAGACCATGGTTCCAACAATACCTCGAGTCTAATCAGCAGTAATACTTCTGAAAATTTATTAAGTTGAAATAAAAGGTACATATAAGAGGTGTGTGGGGCCAAAGAAATAGAAATATCCTCATCCACCTAACAACAGACCTAGATACCATAATATGACATATAATTTCCATAATCAGAGTCAGTAGAAACCTCCCACTCAGATTGAGATTTATCCTGATTATAAATTTTAAGAATGAATGTGTCCACCTTCATGGGCATATTTGAATATGAACTGGTAGAAACATTCCTTGGAAGGCTAGAATAATCCTTACATGGTCTCCAGTTTGAGGGAAGAGAGGTGAAACCCTCACCATCAGTTATCTTTTCCATTCCAATCAAGATCACCTCCTTAAAAGATGCACACTGGCCACTACTCAAAGCCTTAATAGGGGTACCATGCCCCCATTCATACTCAGAAAATTCCCCCATTTCATAGATAATTCGTAAGATTAAAAGAGCTTCTGAATTTTCTGATGATAATCAACACATTGTTGTGCATTATTCTGGTCTAAGAATCAACCTGAGAGTGATCTAGGAACATTAATCCCATAAACTGTGTAGGTATTTCCCCAAATGAAGTATCTTCTTTAGCAACATCAACCAGAGGGACCGAGGGGCCACTATGAGATCTCTCCAAAGATACACCCACCAACAGAACCATTACTTTATGTTTAGACATATGAGCGTCAGAACTCCTAGAAATCATCACATCAGCTATAGTGGAAACTGGGTCCTTGAGTGCATCACCACCATGAAAAATGGGCTTTGACAAATCTGCATCCTTCATCCATGACTTCCTTCAGTAATTTTTTTGGATGACCTCTCATTCAACACTCCTCACATGATACATGCTTCCGAAATGTGTCCATGGAGTGTCCAACAACCATACAATCATTGCAGAGAACATTTTTTTTTTCATATTCAACATTAATTTGAATGTTGTTAGAAATAGTTGAAAGAGTTAATTTGTCCAACAATGTGGAGATGAGGTCAACCTCCACCAACATTCTAGAAAATTGACAACACTGGACACCTTCAGTCTTCTTTTTGAGTTGAATAGGAGTCCCAATTGTTGTGGAAATGTCATATAAAATCATTTTATGCCAAAGGACCCAATTAAGCCCATGAAGATGAACTGTGACTTTAGAAAAGGCATTTCTTGCATGTGAGACTATACATTTTTTTATAGCAGACCACAAGGAATATCATGTCTCTCTACATAAACCATCTTTCCCTGTCTAAAACCTAAATCAAAAACTCCAGTCATCCCCTTTAAATATGGGAACCAATCACTAGGCCTTCAGGTGAATCCCATCACATCTCAAAAACTCAGAAAGCCAACAGGCCAACACAAAATCCTAAAGCTCAACAAAGTGCATTTTCAAGTGTAGTCCCCAGCCCCAAGGGCCACCCAACATTCAACTCCCAAACCACAAACAGCAGAGTAAGGGGTGCCTACAAAACGAACCGCAGTAAGGCAGAGTCCATGGCTGCTAGATTCTATTCATCCACGCCGAACCCCATTGAAATAGTCAAAGTCATGATGTTGGACCCTCAGTTGTTTTAGCCACGAATCTGACACACTCAGAAGCAATGCGATCCTTTACAGGTCATGACCCCCGCCACCTATGACCCACATGCTACCTTGCATCTTGTATGTGGCCAGGCCTAAGGGGAAGAGCCACTCCTTTAACTTTCCCATCTCCTCCACATCAAAATCAAACTGGGTATCTTGAAAAGAAGACGATAGTGTGTGGTATGTGAGGAAGCATGTGGACAGGTACCTAATGGTTCTCCCCATGGGAATGTGATAAATGAGGTACCAAGAGACAGACATCCAGCTAGCAGGAGAAAGATCAATTCTTTGTAAAGAAATCAAACCTGGGTATATTTGAGCTAAACCATTAATCTTATCCATAAAAGGAACTCTCCCAAAAGAATCAAATCTCCCAAAGAACTGAAAATAAAGGTGCCCCAATCTATCATTGAAATGGTGTGGGTTCTCCAGCTCAAAACCTCCATCCTCAGAGGAACCCCCATTCCATCTCCATGACTATTCAATTTCACTCTCCTCGCTACTGCATTAATCACTGAACGAATCCATCATCTCAACATCACACAATTCGGTGTCTTCCCTGAAACTATCAACAGATAAGTTGCTAGTGAAAATCTGGATTGTAGTGAAGGAAAGAGGTAATGAAAGAGGTAATGAAAAAATCCTCGAATAAGAGAGACACATTTACAATTATAGAAACCCCATAAAATTGAGATTCAATGAATCAAATCATCAAGCTTACAAGGTTTTTCACCTTTAGGTAAAACAATGCGTGCAATCAAAAGTTTTTACCAATTGTTAGTCTCTCAGCAAGCACTGTAGGGCCAGATTTAACGTGAGTTGATGAGCCCTTACATAGAATCATACCATGAAATGAATCTTTGAACATACTCAGAGAACTTACTACATTCAATTTCGGTCCTGATGTTATATTCTTTTTAGAAACAACTTATAATTGAGTGTAAAAATTGTTACCACTAGATAGAGTTGGATTTGTCCTAGAATCCTGCAATAATGCATTCTTCTTCAGACCGGATGAAATCCGAACATCTCCACATTTTAAATTCACACCATTAGCAGGTTGATGCAGTGCATCTTCAGGTTTAGAAATGTGATTTGGAATCGGAAGATGGTAGGCCGAATATTCCATCACATCATTAGATCTATCAGAAAGATTTGAAGCTGAATGAAGATCATTTGAGAATAAGTTCTTCAGTGCGTCCATTGGGTTTTGGGTATCAAAAAAACACCATTATTCTTGAGATACAACATTAGATCTAATAGGTAGATTCGATACAAAGTGATAAGAGAATAAGGGATGAGTAGACCGCATATCCTTAGGGTTGTGAGAATCAGTGGGAAGCCATGGGTCATGAACAGGTGAAGACACCAATGCAGGGCTGCCGGGGAGGAGGCTTTTGAAGCAGATGAAGTGCGGGATGGCTATGACCAAACCATATATTCCATCATCTAAGGTGGAAACACCCATTCTAATAGATGTAATGAAAATCCATAATAATTATGGAATTAGTTCAGCCAAAGAACATGAAATATGTGTAGGTTAATATTGAGGTTAATTCATATACTTCATAAGATCATTTTGAGAGTTTTTAGAAATGTGAATGTCCATTATGAAATATGAATATTTATAAGATGATTTTTTTTAGGCCTGTGTTCTAAAAAATATCTTGAAAAATCATTCATGTATCATTATAATGTATCATAGAGAAATTACTAAAGGCACTTTCCTTATACACATAAAAATTATGATGTTAGAAATGAGGAATTATGATTAGTATTACATGTAATAATTAATAAATAAAATGTTTCATGGGATAATTATTAAAAACACATTTATTTATAAAAAAAAGTAATGAAGTTAGTAAATAAAGCATCAATGATGAGACTCATATGCATTGAAAAATATTCCATTATTTTTTAGGCATGTTTCGCAGATTGTGGCATTATACCATAGCCATATTCCAACTATAATGATCAATTGATATCATATGAGTTAGATTTTGAACTAAATGATTAATTATAAAATAAAATGTGTTTTAGTGAAAATTTTTTGTTAAGTCTATGTTGATAAAAAATAATCTTGTATAAATCACTTTTCATCTAATGTAATTATTCTAATGGTCTGTAAGGTTATTATAAAATTAATTTATATAGAATAATTATAGTAAATTGATAGATTATATTTCTATAATACGGTGTATATCTCTATTGTAAATAGTGGGACCAAGAATACATTAGTTTTAGTCAATCCCCAAGATTCACAAGTGGTTGGAATAAGAAAAATTTCCATAAGAGGTCATGGAAAATAGATTTTATAGAGACACATACCATGTAGAAAGGTTAAAACCTTATTTTTGGTTTTATATTCATTACCAAAAGAGATATATTAGTCGATAAGAGAAATGGATCCAATAATAAAGTAGTAAATGGAAATCGTCTTTGATTTACAAGATCTTTTAAATTAAATAATAGATTTTAACTACCAAAGTCAAAGTGATTTGTATTTTAAAATTTTCACATCCTAATGCAGTGGTGGATATTAAAGAGAAGCAATACATGTATAGTCAAGTTTATACTAAATATTCCTGATAGATAGATGATTTGTTTAAGAAGAAATGTATAAACATAGTCTATGACAAAAAAACATTCCACTAAATTTTATTCTTAAATTCTTTTGAATTTAACTTGACATAGAACATTTCTATTATCATTATATTGGGAATTAGTTGTCAAGACCACTTTTCCATGAATGTGTATATATGATACAACAATAAATATTTGGTGACACCATAGAATTTTAATAAGGGTTGAACGTTACTGAAATCCTTTTTTGTATCAAATTAGAAAATAGGATAACAGAATATTCATTAAGAATAAATTTCTACCATGTGTTAATAAGAGGTTAGTGAGAGCAGCACATTTTTCTCAAGGATAATAAGCTTGAAAACATATAGAAAATATATATTGGTATTAAAAATAGTCAATACTAGAATGAATGTGACTATATAAATATTGACTTAAAGTATATCCATATGTTCTAGGGAACAATACATACTTGGGTAGATCTAATGACATTCTTTGACCAAGTCAATACATATATATAACAGCAAGGTATTGAAAAATAAAATTTAGAAAAATTCGTGAGAGTAACATTACCAATGTAATATGGCATAACTATCTCCAAGAATACAAGAATAAGACATATAAGGATATCAAAGTGGGGTGTAGAAATCAATAAGAATCGTAAATGGATCTATTATATATTCCATGATATATACTTGATATGATATTCCCAACATAAACTTTATGGGTGGAAAATATCTGTTAAATTATGGAGAACTACATGGGATATATTTAGAACTATCTGATTTTAGAGTATCTAGTATATGTTGTAGGTACTTCGAGTGGAGGGGATACTAGCTACTTGGTGATAGAAACTAGTCTTTATTGGGATCAATTTGATCTGATATTTCATTCATACATAGTTTATTAGATGGAAAAGATAATTCAATCACATTATATCCATATATATAAATACTAAATGTGTAGAATCTTCTAATTCAGATAAATGAGCGATGTAAAATACATAATGATTTGTTCTTGTTCTTGGGATCTGATTACGTTGTTAAGAGAATTAAATTAAATATTTTTTTAACATTAATGTGTACAATATTATAGGAACCCTAGTTTATATCTTGACGATGCCATATATTATTAACTAGAAAAATAAGGTTTTTATTATGACAATAAAATGGGAATGTGAGCTCATAAAACATGTAATTTTTTATTTAAGAATCCAAAAGGAAAAAACAAAGGATAAAAAAGGGAAAGTTAACAAAAATAATTAAGGGTTATTAACCTAGGAAAATATCATGACTCTTATCCTTCAGTAATTCAAGATAAAGGGTATAGATATTTTAATACCTAGTCAGTAACACCTAGAACTAGAATATCACTAATTTTATTCTATTATACCTCCTAGAGATTAGTTGGAAACACAAAATAATTCACTAGTTATCACTAAAAATTATGTTATTTTTGTTCGACATCATAACTATAACTCATCAAGGAAACACACAATGAACATGAAGTGTTGTCCAGGATTGTGTTTAACTTTATTATTATACCATGAAATAAATTTAATTGTCTACGATAGTGTTTATTAGTGTTTAATTGACAAATATGAACCACAAAAACACTAAAATAGAAAGGGGAAGATGATATTGTGAATGATGTGTGAAACATCACATGAATGGGTACCCCAAATCATGATCATATTAGTTTGACCATGACATACCAGTACATAAATCAATTGAGTAATAATGCATTATTAATAAAAACGTCCCACAAACCCATAATTTAAAATATTGTACAATTAATTCAAACATAAATATGGAGATTTACAACACCTTCCTCCGAGGGTGATCACAAGGAGTTTATAACTCCATGGATGTGAATGAATCCAAATATAATTAATAGTAATGTTCCAAGAACAAAAAAAACTTACACTATCATATATAAACATCATATAGTTAGGGTTACAGATTCTTTCATGGGAAAATACAACAAAATTTCTATAAAACAAGTCATGTTCCTAAGTGACTAGGATACTATTAATGTGAGACTTTTACCTCATTTTTATCTAGCTACTTTACTATAAAATATATGTGAAAATTTATTATAATTTTTTGTAGTGTTTTTCCTTTAATTTATCTATCCAATCGAGGTAGAATAAGAATAATTGGAGGTATGAGGCATCAGTTATGGACCAAATACATAAAGATGGTAATATATAACCCACACAGAATTTATTCACATTAGGGGCCTCTTTTGGGCCTCCAAATGGATGAATCTGGATCTATGGTATTATATATAAATGTCTCCCATATGGTTTTCCATTCATACAACAATTTTCAACTTAATTTAATACATAGATTGTCCATAGAAAATATTTAATTCCACATGTGGGTTTGGTCCCTTACACAGTTTAGGCCCTTTTTCTTGAATTCCATCATAGTCTATCCAAATCACATCCATCTACAATGAAACCAACAAAAAATTAAAATTACCCTTTTTAACAGTGATAAAAATTATATTGTTTAATCAATCTTAAAGTTAAATTTGTTATTATGGTTGTTATTTTCAATACAAAACCATTATAAAACAGTGGTGTAAGGGTGGAAATGAATAGTGAATAGCTATTTGATCACACCCCCACACCTAAAAATTTGAACACCTAGGAAAATCACATTTATAAAAAATATCCATAGAGATAATCTTATATTCATGAATATTTAACATTTAATTAAATTATAATTCATTATAGCAATGTGATTAAATAAAAAACCATAGCAAGAAGTTATTCCCAAGGTTCATATAAAAGGATACCACATAATTTATATCAAAATTACATTTAAGGAGATTTATGATATGAATTTTATAAAAGGAATTAACAAGGAAACCATGTGACAAACTCTCCACATGAGTGTGTGAAAAATATTTCATGTTATTTTTTACACTTTCTATCCATTAAATATGGGTTATTTAAAAAAAATATTCTTACCTTCTTCTTTCCATCGAACCTATCCTACATACATTGAAATCAAATTTTAAGACCCACTCAATTAATAATTACACAAATTCAAACCTTAATCTAATGACCTAAATTTCCCCAAATTTTGTACATTTTATCACACAACTCACTATTAATATTACTATTTTGTTTTTGTTTTTTAAGATTGTACAACAGACAAATTATAGTTATAGAGGCATTAGTCAATCTAGTATAATAATGAAACTAATCGGATAAGGAGTGAACATATTGAAAATTAATTTTAAAATGATGATAAAAATTAACGGTACTTATATTTATATTATATTAAGTGAATAATAATCAGAGTTCATGGTTGGGTGTTAATATCTATATATATCTATTCAGTGAAACACATTTTTTATAAACTACTCACCCAAATGGTATCAATAATCTCAATGGTTTAAGAGACACACAACTATTTGTATCATTTAAAAAAAATTATTTACTAAAAATGAAGCCTCAATGTCAAATTCATGCTAAAATTCACATTCGATAACTGAGACAAACATTTATTTAATATTAAAACAGCATTTTATTGGGAATTTTGACATGAATTTTCAATAATTTCAATGACTTGTTGGGAAAGAGGGGGGAAGATAAAAATACTACGTGATAAGAGAAAAATATAATAAATCATAAAGGTGATGAAAATAATAATGAACTCAATAAGGTTGGGAAATGTAAAAAATACAATGAAATAAGAGAAAAAAAAAGAAGAAATATAAAAGACTATGAAAATCCTATTGAACCCAAGAATGATCCCACACCCACCGCTACACCTAGAGTGTGATGTGTCATCACTATAATAAAAGGGAATTTAGGAAGGAAGGATAAAACCTAGTGGATTTCACAAGTATGATTCTTATTGAATGTGTATTTTCTCCACTAGATGCATTGGAAAAACCTCATAAAAGTGTTCAATTATCTTCCCATTAATTTTAATACTTTATCCAATCTTCTCATGAAAAAACTATATTGAAACACAAGAGTAAATATTATTAATAGTTTAAGGATTGATCTATTGATAATGATGCTTACCTGGGTGGAAATTTTTCATATAATTTTACATGAATCCCTTCTCACCAATATGAAACTTCACATAGTGAATCATCTAATCTTGGATAGCCTTTTTATTCACATTATTGATTTGGGAGTTCTCATATGCATCATGCTGAATTTCTTCCAAATACTGAATATTTATATTGTTATAATCACCTAAATATTTAAAATTCATATTAAATTGTTTAAAAGGACAATATTATTATTGATCTACCAACATCAGGAGCTGACATGACTTTCCAAACACAATACTAAAAGATGACATTCTGATAGGGGTTTAAAAATTTATACGGTATCCCCAAATTTCATCATCCAAGAGAAAAATACAATATTTTTTATTAGGTTTTACCATTATTTTCATGATTCTATTAATTTAATGAGTTGATATTTCTAATTTTATTTTAGTTTTGGGGTGATATGTAGTTGAGATTTTATGAACAAACACATGCTTATGGTGTAAGTTTTTCATTTTTGATTGAAAAAATATGAACCCTAATCAATGATGATGAATCTTGTAAAACAAGTCTAACTAAAAATATGATACCTCAAAAAATAAAAAATCACTCAAGAGTGATCTTTCATATTATAATTCTCTTCCACCAATATAAATACGTAGTCCACAACTATTAATATGTAAAAAATACACATGAATCTGGAGAATTTCCCATGAAGCCAATGCACCATGAATAAAATATTTCACAATATAACATGGATTTCTGGTTCATATCATTCCTCTTAAAGAAATTTCCAATGAATTAACATCATTTTCAATGCATATAAATCGATGGGAATCTCTATATTATTTTGGCTAATAAAATCCCAAGTCAAGGACCTTTCAAGAAATACATTGAGAGATAAAGTGGACCCCATAAGCCAAAGTGAAGAAAAATCACAAAATAGAGGTGAAATCATGTCTAGAGACTCACCAATGAACAAATCGGTCACTAAAATTTTCCAAAAAATATGGGTAATCCAAAATATACCATTGTGAATCATGCTTAGGAATATAAGATTATGAAGAGATAAAATATGTAGGGGCCCTCGATTTCACAATAAATTTCATAAAGTCCACATTCTGGGGGGTATGGTCCAAAACATAACTATGATTTACTTAAGGGGAGAGTTATCCAATAGGGATTGTTGAGTCAATATGATGGTCTAGTAGAGGATAAATCCAACTAATCGGTTCAACTACCACATTTTACGCTCCTCTCTTATCTCGAATCTCAATTCTAAACTCCTGGAGGAGGAGAATCCACCGAATGAGGCAGGGCCTAGCTTCAGGTTTCTTTATATGAAAATGAAGGGAAGCATGATTAGAAAAAATAATTATTTTTTACCCTAGAAGATACGAATAAAAATTTTCTGAGGAAAACACAATAGAAAAATTTTCTTTTTTAGTGGTTATGTAGATTTTCTAGGCAGGTTAAAGGGTAAGTGAGGCAGACTCAATGAAATGATGATCCCTCTCAACACTTTTTGGTAAAACTACCACATTAAAAAGTTAGTGGAATCATAGATACATTATAATGGGATACCCCAACATATTGGTTGGATGATTGGAGGTGATTCAAGGCGCATTTTTATTAAATTAAATGAATCCTCCCAATTTCTATTAAAAAAACTCAAAATCTTTTTCATACAATTGAGATAGGGTAGTTGTGAACTTACTAAAGTCTATAATGAATCATCAGAAAAAAACAACATAGACCAATAAATATTTCACCTTAAGAATGTTAATATGGTTGGTTCCCTCAACCCAACTATTTAGTGTATTTTGATTAACATATAGTGTATACAGTTAGCTATACATGATGTCATTTTACCATTATTGTGTAGATGTTTTTGTGCCCACAATTGAATTGGTAATATCCAAAGATTAATTGTCACGTTAAGAGGTTATAATAGATCCTGTTCAATAATGAGAATCTCGAGGCACTAGGATATTGATCTTAAATATTTGTTATATGGTCTAGATACATCTTACTAATTGGAAAAGGTAGATTTTTGATAATAAGGTGGTGGGGGATCATAAGAATTGATACATCTTCTCCGAAAGTTATCACATGGTGATCTATATTAGGGAGATCAAGAGGACATGCCTTCCAATATGAACACCATATGTTTCGGGTGTCATTGAATGTTCCTATCTACGATCTTGTGTAATCTTCTCTTCACATAAGATCATTGACAGTGTATGTCATTTGATCACGTACTTTGATGCAAGACTAAAACCATGATGTTGAAATTGTGGAGAGTTAGTTTGTGTTGGGTTCATCATTGATGGCATGACATTGGTTGAATGGTCAAGAAAGGATTTCTCACTTTTGGGTCATGGAAGTAATATATCTCAAGTCATGTGGATAAGGATGGCAGTACCTTCCCAAGACCCTGACCATGGCAGTCAAGTGTAAGTCCATCAAGTTAGATCAATAAATAATAAAAAAATAAGAGTGGGATGACATGTGAGTGCAATAGCTTTATGAGATATTAATGACAAAGAGATTATATTACACGGTACATCTTCATAGGTTGGTTATCACTATTGTGACAATTCTTACCAATTTAGGGGCTATGATAGGTTTCTAGATCCTGATCTTGGTCTGTGAATAATATTCACTGCTATCAGGACTTGAGGGTCACACACAATAGCATATTCAAGAATCTACCATATTCAATTTAATATGAGTTTTTGACATGGCGGGCCCCACCACTAGGGTCCATGATTTGTCCAAGAAATATGATCACCAATGCAATAAATAAATTCATATTATTTGAGTTTAGAATAATGAGTATTGAATTTATTTATTAAATGTATTTAAGAGTTTCAAGTAAATACATGAACAATATTAATTGATGAATATTAAATATTCAAGGTTTAATCAACATTTGTGGGAATTATGAGTCAAGTTATTAACTCAATTATTAAAATGTGATATATTTTAATATATCACAAGTGAGAAATAATAAAATTTATGACTTATATTAGTTGTCATAAAATGTCTTTAATAGTGTGTTGATTATTCAGGGGTCATGTTGGAAATTTCTAGAAATTACATGACTCTATATATAGAAGAGAAGAGAAGTTTTCCAAATATAATTCATGGGATCCCTCTCTCTTCACTTCTCTCCCATACTCTATAGAGAGATGCTCTGGATCCAAGGAGCTCTGATCGAGCTCTCTCTCAAGTATCGTAAGAAGAGTGATGTGGTGATCATTGAAGCATTGAATGCATCGTCGAATCTCTGTGCTAGCACCCAATATTCGACGAATGGTGCTTCTGCAGATTTCTTGAAGTGTGTGTGGGTGATCTATAGGAATTCAGATTCAGATTCTTTAAGCATCAATCGCCATTGACTAGCAGATGGCGTGTGTGACTTCATATTAAACCAGGTATTTGATTGTTTATTTTTGTTCTTAAAAATCTTCATGTGTGATCCTTGGCTTAAGCAGGGATTCTATTCGCCGACGCTGAAAATATTTTGTTGATCTTCAGTAATTTTTTTTAAAATACCATTTGTTTGGGGCTTTCGCTACATGCATCATTCCTTCAAGTGGTATTAGAGTGACACATGATGATTTTAAGCCAAAAGAAATAAGTTTTCACTAATCTATGAAGATGGAATTTTTATAGTCCCAATGCCATAGACCGTGTTTGAATCTGATATTGGATGACCCATCCGCGATCATCCGAAATTTAAAATCGGAGTTAAACCATTTGTATTATGAGAATTTATAAATGATCATAGCTTGGACATTCGTTTACCAGAATAGTATTTACCAGTGAAGTATAATGATTATTATATTATAATAATTTAATTATTTTAATAATATATTGATTATAATAGTAATCTTATTATTATAACATTATATTATAATAATATTTTATTATTATAAATTTTTATACTTTCTAGTCTAAATATAGATTTATGAAATCAGTAAAAAAAGGGAGGGGATTACACACTTTATGTGGTTCATCTTTAATAAAAAAAATTAAAAGAATGGGTAGACCTTTGAAGGTCATAAAATAATAGTGACCAGCATTGTAGGTATCGAGAAAAAACAGTTTTTTGGGGGTTGATCACCCCCGCCCCCAGTCACGCGGTGCAACAGCCCCCACCGCTGACCGCCTCCTCCTTGCTCCAGGAGCAGCGGCACCCTGCTCTCGGCCAACCACTCTCCCAGGTGGTGCCCCTCACCCATCAGGCTGGCGACCTATCGCACCCTGCCGCCCCTTGCAGCGGCGCCCTGTTCTCGGCCAGCCTTGCTCCCAACCTCCTCATAGATGTGCAGAAGGTGCGCCAGCATGCACAGTCATCCTCCACCCCGCGGATCCACGCTGCAATGCCATCCAGCATGAATCACAGGCATCGTCCGCCCCTCCGGCCTGTCCCTCGGCACTACCCCGCACCCCAACTCCCCTCTATTACCCCTGCCTGATCCGAAACGCACCAACAGCACCGCCCTTCTCTGTTTTACATGTCACCCTCCTCCCTCTGTCTCCCAGTGTACCTCAATACGATGAACGGCCTCCTACGGCTCAACATCTCCTCCCCATGGCCCCATCTGACAAGGCCGCACTAGGAGCACCTCCAGTAACCAACTTCTCCCATGCCGAGAAAATCCGCCCTATGTTCGACTTCCTTTGGCTTTGTTGTCCTGTTCTAGCAGATATGGACCACTCCACACTGGACCGCCCTTCTCTAGCTAGGCTGCCATTACTTTGGACATCAACCGTAGCCACCCACCCCGGCCACTATATCCAAAGAGAAGACCTTGTTAGCACACTTCCATGTGAGAGCAGCACCCGAGAGGCTAGATCAGGTCTCTGTATGGATATCCCTCATGTAGTTTGGTCATGGCTTAATCCAAAATAGGTTTGAGGGGTCTGCTCAGCTCCGGATAGGCTTGGGCGGGCCTGTCTAACCTAGAATGCTCTTGAATGGTGTTATCATAGCCCGAACTGGGCCTGCGTGGGTTCGCCCCGACCCACAAAGGCCCTACCTGGGGTTTCAGGGGCTCGGGTAATTTTAATTTAGTACAGAATTAATTAAAATAATTAATTTAATTATAGTTAATAATTAAATTAGTTAAATATTAATTCTTAGTTTAATAATGACTATGATGTATATTATTTTAATTTGGAGTTTAATTAAATTAATTGATTAATGTAATTTTGCCTTTAAAAATTTAAATTATTTAAACGGGAGCAAATTACCTGAAAATATTGAATTAAAAGTTATAATATGATTTTTAATTGAATTAAATTCCCCAGAATTTATTTAATGAATGTTTAATTTTTATTTTGCATTTAGTTTATATTTGTGAGTTAATGCGTATGCTGATCATGAGTTTGAGACTGCCAAATACATGTCTGGTTCTTGATTATTTATTTATTTTATTATTTCATGGTATTGTAATATTTAGTTTAATTAATTTAATGGTGATCTTGGTGTCATCTCAGAGTCGTTATACATATAAGGGTCTGTGTTCTCATTCTCAGAGTTGTATTTTTATACCCTGAGACCCCCTCTTCTATGTGTGAGTACTGTTATATAATGATGATACGAGGTGTGACGCAGTTCATGTCAATTCATGGTGACACACCAAACATGAGATATGATGCAATGGATGGGCATGCGCTTCAATTCGAGTTGCAAGCGACGCGACTCAAGGTATCACCCCCTAGGGTTTTAGGTTGGTCTGTTATTCACTCAATAGATCAACCATTAGTATCGATTCCTGATCGGATCTTAATTTTTTTAATGGTTTGTTATTATTTTGTGAATGTGTAGTTAATGAATGATCTCATTGTATAATAATAAACAAGCATGCAAGATAAAGTGAACGTGTGACACGATGATGTTTTCTATTTCTTGCATGGTCGGTTGTGAGTGAGATCTCCTAGTATGTTCTTAAAAAAATAGAAAATGATTTATTTCATCAAATTAAAAATAATAAAACCCTCAGTGATATATTAAATCATAACCACCTTCCATCATTCCAATTTGGACAAAACCAGGTGTTTGAGGTGACGGTCATGCCATAGTTAAGGGTGTGTCTTACTTCCGAGGAGTCCTTATAAGAATAACGGTTCGACTTAAATAAAGTGATAGTAAGGATTATCTATAGCTAACTTTCTCTCCTTTTAGAGGCAAGTGTTGAGTAAATCAAGTTCTGATTTTGAAGCTGGGACTTCACTCAACAGATCTAGGAACTGCAAGTTTATGTGGGGGGTCATCCAAAAACCTACCTTGAACCCTCTAAGTAGTGGCGTATCCGTAGCTTGTAGACTATTAGGGGTGGTTCAAGGATCCCTTCCACTAGAATACTCAATAGATATAGTATTCTGATTCTAGCACAGAGGGTTCCTATTTTTCGATAAAATAGTGGGAGACATTAAATGATTTAAGTAATTAATCAAAATTTCTTAACTAGTAATCCTGATAAAATAACTATTATGCTAAAATTCATTTTTATAGAAAAATGGAAATTTATACCACAAGTTTAAAAACTGAGATATTGTATTGGACAAATTAAATGTCCACACTGGCATGAGTATACCAGAATAATATAGGCACTCGCGCATAGTGTTATGATATAAAAAACTCAAGGTGACAGTGCCCCAAAAACTGTTAAACTACCTCAAAAAGTGAGGCTTAAATAATTATAAAATACTAATTTATAAAACATATGATAGTTATATCATTATTTTTTCATCAACGTCTGGTGTCATTTGTGGTCTCTACACCAGGACATGGATGATAAAACATGAAATATCATCTCTGAGATGTTTACAAGGAGATAAGAATAAGGTGATGTTACATCGGAATGTGTAAATTGAAAGATTGATATTGATCTTTAAATGAATCCATTTCTCATATCATTTTCACCACTTCACTCATGTCTCGTTTTAAGTTATAAAACAGACATGTACTGAGAAAATTCTTCATTACCAATTTAGGTAAGGTTCACCAAGTGAATAAGAAATCAAATGTAGTTTTATATTTAATTCTTATAGAGAATAAATTGAAAGATAATATAAAAAGGGAAAAATTCATGTAATTCCAATAGAATATTCGCGACGTCCTTCATTGAATGAGGTATTAAAATTTTTTATTTGCAGTGCATATTATAAAATAAAATGATGGAAGTCTAAAAAAAATAAACTGAAGCAAGTTACCCTCTTCTTATTCATGAATATTCATCATTTTAATGCTTCAATTGTACTACTTGGGTATTAAATACAATATGATGGTGACATATGTGTATCTTAATAGAGTATCCATGTACTTATAGAAATATTAATATCAGTCAGGTGTATTCTCCAATTGGATACGATTGGGTGTTACCTAGGCCAGTGGTGAAAAGTACACGACTACTTAATTGCCATGTAAATGATTCATGGGGAAATATTATTGAGTATAACAACAAACATTAATATCATGATTTCTTGTACACAAGAAGAAATTCTTCTAGGTTTCAAAATGAATTTTTTTTTGGTATTTAAAACTCAATCACTAGTTCAGTAATACATGATTCATAGGCAATGAGTGATGAATGTAAATGTAAGAACTATAACCAGTTGTTACAAGATAATTCTCTGTAAATTAATTCTAAAGGTGGACATCATGAATATACCATGTATGGTATTTAGGCTCATCACATCTAAATACTTTTTGTATTATTAACGTCTTTATTTTGGACAAAGGATCATTTATAAATAAATGAATGTCACAAATATTTTGTAAATTGTTCAAAAAGTGAATGTGAACTATTCCAAGAGTAAAATAGAGGTATTTATACTTCATAAGATTACTTTAATCAATTATGGAATGGTAAAGAGAATTAAGTGCATGGTTAAAAGAAATTAGTTTCTTCTATATGGAATGCTAAATAATATATTGACTACGCCATCATCAATCATGATAATGTAGTGTGGAGTAATTTCTAAATGCACGTTACCTTATTAACATCACGACATTGATGTTAATGAGGAGGATTGATGATGAAGTCTTACAAGTGAACATTGATCCAAAAAACATATAGCATGGAGAAATTCCTAAACGCATATATCGTACATCAAAGTGAAGATGTAAGTAGTATCAATGTTACAACTTGTAGAAACATCCATTATAATTTAAGATCTTCTTTGCAAATAAAAGAGATATCCCACAACGAGTTGTCAACTATAATGAAAAATGGATATCATATGATCTTCAGTATTATATAAATCCATTATGTTAGAAGGACATGTGTTTAGATGAAAATATTTTGTTCGGATACAAACAAACTTTCATCAAGATAAAAACATTGTGCATCTAACATAATTATCCAAATGGTTTCTTTAGGATATTACATAAATCCCTAAAATAGAAAAGATGTAGTCAAGTGATAGACTACATTATATAATAGGGTACACATCTCTAATTGAGATAGTCATCACAAGATTGACTTGGGACTAGTCAATGCTCAAGATGCACAGATAGGTAGAATAAGAACTAGTTCCACAAGAACATGTAGAACAAAGTGTGTTCCAGTGACACATACTAAGTAGAAAAGATAAAACCATGGTGATGGGTTTTTATATTCACTGTGGTTGGTGATACATTATTCAATGTGAATAATATTTTCTACAGGTATGTAGTGTATGGAAATTATTTAAGATTGAAAATACAAATAAAAATTCATTAATGGATTCATTGTATAAAATTACAAAGGAGAGTATAAATTCAATATTGCAGTGGGTATTCAAATGAGTTGATAGATGGTTGGTAATAGTCTAATACCAATAAAGATCTATTGGTTTCACCGAGTAGTTATGCCTAAATCCATTAGGATTTTATTTGTCATAACTAATTTTTATGATCATATTATTTAGCATTGGATGTCATGACCACCAATCTTGGTTGGTGTCTGTATGATGCAACCAAAAAGGGATATTCACATCACAGAATGCTAATAAAGGTGGAAAGATACTTATATCAGGCTTATGATTAAAGTAAAAAACAATATCATAAAATATACATTTACAACAAATGTTTTCCATGTGTCTTCTAGAGGTTAGATGGAGTGCCAAGGTTTTCCATGAAAAGTTTGTTAGACAACATATGGAAAACAGACATTGGTCTTGCAGTTAGTTAGGACCAATATGAAATTTATTCTCTAGTGATTGACATAATATAGTAGCCTACGTTCTGGAGAACATGATCTATTGAGGTATATCTATATGTTTCTTGGTCCTAGTCAATCGTACATATATTGACATTGTATATAAAAAGACAAGTTGGAAAAATTCAAGAGATGAATTTTTGCCTATTTCACAAGGAATACTCTCTTCAGGTTGACATGTATGAGACATGGGAAGAGATAAATGTGGTGAGTTGAAGTCCATATGCTTATGCAATAGATTAATCACGTATTCTAGGATATGTACAAAAATTGATATTACTAGGATATAATTTATAATAGGAAAATATAAATTATATCTGGGAGCACTATAAGAGATGTTGTCAGGACTGTCTAATTTTACATCAATAAGTACAATGGATATGTAACTAGTAAGTGGAGAAGAAAGGATTCTAGTTTTTAGGGATACAAACTAGTCTTTCATAAATCAAAATGATCTACTATAGCAGTTAGGCTGTCATGATGAGAGAGACAAGATCATATAAGATAGTGGTAGTCATACCTACCATGACCGAATACGTTGAAGCATCTAAGGTAGTTAAGATGTAGTTAAACACAAATATTTGTTCTAATTCATGGAATCACACCTTGTAAATAAAATATAGCCATAATGTCAATTATGATATTCTTACTAGTCAAGATGTCAAGCTTTGATAGTGGAAAAGTGGGATATACTCGGGATATCATCTCTTGAAAAGTTTTACTCAATGAGACAAGGTGGAAATAGAAGACTATCCATACGGAATAAACATGATATACCCAATAGCTAAATCTGTTACTCGGCTAAAACATGATGTTCATCATGTGAGAAGCTAACAAGTTTGGTTAGTAAGTTGGCCTGAGATCATGTGCGAGTGTTGAAATTATGGGTTCCCTAGGCCCAACTATTTAGTGAATTTTGATTACCATATCGTGTATATAGTTTGCAATATATGATTTCATATTACCATTATAGTGTAGACGTTTTTTCGTCTACTATTGAAATAGTAATGTACAAATATTAATTTTCATGTCAAGAGGTTATAACAAATCTTAGGCTATAATGAGAAACTTGATATACTATAACATTAATCTTAAATATATGGTCTATGGTCTAGATAAATCATCTAATTAGACACAGTAGATGTTTTAATATCATGTGTTGGAGTCTCATAAGCATTCAGACTTCTTCTCATGAAGTTAGCACTTGGTGATCTCTAGTAGTGAGATAATGAGGACATAATCTCCAATAAGAACACCACATGTTTTGGGTGTCATTTTATATACCTGTCTACTATCATGTGTAATGGTCTCTTTTCTTGGTATTATTCTACTGCATGTCATTTGATCGTGTACTTTGATGCAAGGAATAAACCATGATGCTGAAATCGTGGCAAGGTAGTTTGTGTTAAGTACATCATTGATGGCATGACATTGGTTGAATGGTCAAGAAAGGATTTGTCACTTCCAAGACATGGAAGTAATATATGTTAGGATATTTCGATAATCATGGTAGTACCTTCATAAGACCATGTCCATGACAGTCAAGGGTAATCTTGTCCCGTTAGATCAACAAATAATAAAGAAAGAAAAGGGGGATGACACATGATTGCATCCTGATTTATGAGATATTAAGGAAAAAGTGATTATGTTACACGGTGAATGTTCGTAGGTTGGTTGTTGTAGTAGTGAAGAACCTTATCTCATTAGGGGCCATAATGGGTTACTATATCCCACTCTTGTTCTATGAATAATATTCACTAGTATCGAGATAAGGGCCTAGAGGGTCACACATAATAGTGTATTCAAGAATCTTCCCTATTCAATTGAATAGGAGTTTTAGACATGGTGTTCCCCACAACAAAGGTCTAGGATTTTTCCAAGAAATACGATCACCTATGAAATTAATAAATTCATATTATTCATGTTTATAATAATAAGCATTGAATTTATTTATTAAGTGTATTTATGAGTTTTAAGTGAATATTTAAGAAATATTAATAGATGAATATTAAATATTCAAGATTCTATTAATATTTGTGGGAATGATGATTCGAGTTATTCACTCAATTATTATCAAGTAATATATTTTAAGATATTACAAGTGAGTGATAATAAAATTTATGACTCAGATTAGTAGTCATAAAACCAGTGGTTTAAATCTCTCAAAAGGTTTAAATGTTTTGATTCCTACTACCAAGATATATTTTTAGTGAAAATGATGATAAATTTGTGAATATCCTCAACATAGGCATATATTAAATTAAATTTATGTGGTTTTAAATCAAGAACCAGTGGTTTCTGTATCGAGGGAGATGACTGAGGGGTATTGAGGTCTATGAAACTATCTATATTCTAACATTTATTCTCTAATGATATAGAATCAGTGGAAAAAAATAGAATCATCAACATTTATGGGTACCTCAGAATGAACACATTCATCAATTAATGCACAAAATTTACACTTTTACACACCAACACAGCACTCAAAATAAAAACCAAAATTCACATCATCCAAGAGTGAAGAAGAGGAAAATGAATCACAGTTTTGGATTATGAGAGAATATTGTTTGTGTTTCATTAGATAGAACATCAATCGAATATAAAATAATAGTGTGGTGCTCTTTATCAAGGCATTTCATATAATAAAGAATATTGAAACATGAATCTGTCCACTAAATTCCATGGATAGTGTACCTTTATTAATGATGATGATTATCTTTTATATTTTAAGGAATTTATTTTTATGTATGGGAGTGACATTCCCTTTGGACAAGGTATCATTCATATTAGGAATTTAACATTCTATGGGGGAAGATTAGATTCTTCACTCTTATGCGGACATCCTTGATCACTCATGATGGGTGTTTCATCCTCTGGTGCCAAAATTTCTTGGTGATTCATTTTGGTGTATGTTCTCCAAAAAACTGAGACGTGTGCACAAATTGAGGTATTATATTAATTGAATCACATAAATCCAGAATTGAATCAGAAAATAATGTCCCCTTATAGTGAAAAGTATTATAAATGTTTTTGGTTCCTTTAATATGGGTGGAGTCACTAGTTGTATCAATGTTGAGACATTCCTTCCAAGGTTTACTCTCTCATTCCCCTTTATTCACTATCTGTGGGTGAAAAGTTCTTTAAGGAATCTAGCATAGTGATGAATTTGTTTAATTGAATCAAATAGAGGAATGCTATATTTTACCTTTCTAAATGAATCCATTTTTTCTTTATCAATGTTATCATAAAATAATTCATAGATTTGGTGAGTCTATGGGGGAAATGAATAGCAATGTATTTTTCAAGGGAATCCTTAATGATAATTTTTTTACTCTTTTTTTCTTCATGTGAAACTTTCAATGGTTGGAAAAGAGTGTTTTCAAGAGGGGGAAATACCTCTTAGGTAGAATAATTATAATAAGGAACATATTTACCACTAAAGGGTGTTATTTTCCATACATTAACTTTTTCCATAGGATTTGTAATGGTTTGGGATCGTAATTTTCCATAACCTTGAATCTTTATCTCACCTATGATGCTTTCCAATTGCCTCACTTGAGTTCAAAGGTATTGAATAACCTATTGTGAGGTCTATTGGAACTGTAGGTTTTGGGTTTCTATTTAATTCACTATATACTTAATGTTTGGATCATGTTTATGAGGAGGAGGTGTGTTTTGATTTGGGTAAGGATAAGAATGTTGCATACCTTGTCCTTGTTGATATGAATTTTATTTGGGGTTGATTGAGTTTCGTACATGTCAGTACTATGGTTCCACCTTCCAAAAGGGGTTTGTATTTGGCATGGGTGGTTCTTTCTTAAATAGAGATGATTATTGGAATGGATTCCCATGAAATATCCTTTCATAGGACATAGATGAATCCTAAAGTTGGGGGCACTGGTTAAAAAAATGAGTGTTATGATAACAAATATAACAGTGTAATGGAACATGAGGATTGTTTGAATTACATTTACCTTATGATAATTTTATAATATTGGTACGAATTTCATCACATTTATAATCGAACATATGTTATATGGATAAATGGGTGACATCATGAACTCATTGAGTGGGTAAAATTACTTGTGTACCAAATTATTGTGTATTTTTAACCATGTTAGATATTATTTCATGAATGGTAGTAAGAGTTTATTCAACTATGGCACCACCACATATAGAATATATCATTCCCCAATCCATGGGTACAATTTCTTCATCGATGTGTTGAATTATAAATTGTTCAATAATTATGTGGTGGTGTAAAATTGAATAATGTTTTTTTAAAATCTCCCAATATTCATGAAGGGCCACTTCTTGTGATTTCTTAAAGCCATAGATTTATTTTATAATTGATGAAACTCAGAAGGTGGGGAAGAAAATCTATAGAAAGTGTAATTTATTTTCATTAAAGCCCTAAATTGTGGCAGATAGATAGTAATTCCAATATTTGGATACACCATCAAGGTATAAAGGTATGGACCTAAACTCAATGAGTCCCCCTGTCATATTTTGGGGTGTCATGGTAGATCACAAAATGTGAAACTCCTTTATATTTTTGTGAGGGTCATCACCAGTAGTCCCATGTAATTTTGGAAGGATATAGATGAGGCATGATCACAACCCAATGTTTTCTAATTCCGTAGGGTATTGGATGTATGTGGGTTGGTACTCTACATTCAGGGTGGTCAGTTCTTTTAAGGTATGGTTATTTGCATCCATGTTTTCTAGGGTTTCATTTCATTCACTCTTATGTTGGTTTATAACAAAATTATGTCCCACAAGGGGTAAATTAGTGTTACTTTAGTGTCCTACTTTATATAACTTAATTTTTGAGTGAAGGATCTTTTCATTACTTGGGTTTATTTGAAACAATTTTTATTTTCCAGATCGGGTCTTGCAAATAAGTTGTAATGTTTGTTTTTTTAAATTTTTAATTTTTAATGGAATATGGATAAAATTTAAAAAAATTAATAATAATTAATGGATAAACTAAATTATATTTATATATTACAGAATACAGAGAGAGAGAGAGAGGAAGAGTTAAAGAAAATAGATTGAAGACACATAAAAATAACCAAAAAATAAATAAATGGATGGGGGAATATTTAAATGACTAAGATATAGAAATTGAAATAATTAAGTAATAGTAAAAAATAATCTCTTCTCCCCATTAATAGTGTAATATTTGATAGCATTGATGAGTGCATCAAATTAGAAATTTTTTTTATTAGAATTTTGTTAGTATGAAAGGAACCCTAGGTCATCTCTCAACAGAGACTTAGATAATTAATTATAAAATAAATTTGTGACTATTAAAATAAAATGGTAATGTTATTTTATAAAAATTTTGGTTTTTTTACTTAATAAGACAAAATATAAAATAATGTGATAAAACAAAGTGGAAATTAATAAAACGGGTTAAGAGTGATAATCCCAAGAAAATATCATGATGTTCATCATTAATTTCATAAAGAAAAATGGAATAGATATTTTAATACATGTTTCATAGAACATAGAACCATAATTTTACTAATTTTATATAAAGATACCACCAATGGTGTAGTCAGAAAAAAATATTATTCACTAGTTACTGTATATGTTTCAGTGATTTGTGTTTTTATTCAAAACTGAATCTCACCAGGCAAACAAAAGAATAACTTTAAAAGTTTTCATGGATGGTGTTTTATTTAATTTTAATAAAATAAAATAAATTTAAATTTCCATGGATGTTTTTATGAGTGTTTAATTCACCAATATGAAAAACACAAACACTATAATTGAAAGGGTGAAGAAGAAGTTGTGAACAGTATATGAAGCATAACATGAATTCGTACCCCAAAAATGATCATATAAGTTTAATCATAACATATAATTACATAAATAAATTGAATAAAAATATAGGATGAGTAAATACAACACACAAACATGTAATTTAAAATATCATTCAATTAATACAAACACTAAACTCAAGATTTTCATCATGTTCCTCCCTAGGTGATCATAAGTTGTTTAGAACTCCATGGAAGGAGATGAAGCCATATATGAAAAATAATAACGTCCCAAGCACTAAAAAATTAATATATCATCTACAAAAATCATATAATGTGGTTAATGGTTTCTTTTATGGAGAAATATATCATCATTTTGATAAGATAAATCGAGTGCCTAAGAGACCATGTTACTACTATTAGAAAACTTTTTCCTCCTTATTTATCTAGTTTTTCAACTAATAAAAACGTTTATAAGTGTCCTAAAATTATATTAATAGGTCGTTATTATATTAATATATCCAATTTAGTTAGAATTATCATAATTGAAGGTCTGAGGCCCGAGTTACGCGCCCAATTCAGAAGGGTGGTACAATATGGCCTGCCTAGAATTTCTTCACATAGTGGGCCTTTTTTGGGCCTTTATATGGATTAATTTGGATCTATGGTTTTATATTGAAATTTATCCCACATATTTTTTCATTTTTTCACAAATTTTAATCCTAATTGGATCCTTTAATTATCCATAGTAAATATTTAATTCCACATGCGTTCTTGGGCTCTTGAACAGTTTGACCCATTTTGCTTCAATACCATCGTGGGCTCTGAAAATCACCTAAACATACAATGAAACCATAAAAACAATTGAAACCACCCTTTTTATCATTTATGAAAATGAAATTACTTAATCAAACATGAATTGAATCTTTTTATTATATTTTAAATTTTCAATACAAAACCAATTTAAAATAGTGGTGTAAGGGTGGATATGATTAGTAAATCACTATGTGACCAGAATAACACATTGTATGGTATTATCATAATATATATTATGATGATATTAATATAATGGATGTTTTCTATATTTAAAGATTAGATACATGATAAAAGGAATATAATTAGCGATTTCACCACTTTAAGAGTCTTACTCATGGAGTTGAAGTTATAGATAACAGAGTAGCCACACAACAGAGATGGGTCAGGCCTATCAAATAATTTCATAACTCAAAAGAAGCCTGATATTATCACGTGGGAGATAAAAAAATTCATCAATATTTGTTTATATCTAGTGAAATTGGGAGTGTTGTAAAATTTGGTACTCTACACCCAACTACAGAATTACTTTTCTGTCACTATAACATGTATATAATGAGTTATTCATTATGTACACTTATCATAATAGTATTGATATTTTGACATCCACTATTTACATAGTAATTTACATAGATTATTTTTCATACAAAAAATGTTATATTAGTTCTTAGGGTGTAATGAAAACCTAATGTCACTATGACAAAAATATTGATCTTAGATATAATGGTCCCAAAAAATAATGCTGATAGGACATTGATGATTTGTGATTATTTGGTGTTGGGGGATCATAATAGTTGATAGTTATTATAATGATGTTAAAAATTAGTGATATTGAGTTGATGAAACCATAATGAATAACCATCCATTAGTAATGCCACACGTTTTTGGTATCATTGATTATTCATAATTATGGGAATGGTCATTGGTTTCTCAACTTGTGATTATTATAAGTATATATTATTTGATAATATATCTTGATGAGAGATGAAAATGATGACATTTATATCATGGTGATGTAGCTTGTGTTGGTAATTTTAATAGTGGTATGACATTGATTGAAATATAAAGATATAATTTTTCACTTCTGAAAGGATGAGATGTCATGAGCCTTATTAATCAAAATGTTAGTACCTTTGATAAATCCATGGACATATTAGAAAAAGTTAATTCTATACATTAAGGTTAAAGAAAAATAAATAAATAAAGGATGATGACACATAGTGTTCATCCTAATTTATAATATATCATGAGACAATTATATTATATTAAAATGACGTGTGTTCATATGAGGTTTGCATTGCTATGACTATCACAATTACCCTTTAGACGCCTTTATGTATTCCTATATTCCACTATTGGTATGTGAATAGTATTTATTTATATTATGATAAGTTTATATAGGTTCATGCACTTAGCATATCAAAATTCTACCCTATTCTAAATGAATAATAATATAAGACATGGTGGGACCCACCATGGTGTTTGAGAGATGTCCCCCTTTTAATGATTTCCATGTAAAAAATAAAATCATTATTATTCAAGTATATAATTTTTTGTAGTTGAATTTATTTATTTAATGTATTTAATAGAATCTAAGTGAAAAATTGAGAAAATATTTAATGAAGAAATAATATCTAAATAATAAAATATTGTTTAATATTTTTTGGAATATTAATTCGAGTCAATGGATCATTTTTATCAAATAATATATTCATTATATTACATGTAAATCAAAAAAATATTAATGATCTTTACAGAATATTTTATTGGTCATAAAATTTCAATTATGACTTATTTAGTGGGTAATAAATGTTAAAGGTTCAAGGATCCATCTATGGTTATTTTGAACCCCACTATATAAGTTACATGAGGTTTTCATTTTGGTAACAAATTATTACATTATTTTGTGAGTATTCCTTCTCTCCTACATCCTAGAGAGACAAATAGTCCCTCCAAGTGATCAATCCACATTCTTCTTTATTGATCGAAGGATTAGAGTTGCAGTGATCATCAGGATAAAAAATGTTTCATTATATCTCTATGATAGAATGCAAATATTTTGGATTGACTCTAATGAATTTTTAAGATTGTGTGCATGATTTAGAGGGATCTGAGGTCAGTTCTTTCGAACAACAGTCACCAAATATGATTGATTTTCAAATGATCCTTTAAATAAAATGAGTTGTTTATTCTATTTAATTTCTTGTATTTAATTTAGTTCTTAATTACTTCTTGTGATATCCTCATATATTTTATCATGTTGTTAATCACTACAGAAGAAATTGCTAAATCGATCAGGTGATAAAAATTTATCAATACACAACCCATATTCTTTGATTTCACAGTCTGATAACTTCTAATTTCTCTTCCAATGCATCATGGATGGGGATTGAGGTTGATTAGGGTTTATAAAGGGAGGAAAAATTTCACATGTTAATCATTGTTGTGATTTTGAGATCAATATAGGTTATTTTTTTTGATCCTCCATTTTGCGTGTCATTGCGTCGTGGTGCACATGTTTCACCATAGATGGGTTTGATCTCAACTGGAATCGTGATGCTTCCTCATCCGTGGTCTGGGTGAGCTTTCCATACCTACCTATTCCTTTACAAAATCCATCAATTATCTGAATTCTAGGAAACATGGTTGGCCGATACCTGTGTTTAGATAGCCGCATGTCTGCAGTTTGTCATCCTATCTCCCCTCGTGTATGTGTCGAGGCTGATGTTTCAAAGGATCCCACAGAGTGGCTGTGGATTTTGGTTGGAGAAGAGTTCCGCTAGAAACAAAGGGTAGTGTTTGAATCGTGGCCAGCCTTCTGCCTGGGGTGCCACTAATTTGGTCATTTGGCCCCAATTTGTAGTCATGGGCACAAGTTTAGAAAGGTTGAGCCCAGTGGTTTTGAGGGGAATGACGTGCAGATCGCCCCTGTTACGAACTAGTGGGTGCGAGGTATTGACAGCATGGTTGATTGTTGGCTGCAATCAGATCACAAAGTGGACAGGTAAGGCGGGATGATGTGAATTCGTTGAGACCCCTAGACCCAAACATTATTGGACCCAACCCCGCAGGTCTTGGGAAGGCTGGCGATGGGGTAAAGGGATCTAGTTTGGGAAATAAATTAGGCAAGCTGTCTCTGAGTATGTAGATGGCCCAAAATTCCGGAGAGGTTATAGAGTTGGGGAACCTCTTTCACGGTCTAGAGGACCAGAATCCTCCAGAATCTCTGGAGGAGGATCCTTCTGATGATGAAAGTTTCAGTCACCACTCAATGGATAGCTTGGACTGAATTCAAGGGAAAGGACCCCACTATCCTAGAAGGAAGAAGGGGAAAAAAGGTATTCACGACTCGGGGAAATGCATTGTGTCTTAAGAGAAAAAACCAAAGGGACGCAAGGACTACTCAAACTTGCCAAAACCAATGGAGACTCGGTTGGCTAATAAGGGAAGAAAAAAGGAAGGTAAAGAGGTTCAGAAAAGAAAAATTGAAAAATTGTGCATGAATTCAAGAAATAGGGAAGAAGAAGATGAAGAGTGCTTGAAACTTATCTTGCACTCTAAGGAATAAATGAATGAAACTTGTCTCCGACTCAATGTCTGAGAAGAGGAGATAAAATGAATCAATGATCGTCGGTTTCAAGTTGATGCTAATGAGGAAAAAGAAGTGTTGATAGACAAACAAGACCACATAATGGCTCGGGGATTCAACCAGAGGAAAATCAACAGAGAGGAATTTATTCAGACAATGGAAAGGATGCTCCCTCACTTCGAAGAGCTAATCAGAGAGGACCCAGAAACCCAGGTTAGTATAGTGCACTGGGAAGTTTATAGAGTTTTTGAGTCAAGTAATCTCATATTGGTGTTTAATCATTTTGTTGGTTCTTTCAGTACGTAATGGTTTTTTGTTGATGAACAATGGTTGACCATTTTTCCTTAAAATGGCTTTTCTTAATAAAAAATGTAATTAGGACCTTCCCATCTCCCCCATGATTTTATCCACATCACTCCATTGGGGTTCATTATTTGTGGTTCTTTTTCAACAAGGAGGATGTTAGGATAGATATTTTGAGAAATAATTTAGGTTTTATAAATTCATTTTCGTTTTACCTCTCATGGGATTTGTATCATGGTCATCTATTCCTCATATTTCTCTTGCGTGGTGGTTATAAAGCTATAGTTAATGTAAGTGATTCAAGAACACTGTTCTATTATATATATAATTTATAAATATCATTATTTTAATTTATTTTGGTGGATGGTATAGATATTACTAATAAATAAAATGAACATGACTAGAAGAAATTTATTACAAAGTGGTGTTCTATATGTGGTTACTCATTTACACAATATTTCTGATGTGCTGGAATCTTGTTCATTTTTATTTCCAGAAATCACTTTTTTTATTGGGTTTTTTTTTAAATTTTGATTTATGGAACCATAAAATGATTAAATGATTCAAAAACACTCATAAAGGTTTTATAAATTAAATACGGTAACGAACCAGTTGTGTGGAAGGAATGATTTCACATATTTAGCTAATCAGAAAGCCTGTTATGAAATGGGAATTTTTATAGTTCTTTATGTGCATATTTATTGATGTGTCTTGATGAAATTGTTGTTATTTTAGGATTGTTTTGTGATGAAGGATGTGGTAGGTAATTGGATATCAATATGGATTTACTAATGGGTGTTTCTCCAAATTCCATGGGTGGTATCCTATAATTTGATTGAGGATGTGGATTGCGCAGTGGGGCTGCTTCAACATTTCTATGGTTAGAAATAGGGAATACTGGGGTTTTCTTGGAATGATGGAATGGATAATTGATGGAGGCTTGTTTCATAGTTGTCTTTAAATAACGAAATATTTCTGGTAATGATGAACATTAATTGGGGTTCACTATAATCGAACTAAATAATGGCTATAAATGAAATAACAATGCATAAAATGAATGGATTATTACTGTAATAAATGTTGGTGATGACTTAATATGGTTAATCATTAAATACAGAATTTAATTAAATAATTAAAATAATATGGAAAGTAAATGGTAAATAGGAAATTAGTTGATTACATTAATGAAATGTAAAATGTGAATTCTTATTCACCACAAAAAAATTAATACAGTAGAAGGGTTATAACCCCCTCTAATTATATTAATAGCGGTTATGAGAAACTGCCACTAATGTGGCCTCGTTATGTTTTTTAGGAATGGTTTTCATGAATCATTTATAATGTAAGAGAAAATTAGAGGTGTCTATTTTTATAGGTGGTTTAAACCCATTCTATGTTTTTAATATGGATATTTTCAGAAAAAAATTATGTGGTTGGAACCCCTAAATAATAATTTTAACACTATTTTTTGGTCAATTTTAAACCTCCTCTATTTTATTTTAAAAAATAATTTCACCCCACCACCCCCATAAACCTCTTAAACCCATCCCTACACCACCATCACATTACACTCTCCTCCCTTCTACACACCATCACATGTGAGCCTCCACATATATAGCATCCCCCTCCCTAAGCACGCCCCTCCACCCCTATATGTAGGGGAACATGAACCCTTCTATAACGCCTGAGATTTTTATGAGACATATTTTGTTTTTATATTATATACATCATCAAAAGAATATTTCACTACACAAAACACTAACTTTTCTTTCTTTACACGCAATCGCGACCTTCCTTGATAGCTTGCGTTTTACGCAATACCGAGTTTCACTAAACAACAATATGCTATTAAAATATTATTAAAACTAGCTGTTATGAATAGTAATACCCACTTTTTGAAATTTTATAAATCTTATCTTTCAAAATGGACTTCATTTTCGGATTCTGAATATCGAAATTCACCTCGGGTGAATTTTTGGTATTTTTCTGAAAACTTTCAATTTTTGATGAATAGTGAAAACACTGGGTTACTATTTAAAAACTGACATTTTATTTAAATAATTATTTATTTTATTTCAATTTATTTTAGGTCAAAATTGATATATAATACCTATATAACTTCAATGTAATTCATTGGAGTCATTTTATAATAATTTTAGATATATTAAAATTTTATTGAACTTTTCACCGTCTTTTACCCACCTCCTAGGACAGTTTGAAAATTTACATAAAACTTTATTTTACTACTTCTGTGAGTGGAGTTTCAAAAATCCAAGAGACACGGTTGATATCAGTAAGTAAAATGTTGTTCAATGAGATGAAAATAATTAATGGTGAATAGTAACTTTTTACTTTTATTTACCACGGTTAAAAGTAAATAGGGTAATTAAGGGTAAAATTATATTATTATTACCCTAAAACATGTCATAATTATATTGGATAAGTTTAATTCAACAAAAAACAACCTTAGGAATAAAATATGACCATTTAGGTCCACTTGGATTAGATTAGGACATTTAATATTATTTCATTTAAAGAAGAGTTAAATAGTAAAAATCAAAGTTTAATAATTAAAACATTTTTAATATATGCTTATAAATAATATAAATTAGACAATAAATATTCATTATAAATATAAGAAGATTTCCTACATAATGGTATTTTATTTTTAATTTTTATATACTTTAATTAATTTAATTTATCTATGACAAATGATGATGAAGTAATTACCTTATTAAGAAAATATTTACATAATTGATATTATAAATACCCAAATAAATGTAATTTAAGACTTTTTATGAATTAAACTAATTTTATAGGTTAATATGAAATATTAAAATTGATTCAATTAACTTTTTTCGAACTAATCATTCTGCTATGATTTTAAAAAAAAGCAATTACCAAAAAGTGACAAAATTGACTTAAAATAGTTTTTAAAACAAATATTATATTATTAATTGTTATTTTATTCATAAAAATATAAGGTTTGGTCAAATGACTTAAATAAGGCTATCTATATTAATAATGAACCACTTGGGGTTCATTTTTCTTGTTATAGTAAGTTTATTAACCATATAGTGTAAGAAAACAAAAAGACACGGTAAAAATTAAATTATTTAACTTAGAGTTAAATCTAAAAGATAAGGTTAAAATAGTAACCTAAACTTGTCTAAAATATATTGGTTGAGATTATTTATACTCATCCCCACCTTAGATTTTAAATAAATCAATTTGGAGCTATTAAAACCCGAATATGACTTTATTATAAAATAATATTTTAAGTTTTTCCTAAAGTGCCCCTCTTTTCCCTTATAAAAGGGAACCTCCTCCCTCTCTTCCTCACACCACTTTGATCCTTCAAGCTCGGACAACCCCTTAAATGTTCACTTCTACAATTCCATAGATACATCCTAGAGGTCTTGGTCTTCTACAATGACCATCTTTAGTGCCCTAAGAGAAGGTTAAGAAGAGGCGATTCAAAGAAGAGGTAATGTCCGTTACCGATTCTTTCAACTTTATTTCTTCTTCTACTTCCTCTTATTTAGTTGTTTCATTATGAAGTAATCACATAAGTATAACTCACATACTTATATGTTATTATAAATATGAAACAACCCTATTTCACCTTCTATCCACCCTTCGGAAAATGAAATCACCGCGTGTGTGTATGTACAGAATACTGTCTCCATGCAATGGTGTAATCTGTTTTCCACCACCACATTACTTGGATGGGTATAATGGTGTAAAGAATAACTATATATGATTATTATAAAGTGATATTGATTCTGAAATATTATACATAAACATCAATACAATTCCCCGATCATTGGAATGATATCATCGCTTGTGCGTACGTACGGCCTACCGTCTCCACGATGTGATACGACTCATTCTACATAATATTCAATGCATAATGATTATATAAATGAATTGAATGAATAAATATGATATATATTACACTAATACCATTCTGGGAATGAGGTATATATAACCTAAATAGAATAATAACAATTTATTCTACAAAACACGCATAAGAACAAAAAGCAATAAGCACCCGAATAACAAGTATGAATGAAATATTACTAATACGAAGCTAATAATATGACCATATATGATATAATAACCATGAGAAAGATTATGGGGTACATCAATAAAATTATTTAAATCATTATACAGGAGGTTCAGACACGTACGAAGCAAATCAGACATAAGGTAAGGAAAAATCTCACAATCTCATTTTTATTCGAGATTGTTTATACTTCAGAATTTTCTGGGGAATATTTTTCATCTACATCCATGTTTCCTCAATATGTAATATTATTTCTATCCTCCTAAAATTTTTTAAATCCAATTTTACTCATTGGTAAGTTTTTAGTAAAAGATATTAAAGGAATCTTTTGTCGTTTTTAGTACTAGGTACTTTTTTTGATTTTTCCGGCCAAAGTATGAGGACAATGTATTTCTTTAAGTTATACAGAATGAATGGATTTTTAGAAAATTACTTACTTGAAGACTCCTTTACAAGTTTTCAAGTTTACTTTTAATTAAATTCTTTTAGTTTAAAATTGTATGACATGTTAATAAAGGAAAAATGTTTCTGAAGTTGAAAGGATATTTTACTCAAGAATGAAGTTCATGTGTTTTATCAAAATTATTTTCCATCTAAGATAATATAGGGTTCTATTTCTATCACTATTTTACATTAATTTGATTATGTTATTATATAATTATTTTTATGATGTCCTTTTATCTTATATGGATTATGTTATGATGGCATGATGTTTAAGAATCCCATTTTTTTATTAAATGGGTTATGCTATGATGTATGATTTATGATCTTGTGGAACACATAAGAATGGTTTCATTATAAGATCAGTGGAACCTATATCTCCCTCCAATGAATTGGGTGATGATTTATATCTCATGAGATAGACATGGCTGTAACGTCAGGTTAATCCAGTTTAGTGATATAAGACTAAAACGAGGAGTGAACACGGTTCAGAAATGAACTTTGTCTGCTAGGATAGTCATGGCAATGAGTCTTGACTACTAAGAAATTATTCTCTATGATAATGTGTGTATGCCACAGAGTTTCATGTTATGATTATTGGGATTACATTTCATTACTATGATTTATCCCATGTTAAGAAATTATGATCTCTTTTTCAGGTAAAGATTTCCATAATGTTATGTTTTTATGAATATGATGTGATTGATATTTCTTTTGTTTACCCTTACTAAGTATTTGAGCTCACCCTTTTGTATGTTTTATTTTCCCCAAGTCAAGAAGAAGAGTATTAAGTAAGATATTCCAAAAGGGACTCTATATATGATAAAATAAAAGTGATACATTGTATATGATTTTTGAACCAGTTGTTTATGTTTCCCAGTTTCTAAAGACACTATACCTATACGGTCCTTTCATGGTTCTGTTATATGTTGTAATAAGTGTTCTTCAATTCTGAAGTAATAAAAATTTATGTAAAGTATGGGTCGTTATAGTTGGTATCAGAGAGAAGGTATATTCAACCTTTGGAAACTAGGATGTGAAAGCCTTAGTAAGAACCCTAAGAATAAGTCTAAGCATAGAACACAAAATTAGTCTTTTAGAAATGGCCATGAACAACCTATGATAAGACCTTAAGTATGAAATTTTATTCTTGATTATGTGGGTTTCCTATTATAATTAGTGTTGCTCACACTATTCTTATTGGTTTTAGTCAATGGCTGGAACCCGAAGGAACCGTGTTAATGCTGAATGCAACGGGAAATGAAATGATTTTCCCCTTGAGCAACCAAAAGTTATGGGAGATAGAATGAAAAATATTGTAGCCATTCTCACATAACTTTCTCAATCTATGAATCATGAAAGACATCCAAATGAGCAAAGGAAGGAGAAAAATTCTATTGAATCCTTCATGAGGCAGCGTCCACCCCCATTCAACGGGTCTACTGATCCATTTGTGGCAGAACAGTGGATCAGTACCACAGAAAAGATATTTTCAGTTCTTTAATGTTCTGAACATGATAAAGTCATCTTAGCAGTATATCGTTTGGAATGTGAATCTGATCAATGGTGGAATCTTATCATGAATATGAGGCAAATGGATGATATTGAATCCATGTAATGGGACAAGTTCAAGAACATAATTTTCAATAACTACTTCCCTTGTATTCTTCAAACAATTATGGAGAAGGAGTTTCTTGAACTGAAGAAAAAGGATGATGAATCTGTTGGTACCTACGAAGAAAATTTTACAATACGTGAAAGGTACGCTTCCAGAATTATTATCCAACCTGAGAGTAAGATCGATCGATTCTTTAGTGGCTCAAAACCAAGTCTCTGTAAAACATTAGCCATAAGGGACTTCAATAGCAATGAGGAAATTGTTCGATGTGCTCTCAAGGTTGAGATGGAGATTGGAGTAACCCATCAGTCATATGCGTTTGATAAGAAGAGGAAAATGGAATTCAAAGGTAAATCTAAATACCACACTGAAAAGATGAGTTTTCCCTAATGCTCAAGGTGTGTAAATAAACATGGAGGGAGTTGTCTTAAAGGGACAAGTAAATGTTTCAAATGTGGAAAGAAAGGTCATCGGGTATTTGAATGCCGCAATGATGGGAAGAATATTTCTAGTGATGCGAACAAAGAAAATTCAACACAGAGTGCACCTCCTACGCTTCAATGTTAAAAGTGCAAGGAAATGGGGAATTATGCTAATCAATGCCCTAATCAAAGGGTTGTTGATGATGATCGACATAAAAAAACTCTTAAGGCTAAAGAAAAAAGAAAGTCACCTGAAATTTCTATCAGCGATGTAGAGTACGATAACAAAGTGGTGAAAGGTACACTTACCATCCACTCTAATGTAGCAAATGTTTTATTTGATTCTGGATCCACTAACTCTTTTATTTTTGAATAATTTTCTAAGTGTATCACCATATTTCTTAAACAACTAGATGTTGAGTTAGCTGTGACAACCCCTAATTGCACTATAGTCGCCTGAAATGTTTTCAATTCTTCTCTGATTGATGTTTTTGGGAAAGTGATTCTTGAAAATATTTGGATCCTTCCTATAGTGGAATTTGATATGATTCTTGGCATGGATTGTTTTTCCTTATATGGAGCTCATATCAATTTCCAAATAAGGGAAGTCACATTTCATATTCCGAATTAATCTATGATCGTCTATCAATGAAAGGATGAACATAACCTTCCGGTGGAAATTTCTTCCATCTTATGGGTCTTGATTCCAATAAATAAATGTTATTTATCTCAAATGGTTGGTGAGAAACTCACGATTAAAAATATGCCCATTATATGGGAGTTTGATGATGTCTTTCCAGAGGAATTTCCAGGTCTTCCACCAAATCGTGAAATTGAGTTTTCAATAAAACTCATACAGGGTGATATGCCTATTTCAAAGACACCTTATAGAATGAAACCAATTTTATTGCAGGAATTGAAGAAGCAACTCCAAGAGAATCTTGATAAGGGATTCATACGCCCTAGTGCATCACCTTGGGGAGCACCTGTTCTTTTTGTTAAGAATAAAGATGGATCAATGAGACTCTGAATTGATTATCAAGAACTTAACAAGATCACTATCAAGAACAAATATCCTCTCCCATGCATTGATGACTTATTTTACCAACTACGTGGAGCTCAATACTTTTCCAATATTGATCTTCATTCAGGGTATCATCAATTAAGGGTCAAAAAGGAGGATATACCAAAGACGGCTTTTCATAAAAGGTATGGACACTATAAATTTATAGTGACGCCATTTGGTCTTAGTAATGGCCCTGCTATCTTCATGGATCTAATGAATAGAGTCTTTATAGACTATCTTGATCAGTTTGCAGTAGTCTTTATAGACAATATTCTTGTCTATTTAAAGAGAAAGGAAGAACATGAAGATCACTTGATAATTGTATTGAAGACCCTGAAAAAGGAGAAGCTTTATGCCAAATTTACCAAGTGTGAATTTTGGCTTCAAAAAGATGCTTTTTTGGGTCACATAATCTCAATAGAGGGGATATCTGTGAATCCAACAAAAATAGTGGTTATCGAAAGATGTTCGAGACCAACAACAGTAACTGAGATCCGAAGTTTTCTTGGTTTGGCTGGATATTATCGATGTTTTGTGAAATATTTTTCATGATTATCTAATCCACTCACCAATTTTACTCGAAAAGGAGTTAAGTTCATTTGGACGGAGGATTGCGAAGAGAATTTCAAGGAGTTAAAAAGAAGGTTATCCAGTGCACCTGTGCTCACACTGCCTTGTAGTTGAGAAAGGTTTGTGATTTACAATGATGCATCCAGGAAGGGACTGTGGTGTTTTCTTATGCAAAATGATATAGTGATAGCTTATGCCTCACGACAGTGGAAAATCCATGAGTTAAATTACCCAACTTATGATTTCGAGTTAGCTACAATAATCTTTTCATTAAAAATATGGAGGCATTATCTTTATGGAGAAAGATGCGATATTTATATTGATCATAAAAGTTTAATGTATATTTTCACACAAAAGGATCTGAATATGAACCAAAGAAGATGGTTGGTGCTGATTAAGGATTATGACTGCTCAATTCATTATCACCTTGAAAAAGCAAACAAGGTGGCAGATGCATTAAGTCAACAAGACCATGCTAGCTTATCCATTATGAGGATCACAAAAGATCCAATATTTATGGATTTACAAAGGATAGATCTTGGAATTATAATGGAAGGGGAAAATCTTATCTTTCTCAAATGAATGTTCAACCATATATACATGTGAAGATTAAAGAGGCACAAAAATAATATGTAGAGTTACAAAAGAAGGTGAGAAATGTTCCTAAATTCAACCTTGATTGTGATGGGATAATAAGGTTCAGGAATCGGGTTTGTGTTCCTCCCATCCCCGAATTAAAAAAGGAGTTGATGGATGAGGCTCATAGTTCTTCATTTTCTATTCATCCTAGAAGCACGAAGATGTATAGGGACTTGAAACAGTACTTCTGGTGGGATGGCATGAAAAGAGATGTTGCTGAATATGTCTCTCGTAGATTGGTTTGTCAGCAAGTTAAAGATGAGAGACAGAAGTCTGAGGGGATGTTACAACCATTACCCATACTTGAATGGAAATGGGAAAACATCATTATGGAGTTTCTCACCGGACTTATTAAAACATCCAAAGGCAATAATGCTTTCTGGGTCATAGTTGATCTTCTTACAAAGTCGGCACACTTCATTTCTATTAGAGAGGAGTTCTCTCTCGATCATCTTTCCATGATATATGTAAAGGAAGTGATAAGATTTCATGGAGTACCACTTTCCATTATATCTGATCGGGATTCGAGGTTTACCTCGATGTTTTAGAGAAGTCTTCAGCATACTCTTGATAAAGAGTTGAGTTTCATCACTTCTTATCATCCTTAGACAGATGGTCAGTTTGAGAGAATGATTCAAACTCTAGAAGATATGTTAAGAGCAAGATCTATGGATTTCAAAGGTGGTTGGGATCAACACCTACCTTTGGTGGAATTTTCTTATAATAATAGCTTTCACTGCAGTATTCAGATGGCTCCTTATGAATCTCTCTATGGAAATAAATGCTGAACTCCAACTTGCTGGGATGAAGTTGGGGAAAGAAAGCTATTAGGACCTGATCTTGTTGATGGGATGGCAGAAAAGTTCCGGTCTATTCAACAACACATAATATCAGCTCAGAGTCGAAAAAAAAGTTATGTTGATAACCAAAGAAAAGACCTAGAGTTTGTAGTGGGTGATAAAGTGTTCTTATGAATATCTCCTTGTAAGAGAGTAATGAGATTTGGAAAGAAGGGAAAGTTGATCCCTAGGTATACCAGTCCTTTCAAAATACAGGATCTTGTTGGGAAGGTAGCTTAACGATTGGCGCTTCCACCGAATATCTCTCAAGTTTATTATGTGTTCCATGTATCTCTCCTGAGAAAGTACATACCCGATCCTTCACATGTATTCAGCTCAAAAGTTGTACCGCTGGAGCAAGATCTTTCTTATGAAGAACAACCGATAGAGATTCTGGATCATAGTGAAAAAGTCCTACGGAACAAGACCACTCGCTTGGTGAATGTTTTATGGAGGAACCACCAATTAGAAGAAGCTACATGTGAGCTTGAGGATATGATGAGGGAGAGTTATCCTCATCAGTTTGTTACAAAGTGACGAATTTTGAGGGAGAAATTCATTTTAAGGGGGGTAGAATGTAACACCTGAGATTTTTATGAGAAATATTTTGTTTTTATTTTATATACATCATCAAAGGAATCTTTCACTACACACAACACTATCTTGGCTTGCTTTACACGCAATCACGACCTTCCTCGATAGCTTGCATTGTACATAATACTGAGTTTCACTAAAAAATGATATGCTATTAAAATATTATTAAAACTAGCTGTTATGAATAGTAATACCCACTTTTTGAAATTTTATAAATTTTATCTTTCAAAATGGACTTCATTTTTGGATTCAGAATATCAAAATTAACCTAGGGTGAATTTTTTGTATTTTTCTGAAAACTTTCAATTTTTGATGAATAGTGAAAACACTGGGTTACTATTTAAAAACCGACTTTTTATTTAAATAATTATTTATTTTATTTAAATTTATTTTAGGTCAAAATTCATACATAATACCTATATAAGTTCAATGTAATTCATTGGAGTCATTTTATAATAATTTTAGATATATAAAAATTTTATTGAACTTTTCACCGTCTTTTACCCACATCCTAGGAGAGTTTGAAAATTTACATAAAACATAATTTTACCACTTCTGTGAGTGGAATTTTAAAAATCCGAGAGACACAGTTGATATCAGTAAGTAAAATGTGGTTTAATGAGATGAAAATAATTTTTGGTGAATAGTAACGTTTTTACTTTTATTTACCACGGTTAAAAGTAAATAGGGTAATTAAGGGTAAAAATTATATTATTATTATCCTAACACATGTCCTAATTCTATTGGATAAGTTTAATTCGACCAAAAAAAACCTTAGGAATAAAATATGACCATTTAGGTCCACTTGGATTAGATTAGAACATTTAATATTATTTTATTTAAAGAAGAGTTAAAATAGTTAAAATCAAAGTTCAATAATTAAACATTTTTAATATAGGGATATAAGTAAGATAAATTTGACTATAAATATTCATTAGAAAGATAAAAAATATTTCCTACCTAATGGTATTTTATTTATAATTTTTAGACTTTAAATAATTTAATTTATCTATGACGCAATGATGATGCAGTAATTACCTTATTAAGGATATATTAAAATAATTGATATTATAAATACCCAAATAAATGTAATTTGAAACTTTTTATGAATTAAAATAATTTTATTGTTTAATATGACATATTATTATTGATTCAATTAACTTTTTTCGAACTAATCATTTTGTTATTATTTTCAAAAAAATCAATTACCAAATAGTGACAAAATTAACATAAAATAGTTTTTAAAACAAATATTACATTATTAATTGTTATTTTATTCCTAAAAATCTAAGTTTAGGAAAAATGAATTAGATAAGGTTATATATATTAATAATGAACCACTTGTGGTTCGTTTGGATTGTGATAGTATGTTTATTAACCATATAGTGTAAGAAAACAAGAAGACACAGTAAAAATTAAATTATTTAACTTAGAGTTAAATCTAAATGATAAGGATAAAATATTAACCTAAACTTGTTTAAAATCTATTGGTTGAGATTATTTAGACCCATCTCCACCTTATATTTGAAATAAATCAATTTGGAGCTATTAAAAACTGAATATGAATTTATTATAAAATAATATTTTATGTTTTTCCTAAAGTGCCCCTCTCCTCCCTTATAAAAGGGCACCTCCTCCCTCTCCACCTCACACCACTTTGAGCCTTCAAGCTCGGCCAAAACCTGACAATTTCTCTTCTCCACTTCCCAAGAAACATCCTAGAGGTCCTTGTCTTCTACAAAGACCATCATTAGTGCCCTAAGAGAAGCTTAAGAAGAGGCGATTCAAAGAAGAGGTAATGTCGATTACCAATTCTTTCAACTTAATTTCTTCTTCTAATTCCTCTTCTTTAGTTGTTTCATTATGAATTAATAACATAAGTATCACTCACATACTGATATTTTATTATAAATATGAAACAACCCTATTTCACCTTCTATCCATCCTACGGAAAATGAAATCACCACGCGTGCGTACATACGGAATATCGTCTCCACGCCGTGGTGTAATCTGTTTTCCACCACCACCCTACTTGGATGGGTATAATAGTGTAAAGAATAACTATATATTATTATTTTATAGTTATATTGATTCTGAAATAGTATACATACACTTCAATAAAATTTTCCGATCATGGGAACGATATCATCACTCGTGCGTACGTACGGCCTACCGTCTCCACGATGTGATGCGACCCGTTCTACATAATCTTCAATTCATAATAATTATATAAATGAATTGAATGAATAAATAAGATATATATTACACTAATACCATTCTGTAAATGAGGTATCTATAACCTAAAAATAATAATAAGAATTTATTCGACAAAACATGCATAAGAACAAAAAGCAATAAACCCCCAAATAACAAGTAGCAATGAAATTTTGCTAATATGAAGCTAAGAATATTACCATATATGATATCATAACAAAGATTAAGATTCAGAAATAAGAAAATAAAATTATTTAAATCATTATACAGGAGGTTCCGACACGTACGAAGGAAATTAGACCTAAGGTAAGGGAAAATCTCACAATCTCATTTTTATCTGAGATTGTTTATACTTCAGAATTTACTGAGGAATATTTATCATCCACATCCATGTTTCCTCAATATGTAATATTATTTCTATCCTCCTACAATTTTTTAATTCCAATTTTACCCATTGGTAAGTTTTTAGTAAAAAAAATATGAAAGGAATATTTTTTCGTTTTTAGTATGAGGTACTTTTTTTTAACTTTTCCGGACAAAGTACGAGAAGAATGTTTTTCTTTAAATTATATGGCATGAATGGATTTTTAGAACATTATTTCCATGAAGACTCCTTTAAAAGTTTTCAGGTTTATTTTTAATTAACTTCTTTTAGTTTAAAATTGAATGACATGTTAAGAAAGGAAAAATGTTTTTGAAGTCGAATGGATATTTTCCTCAAGAATGAAGTTCAAGTGTTTTATCAAAATTATTTTCCATCTAAGATAATATAGGGTTTTGTTTCTATCACTATTTTACATTGACTTGATTATGTTATGATGGAATTATTTTAATGATGTCCTTTTATCTTCCATGGATTATGTTATGATGACATGATGTTTAAGAATCCCATTTTTTTATTACATGGGTTATGCTATGATGTATGATTTATGATCTTGTGGAACACATAAGAATGGTTTCATTATGAGATGGGTGGGACCTATATCTCCCTCCAATTCATTGGGTAATGATTTATATCTCATGAGATAGACATGGCTGGAATGGCAGGTTAATCCGGTTCAGTGATACAGGACTGAAACGAGGAGTGAACTCGGTTCAGAAATGGACTTTGTCCACTAGGATAGTCTTGTCAATGAGTATTAAATACTAATAAATGATTCTCTATGATTATGTTTGTATGACACAAAGTTTCATGTTTTGATTATTGGGATTAAATTTCACTAATATGATATATCCCATGTTATGAAATTATGATCTCTTTTGCAGGTTAGGATTTCCATAATGTTATGTTCTTATGAATATGATGTGATTGATATTTCTTTTGTTTACCCTTACTGAGCATTTGAGCTCACCCTTTTGTATGTTTTCTTTTCCCCAGGTCAGGAAGAAGGGTATTAAGTAATTTATGCCAAAAGGGACTCTAGATATGATAAAATAAAAGGGAGACAATGTAGATGATTTATGAATCAGCTGTTTATGTTTCCCAGTTTCTAAAGACACTATACCTATACGGTCCTTTCATGGTTTTGTTATATGTTGTAATAAGTGTGCTTCAATTATGAAGTAATAACAATGTATGTAAATTATGGGTCGTTATACCCCCCCAGTTTAGAGAACCAGTTTTGCGATATACCTAACACTAAGAGGGGGGGTGAATCAGTGTTGAGGACTTTTTAAACCAATTACAACATTTATCCCTTTACCTCTTGACTTGTTAGGATCTTGATTCTCTTATTCTATTTTCTCTATCACATGCAATAATATAAAGTAGTAAAAACATGCACATGATATTTTTACAAGGTTCACCACTCAATAAGAGTAGTTGAATCCTCTCCATGCCTAGATATGACCAGTGCATGAATTCTCCACTATTATGTGATATTCAATTACAGTGGAGTGTCTAGGAAAACAGTCCTCTAGCCAGTGTGAGTCCCTACACTTTAGAGGGGGGTGGTAAAAAATCATCTTCCCTGGACTGATGATGACCTAGCCCAACTTGCAGCCTCTAGCTGGTTCTTTATACTTCCTACGGAGACAGTCTTCTTCCTTCTTCAAAAGGTAGGTTCTGCTCTTGGTCTTATTTAGTGCTCTTCACTTGATTACATGAAAAGCTGTAGACAAGCAATTCTTCTTTCACTCTTTCTCATCTTCTCTAGAGCAACACTAACTGCACTAGACTTATTTTTTTCATCTTCTTAGTGAAATAACCAACTGCACTAAAACTTTTTCTCTCTTCTTGGCTAGAATCACATATACCAATGTGATTATTTGGTCAGTGAAGATTGGTTCACATTGCATCATCTGAATTAAACTGCCCTAACTAATTATAGGATTCAATTAGGCATACTATGTTCTTCTTCTTCTTCTTCTCTTCTTTCTATGTAGCAAACCTGTAAGCTGCACACTCTTCCTCTTCTTCTGCATCATCAATCCAAAACTAGCTGCACTGAAACCTACTCTTCTTCACATTTTCTCTCTCAGTGCAATAACCATCTACACAAAGCTCTTATTCTTCTTTCAAGAATCACAAGTTCTCTTTGTGATTTTAAAAACAATGAAGTCTATATTATCTTAGCATCATCACAGTTGAATAGAAGAGGGTAAGAACTTCTAGAACAACTCACAGCTTGTGCGCCAATCCTTACTTGCACGCCTCCCTACTTGCGCGCCTCACTGCTTGCGCGCCACTCAACTTGTGCACAGCCTGCTTGCGCACCACCTACTTGCGCTCCACCTACTTTCGGGCCACTAATTACTTGCACTCCACTATTGTACATAGCTCACAACCTGCGCGTCACCTTTTCCCTATACACATGCAACTTCTTGAAAGCACCTCCCTATTTCACGCCTCTGGCAACTTGTGCGACAAGACTTGAGTGCCAAAACTTGTGTGAAAAAACTTTCATGACAAAACATGCACACCAAAACATGCGTGAGAAAACTTGTGCAGCACCCTACTTGCGCGCCTTATAAATAACCCTCAACTTGCATACCACTTCAGCTTGTGCACCGCCCTCTACTAATTGCACGATCAGAGCACCCTCTAATACTTGTGCGCTTAGAGCTCAAATTTTCTCTTAAGTGTTGAGAATTAATGAAATGAGGAGTCTAGTTGTCTATTTATAGGAATTTTGGTGACTTTCGCGCCTACACTTGCGCGCCGCTCCAGCACTTGCACGCCGCTCCAGCACTTGCGTGACACATTCTTTCATTTGTCATATTTTGATATTATGATGTTGAAATATGACTTGCATGCAACATACACTTGCACACCACTTATACTTGTGCTCCAATTATACTTACACTCCAAACTTGCGCAACAATTTATACTTGCGCACCACTTTTTGACTTGCGTGCCAATCTTTAACTTGCATGCCATTATATTTCCTTTGTCAACTTTTGATGTGATGATCCTGAAATATGACTTGAGCACCAATTCTTGCATGCCAATAATTGCGCACCAATACTTGTGTGCCACTTTCTTTCCTTTTCCAAAAACACTTCCTTTTTTTGAATAAAAGAAGAATTCATTAAAAATAGAGATCAGTGAAAGTACAAGTGTGAAGCCATGACGGAAAGTGGTCAAGCATGAGCTGGTTATCATCAAGAGGGCCAGAGGCCGCCCGCTGGTGAGCAGCATTGTTCCCTTCCTACTGATGAAGGAGGAGGTTCAGGATATGAAATAGTGATGGAGAGAGTGGAGTTTCTAGATGAGGGGTCCAAAAGATTGAAGTTCATCGTTGTTGCGGTTGGTGGCATTGATAATAGTGAGACAGTCCGACTGAAGGTGGATTTTCTCCCATTCACGATCTTTGGAAAATGTCATCCCAGTGAGGATGGCAGCGGCTTCGGCAATAATGGGCTACCAAATATCACGATGGGATTCATGTTTGGATTCAATGATTGGGCCCAAATGATCCCGGCCCAGCAGACCATGGCCCACAGGACCATCCTTGGGGAGAGACGCATCCACATTAATCTTGAGGATCCCTTCTGGTGGCATACATCAATGGGAGGATGGGGAAAGGGATCCAAAGGGATTTTGTTGACAGAGTGATGCTGCCATCCCACAATCCAGGATGATGCCCGTTCAATCCATAAATCGGGAGGATTGAAGACATGGTTGAACACAACATCATTACGAAGAACCAAAATGTTCCAAGCCATGATACAAAGTGAGCCTGCCAAGGTCGGTGAAGGGGAAGAGCACCAATGCCTCAGGAGAAAGGCGAGGTCAGAGGCCAAATCCAGTGAAGAATCCGCGAATGAGCCCCATTTGTTACAAATATCCTTTTCCCTTGGACATTGGATGATAGCGTAGAGGGGAGATTCTGGGATGTCCGGGCAGAAGTGAAGCACATGTCACTAGAGAAATGTCGAAAGGCAAGGAGGCTCATGGTAGGGAGGATGCCTGAGAACACCTGCCACCAGAAGTGTCCGATTTTTGGGGGGACGTTGAGCTTCTACAGCGAATCCCATGGCCCCCTTCCCTTACATCTGCCTAAGTACAAAGAGTGAGTCGATAGACAGATTTCACTATATAGGATCCCAAGATGTCATTGATCTAAAATAGGTGGTCGGGGCCTACATCTGGAACATAGGGGATACTCTGGATAATCCTTCTATCTCTTTCATTGAACCATAAGTGAAGCTTTTCCATGCACCACTCATTCCCATGATCAGCAAACAGGCACCGAATGATGGCACATTTCGATCCCAGGTTGGGTTGGGGATGATGCCCGCCTACCATCCTTATCAATCAGCCAGGGGTCCATCCAGAAAGAAACAGATGAACCATTCCCAATCCTCCAACCCATCCCTCTCTCCAGGAGGCTACAGGAGCCCCAAACACTTCTCCAGAGGAAGGTGGGTCAGGGGCCAAGAGAGGAATCCCGGAAATCCTTGTGGGGGAAGTATTTAGCATGGAGAACTCATGCACAGAAAGAGGACTAGTGGTTAATAAGGCACCAACCTTGCTTTTCCAAAAATGCATCATTAAATTGAAAGAGTTCTTGTAAACCCATTCCTCCCTCAAGTTTTGGCAGGCAGAGATTTTTCCAGGTGATCTAGTGGGTTTTATTCCTTCCATTTTTTCCCCACCAGAAGTTTGCTCTATGTGAGTGGATATGGTTGACAATAATAGCAGGAAGCTTAAACAGGGACATAAAGTAGTTGGGAATAGATTGAAGGGAATAATTTATGAGGTTTTCCTTTCCAGCAATGGAAATTCTTTTTGGGGTCCATCCTTGGATTTCTTTTCTCAGTCCTTTCATGAAAATATGCGAAGATTTCTTTTTTGGATCGGCCGATAGCCGTGGGTATCCCGAGATACTTTTGATGCTTCTCGACCATATAAATGCCTGCAATGGAACAAAGCTCTTCTATTTTGAAAATTGGGACCCCAAAGTTGAAGGAGTCTTCCAACATTCCGTGATGGATTGTTTTCCTAGAGGCCCTCTCATACTTTTGGATCACATGGCCTATAGTGAGGCACTCATTATGGGTTGCTCTGGAGAAAAGAAGTCAATCATCGGAAAAAAAAGTGTGAAACCGGTGGGATTGCACGACAGACCTTTTCCCCTTGAATTGAATGAGATGAAGCTTATAAGAACCTAGTTTTTTGTTATAAAAGAATTTGGAATATTCCTGATATTATTCCAGAGCAGCGCCGTCAGACGGCATGCGATTCTGAGCCCCGAAGTGGCAAGAATTAAATTTTCAGTGCGTTCACACTGAACACGCCAAATAAATGGGTTAACTCCTAAAAAGTGATCCAGATCAGAGATCTGAGTGCATAGATGGGTTTGGAATAGAGTTTTTACCCTAAGAACAACATAAAACATGTCGGCATGGGACGTTTGGACCCCTCTCCCGCTACTAGAACGTTAAATGGATAATTTAATTAATTAATTTATTCGTTTAATGGTTAAAATTATTATCTATTAAACAATGGATCGGATGGGAAAACCGAGGGCACCGTTGAGTTCGTAGAGTGCCGTTTACCCTAGGAGGGGTATAAGTTATGCGGGCTCGGGCCGTTAGTGAAAAATGACACTGAGGGCGTTTTCGTAATTTGGCAGCTTCGAGGGCTACATTTAATAACATTAAAAAGGAAGCTCAGAATCAAATTTCGAGACTGTAGTTGTGTTTGGGAGGTGGTGTTTAGCCTAGGGAAGGTTTAATCTTGACCCCGCCAAGGGTTTTGGATGCGGGTTAAAATGGGGGTTTAATTAATTAATTTTTTTTATTTAAACCTAACTCACCCCACCCCTCTCTCATTTTTTTGCACCCCTGGGCGAAGCCTCTCCCTCAAACTCTCCTCCTCCTCCTCGTCTTCCTCCAGTTAAGGAGGAATCAATGGCGGCAAGGTGCAGATCGTGCGGGAAGCATCAGGCGAAGCCTTGCAGGTAGGCTCGTGTGTATAGATTTTAATTCCCGCATCACTTTTGAGCTCGATTTATAACATTGAGTTACTTTAGAGTTTGAAAACGAAGCCCATGTGTGCGTAGTACTCTTTCTAAGCTTCCTGAAGCACATTTCGGTTTGAAAATATGAGTTCCGACGGGTCCGGGGGCGTCCGTTGAAGGTTGCGGGTTTTTGGGGTGTCTTGGGTGTTTTCCTGCGATTTCAGCCGGATCCAGCGGCGGTCAGGCGAGCGGGCGCGACGGCGTCGGCGGAGGGTGGCAGTGAAGAGAGCTACGGTGGAGGCGGCATGTGGATGAGCGGAGGAGGCCAGGGACATCGGCAGCCGGGCGGAGGTCGCGTGGCCAGGCTAGCGGGCCTCGCTGAGGGCGATGGCGGACAGCAAGGGGGCGTCGGGCGCCTGCCTGCGGGGGTACTCCGCAGCGCGGAGCGAGAGGACCGGCCGGCTGTGCCGGCTGGTTGACGTAGCAGCCGGGGTCACGGCGCGCAACCCCGCTCGAGTGACAGAGACCCGCCACCAGCGGGTCTCCGTGTGGAAAGCAGCCGACCGGCCAACACCGGTCGGTCGAATCCTTAAAAAAAATTAAGTTTATAATATTAATATTAATAATAATAATATTATTATTATTATTATGAAAATTATTTATAAATCATAAATTATTCGCAGTGCATCCGATTTGGGCACCTTCTGCGGCGATGTGTCCCTTAAATTGAGAAGATGTTTTTGAGATGGTTTTGGGGGTTTTTAACTCCCGAAACGAGGGGCTCGAGGCACATCACGACGTTAAGTGGGCATGCATTTTTCTCAGGGGTTCTTGTTTTGGACAGCGTGGGAACATCCGATGTCCGAATTGACCGCCGTCGGTGGTGTTGTGACCCTGGCGTTGAGCCGGAGTTTTCCAGTGTGGTTTCGGGCATTGAAACCACAGTTGAGATGTAGGCCCATGGGCCGTCTTTTAAGCTGCGAGCAGCGTTTAACAACTTTTTCATCGGGCATCCGTTCGGGGCTTAAGAGAAGTGAATTTTGGGTGTCTTTTTGAGGGCATTACAATGGTGAAACCTGGCCTCTCTATTTCCGCACACTGGTGCGGGCCCCGCGAGGGCCGTTTCGGGAGTTGACGGTGATTTCCAGCATTATCACCGGGTGTCCGTTTTGGACAAGTGAATAGTCCATATTGTGTACTTTTCCGAGAGGATCAAAATGGTGCGAACCGTTGGCAGTGCTTCAGGACCGGGATGCAGGTCTCACATAGCACCGCTCATGTTCAGGTGTGTCGGAGCGCATTTTTTTCCCTGGATATCTGTTGCGCTCAAGTGAGAAGTCTCTTTGACATGTTTTTCTGAGAGCATTGCGATGGCGCAGTCTGCCTGCCCATTTTTGGAATCATGGTGTGGGTCCCACTTGACCTGACTATAGTGAATAATACCTTTTTCACTGGGTGTCCATTTTGGGCGACTGAGTAGTCAATCCCATTTGTTTTTCCGAGGGGGTCGCAGTGGTGTGATCTGTTTGTTCAGTTTTGGGATCTTGGGGTGGGCCCCACACGGGTTGGTAATAGTGAATAGTACCATATTCACCGGTTGACCGTTTCGGGCGAGTAAGTAGTCTATCTCGTGTGTTTTTTCACGAGGATTACAATAGTGTAATCTGATCTGGCGAGTGGAGCCTCTTATGCGATCTTATTAAATGTGGAAGCATGAAAGGTATACCGGTGGAGGTTCTTCCTGCGGTGTTTGCAGAGAACCCTTGGCGTGTGATCGTGTTCACTCCCATGAGAGTGAAGTAAATGTTTTAAGAGATGTTGTTGGCCGTGCCTGGGCCGGTGAGGTGGCATGTTGGAGTTGTTACGTTTATGCCCTCCGTATTGACGTTGGGTGTCATGTGCATGTTAGCCTTTGGGCTGGAGACGTCATATACTCTGGGAGTATACGGGAACGCTTGGAGGTGCATGTGATTTTTTTGTACCTGAGAACGTTCGTGTGCTCAGTTGGGGTTGACCTGGGTCCACACATCATGTGGGCCCCATGTGCATGCTGTGTTCTGCTTTACATACCTTTGACCTCTCGCGATATAGAGGGCCCTCCTCTTCACGATGGTTTAGACCACCAGGGTTGAGTGGTTTCCCCTGGTTTCATTCTGGAGTTGGGTGGTTTCACTATACCCACTATGAGTTCTGTTGGCCGGTGTTGTACCATCCAATAGGGATGACCAGAGCAGTTTCAGGTTTACCCTCCAGCAGAGATTTGGCAGTGGGTTTCTGATCGACTTCTTTAGGATTACCATGCAGTAGAGACTAGGCAGTGGGTTGGTCACTGACTTCTAGGGTTTACCCTCCAATAGAGACTGGGCAGTGGGTCACCCGACACTCTTAGGGTCTACCCTACAGTAGAGACTGGGCAGTGGGTCACCTGACGACCTCTTAGGGTCTACCCTTCAGCAAGGCTGGGCAGTGGGTCGCCTGTCGACTTATTCCAGGTCTACCCTCTAGCAAGGCTGGGCAGTGGGTTGCTTGTTGACTTATTCCAGGTCTACCCTCCAGCGGGGTAGGGCAGTGGGTCGCCTGATGGTGTATTAGGGTTTACCCTCTAGCAGGGCTGGGAAGTGGGTCACCCGTTGACATTTCAAACACAGTCCTTTCTACTAGGCTAGTCTATGGATTTACTCTGTGACTACCGAAGAGGGACCCTCATTTGTACGGGTTAGTGATGTGAAAGCTTTGACTTTGAACAGACCACTCGACTGCGGGGCAGTGACGTGGTGTGGTTTGATGTTCCCCCATAACTCTCAAGTAGGAGGGGCACTTTCCCCACCGATAAGCGTCCTTACGACATGACCTAAAACCATGTAGACGAGTCAGTGCCACCCAAAGTGGATAGTTTCGAGGTGCAGTGATTTGATCCCTTGACTTGCAGTTCCGGGAATACATGCAGGATGCTGGGCATCGATGGTGTTTAGTTCTGGGACTGTTGGCTACTCACTTTCTTGGGCTGAGCTACAGGATTTAGATTTCCTTAAGACCTTGTTCAGGATTTTTGTTGAGCATATGTATATGTATATACCTTGTTCTAGTACCCACTTCTTGGGTATGTCTACTCTCCTTCCAGGAGAGGAGAAGACGCATGGGGTATGCCATGTGCTTTCCGTGTCTAGCTTCTTGTGGTTGGAAAAGTCTACTCTCCTGCTATAGGTAGCGAAGGATCGATGGGAAGTTCATCTTCTCCCCATTTCTAGCTTCTTGTGTTAGGACGAGTCTACCTTCTCTCCTCTTATTGGGTTGAGCTGGACTCTCTATTGTTACTCTACTTCACTCTCGGTTTTACTCCATACTTTTTCTTATTCGATCTACTGCTCACCCTTTGGTACCTCCTTTGTTACTCCCTTGAGCCTTCAGAGTATCCTACTGAGTATTTTTATACTCACCCCTGCTTGTGCTTTGACCGCACATGGTGTGCCCTTGCAGACAACAGATAGGTGGAGCGTGACTTCAGTGGATCTTAGGAGCTCGGGAGCTTGGACCGCGTGTAGTGGTCGGAGTCGGGTCCCAGGTGGGGGACCCTTCCAGCTGTTTTTCTTTTGTTTACCTGTTGTCGGGTTGTGGCACCTTTTCTAGTTGGGAGCATGTTTTTCCCCTTTTCTTTTCAGTGTACCTTCAGCTTTTACTTTTTTATTTTTAGAGGTCTATGCACTTTTTGGTTTATTTATAGAAGTTGGCACTTTACTTTTCTTTTTACTATGTACTTTTGCATTCAGTGGGCTACGTGAGTGTGTACAGGTACTTAGGCAAAGGACTCCCTGAGTTTTTTAGCCTTCGGCGCTGGTCGCCATCCCCTGGCCTAAAGAGGTGGGCTAGGGGTAGTTGCGCCTCGAGCCTGGGTAGGGTCGGGTCGTGGCAAAGCTACCCTAAACATGAGTTTAGAAAAAACATCTTCCACTAGGATAAAAAGAAAAGGGGAAAGAGGGTCTCCCTGGCGAAGGCATCGTGTTGGGGAGAATCCACAAGTGAGAACCCCATTTCCATTAATTTGGAAGGATACAGACGAGACATAGTGCATGATCATCTTTTTCAATTTAGAGCATAAGCCCATTTTCAACATCACTAATCTGATGAAATGACATTCCAGTTTATCTTAGGCCTTGGTCATGTCTAGTTTCCACGCCATGGTTCCTCTTTTCGTGGTGGAGCGTGTTTTCATTGAGTGGAACACTTCATTGGCCACAATGGAATTATCAGTAATCAGTCTCTTAGCCACAAAAGCACTTTGATATTCCGAGATGATATCTGCAAACCATGGGCGCAACCAGTTAACAAGGATCTTTAAGAAGATCTTGTATGAGACATTGCAGAGGCTGATAGGTCTGAAATCAGGGACCATGAGGGGTTTCTTGATTTTGGGGATGAGGATGAGGATAGTTTTGTTAATGTCAGAAAGGCTTGTTTCCCCAGCCCAGGTCTTCTTTATCAGATTGCAAATATCAGGACCAATAATGTGCCAATATTTTTTGTAGAAGAGGGTGTGGAAGCTGTCTGGGCCCAGGGCCTTAGTAGGGCGGATATGTTTCAGGTCCTGACGAATGTCATTGTCCGTCACATCTTTGGTAAGTTTTCTGTTAATTTATTCGGTGATCACAGGTCTGATGTAGTCCTCCACTTCAACAGAGATGCTAAGACTTCCTGCTAAAAAGAGAATCAGAAATAATTGGAGATAGCGTCTTGGATTCCATCATTGTCGAAGGATTTGGTACCATCCGGATGCGAGATGCAAGAGATAATTTTTTTTGGTGCCTAGCTGAGGCTTTTAGATGAAAATAGAGGGTGTTGGAATCCCCTTCTTTAATGTGGGTATCACGCGCCCGCATAGCCCAGAGCTTTCCTTGGTTCACAGGATAGCATCCAGATCCCTTTGAATGGCACTAATTTTGTAGATAGTGCAATTGGATGGGGGTTGGCTGAGAAGCTTGCACAGTTTTCTTTCGAGGAAATCACATTGCCTGTCAGGTTGAAGAAATTTTTTATTGCCCCACGTCCTAAGATATGATTCTATCTGTGGGAGATTTGACCCAATTTCTGCATGTCCACTATTCCATCCTGAACGTATAACATCATCGCATTCGCATTCTTTAGTTGAGAATCTTTCAAATATAAAGGGTCTTTTGCCTTTATTGTCGTGGTATCCTTGGGTGTATTCAATCACAATCGGATAGTGGTCCGAGAAATTGAGCGACAGGTGCTCAATGTGAAACATTATAAAAATATTCATCTAATCTGTTGAGCCTAGAAATCTATCGAGGCACTCCGTGATATGGGTTTAGTCCGTGTTTCCCCGAAACCAAGTGAATGGACTACCGGTGAATCCCATATCGACCAGATCCACCCTTGTAATTTCATCCTTAATGTCGGGAATTAATGAGAAGGGTCGAAGAGCTCCACCACTTTTTTCCTTCTGATACAAGATCTCATTAAAGTCACCTCCAAAGAGAAAAGGGCTTGCCAGATCATGTCGTTGATTGCAAAGGAGATCCCACGACTTCCACTTCTCAGTGTGGGATGGCCAGCCATAGAAACCCAAAAAGGTCCACGGTGGGGTATTGGCATCATGAATCACCACTGCCATATGGTGCGAGGATAAGGATAAGATCCTAACATCAACATTCTCATTCCATAGGAGACAGATACCCCATGAGTGGCCTTGTCGGGGAACCTAGAGGTAGCCCTGGAAGCCGCATTTCAGTGCAAGGCCAATAGTGTCCTTGTTTTCCAATATGGTTTCACACAGAAAAACCATATCAGGGTGAATTTTAGCGCAATGGCGCCGGAGCATTCGAATAGTTTGTGGTTTTCCAAGCCCATGACAGTTCTAGCATAAAATGATCATTGCTCTAGGTGGGGCTGGGACATACCCACCTCCGCCTTTGATTCCCCCGGGATCATTTTTTCACGCGTCGCTTTCCATATTTTGGGGATATTTTCATCCAAAGTACCCATTTCAATTCATTGTTTTAGCTCCCCAAGTTTTTGATTAACTACCTATTCTTCTCTGTTATCATAGTGCACCCTCTTCCAAGTTCAATGAGTAATGGGGCCTGGTGCTGTTAATCCTGCCATCCTATATTCACCTTGTAGGAAAATGTCTGATGTGGCCCTTTCTGGATAAGGGTCGGGATATGGTGGTTCGGTGCACATTTTCTTTGGGTTTGAGATTTTTTTTGGTGGGTTCTTTGGTTTTGGAAATGACTCTATTTGTGTTGGGAAAGTATCTTTCTAGGGGGTAGAATCTATGCCTGATTCGATGTCTTGCTTCTTCATTCGACTCTCCTGTAAAACCTCATTATTGGACGTGGTGATTATGACCTGGGAAGGTCTACTTGCTTCCCAATGGTAAATCGGGCTATCTTCATGGAACTATGGAGGTCATAGTATGATGCCTTTAGTGTGTTTAGTTTCCACCCGCCTCATGTGAGCCATCGTGAGACGATCACGATCCTTTTGTTTTTCCGCCTCTAGGATAAAGGCATTTTTTGTCATTTTTGCTCATATCCAGGGACCATATTGTAATATGGTATTACCTGATTCATTCCTTTTCTTTGCGTCACATGTTATCTCCAGATGGACAATACTCCAACAGAAGAAGCAGAAAATTGGGAGTTTCTCAAACTCGAATGAGATCCAAATGTGAGCATCATCGAGCTTCAAAAACATGCCCCTTATCAGAGAAATGTGTAATACATGACCATCTTAGAATTCCAAGCCCTTACACACTCTTTCTTCTTCTTCAACAATCATTATCTACTTCCTGCAGATCATATGATTATTTTCTTCAAGTAAGATCTTGCATGGTTTTCATGCAACCATGAAGAGTTTCATGGTCTTCTTCAAATCCTCTTTCTTCTACAATAATCCTCATATGGATGATACCTTACCATTATTCATTGTTGTATACAATGTGTCACCAATGGCACAAGTTATTTGAGCTTAGGATCAGTTCAACAATTTTCTAAATTTACTTCATAGAGAATTTCCCAAGTATGACATTCAATGATACGATTTCATAAAAATTCTCCAGGCATCCTCAGCTCAGCCGATCTCCTCTAACTTTGGAGTCCTTCATTTTGATAGACATTGACAACTGTTGATAACAAATACAATCTTCATACACAAAGTGGTCACAAAAATCCCCCCCTTTGTTTTTTGTTGTCAATACCATAAAGTATCCTCTTATGAATTTGTCAATGTCAAAATGAGAATCTTATCTCTCCACTTTACTTCTATCTCATGTCAAAATGAGAATATTTTATCTCCCCTTTACTACTGTCTCTCCCCTAGACAATCATTTCATTTCTCTCCCCCTTATTGACAATAAATACAAAGTTCATGGTAGAGAGGGTATCATTCCATACATAATCAATGTGACATCAATCATTTAATTCTAAGTCCACTTGAACAATTCTTGGTGTAGAAAACAAGAGGATTTGATTTAGACAACAAATCTGTCCATTACCCACTAAATATGACACTTCATGAGATGAGAAATCAACCACTTGTTTTCAAGGGTTTTACACATTTATTCTAGGCTGAATATATTGAATGTGATAAGAAATATTCAACCTGAAATTACTGCACTCACTTCAAAAAACGGATCAAAAACATTCAAGTGAAATTCGTAGGATAAGAGGAATTGGGGTACTTTCACTCTTCTTATGTCATTGATTATCTTTGTTACTCCCCCATTCTAGAATGATATTTATTTTGAGTAACCAAGGATGAGAGATTTAGAAATAACATACCATTTCCAATGACATGATCTTCAGACAATCTTCAGAGTAGTTGAATTTAGTAATAATTGAAGTTGATACTTATTGAGATAATGACTCTAGAAGCTTCTTCATGTGTCTCCCTCTAAATAAAACACTTCTCATTACTGAATCTCAGGTTCTCCCCCTAAGATCTTTCATCTCCTTCAATTCCCTATATTTAATGAAAACAAACAATACACAAAGATTTAAGGGAATAAGGTGGATCCTCCATGCTTCTTCAATGTGAGCAGGAAAGGCTGAGATGATTTTCTCAACCAAGATGATCCATTTTCTACACTCCTAACACTTTTACATTTGATATTTAATTTTGAATGTGGTTGTGTGGATATAAATACTTCTTTTATCTCTTTGTGTGTGAATCTTCTTTCTTCAAGAGCTTTCCAAGCACTAGAATATCCCGGTGCAACTTCCATCCTCTTCATGAATTCTTGTTGGGCTGGAATAAATTCAAAGCATTTTCTGACGGTATTACTATCCTTGTTTCACCTCACACACATAACTTCTTTGTCTTCATGTAGAATCTTCGTGTTTGTTTTAGTACTATCCTTAGCCTATGCGTCTTCTATTTTCCTCATTCTTTCCAAATCTTTTGGAGAAACCACCAGTATATCATTAGGGACTAAGGCATCATGATTTGATCTTCAACATGGCTTCTTCTGAGTGGATTCCTTTTTACTAATTCTTTTGGATGCACAACCCTTCACCATCTTGGATTTAGAATCCAAGGTCTTCTCATCTTTCCTTCTTGAAATCTTCTTAGGAGATTTTTTTTCACATTATTCATTTGATTTCTTCCCAAGGATACTTCTTCATTCTTTCCCAACTTACATGGTCTTCTTTTCTTATATGAACATGCACCATTCATATGAACACTCCTATTGCATACATCACAGATGGAATATAACATTCCAAATATGTTTGCAGTGTATAGATGTTTCAGTATTTGTGGATTTTGCTTCTTCTTCTCTGGATTTCTCCCCCTTGAAATGGGATTTCTCTATGCTTTTACATTTAAGGGATTGTACCAACGATCCAGTGCACAATGCCCAATCCTATTGCAGCACCAGCATTGACCAACAATTCTTGAATTCTTGTCATCTCCTTGATAAGATTTTTGAGACTTATTCTTGGTATGTTGTGCTTTCTGTGGGGATTTATCTTCCACACTATTTCCCCTATCCACCCTATCCATGGTGACATGTTTCATCTCACTATTCTTTATCCAAACTTGTTTAGAATTTTTCTTCCAACCTGCACTTTTTGTAGAAGAAATTTTGTAAAAATTAACAAAAGTTGGTATGTATGATACCTTTACTTTATCCAATGCTTGTGATGGATCAATGAGTGAAGTCATGATCTTCTTATCACATTTTTGAGGTCTTTTGACAGTAGAATCCTCCAGTGAACATTGGGTACTAGCAGCAACTATTTCCTTCTTTTTCGAAGACTCTATTTGTGTCTTCTCAAGATTGGTCAACTGATATTCCAACTTTAGACATCTCATATTGAGGATTACCTTTTGGTCTTCAATCATAGTTATCTTATCTTCACAATAATTTTCAATCTTTCAACTTTATCATCATGCATCTTTACCTTGTTTTGTAACAAAGAGTCAAGTTCATTGATCTTCTTGGAGTTATCTTCCAAATGTTACTTATTGAATTTGTTTCCCCTTTTCAGCTCATCTTCATGTGCATGGATCCTCTCTTCCAGTGTCTTGTTGACTCCCTCCTTTTCTTCAACATCTTTGAGCCACTTTGATGAACTTTCTTCAAATCCCCTCTTTGTTGCTTCAAAGGCTCCAACCTGTCTGGAGAGCTTTATACATTCAACAAGTTTTGCTTGTATTAATTTCTACAAAACATCAGCTTCTTCTTCCAGATGAGTGATATTTTCCTACATGCACTGAAATACTCCACAAACTAGGGATTTACTTTCTTCAGGAATATCATACAGAATCATTCTTAATCTATCAACAGATATTTCTTGAGATGTTGTAGATTGATCATCACCACTTGTGCTAGCATTTTCATCATGAGAATAATTTGAAAATGTACTAACACATAACTCTTGATCAGTTGAGGTAAGAAGGTTTTCCATATTATTGGTGGGTACTTGAGCCACCTTCTTATTACCTTCCATGTCTGGTGTGTTTTCAATGTCAGCTAGATATGGAGAACCAGATGCTTCCACTTCTTCAGATAAGTGGGAATTATTCTTCAACCTTCTCTTCTCTTTATTTTTCCTATTCATCATGGTCTTGGTAGATATAGACTTCTGATAAAGGTAACTGAATCTTCACCAACACTACACTTCATTGTTGACTTAGGAAATAAACTCAAGTCTTTAAAAGAGAATAGATTCACTGTAGAGAATCCAACAGAGGTAAACCTTTCCGATTGATACCAATTGAGAGAACCAGTTTTAGGATATACCTAACACTGAGAGGGGGTGAATCAGTGTTTGGGAATTTTTAAACCAATTCCAACTTTTATCCCTTTACGTCTTGTCCTATTAAGATCTTGATTCTTTTATTCTATTTTCTTTGTCGCATGCAATAATAGAAAGCAGTAAAATTATGCACACGATATTTTTACAAGGTCCACCACTCAATAAGAGTAGCTACATATTTTTCATTCTTGGATATGATCAGTGCATGGATTATACACTATTATGTGATATTCAATTACAGTGAAGTGTCTAGGAAAACAATCCCTTAGCCAGTGTGAGTCACTACACTTTAGAGGGGGGTGGGAAACAATCCTCTTCCCTAGACTGGTGATGACCTAGCCCAACTTGCGTAGCTGATTCTTTATACTGTCTACAGAGACAGTCTTCTTCCTTCTTCAAAAGGTATGTTCTGATCTTGGTCTTATTTAGTGCTCTTCACTTGATTACTTGCAAAGTAGTAGGCACGAAATTCTTCTTTATCTCTTTCTCTTCTTCTCAAGAGCAAAACTAACTGCACTAGAATTCTTCTTTATTCTTCCCAGTGCAACAACCAACTACACTAAACCTTATTCTCTCTTCTTGGCTAGAATCACATATACCAATGTGATTATTCAGGCAGTGAAGATCGGTTCACATGGCATCATCTGAATTAAACTACCCTAACTAATTGTAGTCTTCAATTGGGCATACTCTATTCTTCTTCTTCTTCTTCTCTTCTTTATATGAAGAAAACCTATAAGCTACACACTCTTCCTCTTCTTCTGCTTCTTCAATGCAAAACCAGCTGCACTAAAACCTACTCTTCTTCACATGTTCTCTCTCAGTGAAAAAATAATCTGCACATATCTCTTCTTCTTCTTCTTCTTGCTAGAATGACAAGTTATCTTTGTGATTGTAAAAATATTAAGTATACATCAACTTAGAATCATCAAAATTGAACAGAAGATGGTAAGAAATTCTAGAACAACTCACAACTTGCAAGAAAATCCTTACCTGCTTGCCTCCCTACTTGCACGCCTCACTGCTTACGCGCCACTCAGCTTGCACGCCGCCTGCTTGCATGCCACCTACTTGCGCGCCACCTACTTGCACACCAATAATTAATTGTACACCACTATTGTGCATAGCTCACAACTTGCGCGCCACCTTTGGCTTATTCATAGGACACTTATTGATAGCACCTCCCTGCTTGCATGCCTCTGGAAGCTTGCATGAAAAGACTTGGCACCAAAACCTGTTTGGAAAAACTTGCGCGACAAAACTTGCGCGCCAAAACTCATGCGACAAAACTTGCGCTACACCATTCTTGAAAGCCTTATAAATAACCATCAGCTTGCGTGCCACATCAGCTTACATGCCGCCCTCTGCTACTTGCGTGATCAGAGCACCCTCTACTACTTGTGCACTCCGAGATGAAATTTTCTCTTAAGTGTTGAAAATTAAGGAAATGATGAGGTTAGTATTCTATTTATAGGCATTTTGGTGACTTTCATGCCTACACTTGCACACCGCTCCAGCACTTGCGCGCCGCTCCAGCACTTGCACACTGCTCCAGCACTTGTGCGCCGCTCCAACACTTACGCGTCGCTCCAGCACTTGCACGAAACATTCATTCATTTGTCATATTTTGATATTATGATGTTGAAATATGACTTGCGCGCAACATACACTTGCGCGATACTTATACATTCACGCCACACTTGCGTGCCACTTGTGCTTGCATGCCACACTTGCACGCCAAATTATACTAACACGCCACATTTTGTCTTGTGCGCTAATCTTTAACTTGCGCGCCATTATATTTCCTTTGTCAAATTTTTATGTGATGATCCTGAAATATGAATTGCACGCCAATACTTGCACAACACTCTTGAATTTCACACCACATTCTTTCCTTTTCCAGAAACACTTCTTTACTCCCCCCATCCTTCATAAGGCTTGCATCACAAGTTCTCCTAACATATGATATTTGAGAAATACATATCAGCAATGCATCGTCTGGTTTACAAGTCCATTATTTTTGGAATATGAATTCCAAAGTACTTCTTCATCCTCACTTCAAATCCTCAATTCCTTTTGGAGTGTTAATTCTAAAGAACTCCAATAATCTCTCTTCATCCAAAAGTGGAGGCATGAGGCTTCTTAAAACACCTTCAATGTTGTAGACAATGTATCACCTTCGATACATGTATTTTTAACTTTTAAGCACAGTGCAACAGTCGTCTGATTTAAAGGAAATGTGTAATCTATGACCATATTAGAATGAAAAGACATTCCGCACTCATTCTTCTTCTTCAACAATCATTCTCTACTTCATGCAGATCATATGATTATTTTCTCCAAGTAAGCTCTTGCATTGTTCTCACACAACAATGAAGATTTTCATGGTCTTCTTCAAATCATCTTTCTTCAACAATCATCCTCAGATGGATGATACCTTACCATTCTTCATTGTTGTATACAATGTGTCACCATTGAAAGAAGTTCTTTGAGCTTAGGATCAGTTCAACAGTCATCTAAATTAACTTCATAGATAATTTCCCAAGTATGACATTCAATGATATGATTTCATAACAATTCTCCAGGCATCCTCACCTCAACCGATCTCCACTAACTTTGGAGTCCTTCTTCATTTTGACGGATATTGACAACTGTTGAAAACAAATACAATATTCATACACAAAGTGGTCCCAACACCGGTCGAGGTTTGAACCTAGGTTTTCGTGTTATATGGTCGGTGCCCCACCACTACACTAATTGTGTTTTCTATTTATTTTATTCACACAGTATTATTTATATATATTTTTACGTTTATTCAAATAAATGTTATTTTCCCAATATATTTAAAAAAAATTAAATATATAACCACAATATACATTTATATAAATTAATGAATTAATAGGTTTATGAGTTTATTATATATTTATATATATGTATATATATATATATTGATATTTATACAATTAGATTTAATTTTTATATATCATTTGTTTTAAATACAAAACATCATATAATCATTTATATATAAATTAATGTATTTATTGAAATATTATGTATACATTTATATATTATACTTTTCTGTTATATATTAAATGCTTTATATTAATGTATACACAAATATAAATATGGTATATTATAAAATATAGAAATAGAAATAGAAATATATATTATACTTTAATGTATTCATATTTATATTGGGTTTAATTTATATTATATGCATCTATATTATATATACATACAATTATATTATTGTTTACACAAATATAAATATGGTATATATTTATAAAATATATAATATAATATAAATTAATGCATTCATATTTATATAATGTATATATTTATATTATATACATTTGTATTGTAGATTATACAAACATATTAAGTAAATATAAATATATGTTGTAAAAATATATATTATGAATATTTGCATTATATAAATATATATATACCTTACAAAAACTTATTATATTATAAATGTATGTTTTATGAAAATGAATAAATGCATAAATTTATTTATTAATTAATTATACTTTCATGTATAAAAATATATATTATATATTTCTATGTTATAAAATTATAGAGTTCAAATATATGTATACACACAAGTAAAAATATATATTATTTATAAAAAAAACAAAATAAATAAAATATATTATACAAATAAATATTTGTATTATATTATACTGATCGATACCAATATAGATGTTTATATATTTTATATTTATATGTTTAAAATTCAAAAATACAATTATATATATCATATATGTATTATATATATAAATTTATATTTCTTATTGAATTTATATGTATACAATTATATATATATATATACTTTATAATTTTATATTTATGTATTTCCCAAAAATATTATACAACATTATATAAACATATTAATTTTTTGTCTATGTAGATAAAATTTTACATGTATTTGTATATATATATATATAATATAATATTTATATATGAATATATTTTACATACATAAATATATCTATAGATGTATTTAAATTTATAGAGATATATAGTTATATTAGGCATACCAACATATATTTAGTATATTAATTTAGACACTTATTTGTAGCTTAATATATATATATATAAATATGTATATATATATATACTTGTAAAATATAAAATAACATAATACATATAAATTCATTTTTTATATAACATATACACACATGTTATTATATAAATATACGTATACATGTATTTACACATACATTTATATCAGACACACATAATTTTTATCTAGATATACTTATACAAATATTTATTCATACATTCACACACACACACATGAATTTTTATTTATGTATATTTATTTATATACTTATATATATATATATATATTCTATTTATATATTTACTAATAGAATTAATTCAATATAATATAACATATAGATAATATAACTATACAATATATATATATGTAATATAATATAATATATTTATATTTATATAATTATTTCTATATATATAATTTTATTTGTGTATATAAGTATTTATTTAATGTATTTATATAATTCCTTTTCTATATTGTATTTACAATCCATTTAAAAAAAATATATAAATAATCTATATAACACACACACTAATATTTAAAAATTTGATATTTAAAAAAATTGAGGTGGTTAAAACCCCCTCTAATTTAAAAAATTAGAGGAGGTTTCTGCATTATACACTACTAAAATATTAACGATTTATTTAAAAAATATAGGGGTTTAAAACAACCCTATAATAGAAAAATATCATTTGGTTAATGACCTTGTCTAATCTCTCAAATTAAAGTGGATTTTATCCCCCTTGAACTTTTAAATTCTATATTTTTGTGGTGGTTAAGAAAAAACAACTGCTAAATTAAAATTAAGAGGCAGATTTCACATAACCTCTACTAATTTACATAAATATTTAGTTTAGATAGAATCTTAAACCAAATTTAATGTTTTATCTATTTTAATCATGATTAATTCAAAAACACTACTAAAATTAAACTTAGAGACCTTTTTGACATAATACCTACTAGTTTACATTAAAATTTCATTTAGAGGGCATCATACACAACCCCCTCTAAATAATCACCACTAAATGCACTTTATTAATAGTTATTGCGATATTTTTATATGAATATTTTTTTGATGAGGTTGAGGTGGAATCAGTTGTTCAGGAAAGGTTTCGATTGTGGGGTGATATTTGTGTGTTGTGAAAGGGTTATTTGGTGTGACCATTCTAGGCTAGGATTGCATGTGACTTATTATACTTGTTTTTTTATTTCTATATACACCTACACAATTCTAATAACCTTACTAATGCGTAATTTTTTTTGGGTTCTAGGTCCTTTCACCAAACAGTCAGGTTGGTGAGAGAATGGATGGCTGACTACTCCCTCTTCCCCAATCTCCCTTCCAGGTATACCATGGGTTGTTACAAAATGAGGATGGTTTGACCATAATATTTAGAATTATGTGAACTATAAAACCATACTGTTATTTGTGATGATAGATATGATTATATGAGTGGAGTATGTGATATATTCATGAACCCAATGGGGTATATGAGATGACATTAGATGGTCTAGGTTGTGGAAGTTAGGAGGAGGGTTTGAGGTTGTTTTCCTTCATTTTCAAGATACTGTATTATACCTGTTATGTGGTGGGTGGATGACAAGTGATATGTGGCAGGGTATATAGAAAAATAAGATGATATAGTTACAATATGTGGTGTATTTGTTATATGAGATATGGTATGTTATATCATGACTACATACGGGATTTAGATCCCATGATGTTTGATGATGGGGCATGAGAGAAAAAATTGTGGGGAAGATGTTGTGGCGTGCCTCCTTTCTATATAGTTGATATTATTATTTTTCTCTTGGATGTAATATTTAGTGAGTGGGCCTTGGTGAGGATGGGTGGTAGTAGACCTGATAGGCTCCTTTCGATTCTTCTATATGTTCAAATATTCATTTTTTGGCTTAATACACATTTTTACAAGTGGGTTTAAGTATGATATTAATAAGTATACTTGTTATGTTCACCCCTATATATATAATCTGTTTTTTAGGTTTCCATTGTGAGTGGACGACTGAGCTAGAAAATACCAGCTTAGAACTTGGGATTGGATGTGGATTTGCGACAGAATATTTTTATTTGGTATTCAAATTTGAAGACTTTTATTTTTTTACATATTTTGAATTCTGGATTACTATTGGTTTTGGATTATTTATATTATAACTCTGACTGGTATGTTTTTATTATGTTCCTAGGATAAAAGATTTAAATGTATCCGGTTTTTATAGTTTATACCCTCGGTTCTAATAATTACCTAAAATCATATCAATTTAATTTCTCTTCTTATAATTATGAAACATTTAGTAATGCAACATAAATTATATTCATCAAACTATGAAACCAAAAACATTTTAAGATATTAATTCGAAAATTAAATTTGGAGACTAAAAATGGCAAAAAGAATTAAAATTATAAAAATTGGATAATAAATAGAAAATAATATAACTAATATTTGAAAATTTGGATATTATTAGTTCTCTAGAGTAACTTCACTCATGAAATATACTTTATAAATGAATTAGCATATTAGTAATTTGATATCAATATTGAAAATGAATATTATTTTTTAGTCATAGATGATGTAATAACCCATTATTTCAAATTAAAATGCTCCATATTCATCATATTTTCCCAAGATTTATCATTATTGTTGGACTTGATAAAAAATAATCAACTAAAGACTATAATATTCAAAAACACCCCTCTCATGCCCTTATAAATACCACTTATCACAACTCTTTCTCCTCACACATTCTAAGACTTTCAACTTGAGAAATTTATTACCAATTATCTTCCAGTCCCTCTCCCTCATGTATTAGTCCTATTGGTATTAGAAAAACACAAATTCCAATTCCCAGAACGAGTTTTTTAAATAGAAAATATTCAAGAGGTAATATTCTCAAACAAAAAATTTTAAATTATTTTATTCTTCTACCTTCTCCTCACCAACCACATCTAAAATGGAATAAAATATTCATTGTCATATATGTACTATAATTTTATAGTGATAGTGGAATATCTATCATCGATCTTCTTATCATCACTTATTATTCTAAAAATGAAACCATTGTATACATTATGTTAGTTCCCACCTCTATGAATGATAAGTTTTAATTTTCCATTACTATCTAGAATAAACTAAAATACCCAGGTACATCAATACCCAATTGAAAACTTACATAACCTAATGGAAATTCCCAATCCTGATTGGTTAGTGAAAAGAACCTAGTATAATCAAAATATTGGTGTAATAGTTTTTTTAAAATAAAAGTAATCAATATAACATAGTGTAAGATCAAATCAATAGAAAATCGGTCTACAAAGCTGTCCACGTAGAGAAATGAAACATATAGAGGAAGACTAATATCAAATTCTGTATCATCTAAATATATGAAACAATATTCAGTAAGAACAAAACATAGAGTCTTCATGCAATGAGGGGTTCACAACTCCACTAGTCACCATCACAACCCTGGGTCCCAGGAATCAAACACACCTTCCACCTCTAAGTGAAACTTTCCCTTTTCTTGGACATAGAATAACATTATTTACGAATACCAGAAGGCAAAGGGAGGGTGTGAGAAGAAATATCCTAGTATAATTTCATCAAAATTTCTATAATAATTTCCATAATAAATAAACCATTTATTCTTTATTTTTAAATTAATCATTGCATGGAACATCATTTTCACACTGTCAATCAAATAAAAAATCAAGTCAAGAAGATGTAAAGTATATCAAATACTATTTTTCATGAACATTTTTAAATATATTTAAGGGAATGAATAAAATATTTCTATAATCAACAACATTCAATAACAATATCAATAAATCATCATGGTATTATGACCCTAGGTTCTTTAGTTTTAGTCTCTAGTGTCTTCTCACTACTTAGTCAATCAATCACAGCTCAATACATGCAAACATCCTAAAGTCTAAAGCCATTGAGATATAATAAATCAATTCATCATTTAAAAAATCATAACAATCTTTGTCTATTTTGAGTGTTCACTATCAATATATTTCTTGGGAGTCATAATCCCTGTGTGATTATCCTAATTTCCTACAAACTACTCAAGCTCCATTGTTTCTGAATAAATCAATCAATCAAGGAAAATTATTTCAATTAAAATCATTATTCATAGTTAAAAATATTTTTTTTGTTTCAACAGGCCATCTCAATTTCAAAACAAAAAATAGGTTTTTCTAAATTTCATTCCATTCAAAATCATATTTTATTGAATGATATTTTTCTCAAGAATCATCATTAAATCACTAATCAAATCAATTCATTTTTAATCGATATTTTATTTATCATCAATCAAATATTTTCAAATCCTTTAAAAAATGGTTTTATTTCAAAATGCATTCCTTTGGAAATCTCATGTAAAATATTCTCAAACCAGGGATCAATTGAAATTTCATTTCAAATAAACTAAGAAATCAAGGATTCAAATGTAGAAAATATTTAAAATGCTGGCTTCCTTTTATTAAACAATCAATCAATCATCCACAATAGAATTTTATAACAAAGAGTTAATGGTGAGGAAGACCAAAAAATCCATAGAATTAGACTCCATCAAATCATGGTTTAGATGCACCAATAACATGAGGATCCATCCTTATCAGTAGAGATAAGGGAATAAATGATTGTTCCAAACCAAAGATATTTACACTTACTAAATATGGATAAATCACATCAACTAGTAATTTGATCTAAGATGAAAGGGGTTGAAGGATCCAAAATCCTCTCTTTAGAACCAAAACAACAGTCAAACCAGGGTAATTTTTGTCAGAGTGGACACTAAAGAGGGGGGGGGGGTGGTGAATTGAGTTCCAATTAAAAATTTCTGTTAAAAACTTTATGATTAAAATCCCCAAAATTAAATAAAAATTAAACTATAGTGAATTTATAACGTTTTTAAGTTTTCAATTAGTTTATCAATAGATTGATTATTTCTCAGTTAACTCAATATGAGGATTAAGTAAATTTTGAAACTAAATTACTGGATAACAAAAGTTATAAAAACTTTCTAGATTAAATATCATAGTTACTTTAAAACAGATTTTAATTTTATAGAACTTATCAGTGGAATAGAGAATAACTTAAACCAAAAATAAAATGCACAGCAGATATAACCAAGAGGTTCAGTCTCAAGCCGAGACATAGTCATCTCAAATAGTTTATATAAACTTTGATCCACTCCCTATATCGGGGTTAACAACAGTATACATACTATCCAGGTACTAATACCTCTACCATAGTTCTACGTGGAAAAAACAAAAAAATATCACCCTAGAAATCCATGTCACACTTAACCTCTACCACTATCCACAGTGGGATAAAATAGAGTAAGAGAAAGATTGAGTGAGGATTTATAAATCCTCCAGTTCAACACAGGATACAGTGTGTGCCAAAAAAATACAGAGCACACCCACTGCTTAAAATGTAAATAAATTAAACACAATAGATCTAAATAAATAGAGATGAGTTTAGAGTGCTCTATGTGTTTTGAGTGAACCTCTGGACTCCTTGGATTTGAATGCAGATGAAGCATTGAGTCCTTCTCTGGTTTTTGTCAAGAAAATAGAGTGTCATTTTATAATTTTATTTTTAGGTCTAGATTGATTAGCCTTATCAGGTTGAGTGTAGGTGAACTCATTGAAGATCTTTACTTTTTGAATGATCAGGTTCTATAGATTTAGAGTGTATTATTCCTTCTTATTCTATGCATCTAAGATCTTGTGTAGCTCTAGAAGATTTTCTCATATGTGTATGGAAAGAGTGATTAACACTTTTCTCTTTTTAGTTGTTTTCGAGGTTCCCTTATATATATATTCAGCTCCAGCATTAGGAATTATTACTTCTATAGGTACGAGGTACGGTTTCCTAACATTCAACATACATTAATTAATTAATAGAAGATGCATTAAAAACATAAAATATGACGGTTTCTAAATAAACAAATAGAAATAGAGTTTAGAGAAACAGTGACTGGTTTCCATCGGTATCTCTTAGTATCAGGGAGCTTGTATCAGTGGACTTGAGTCAGTGTGTCTGTATCGGTAGCTTTTACTCATTATAACTGTAGACTACTTGAATCAATATCTCCTTATATTGGTAGCTACTTCTATCAGTAGCTCTTTCTAATGATGGATCCTTCTATCATTAGCTCCTTCTATCGGTGGATCCTTCTATTGGTGAACTTATGTATCAGTGACCCATACCGGAGAGCTTGTAACAGTGAACTTCATAATGGTGGTGGTTACTTTTTATCGGTCGACTTGTGTATACCGGTAGACTTATTCTATCGGTAGCTCAGTTGTAGCGGTAACTGCCTGCATACCATTGACCTTTTCCATAATAGTAGACTTGTAACAGTAGGTCTGTATATTTATCGGTAGACTTCATATCGGTAAATTTATATCGGTATATGTCTGTCTTCCTGTCTATTTGTATCGGTAGCTTGTATCGGTAGCAGTCTATATCTGTGACTCATAAGCTTAACACTTATCTGTTCTATGCAAATCATATCCCAATTGAGTTATAATTATTTAAAAGCATGTATAACATAGATAAACATTGATTAACATATTCTAATGATTAAGCATAATACGATTATGTCATAGATTGAATGAATAATTATTTTAAGGATAAATATTTTTTGATATTATAAAATCTTATTGAGACATAATTGAGATTATCAAAATAGGTGAGTTCAACAATCTCCCCCTTTTTGATAATAAAAAATTATGATGTTATAATCCAAAATAATCAGTAATGTATCAGTATAAAATTCAATGGTTTTTATTCCTCAATGTGAGTAATGACATTTTAAATGTAAGATTTTAAATGTATATGAGGTAAAGCAATAAAACAAATGTACCAGAGATAAAATTATAAAATAAATGTACCAGAGGTAGAATATTTTAAGCTTATATATATATTATGCTCATATTTCTCATATTTATCATATTTCTCATATTTCACCCCATTTATCTTATTTCTCCCCATTTGTATTATTTCTCCCCCTTTTTGATTAGAAAAAAGTAGGAAATAATGGAAGAGAGAGGTAATAGAAGGTGAAAGAGAATAAGATTCTGGATAGATTTCTTGGGGAAAAAAGATACAGAGAAATACCAAATTGAGATAAAATAAGTACAATTGATTCCTATCAAATGTATTATTCAGTATTAAATCCACCACCTAAATGTCCACTTTGGATTGGCCTTTAGGTTCGGAGGTAGACTCAGTCTGGGTAGCTTCTGTAGAAGGCTTTGGAATTCTAGAAAGCACTACTGGAGGTTGAGCAACAGAGACTGTTCCTGGCCTGTAGTGGGTACTCCTCGGTGTAATCAATGGTGTTAAGCTTTTGATAGCTTGATACAGTGTCATCTAAGGAATGGAGGCAGACTGAGTAGAGGTAGGCCGAGCTAGAGGTGCAATGATAGGAGTACTGTCTGCATGTAAAAATGAAAGCAAAAAATTCATAAAGTCCATAATGATTCATGTTCCTCTCTCCATAGAAGAGATAAAGTCGTCATAGTTCTCCATAAACTTGTCTAGAGCAGAAGTCAACTACCTGATCTTGCTCACTTGTTCGTTGAAAGCTTGAGTGACTGGAGGTAGTTTCATGTTCTCTAACATAAGATTGAAATGGTTGTTGAGCTGATGTTTGGTATAAAATTTTTGAAAGTACAGATCAATCTTATCCTTGATTTCTTTCTGAGCATTAGTAGCATCTCTCATATGATCCTGAACAAACATTCTTATATATCTTGAGGTAGATAGCACTTGAGAGTCAGATGAGATACTGGTACTGGCCTGACCAAGCTCCTCTTTCAGCATAGTTCTAAACTGATCAAAATCAACTGAAGCACTGGATTAAGCAAGAGGTTTAACAGTGAATGCTACAGTCTCCTTGAATGATTGGGTCAAGTTGATTATCATCTTCTGGACAACCAAATCTTGGGTGATTACATTCTCTTTGACAGACTTATTTTAAGCTTCAAAGACATCCAAAAATTTTCTTATTACACCTTTAATGTAATTGATATCAGCATTCATTTGAGCTTGAGAACTGCTGAAGGTAGTTAAAGAAGCAATAGAATGCTTCAAGGCAACAACATCTCCTGTCCAGCTCTCAATCTGAGTATGATATACTCTTATCTCATTCATCATCTCTGTCATCAGTCCTGACACCATACACCCAATATAGAGTTATAAATATTTTTCCATATTTCTCATCTCTTCAAAAAAATAGTTCCTTATGTTTGCAACAGATGCAGTCTAAGTTTCCTTCAACTCAGCCTTTAAAGATTCAAGATCATCCATAGCAACAATATTTTCAGGCACAACTACAGGTGCTCTTTCTGACACAATACTAGCTATAGAGGCATTCATAACAGATTGAACAGATGATATTAAATAGGTTTCCATTCTTCTTATCTCTTCCATAAATGAGGTCTTAAGATCATACTTCAACAGGTCAAGATCATCTTTTCTCACTATATCCTCAATTAAAAACCCAGGAAGGATATTACAGTTAACTTGTGGTCTATTGATGGGTGTCTCATCTTCAGAATAAGGATAGTCCAACCCACAAACTATAAAACATGGATCTTTTACCCAGTCTTCAATCATAACAGCTACTAAAACAATGCCAAGTCTAGTTGGATGCTCCCCCTCAATGGGGGTATTATCTTGTATATAAATAGCATCCTCAGCAGCTTGGTCTTCCTCAAAATAATTCTCCACAACCATCTCTAATACAATAGTAGGAGGCTCCTCCGGAATAGGTGCAGGTCTGTCTACTTCAACCATTTCCTCAGTAGGCATTGAGGAGTGCCCAATCAGTGGACTGACACTCAAGTAGGAATAACCAGTTGCTTCAGCTTCAGAATTCCTCTTCTTCACCATTCCCTAGAGTAGGCTAGTCTTCCTCATCAATATGAGCTTCTTCATTGCTTACTCTCAACACTGTTTCCTTTCCAGATGATACAAAATCAGAATCAGGACTTGGAGGCAAGTCTGGATCCCTTCCATCAGCTATATAGGTTTCCTCCTCATTAGTATCATCAATATACTGAGGTTCCTCTTCATCAGGTCCTAGACCTAGATCCCTTACATCCTTAGGCCTATAAGAATGATCCATAGGATTAAACTTATCAAACATCTTCTCTTCATCGATGAACCATTATCTTCTCCATGTATTCTAATTGATTATCATGTATTTATAAACAGTTTTGGTAATACAAAAGTTGTCTTTCATAACCATAGTCTCATCTGGATATTTAGAGACACCTCTTACCTTAATCATCAAAGAAATCAGCTTTGCAAAGAATAGAGCATTAGTTTTTGATTTTGGTCTATCCATATCTTCAATTTGAATCATCAGAAGCCTACCCAATTTTTCTTTACACCATGCCTTAGCAAATGCAACAAATAAATATCTTGGTACTTTAAATGTGAAAAGTCCCCTCTTCTTGGACTGAGCACATGTTGGATGAACATGAAAATTAACCGGGTTTCTCCATTCATTTATATAGCAACTACTTTTCTTGGTGTTCCATCTCCTATTAATTATTCCAAGGCAGCTTCATATTCAAAGATGTTACTAGAAGGAGGTACTGATTTTGAGAAATATCCAAACTCCCCTTCATGTGGAGCTCTCAGGAACTCATCCCACTCAATAGAAGAAAACGATATTGTCTTGCAATTTACTACTGATATCATTCTATTATCAACTTATGATTTCTCAAACCGAACAAACTCATAGAATTCTTTTACTAGATTTATATAATAAGGAACATTGTTATTCAAGAAGCACCCTACCCATTTCTGATTTTCCAGCACTTCTAGAACTAAAGACTTATTGGTCATCAACCATTCCGTGCAATGTTCTTTCTCAACTAATATTTCCCTTTAGACAAGGTGCAGATTTATAGGTTTCTTCACTTCAATGAGACTACTAGACACTCCTTTGATTCTCTTTGCATTCGTCTCATTATCCTTTTCACTGACTGATGGCCTCTTCACTCTTTCCATTCTGTGAATCGCGAGACTTAGTGTTTGATAGAAATAAAGGTTTGGGAGCTATGGCTTGAAGGTAAAGGGTTTGAGGTGGATTGAGATGAGGTCAAGACTTATGTTTTATCATTTAGAAATCACAAAATAAATAAATAAAGAATAATAATTATAGTATATACGATATAGATTCTTACGGGTAAAGATACAAAATTATAAAAATAGTGCAACCTAATGGTAATATATACTGATGAGGATTCCTAACAATGAGGTATTTTTATCATTGAGGTATAACAGTGAGGTTCATACCAGTGAGGTATAACAGTGAAGTTCATACCAGTGAGGTATAACAGTGAGGTTTGTACCAGTGAGGTATAACAGTGAGGTTCATACTAGTGAGTTATACCAGTGAGGTTCATACCAGTGAGGTATAACAGTGAGGTTCATACCATTGAGGTATAACAGTGAGGTTCATAGCAGTGAGGTTCATACCAGTGAGTTATAAAAGTGAGGTTCTGGCTATCAGTGAGAATTTTAATGATGAGGTTTCTAATGGTGATGTTTCTAACGGTGAGGTTTCTAAAGGTGAGGTTTCTAACGGTGAGGTTTCTAACGGTGAGGTTTCTAACAGTGAGGTTTCTAATGGTGAGGTTTCTAACTGTGAGTTTTCTAACGATGAGGTTTCTAACTTACAAATTCTATCATTCCAAACTCATGTCTAATGTTACTTAACCTATCTAAACTTAAGTGTTCGGTGAATATGTCATCCAATTGATGTTCAGTACCTATAAATTCAAGAGTAATATCACCCTTTTGGTAATGATCTATCAAAAAGTGGTGCCTTACATCATTGTTTTTGGTCCTAGAGTAAGATATAAGATTCTATGAGATATTAATTGCACTAGTGTTATCACAGTTTATAGATACATTTCTAAAATGATATCTGTAGTCCAATAATGTATGTTTCATCAACATATTTTTTCACAGCAACTACCAATAGCAATATATTCTCCTTCAGCAGTAGACAATGCAACAGTGTTCAGCTTTTTACTACACCAAGATATCAGGGACTTACCTAGAATATGACATGTTCTAGAAGTTCTATTTCTATCTAACATGAAACCAGAAAAGTCAGCATCTGAATAACTTATTAGATCGAATGATTATCCTTTTGGATAAAATAATCCTATATTAGTAGTATGTTTAAGATATTTGAAAATTATTTTAACAACAAGCAAGTGTGACTCTTTTGGATTAGCATGAAATCTTGCACACATACACACACTAAACATAATATCATGTCGACTAGTAGTAAGATAAAGTAAGCTTCCAATTATACCTATGTAGTTGGTTTGATCCACAGGTTTTCCAGTTTCATCAGCCTCCAACTTACAACTAGTACTCATAGGTGTATCACTTTCCTTAATACAATCCAAACCAAAACTCTTTAAAAGATCCTTTGTATATTTACTTTGATTTAAAATAATACCCTTTTCATTTTGTAAAACTTGAAATCCAAGAAAATATTTGAGTTCTCCCATTAAACTCATTTCAAATTCATTTTGGATACTCTTTGAAAAAGCAGTACATAAAGAATTTTTAGAAGATCCAAAAATAATATCATCAACATATATTTTCACTATCAAAACATCTTTGGAAATTATTTTAATAAAGAGAGTTGGATTAGAAATCCATTTAGAAAAACCTTTTGAAATAAGAAAACTACTAAGTCTATCATAAAAAGCTTATAGGGCATTTTTTAAACCATATAATGCTTTAGAAAGCATAAAAATCAATTTGAATTTTTTTTAATAAATACAGGTGGCTGTTCAAAAAACATCTTTAATTATAAAACCATTTAGAAAAGAACTGTTAACATCCATTTGATATAACTTGAAATTCAGATGAGCAGCATAGGCAAGTAGAATCTTAATAGCTTCTAATCTAGCTACAGGTGCAAAGGGGTCTTCATAGTCTATTCCTTCCTCTTGACTATACCCTTGTTTGATTAGCCTTGCATCGTTTCTAATTATATTTCCTGATTAATCAAATTTATTTCTCAAAACCCATTTAGTGCCTATGGTCAAGGTGTCCTTAGGTTTTTCAACTAATTCCCAGAATTTTTTTTCTTTCAAATTGATTTAATTATTCTTGCATAGACATTACCCAAAATTCATCATCGTTTGCATCATTGATATTTTTAGGTTCTAGCTATGAAATAAAGGCTTGATGTTCAACCTGGTTTCTCAGAGAAGCTATAGTATTCATCCCTTTATCAAGATTACCTACAACGACATCTTAAGGATGGTTCTTTAGAATACTAGTTGATATAGTAAAGTTAAGACTATAAATTTCAGGTACTTCTCTATGCTCGGGTTCAACAGAAGCAGATTCTAGAATATTTCCAGAACTGGTTTTCTTTACAACAGGTTCACTGATTTTATCATTAAGGTCCAGAATAAATAGATCTCCTTAAATATTTTCAAGAGAAGAATTAGGTTCATACGGATCAATTTAATCAAATTTGATGTGAACAAATTCTTCCACACATTTGGTTCTTTTATTAAAGACTCTATAAGATTTACTGGTTATAGAGTAACCTAGAAAGATTCCCTAATCACTTTTAGAAGAAAATTTGTCAAGATTATCCTTAGTATTAAGAATAAATACATTGCAACCAAAGAATCTAAAGTAACTAACATTGGGTTTCCTATTATTCCAGAGTTCATAATGGGTCTTCTTCAGAATAGGTCTAATCAAGACTCTGTTTATAATATAACAAGCTGTATTTATAGCTTCAGCACAAAAATAAACAGTTAAATCATATTCATTGAGAATAGTTCTTGCAATTTCACGAAGGGTTATATTTATTCTTTCTACTACACCATTTTGTTGAGGTGTCCTAGGGGTAGATAAATTATGATTGTAGTCATTATGTGAGAAATAGGTTTCAAAATCATGATTTTCAAACTCACAACCATGATCACTTCTCAAGGTTTTAATCTTATGTCCACTAAGGTTCTCTACATTCATGGAATATTTAATAAAATAAGAGAAAACTTCACTTTTGTGAGCTAAAAATTATACCCAAGTATATCTAGAAAAGACATCTACTAAGACATAGACATAGTGCTTCCCATTCAAACTAAAAACTCTAGAAGGTCCAAATAGGTCCATTTGAACCAACTTGAGAGGTTGAGAACTTGTAACTTATTTCTTTAATTTGAATGAAACTTTATAGTGCTTTCCCTTTTGATAGGGAGTACAAACTTTGTCTGTTGGGAATTTTAGTTGAGGTAGGTCTATAACAAAATTTTTCTTAGTCAGTTTCTTAAGTGAATGAACATTGCAGTGTCATAATCTTCTATGACATAGCCAATATTTTTTTATGAAAATCATTCAAGAAAGTAACCTTTTGTTTGGATAAAGAATTTAAATCTATAGCATAAATATTTTCATTTCTCAAGACAGTAAATACCAAAGCATTTTTAGAATCCAAAACATTGCAAGCATAATTTTCAAATTTAACATTGAATCCATCATCACACAACACAGAAATACTTAGCAGGTTGTATTTTAATCCATCAATAAATAATACTTTAGAAATTAAAACTGAATAATTGTTACCAATATGGCCTAAGATGATGATTTTTATCTTTTGAATTATCACCAAAGGTGACATGTCCTCCATCAACCTTGATTAAGCTCTTGAAGCATGAAAAATATCCTATCATGTGTCTTGAACATCCATTGTCCAAGTACCATGTATTCCTACAGGAACTCTTCAAGCAAAACTCCTACAAAACAGGTTTAAACAGAAAATGATTTTGGTACCAAGATTTTCTTGGGTCTAAATAGGCTCGTAGGCAAAAGTTTTGGTACCCAGATTTGTCTAATGGGTTTCATATAATCAATAGACTCAATAGGCATTGAAAGATAAACATTGTTTGATCTAAAACTATGTGAAAAGCTGGTTGAGAAAAAAGAGTTACCAAAACTAGAAGAAGCAACATACTATCTAGATTTATGAATAAATCTATTCTCTGTAATCTGTCTCTATCCAGGCTGATAGCCTAAACCAGTAGTATACTTTGGTGCAAATTGTTTGCCTATCATTTGTGTAAGATTGTTCTTTCCATTAGTGAACTTCTCCAGATCTATTCTAAGTTTGTCATTGGACAATTTAAGTTGAGTGTTCTCCTTTAACAGTTTATAATTCTTTTCCTTTTCTATACTAAGATTAAATTTAACAGTACTGGAGAAGGCATACCATTTCTTTAATGATTTGTACTTATCCTTCAGCTCATTGAAAGTATCTTCTAACATATTACAGTATTCAAATAATTCAGATTTATTGATATTATCATCACTAGTGGAATAACTTTCATTCCCAGAATAATAATCATTCAGCATAGGGGAAACAAGTACCTCAGAAGTATTAGTCATAAAACACATGTTGGCATGATTATTTTAAAAATCAGAAACATCAGACTCGCTTGGGTTGTCTTTTGAAGCACTCCATGTTGCCTTCATATCTTTCTTATATTTTTTGACCTTATAATCATATTTCTTCTTGAACATCAATTTTGGATAGTTAGCCTTAATGTGTCCTTTCCTTTTACATTCATAACACACTATCTCATCATCCTTATCAGCTTTCATACAATCTTTATTCCAATTACCTCGTTGGTCATACTTACATTTATAATTTGGTTTTCTGAAAAATTTCATCATCCTATAGAATTTCATGAATCTCTTGGATATTTGAGCCATCTCTTCATCACTATCAGAATTGGAACCTCCACTTTTTGAGATTTTAGTAGGTATGTGAGCTTTCTCTTTATCCTTTCGCTTTGAGGAAGTAGACTTAAATGCCACTGACTTCCTCTTTGGTTCATCATCTTCCTCTTTGTTTACCTTTAGCTCTTCTTCATACATCATCTACTTACCAATCAGCTCTTTAACATGCAGTGAAATTATATTACATGATTCTTTTATTGAAACTGATTTGCCTCTTTATCTCTCTAGCAGAAATCTTAGTATCCTCATGATTTTTTCTTTTGCAGGAACAACTTTTCCATGTAAGCTCATTGTATTTAAAATTTCATTGAACCTGAGATACATGTCAGAAATAGGTTCATCATGCTTCATTTTAAAATAGTCATACTTACTAGTGTATGTATTCAATCTCATTTCCTTAACATTGGTTGTTCCCTCATGGGAAATAGCCAAAGTATCCCAGATTTCATAAGAAGTCTTACAAGAAGATATTTGATTAAATTCCTCATCACCTAAATCACGATACATGGCATTTATTGCTTTATAATTATTATTTTAAGCAGTTTTCGTAGGATCATCCCAAGTAGTTCTTTCAGTTTCTGGAATCTTATACTAAGTCTCTATAGCAGTCCAGATGTCAAATCCAATACTTTCTAAATGGATTTTCATTTTCATTTTCCATTGGACATAATTAACACCATTAAAGAAAGGTGTCCTGTTGGTAACAGAACCTTCTAGTCTATTATCCATAATTAGATTTTAGCGGGTATGTTTAAAGAGATAAATTTTAAATCTAACCAAAATTTATGATCTTTAGGATACAACTAGAATCACAGTTGAAAAATATAGTATTTGTAAATCCTTTATAAGAAAACAATCCTCTGATACCAAATGTTGGTCAGAGTGGACACTCAAGAGGGGGTGAATTGAGTTCCAATTAAAAATTTCTGTGAAAAACATTAGGATTAAAATCCCCAAAATTAAATAAAAACTAAACTGTAGTGAATTTATAAAGTTTGTAAGTTTTCAATTAGTTTCTCAAGAGATTGATTATTTATCAGTTAACTTAATCCGAGGATTAAGTAACTTTTGAAACTAACTTACTAGCTAACAAAGGTTATAAACACTTGCTACTTTAACTATTAGAGTTACTTTAAAACATATTTGAATTTTAAAGAACATAGCAGTGGAATAGAGAATAACTTAACCCAAAAATAAAATGCACAGCAGATATAACCAAGAGGTTCAGTCTCAAGCCGAGACATAGTACTCTCAAAAATTTTATATAAACTTTGATCCATACCCTGGATTGGGGTTAACAACAATACAGAGACTGTCCAGGTACTAGGACCTCTACCACAGTTCTACATGCGAAAAACAAAACAATAGCACATAGGCTATCCAGGTCACACATAACCTTTACCACTATCTATAGTGGGATACAAGAGTGTAATAGAAAGATTGAGTGAGGATTTTTAAATCCTCCAGTTCAGCACATGATACATTGTGTTCCAAAAAATACAGAGCACACAAACTTCTCAAAATGTAAATAATTGAAACACAACAGAGATAAAAAAATATAGATGAGTTTAGAGTGCTCTATGTGTTTTGAGTGAAGCTCTGGTCTCCTTGGATTTGAATGCAGATGAAGCTTTGAGTCCTTCTCTGGTTTTTGTCAAGAAAATAGAGAGTCATTTTTGTATTTGATTTTCAGGTCTAGGTTGATCAGCTTGATCAGGTTGAGTATAGGTGAACTCGTTGAAGCTCTTTACTTCTTAAATGATTAGGTTCTATAGATTCAGAGTGTATTCTTCCTTCTTCTTCTATGCATCTAAGGCATTGTGTTTCTATAGAAGATTGTCTCGTATATGCATGGAAAGACTGATTGACACTTGTATCTTTTTAGTTGATTTTGAGGTTCCCTTATATATATCTTCAACTCCAGCAATAGGAATGATTACTTATATAGGTATGAGGTACGGTTTCCTAAAATTCAACATACATTAATTAATTAATAGCAGATGCATTAAAAACATCAAATATGAACTTTGCTAAAAAACAAATAGGAATAGAGTTTAAAGAAATAGTGATTGGTTTCCATCGGTAGCTCTTAGTATCAGTGAGCATCTATTAGTGGACTTGAGTCAGTAGGTCTGTATCGGTAGCTATTATTCATTATAACGGTAGACCGCTTGAATCAGTAGCTCCTTCTATCGGTAGCTCTTTCTATTGGTGGCTCCTTCTATCGGTACCTCCTTCTATTAGTGGCTCCTTCTATCTATAAACTTATGTATCAGTGACCCATATTGGTGATCTTATAATATTGAACTTCATAATGGTGGTGGTCACTCAATATCGGTCAACTTGTGTATACCAATAGACTTATTCTACTGGTAGCTCAGTTGTAGCGGTAACTGTCTGCATACCGGTGACCTTTTCCATAACGGTAGACTTGTATCAATAGGTCTGTCTGTTTATTGGTAGACTTCATATTGGTAACTTTATATCAGTAGTTGTCTGTCTGTCTGTCTATTTGTATCGGAAGCCTATATCCGTAGCTATCTGTATCGATGACTCACAAGCTTAACACTAATCTCTTCTATAAAAATCATATCCATATTGAGTTAGAATTATTTCAAAGCATGTATAACATAGATAAACATTTACTAACATATTCCAATGATTAAACATAATAATATGATGTCATATATTGAACGAATAATTATTATAAGGATAAATATTATTTGGGATTATCAAAGCCTATTGAGAAAAAATAGAGATTATCAAAACATGTGTGGTCAACACGTAAAATGGTAGGTATTTGGGATTTAAAATGGAAGATTTTGGTATTTTAATTACCAATTTTCGAGGGTTAAAACCCCATTCACAAGGTTTCCTAGGTTAGGTTACATTTTTAGAGCTAAGAATATGCCTGGCTATGTTACCTCATTGGAATTATAGAACCGATTCGATGTTTGGACACATGGTAAAATAAACTATTCATTTATCATAATCCCACTCCTAGGATACAAACACATGGTTAGAAAATAGTGCACCAACCATGCATTTCTTCGCTATCTCGGTCCTCACATTTTAGGGGTACGCTACATTGTTTGAAGTAATTGTGCACCACCCTCTGGTGCCTTATTATAATTTACATAGTTTTTTAGGATGAACCACATAGTTTTCCATAACCATGTTCCAATAGTGAACAACATAAAAAACATCCCATATTTTCAAAAATACCTTGGAAAAAACATAAAAAAGTCCCAATCAAGGGATGCTCAAAATGAGGTATTAGAAGTACCTAAAATCTGGTAACCAAATATTACAATATATCTGATAATAAATGATTTCTACCTTTAAAAATCTTATCAATATGACTCCATATTAAAGAGATGAGGCCACTGCTCTCTTATTTGTGACCCATTCTACCAACCCTCTTTTGAATCATAACCACAATGCTACAATGCACAATTGAAAGTTATGGACTTCCCATGAAGAACCTTCATATTAGAATCCAAAATTCAAACAAGATTCTTACTCATAGATAAATTAGGTTACACATCAATGGAATCCCATATTAATATATAATATGTGTTGGTGAGGTAATTTCAAATTTGTGACACATGAAACATGTTATGAATCGATGTTAACTAAGGTGGAAAGTCCAAATGGTAATCCAATTTACCAATTGGTTAAAAAACATCAATTTTTTTATGAATCATAGTGAAATATTTCTTAGTTTTACAAGATATTATTTACGTAACTAAAATAAAATATTAAAACACCAAGTCACCAATCAAAAACTCCAAATGTCATGAATAGTGAACAACATAAGAATTATACCCACTCTGAGATATCACAATAATTTAAAAATCAAATGGATCTTTATCATCCTATATTTGAAAAAAATAGGTCCACCCAAGTAAGATTACCCAATTTCTGACCAACCCAACTGATTTTAACATTGTAATCCTTACAAGGCCTTAAAGGTTTCCATCTTGATGGATTATTGGTAATTATTAATATAGAAAAACTAAACTAGTTCCAATTAGTAATCCCAAGCTCTACAAAAATCAATAACACAAGAAAAAATTAGGAATTCATGAATTTTTATAGCTCATTATGTCTATCCATCTATCTGAAGATGATATTCCTTACCAAAACTAACCTGATATCCCATCACCTCCTAGTAGCATATCCAAAAATTAGAATAGAACTAGGGATCCCTTTCTGAAACTATAACAAATAGAACTATATCCAATATAATGATCTATTTCACATACAGAATTCTAAAGTCCTCAACTATGGTGGAATCTAGAATAGGAATAAATTGATCTCATTTTTTAGCTAATCAATCAGAACCTATATAAATTCTTGCCTTGTGGAGTATTAAAAAATCCAACAAATAAATCCATAAAATATTATCAAACTTACAAGTTGTAATTGGAAGGGGCTGATGAACACCCAATGGTTTCTGAGCCTTCTCCATGACTTTATAGAAGTTAAAAATATGAGAAAAATAGTTAGTGATATTTCATCTCATACATAGGAGCTATAATCATCATCTCATTTCCTAGATAATCTTAATGGTACCATGGTGTACTACACTCTAGGAACTATGGAAATCTTAATCATATATTTACTCAAGAGAAAAGGTACAACATACTAGATCTGAAAGCATAGGATTCCCTTATAAGATAATTAACAATCACTAATGATCACCCCACTATAAATAGAGTCCCTAATTACATACAACACATCATCATGTTGATGCTTCTAAAGAACCATCTCATGATGAATGTAAGTCAACTGCACACTTTAAAAAATAATATTAGTCTCATTATCCTAAACCCCCAAATGAATATGAACAAGGAAAGAAATAAAATTATACTCTTATGATTATTATTTAATTTCATGGGTTATAATATTTATACTAAAATAATTTTTGATTACATTTCTATTGTTGAGGGAATAGAAGATGTGAAAATCAAAATATTCCAGGTACTTTTCCAATCACCTATGATAGATATTCAAATATATTTGAGTGAAGGTATAGCTCAGGATTTTAGGATTAGAATAAATGGTAAAGAATTCCTTATAATGGTAATTCCAATAACTCATGAGATCATGCAAGCTGTAGGTTTCATATCATAGGTTTGATAGTTCCTCTCTTGTATCCAAAGATCTCCAGAACCACAGACCACCACATGATCACCTTGTATAATAACTCAACCCAAATTTGAAATTCGTGTGTAAAAAAACATATAACCCCAATTCGCCTCTAAAAGATTCAAAATTTGTGAAGAGGTCAAGAGAAACTTTAACAAATGAATATAATTATAACATTTCAAATCCTATAGAAACATTACAAATTTCCGAGTGATAGTAGTCATCAGAGAATCTAACCTCAAGAAATGTTAAATGATTCAATGGTAATACCCCACTGATCCTAAGAAAATATAATTCTCAAAAACATTGTGTGATTGTTCCCATGTCATAACATCCCTTAAATTTTCAGGATTAACTAATACACTGTGTTACATGACCAATTTTCCTATAAAATTAACTCCCCATATCAAAACAATTAATTTATATCTTGGAATAAAGTTGAGGATCTCTCATAATTTCTAAAATATCCCTCAAATGATGCACCTTATGGTCCTCAGTTCTAGAGTAATCCAATATGTCATCCAAAAACACAACCATGAATGAATCGAGAACTCATGGAATATATTTTTCCCCATCACTATAAAATCTATTGAATTAATGGTTAAAACAGGCGTAATAATAAGGTAATAATAATGTTCATACCTTCTATATAAGTTAGTCTTTTGGATATAAGATTATTTGATTTTAATATATTGATAAATAGAGAAAATATCAATCATATAGAACCTCTTAAACCCTTACAAATGGTGAAATAAATCGTTAATACAAGGCAAGAACTACTTATTATTTTTTAAAATCAACTGATAATTTATGAATTAACACAAAGGTGAAGTTTTCCATCATAGTTCTTTGAAAAAAAAACTAGAAACAGCAAAGAGACACACTTTGGATAATAAATCCTTTACTCAACAAGTTATCTAACTGAGTCTTTGACTCCTTCAATTTTGCGGGTGTGATACCATAATAGGGAATAAAAATAGGTTGTGTATCTCATACCATGTCAAAAAAAAATCTACCTCCCATACTGGTAGAAACCTATAAAATTTAGATGGAAACACATATGGAAACTCAATTAATGGTGAAGAAATATCTACACTAAAATATTATTTATATAGATCAAAATAAAACATATATATCACCCTACCCGAATCTGTATGTGGTGGTACAACTCTACTCAACCTCGAGTCCAATTCTCCCTAAAAATACATAGCATAACCCATTGGGGGTAGTGAATAAGACTCACCAATGATAAAAGTAAATCATGTATTTCTGGGAAATCAAATAATCCATCCTAAGAATGATGTCTAAATAATTCATGTTTAGAACCAGAAAACCTTAGGTGAGCTTGATTTCTAAAAAATAGATAACAGAATTTGGGCATCAAATACCCAACTCTCATTTTGAACTATTGGATGTCTCAATATTCATCACATAATACATAATCTCTATTGTATGGTTCAACATATTCAAAATTAATGTTTATAAGAATGCATGAGATGAACCAGTATCGAATAAAGTAGTCACTAAAGAGGAATATATAGTGATGGTACCTCACACAGTTGGTGTGCCCAAATCTGTTTCATATGGATACTCATCCATGGTGTGAAGAAACTTCATTCTGGAAATTTTTTGATATAACCCATTAGTTATTGAATCATTTAACTACAACATAGAACCTCACTGTGTGGGGTAGAAATGTTATGCAATAACTTTTACATCTAGCCTAAGTGACAGAAAAACCAGAAATATTTAGTTCCCCTGTATAAACTCACTTCGAATGTTCAACCATTCCATATTGGAAGCAAGTCAATGAACCTCTTCCATACACTTAAAAAAAGTTATAGATAATTATTGATATTTACATCCACCATAAGAATCATCATGCTTCCTATTTCCTATAAATAAACAAAAAAAATCCAATAGGAGTAGGAGGAACTCTCGTCAAAACTAACTTACCTACCAGGTCATGATAATACATCAATGCTATATCTAGAACATCTACATAATAGTATATATTTATCATGGAAACCTGATATCAAATATTGTATTCAATGCCCATATTGAATCTATAGGCCTTCATCTTCTGATTCTGTTACTACCTTAGGAGATGTCTTAACATGTTCAGTAAAGAATTATATATAATGAATCATGGTTCTATCACCCTATTGAAGGAGAATAAGTTCCATAAACTTCTCTAATACCATCAACAATGGATATAACAACTCTATGAAATGATATATGATATCTTGCACTCTAATCCTTCATGTTTCTTTACTAAAACCATCGAATACCAATATCTCCTTCTTGGCCATTAAAGCATTATGAAAGAACATTTTACCTTTATAACATCTATAATTTCAAAGAACTGAAAAATTAACTCAATATATTTCAATCAATACATTACCACTTAGAGATAATTTGATCCTTGGAAATATGGTGGTTTCTTCCAATGAATCTATTAAGCTTGATATATTATATCACCCCATAGAGATTCCAAAACTAGAGTCTAAAATGGAATGGGTGTAGATACCTATAACATATATTGGATAGTATACAATAATATCTCTAAAATAATCTGATCTACAGGAGGGTTCTCTTATCCTACTTCATTGACAGCACCCTCTTGAGGTCTTTTCAGACATATTTTTTTGGGGGAATAGTAGTATAGAACATCAATAAAAAACAAAAAACATCAGTAAGGATACATTGATCATGATATCAATCAAGAAAAACATGAACATCAATTTCATAAAAAAGATTTAATATTTTTTGGATTTTAATACACTCAGATCAATTCTAGGGCAATAATAAAATCAAATATATTTATTCCTAAAATGAATTTTTACCAAACACCCATGTGGACTTAAGTAATTCAATGATGAGAACTTTCAAGAACTCACTTGTAAAATAAAACTTAATTCTCGAAAAATCCTACCTTTCATCAATTATGACATATAAGGCTACATATATACATTAAGGAAAGAATCTTTGCCTCCCGTTGATACTATTTTGTCATGAACCAACACAGATACACTAACAAATCAGTGACCAATTCATTGCTAAAATAAACTAAAGGGAGTTCTTGATACCCATTGATATGATAAAAAAACCTGATATCCTCAAAAGGACAAGTGAATTATTTTTTAAAAGAAAAAAACTATTAATACAATGAAATATAAGATAAAATCAAGGTACAATGTTCATGTTAATAAATAAACAATGATAAAATAAACAATCTTCATGTTATATGAAAGAGAAAGATAAAATGGTGCATAAAACAAATAAATGAGACATCATTAATTGAGAAAAAAACTAAAAGTCTCCATGAAATGGATGGATCATAGCTCCATTGGTCACCATCATCACATAGGGTCCCAAGAATCTATCGCACCTACCACCTCCAAGTGGTGCTTTCCCCTTTCTTGGACCTCACATACCATAATATAAAAATATTTGAATACAACTTTAAGGTGTGAGAAAAAACATTCCAGTTGTTTTTCACCAAATATACCATAATAATTTCTTTATAAAATAAACAATTTTTTTTCAATTATAAATAAAATAATTAATGAAAATTAATTTCAAACTATATGAAAACCCTACTCTTTATTTTCATTAATTCATTATTTATTAGATAATATTACACAAAAAACAACCCATAATATAGAGTATTCATGTTTATTTAAAAATTAGGTACAAATCAAAAAATTATGAACATGGGATACAATAAAATTATTAAAAACATCCTTATCATGATACTAAAATTCCATAGATTTGAAAATTTCACGAGATAACCTGGGGACATACATAATAAAGGAGCGAGATATAAAGTCTAGTAAGAGAATAAACAAGGGATAACAAGATAAAAGTGTGAAATTTTAGAAAATAGACTTATAATTGAGACCTAAAATTGGTGATAATCATAAACATGAACAATCAAGAATTATATACCATGAAAATATAAAGGTGACATGATAAATATGGAAACAACATAAAATATAGAATCATAAAAATAGTTCAGGTATAAATGCCAAGAAATAATGATGAAGAAGTAACATGATGGATTAGGTTCACTCCATAATACCTTATATTACTTTTCATGAGACTAAAACATTGACCAATGCATTATAGAACTATATAATTCATAGCGCACTCATCACTTTCATTTAATTCCCATGCCTAAATGTGCCACATAGATCATACAACATGTATTTATTAATCATCATATGCAATTAAATGGTCAAGTAGTGTGGGATAAATACATTTAAGTCACTAATCAAATATCTATATGTTTATAATGATTAAAACACATGATAGAAAATTGGTATGGGTATTCCCCACACAACTATTTGGCAATAAAATCATGGTGAAATTTCAACAGCATAATGGGGGCATATAATGGGTCCTGGAAGATCTTAATGAGATTAAAAATAATCTCTAATAACTTATAAATAAGATTTAAGTCAAGGGGGACATGGAAGAATATATCCCGACATTAGTAATTGGAGATAAAAGACACCAGATAATGATGATACTTGAATAAATAAGAGATTGAGAGGGTCCCTTAACTTGAGAGAGTGGTTCTAGATTCTTGGAAGGATCTTATTGAGAGATTGGGGGTACCTTAAGAGGAATATTGAGAGGGGATAGAAGATAAAGGGCATAATAAAAGTTTTTTGAGTAAAGATCAATTGGATAATTGGAGGTTTTTTATAGAAAATGAGTGGGAAATTATTTATTATTTCTCAAACATAGGTTTTGGACTCTATATAATAAAGCTACCAAAACCAAAAACCATCCCATGAATTATTCCCATGGATTCTACCAAATATTGGTTGTTTTCATTATTTTATAAGGAAAAGGGTTGAACTCATTAAAATATTATACTTGTTGATGTGGAAGTTAGTCATATCCTTTAAGAAATGATTTTAATACCTTAAAATATATTATCTGTTGGCAGGGTTAATAAAGTATTCATAAAATTAACTGAATAATTTTATTATTACATTATTTTAATTTGAAAACATATATTTGGTCATGTATACCATCTATAGTATTAATTGCATAACTTTTGGGTCATTATGATTTCAAAATAAAAACTTTATATTTATAACATATTTAATTTCTACTAGAAAATTATAGTCTTGGAAAATTGTGAAAAATTTTCCATAGGATAATTTACACATTATGATTATATAAACAATACTAATTTCATCAAAATAATTTTCTAAAAAATATGAATTTTTACATTCAAAATAGAATTGATATTTATTAATAAATGATGGTTTATTTGATAATAATAGCTTTCAAACCCTTAAAAATTACATTTTACATCATAAAAAATATATGATCATATATGTTTCATAAAAATTATTTAATAATAATATTTTACTAAAATATTATTTATTTCTAAAATCCATTAATTCAGTAATTCCTTAATGGAATTTGAATATAACCCAAAGTAATTTTTTATTGTATCAAAATAAAAATTATTTATAAAGTAACAATTATAAAGAGAAAATATATTCATTATTTTATATAATATAAATATTCATGTTATTAGGGTCTTGATATGTATCCATTTATTACACCAGCAAACTCCAAAAGGGTGTGGTGCCCGATGGTGAAATATAATGGGATGATTCGACATACATGGTTGCGGCCATGATCTCAATTATCTTGAACTCATCCATACATAGTTTTGTTGGTGCTTAATTATAGAATTTCATCTTGGCCTTGGTCAAGGGAAAATACCAGTGATGCTGTCTCCATTGGAAACATTAATAAATGGGATCCATTTGGTATCATCATACTGGTTGGCTCCATTAATTCCTTTTTCTTTTTCAATTGGATTTATTAAAACCCTATATTTATACTAATAATATGATCACTGTTAAATGACTATATTATCAATGACATTGATTCTTAGTGATCTCTTAACTATAATGGGATATAATAAAACAAAATAAGTGCATTTTTTTCTATAACCTTATCACATAATTTGGCATTAATTCAACTAAAAAGGAAATTTTATTTATAACAGTTATGGTTGTTACAATATTTCCCACATTAGAAATTTTTCACTTGAAATTTTTTCATATCACACAATAAAACAAATGATAGTAATTATTTTTCATCACCACCTCCAGTTTTCACATCGCTTCTTCAAAAAAATTTCTCCATAGCACAATGACAAGGTGTATTGTCTTATTTCATAGAACATTTTCTCTATGATCAATGATCTTCGTTGTATACTCCTCATGTAATGGATTATTGTATAACAATACCTCTTAAAAATTGAGTATATGTGAGGGTTCTGGTATGTAATTCCTCAAGAGGGACATATGGAATACATCAAAAACTTGAGATAGGTTAGGTGGGAGTAATAGTTGACAGACCACTTCTCTGATGTGATCAACATTTTCAAATGGACCAATGTAACTTGAATTATGATTTCTATTCTTCCCAAATATCATGAATTTATTTCATGTAAGTATTTGGAGGAATAACTTATCTCCAAATTCAACCTCTATGTCTCATCAACAATCGTCATCATAGATCTTTTATCCACTCTAAGAAACCTTGATGGGGTACATAATAGTCTTGATTTTTTCAACCATTTACTCAACCATTTTAGGATATAGATATTTTATTCTACAACTTCATCCAATCATGCAGTTGTTCTATATATCTTCCAATAAAAAGATTCATAGGGATCCATTTTTATTCTTTATTGGAAACTATTATTATATTTAAACTCAACCAGAGGAAGATATTGATCACATCCTCTATTTAAGTCAATTTTTTATGCTCTCAATATTTCCTTGATTTTCTGGATAGTCTGATTAGACTAGACATCATTTTCGGGGTGATGATATATGCTGAAATTATACTCAGTATTTAGGGAATGTTGGAGTCTCTTCAAGAACATGGGACTAAATCTTGGATCTCGATCACCTAAAATTGATTGTGGTGTTCCACGTAGCCAAACCACTTCACTAGTGTATGTCCATGAATGTTGATAGAGTGAGGATCCATATGATATTTAAATAAATTGATAAATATTTATATTATTGTCCTCCATAGACCATATAGAAATATTTCCTCTTGATCTCTTCAAAAGACCAATGATAATTCTTATAGTTATGTTTTCCCATTTCCATATAGGTATGGGTAATGGATGCATCACACCATTGTATGTTTTCCATTACGCCTTTATATTCGAACATAAAAGAAATATTAAGGAATATTACATGATATCTATATTTATATTTTCCCACAAATGCTGATCTTAGAGATACCAATACATATTTTTCCTTTTGATGATGGATATAGAAGGATGAGCAATGTCAATCATCCAAAAACTTTTTTTAACTCAGGGTTTGGTCATACAAAAATTCACGTCCCCAATCATTCAAATCCTTATTCATTGACATTTATCTGAATGGATTTCCCTTATATTATAGCTTTTAATTTCATCTGAATTCAAAAATCACCTCTCTGAGCAAGCATTATATTCTTCAGAATGGATGTTTGAGCAATAATTTGTGAATGAATTGATGATGTTCAATGCTTTATGATTTCCACGCCTATCCTTTTCAATTATTAAAAGATAGTATTATTCTAAATTCCCATTAGTGATAAATTTATTGGATACTATATACTTAGAGTGTCTTCAACTTTATTCACTCTAAAATGATGGTAGTGGATTTTGAATTCATATTCCTTAATTACCTCTATCCATCATCATTTGTGCATATTCAGATCATTATGTGGGAATATATACTTGAGGATCTTGTAATATGTATACATTTCACACTTATCCCCAAATATATAAGTCTAAAAAGTTTCAATGTGAATATAAATGAAATGAGGTCTAGATCATGCGTTGGGTAGCTCCATTCATGAACATTCAATTTCCTTGATGCATAGGCTATCACTTTTTCATTATACATTAACAAAAAACAAAATCCCATATTTTAATGATCATTTAATACTATAAAAAGTTCTACACCATTAGGTAAAATAAATATAAGTTCATTGAAAACACTATTTTTTAATTCCATGAAGTTATCTTCATATTCATCATTCCAATAAAAATTGACTCCCTTCTCATTTATCTTGGGTAGATTGTTTGAAAATCATGATAAAGTTATAAAAAATCTAAGATAATACCTAGATGATCCAAGGAAACTACTAATCTCTATCATAGATGTTATACTAAAAAATACATCAATTACTTTTCACTTCTAAGGGTCCAAAGATATCCCATTACTTGTGAAAATATTCCCCAATAATGAGACTTCATCCATCTAGAACTCTCGTTTATTATAATTTTAATTAATATTATCCTTTTTAATGTATTTAACATATGTATTAGATAATCCTCATGATCCTCCATTATTTATAAGTATATTATAATATCATATATAAATACTAACACATGTTTTTCATGGTAATCTCTAGAGTCTCTACTTATTAATCCATGAAGATTTCTGGAGCATTATTGAGTTTGAATTACATTACTATGAACTCATAGTGACCTTACATTGTAAGAAAAGTGGTCTTGTAGAGATCCACCTTATTAAACCTTATTTTATAATATCTTGACCAAAGATCCTTATTAAATAAGAATTGGGCTCTATGAAGCTGATCAAACAATTCATCAATCCATGTTAGAGGATACATGTTCCTTATAATGGCCATTTTGAGCTCCCAATTATCAATGAAATGGAAAATTGACCCATCCTTATTCTTGATAAAGATGACTGGTGCTCCCCAAGGTGAAGTATTTAGTAATTTTAACAGTTTATATTGATTATCTTGTTGTTTTTTCATTATATCCCCATGTTCCACAATATCCATTCTATATGGAGACTTGGATAATTGATATTTCCTAGGTGTAAGATCAATTGAAAATTTAACCTCGCGGTTAGGATGAATACAAGATAATTCCTCTCGGATCACTTCATCGTATTCCCACATAATGGGAATTTCATCAAGGATTCTCTTTTTCATTAAACTAAATAATTTTATCTATATATTATTGATTTTAGGGAGATAATATCAATTCTTGACATATCGGTGCTAAAAAATATTCATCCTCCTCCTTATAGTTGTACAGAATCAAGGGACGATTCATGATACATGGAGTGGTTTTCTTCTCACAAAAATTTATGTTGGATCCATATAGGGAAATAAATTCCATACCCAAAATTGCTTAAAATTCCACTAAATAGAGTATCATGAGGTTCAATAGGATGTTCATCACACAAATTTTTATTGGGAATGATTTATATACATCATATGCAATAATTTCTCAAATTTTCATTTTCACCCACAACTATATTTCTGTGATTTGTGTTGGAGTTTGAATAGTTCTAAAAAACTAATGTGATATGATTGAACATGTACAAATAGAATAAAAAATTATGTTCTATATTATGGAATGAATAACTAGTGTACCTATCACCACTTCATTGTTAGGACCTAACTTTTTAGTTGAGATAGAATAAGATCACCCTTGTTGAATTAGAGGTTTTTGGTTGACTCTAAAAACCAATGGCTTAGTGTATTGGATTGAAAAGTACCTTTGTTACTTGCAGTTGAAACAATGAACTATGTATTGAGGGTTGATTAGAGTGTTACATTCATTCATCAAATTAGTGGGTTTCTCCCATCCGTAATCACTATCATGGTATCCTTTTATCTTGCACCAAAATAATTTCCTCACACCCTAATAAATTTTCAAGGTTCTTCATCCCACACTTTTTACAAGTGGGATGCTAAAATTTATTAGCATCATTGGATTTATCCACTACATCAACAGAATTAAATTAGACTTTCCACTTATTATAACCATGATACCCTTTAGCTTCATTGATATATATTTTTTCATTGAGGGCTCATCAAACAATTTCCTTATAGTTATCAAAGTTTCAGATCACCTTTTATTTTCATAGACTACATTTTATCTTACCAAATAAGCAGAAACCTTGTATTTGAGGGAAACATGTTGTAGAAAGATCATGAAAGTCTTGTAAAGTTTTCCTCATACACCCCCAATATATTCATCATAATTTTTAATGACAGAAAAGAAATACCTTTTCATTTTAACATGGATTGTTAGAGGAAAAATATTTATCAAAAAACATTTTCATGAACTCCTTCCACCTCATCACTTTGATCTCTTCCTTGGGATTTGTATTATTGATCAATGTACACCATTGACCGGATTCACCCTCCATTTGATTAATATACAATATAAACGTCTCTTGCATGGAACATTAATGGATGTATAATATATTCTTAATGGATTGTATTCATTGTTCCTTTATTAAGAGATAATATGATCTATTTAAAGTCAGAGACATTTGTCGCATAGAGGACTCGATTATAGATTTTTCTTTCCTAGAGGGATTTGGGAACTCCTCCTAATCCATGTTTCTATTCTAAAAACCGAGTCTACTAATATAGTATCATTACAATCTTTTTTTATTCCATCACCCGTTGAGTTAGGAATATTGTTTGGGAAGTCATCAAATTTCCCTTCACATTGATTTTTTACTTAGTTCAACCTATTTTCAAACATTGGATAGAATAAAAAGAAAATTAGGATTGAGTATTTTTAAACTATTAAACACATAATCTAAAAACAAATTACATTAAATGGGTAACTTATAAAAGACATGAATTTTCTTAGTGTATGGATTTCTATACCTCAATCTATGTTATACATGATCTATTCCTAAAGTATACTCTTATGTGAATTTTTTATTCCCTTATTAATGGTATGTAATGATATCATGAATTCACTAAATCATATCCCTTGGATGTGTCAAACTACGTGTCTAGTAAGGCTCTTTGTTTTTCACATGTTCTTGGTCGTGTCTAGATTAATGTAGTGTTTTGGGGTTTTACCACTAGGTACATCTTTTCCAGAGCAATATCCACTTGTTATATCTTGATAAAGATGAATTTCAATAAAAAATCATACTCTATAATTTACCAATATTTAGGTATTTGTTATTATATTTAATCAATCGCTAAGGGGTTTTCAATAGTTTTATAATCCTAATACGGAATAAAACTAAAATTTCCCTTGACACCAACTTTGACAACCATTCTCTTTATTACACATTAATTCATGATTTATTACCTAATATTACATATAAAAAACCCAGAAAATGGATAATTATAGTCTATCTGGAAATATGATACATAACATAACATCATGAACATGAGATATAATAACATTATTGAAAACATTCTTAACATGCTTCTAAAATTCCATATCTTTAAAAACTGCAAAGGATAACCTAGGGAAATAGATAAGAAAGGGGTGAGCTATAAGTCCTAGGAAGGGAATTAAAAAGGAATAACATGAATAATGTATTACAAGTTATATAATAGGAATATAAACTATACATTAAATGGGAGATAATCGTAAATAAGAAAAACGATGCATGATAAAACATGATAACTGTAATGACCCAAAGTTTTATTAATTAAGACTCCTCTTGATCTAATTAACCTTACTATTATGTAAAATGGTTATATAAAACATATTCAATTCCTTGGTTTTATGTTTCCGGATTTTAAAATACCGTTAATAATTGTTACTATTTCTAATATAGTCATTTAACAATGATCACATGATTTGTATAAATATAGGGATTTAACAATTCCAATTTACCCAGAAAAAGGAAGTGATAGCCTCATTCAGTATAATTTCTCCATAATAATCCCATATTTTGAGCTTGGAAAGGAGGTAGATTCCTTGGGCTTCGCTCTGGACCAATCCCATATTGAGTTACAAAACATTTAGCTTGAACGAAACCACCTACGGGAGAAGTGGAAGTCAACAGAGATTACCACATTAGAAATGTTATCTCAACCACCCCAAGAGTCTATCACAATCACACATCTTACCCGTAGGTCTTATATGGGTGTTATAAAGGGTTATGTAATAGTACCCTATCACTCTGCTTATGTGCATTATTCTTGTATAGAATAAATAATATACATTCATTTTATTATTGTTACTTTGTAAATGGTTTTAAAGAAAAAATAGTTTTTTAGTTAATATTCAATTAGGAAATATATTTTTATGAATTAATGAATTTTTTAATTAAATATTTTTTTTAATAAAATATTATTTATAAATTACTTATTATTAAATATAAATAATTATATATTTTTTATTTAATTCAATTGTAATTTTTATTAAGGTTTGAAAGTTGTTTTTGTTAAAACACATGAATTTTCAATAAATATTTGTTTTTATTTTAAATGTAATAATTCACCTATTTATGAAATTATATAGATAAAATAAATATCATTTTTGGATTCTGGACATCGAAATTATCTAATAGTGAATTTTTCATAGTTTTTTGATATAATCAAAATTTTGGGAAAAAATTAAATACTATGTAATTATATAATGTGTTTTTTAACATCATAATGACTAAATAGGGATGTGATAAAATACTATAATAGGGTTATTGGGCCAATATATGTTTTTCCATTAAAATAAGGTGATTTTAGACTTTTTTAATAAATTTTATTGTTCCTTAGTGGACCCTCCAAGACTTATAAAATATTTAAACTTTTTAAAATGATATACATGAGAGTATGACTCACTTACACATAAGAAAGACTAATATTTTAAAAAGTTAGGACATTGAAATTATAAAATAATTTTATTCACACCACATTTTAAAAAACCATGGGAAATATCCATGGGATTGTTTGTGATTTTGATTTGTTTAATATGTAGTATCAAAAACCTAAATAATAACAAAATACCTTTCCTTTTCTATATGCACCCACTCAATATCCTATTACTCTTCACTATAATTTTTTATATCTCTACCATATTTTTCCCTCCTCTCTCTAGAATCCTCTGAAGGTGCCCCAAGCTCCCTAGAAGCCTCACTCAAAACTCTCCCAAGCCTTTGGTATCATACTTCCATGTAAGGTTTTTCTTCCTTTCACATTTTGTCCAAATTTTGATATGTTGTTATAACCTTTTATTATCAATTAAAAATATTAAGCTATTAATTTTCACCTACTCATTACTTCCCTCATTATGTTTTAATGATTATTTACTTCTTTCCCAGTTATTAATTCTTCCCATGTACACCCATTAACATGTCGAAATTCTGTAAGGAATTTCTCTCTCCTCATTTACATTCAAACAATTCTTTTATATTATGCATCTAAATTGCATTACATATATTGGGATATTATGTTCCATGACCCCATTACTATCCATTTCATGTATAAATTATGAGAGACCTATTTCTCTCTCATCAATCCATTTTAAAATTTCTATTTCATGTGGTTATGTTGCTGAAGTTACATCAAAATTTCCCATGCCAAATCATCATGTAAGTGAATTCCGTACCCATTTATCTATCATGGGTATTCACCTTTATGAACATGTACATGTTTAATGAGAACTTACATTTATGTATTCAAAATCTCTTATTCATGGAATACATTATGATACTTAATGAATCCATGTTGTATGATCTATGTGTCAAATTTATGCATGAAATGAAATTATTATAAAGGGTGAGACCTGACAGTGATCCAATGCATTGGGTAATGATTAGTATCATGATACATCAAGTAAAATTAGGGTTTAATCACTCTAATTCAAGTAATGTTAGGGTTTAATCTTGATAATTCAAGTAGAATTAGGGTTTACTCATGTTCCCTGTGCAATGAGCCTATGCTCATGCTAATATCATGTTAAATGTTGTTGCCACATTTCCATGTTATGATAATCATGATATATCATAACTTTATGTTCATATTTATATTGTGCTCCATTGATATGAATATTTCCTAACATGTACTATATTATTCATTTTATGACATGTATAATACCTTACTGGGCTTTATAGATCACCCTTTTATTATGCATGTCCTCATTTATCCCATGCATTGCTAAGTATAAAGGAATATTGTCGTCATGTACAAGATGTTCTCAAATAAAGATTTTTTGTTATATGTTCTAAGTTGTTATGTAATGTTCCTAATTTCCCAAGACACTATACCTCTCGATCCTCAGATTTGACTTAAGTGCAAGTTTATGTAATAAATCATGATTTTTTGTGTAATAAAGAGTAGGGTTGTTATAGTTAGTATCAAAGGATAGGTTTATTTATTTTTGGGAATAGGATTAGAAAACCCAAGTGAAAGCCCTAGGGATAAGACTATTCATAACAAAAACATCCCAAAATTTTGGTGAGTTTGGAGTATGTGGATTGTCAAGGAAATATATCCATGTCTGTATATGAACAAGTAGAGTTGCATCTGGCACAAACGTATCTAGGTGTAAAACCTGAAGACACCATTTTGAGCTAGACTCGAATGGGAACTTGTGCATTACAACATTCCTTTCAGCCCTCTTGGTTATGACACTCCCAGGGGATATGCTTTCGTAAATACATAAGCTTTGTTCGAACCATTATTATAGTAATAAAAAAATTCCATAAGAATATATGGTGGGAAGTACATCGTGGATAACATAGATTGAAGCCTATAAATTAATATGTTAAGTAAATAAATGTAATTTATAAGTTACCCCTTATTGTCATTGGATTACCCTTTACGTGTTACCCCTAAATTTCTGTTTATTTCATTTAATGGCCTATAATTATAGGACTCGGGATAACAACCAATGTGAAGACCAATGTGACGACTATTCTAATGAGATTCCCAATTTGATGGGAGTGGGAATTGCAAACATTTTCATGATAATCTCTCAGTTAACCCGATTTTTGTATATAAAAATGGGTCAATAGGAACGTCCAACCCCCCTAAGAAAGAACAAGCTGAAATCGAGAGATTCGTAAGACAAAGGTCTCATACATTTAATGGATCATCTGATCCCTCAATCACTGAACAACTGATTAACTTAATTGAGAAGATCTTCTCCATCCTTTGGTGTCCCGAATAGGAGAAGGTTCTTCTGGATTCTTATCGTACAGATGGTGAAGTTGATCAATGGTGGAAATTGATAAAAAATATGAATCCTGATGAAACAATCAAGGCATTGGAATGGAATGATTTCTAGAAAATGTTTTTCGATAAATATTTTCCTCACACCCACTGAATTAAGACGGAAAGGGACTTCCTTGACCTCAAGAAAAGTGATGATGAATCCATCGGATCATATGAGGAAAAATTCACAAGGATTGCACAATACACCTCCGGCTTTGTCATTACCCCCAAATACTTGGTTGACTTATTCTTTTGTGGGATAAAACCTATCCTAAAAAAATCCTTCAAAATCCATGACTTTGATAGCTATGAGTATATTGTCTGTTGTTCCCACAAAGTTGAAATGGATATTGGAAATTCTCAAGGGTATCATGAGGTAAGAAGAAGAAAGTGGACTTTAATTATGGATGTTCGATGGATAAGTCCAATGGTGCTAGGAAATTCTAGCACCCCACTTTCCAAAGGTGTGGAAATAAGAACCTTGGAAATTGCCTGAAGGGGATGTGGAAATGGTTTAGGTGTGGAAGAGAAGGGCACCTATCCATTAACTGATGATAATAAAAACCTGCAGCTATAGGAGAGGAATGCTCCATTCAACCCTAAATATATTATTAATTACTTAAACTAAAAATAACCAGGGTAATTTTCAAACTAGTTGCCTAAGACAAGGGTTTTTTGAGGCAACCAATAACCTCCAAGGCAGCCAGGGGAGACCTTTTTCCATCACTATCACTGAAGCAAACCACAATTACAATGTGGTAAAAGGTACACTAGTTATTCATTCATAAATATAAAATATACTTTCTGATTATATTTCTACACATTATTTTATATCTCAATAGTTTTGTAGAACATATTACAACACCATCACAAATTATAGAAGTAAATATGTCAATGAGAATGGAAAAAGGGGAAATTATTTCATCCCATGAATGTAACTCCTCTCTTGTAACAATTTTTGGATTGAAATTCCTAGAAAACCTCTTCATACTCCCTCTGGTGGAATTTGATGCAATTATTGGAATGGATTTCTTTCTCTATATAGAGCCAAAATAAATTGTTGTGATAGGGAAATATCTCTCTATATGGGGAATCAAACCCCGATTCTGTATATGTGCAAGGAGGAGGATGAATCTTTATTATCACCTTTATCTCAAGTGTGGATTGTTCTTCCCTATGAGCAGACATATATTGCTCAAATTATGGAGTCTAAGGAAGCAACCATCCTTGATGAGATGTTTATTGTGAGAGAATTTTCTGAAGTTTTTCCCAAGGAATTGTTAGGTCTTACTCCTATAAGAGATGTTGAATTATCGATTGATCTTATAACTAGGGATATTCTAATATCCAAGAGTCTATATAGAATGGATGTTGTACAGAATGAGGTGCTAAAGAAACAACTATAGGAGAATCTGGATAAAGGGTTTATATGCCCAAGTGCTTCACCATGGGGTGAACTAGTCCTCTTCATCAAGAAAAAGGATGGGTCAATGTGCCTTTGCATTGATTATTGTGAGTGATAAAAAATCAAAATAAAGAACAAGTATCTTCTACCATAAATTTATGACTTATTTGATCAACTACATGGATCACAACACTTCTCCAATGTGGATTTGTGGTCAGGATACTACCATATAAGGCCGAAGAAGGAGTATATCCCCAAAAATACTTTTTATATAAGGTATAGGGACTGTTAATTCATAATAATTCCTTTAGGACTCACTAATGTTCTATAAATAATCATGGAATTGATTGATAGAGTCTTTGGATATTACCTCAAAAAAAATTAAGTAATCTTTGTTGACAATATTCTAATATACTCAAAATCCAAGGAGGAGTATGAGGATCATCTATGCACTGTACAATAGACCTTGAAAAAAGAGAAGCTATATGAAAAGTATATAAAGTGCGAGTTCTAGTAAAAGGAACTATTGTTCTTGGGTTATATCATCTCAAGAAATGGGATATCAGCTGATCCCTCCAAGACAGAAACAATTGAGGGATGGCCGAGGACAACATCAGTGATAGATATTTGTAGCTTTCTTGGATTAGCTGGATATTATCGCTGATTTTTGATAAATTTCTCACATTTTTCAAACCATAATTCTAAGCTAACTTGAAAGGGAGTAAGGTTTTCTTGGAGTGATGATTGTGAAGTGAGCTTCAAGAAGTTGAAAAGGAGGCTTATCAGTGCGCATTTTCTCACACTACCCATAAGTGGAGAAATTTTTATGGAATTTAGTGATGATGTGAAGAAGGGAATGGGATGTGTGTTGATGGAAAATGAAAAATTAATTGCCTATGATTCAACGAAATTGGAAATTCATGAGAAAAACTCTCTAAAACATGATATGGAGTTGGTTGTAGTAATCTTTGCTTTAACAATTTTGCGAAATTACCTATTTGGGTATAAGTGTGAAATATTTATAGATCAAAAAATCCTCAAGTATATATTCACACATTAGGAGATGAATATTGACCAATGAAGATGGTTATAGCTGATCAAAGACTATGAATTCTCAATCCATTAACACCCTGGGAAAGAGAACAAGGTGGCAAATTCTCTAAGTAGAATGACCCAACAATTCTATCATTTATGTTAACTGAAATAGATACAATCTTCTTAAACTGACGAATATGGACATGGGAATCATTATTAATGGAACATCATCAATCCTTTCACAAATTATTTCTATACCATCTCTTTTGAAAAGGTTAAAGGATTATCAAAAGGATGATGTGGGAATTCAAAAGAAATTGGAAAATATCAGAAAAGGGAAATACTCAGGGTTAAATATTAATGAAGAAGGAATTGTGAGATCTGGGTCAAGAGTATGTGTTCCATAAAATATGGAGTAAAAAAAATTAACTTTTGGATGATGAACATCATTAAAATATCTCCATTCACCTAGGAAACCAAAATATGTTTCGATATCTCTGAGATAATTATTGGTGGGATAACATAAAGAATGAGATTGTTGAGTATACATCAATGTTCCTATTGTGTCAAAAAGTGAAGGATGAGTGGAATAAGTCTAAAGGGATGATGCAACCATTACCCATACCAACATGGAAATTGGATAATTTCACCATGGACTTTGTCACAAGACTTCCGAAGACATCCAAAGGATACAACGCTATCTGGGTTGTTGTGGATTATCATACAAATACTACACACTTCATTTTAATTTGAGAGGATTTCTCATTGGATCAACTGGATTGAATATACCTCAGATAATTGGTATGTCTCATGGAGTACCACTATTTATTGTATCTGATCAAGAGTCAAGATTCCCCTCTATGTTCTGGAAGACTCTCTAACACGCTCTGAATAATGAATTTAACTTCATTACGGCTTATCATCCTCAAACTAATGGCCAATCTCAGTGGACTATCCAAACACATGAGGACATGGTGAGAGCATACTCAATGAACTTCATAGGAGGATGGTATCATCATATTCCTATGGTTCTATTCTCTTATAATAATAGTTTCTAATTGAGAATCCAAATGGATTCTTATAAATCCCTTTATAGGAAGTGATTTAGAACACTAGTGTGTTGGGATGAAGTCGAGGAGTGAAAACTCATATGTATAGAAATGGTCGAAGAAATGGTGTAGATGGTTAAGACCATCTATTAATACATTAAGGATTATTAGTGTCGAAAAAAGAGCTATACTGATAATCATTGATGAGACTTAGAGTTTGATGTTGGAGATCTAGTATTCCTCCACATATCATTGTGAAAGATATTTATGAGATTTTTGAAAAAGGTAAGGCTTAGTGCAAGATACATTAGCCCTTTTGAGACCCTTAATCGCATTGGAGCAGTGGCCTATTGACTAGCACTCCCACCGAACTAGTCTCAAATAAATGATGTATTCCTTGTATCACTTTTATGAAAATACATACCTGACCCATTTCATACGTTCAACCCAGAGGTGGTACCATTAGATAATGACCTCTTCTATGAAGAGAATCTGGAAAATATCTTAGATCGTAGGGAAAATGTTCGATGAAATAAGACAATTCCCCTTGTCAAGGTGTTGTGAAAAAACACAAAGTTTGAATAAGAAAAGTGGGAATCATTGGAAGTGACGAACAAGAGATACCATCATCTGTTTTAGTGTGGGATAAGTAAATTTTGAGGGTAAAATTTCATAAGGGGGGAAGATTGTAACAACCCATGATTTTATTAATGAAAATTACTCTTGATATAATTATATGTCTTAATATGTAAAATGGTTATATGAAACATATGAACTTCTTTGGTTTTATGTTTTTGTATATTACAATACCATTAATAATTTTTATAGTTTCTAATATAACTATTGAAAAGTGATCCCATGATTAGTATAAATATAGGGATTTAACAAATCCGATTTACTATAAAAATGGAAGAAATGGCCTCATCCAGTAGAATTGATCCATATGAATCCCATTTGTCAGATATCGGAAAGGAGGTAGCATCACAGGGATTCTCTATTAACCCAACCCAAGCTGTGCTTCAACACATTAATATTGAACAGAACCACTTATGGGAGAAGTGGATGTTAATAGAGATTACCATTCGTGCGATGTTATCTGTGCCACCCAAGAGTGTGTCACCATCTCACATCTTACCCTTATATATTATGCGGGTGTTATAAGGGGTTATGTAACAAGACCATATCACTTAGATTCTGTGCATTAGTTTATCATATAATAAATAATATACATTAATTTTATTATTGTTACTTTGTAAATGGTTTTTAAATCACAAATAGTATTTTTTGTTAATATTCAATTAATAAAATTGTTTTGATGAATTAATGGATTCTATAAATAAATAATATTTTTATAAAATATTATTACTAAATTAATTTTTATTAAATATAATTTATTTTATAAATTTTTATGAATACAATTTTAATTTTTATTAAAGTTTATGATGTAATTTTTTTCAAAACAAATGAATTTTTGATAAACATAAGTTTTTATTTTGAAATAAAAAATTAACATATTTAGAAAATTATTTAGATAAAATAAATATCATTTTTGGATTCAGGATGTCAAAATTATCTGATGGTGAGTTTTTCATAATTTTCTAAGACAACCAATTTTTTTGGAAAAAATTAAATACTATTTAATTATATAATGTGTTTTATGACATCATAATGACCCAATAGTGATGTAAAAATACTATAAAATGGATATTCAGCTAATATATGTTTTACCTTAAATATAATTTGATTTTATTATTGTTTGATTAATTTTATGGTTTCTTAGAGAAACCTCCAAGACTTATACAATATTTTAACTTTTAAAAATGATTTCATTGGGAGTGTGACTCTCATCCACATAAAAAAGACTAATATTTTGATAAGTTCAGCCATTTTCCTTACAAAATATTATTTTCAAATAATATTTGAAAAAAATCATCGCATGGTTTGTGGTTTTAATTAGTTTAATATGTATTGTCCAAAACCAAAATAATAATTAATTCCCTCTCCTTTACTATATAAACCAACTAAATTTCCCATTTTTCTTCACTCAAAACATTTGTATCTCGATTGAACTCTTACATAATCTCTCTATAATCCTTCCCAGGTTCCCCAAGCTCCATATAATCCTCTCTCAAGCCTCTCCCATGCCTTTAATATCCCACTTCCATGTAAGGTATTTCTTCCTTTCTCATTTTTCCATGTTTTTTTATGTTGTTATACACTTTTATTTTCAAATAAAATAGTTCGGGTATGATTTATCACCTCCATCATACGTCCCTACTTATGTTGTAATGATGATATACCTATTTATCTCTTGTTAATTCCTCCCATGTACACTAGTTACCATGTTGAAATTTCATAAGGAATTTCTCTGTCTGCATTTACATTCAAGAATTTCTTTTATATTATGCATCTAAATTCCCTTACATATGTTGGGATATTATGTTACATGACCCCATTACTATCCATTTCATGTATAAATAAAGAGAGTCCAATTTCTCTTTCATCAACCCATTTTTATGATTTCTATTTGACCATGTTATGTCACCAAAGTTACACCAAAATTTCCCTTACCAAAATCATCTTGTAAGTAAATACCATAACAATTTCTCTATAAAGTGTATTCACCTTTATAACATTTACTTATTGATTGAGGACAAACATTTATGTATTAAAAATATCTTATTCGAGGATTAAATTATTGTGTTTATTCAATCCATGTTGTATGATCCATGTGGCACACTTATGAATGAAATTAAATGATTATAAAGGGTGCACCCTGATAGCGCTCCAATGGATTGGGTAAAGATTAATATCATGATTAATCATGTGCACTGAGGTTTTAATCCTGATAATTAAAGTTAAATGAGGTTTTAATCATGCTAATTAATGTGTAGTGATTGTTTACTCATTCTCAATGAGCAATGAGCCTTGGCTCATGTAAATATCATGTTAAATGTTATCACAACATTTCCATGTTTTGATAATCATGCTATATCAGGACTTTGTGTTCATGTTTCTATTATGGTTCATTGATATGACTGTTTCCAAATGTGTACTATATTATTCAGGTTATTCCTTGTTTAATCCATTACTGAGCTTTATAGCTCACCCTTTACTTTTTCATGTCCTTAGGTTATCCGATGCAATGCTAAGTACGAATGAATGTTGTGGTCATGTAAAATATGTTTTCAATAAAGATGTTGTGTCTTATGTTCTACGTTGTAATGTAATGTTCCTAATTTCCTAAGACACTAGATAAATCAATCCTTATAGTTGTATTAAGTTAAATTTTATGTAATTAATCAGGTTTATGTGTGTCATAAAGAGAAGGGTTATTATAATAACATAATGGAAACATGGTAAATTTGAAGACAACTTAAAACAAGGAATAAAAAACATAGGTCAAGGCTATACAAAACAAATCATGATTTTAATGACCCTGTGATGGATTTGTTTCACTCCTTAATACCTTGTTTTATGTATCATAAGATGAAAACATTACATAATTCATTGGAACACAATATAATTCTAGAAACCCCCATCACATTTGTTTCATTCACATGTGTAAGTTTCCAACATATATCATGGAGCATGGATTAATTTATCATCATATTTTATTCTATGATCATTGAGTGTGTTATTAATAAATGTAATTATCTAATAAAATAAGTATAATTCCATAATTTTTAACACTCTTGATAGGATATGGGTAGGGTTACTCAATACACACTTTTTTAGCATGGAAAATCACATTGAAATTCTTTCAGCACAACTGGGGGGTATAATTGTTCATGGAAGGTGTTGGTCGGAGTGGATACTCAAGAGTGGGGGGGGGGGGGGGGTGAATTGAGTTCCAATTAAAATTTCTGTTAAAATATTGTCTCTTCAAAATCCCCAAATTTATAAAACAAGTTAAATAGTAGTGAATTTATACAGATTGTAAATGTTCACTTAGCTTCTCAAAGATTGATTAAGTCTCAGTTAATTTAACCATAAGATCAAACTAACTTTTGAAAATAACCTACTGATTTACAATGACTGTAAAAACATGCTAATTTAAGTATCAAAGTAGCTTTAAAAATAGTTTTTTTATTTCAAAGTAATTGCAGCGGAGTATAAAATATATATGTAGTATACTTTAAACATAAACTAAAGATGCACAGGAGATGTAACAATAGGTTCAGTCTCAAGTCGAGGCTTAGTCCTCTCAAATTTATATAAATTTGATCCACACCCTGTATCGAGGTTAACAACAGTTTACGCAACTGTCCAGGCCACGCAGGGACCACTGCCACTGTTCTTCGTGGGAAAAAAAACACGATCAGGCCACACAAGGACCTATTCCATAGTTGACATGGGTAAACAAGAGTTAAGAGTTTTAGAGTGAGGATTTTGATATCCTCTAGTTCTGTGCAGTAGACAGTGTGTGTGTGAGATATACAGAGTACACCACACTGCTCTAAAGTAAATAAACAAATCACTTAGAGAGAATAGATAAGATTTTACAAATCTCTAGTGATTAGCAATGCAGCTCTGGACTCATTGGATTCAGAAAAATTTCTTATTAGTCCTTCTATGGTTTTTCTATCGAAAAACAGAGTGTTGTAGTTTAGCTTCTATTCTACAGAAGTGAAAATAATCTCTTTATTCATTGTGTGTTCTTCAGTGGTGTTGGATTGAACACATGAAAGTTCTTGGAATGTCTTGGAATCTCCTTCATAATCATGATTGTTCTTTTTGTTCAGCACATTGTTCTTGGGTGTATGTATGTTCTTCTTATTGTATTGTAACACTTTTTCACCACTGCTTACAATTGATACGTGTACTACATATCAATCTTCCTTATATTCCACTCGTTCTGGCCGTAGGAATAATTCACTTTTCATAGGTATGAGATACGGTTTCCTGACATGCCAACAACTATCATTAAATAACATTAATTGCATTAAAAACATCAAATATGACCGTTAGCATTATTTAAATAATATTGACAAAAAGTTAAGAAACATTGTAATAGTGATTATGTAAACGGTGTCTTCTTCGTGGTATAGTCTTCATGGTATGTGGTTCATGGTGTCTCCATGTCACGGTGTGTAGCTCACGGTGTCTGGGTCACGGTGTGTCCTTCATAGTGTCTGGGTCACGGTGTGTCCTTCACGGTGTCTAGGTCATGGTGTGTCCTTCACGGTGTCTGGGTCACGGTGTGTCCTTCACGGTGTGTCCATACTTAGACAAATATCTGTATTTATACTTAAACAGTAATATACAGAATATGGATTAATCTTAATCATTAGAGAGTAAGAGAAGTTGAAACATAAATATAAATGCTTGATAATATAAGTGAGATTTATGACCATGCATAAGACTTGTAAATAATAAAGAGAGTAATTAATATCAATAAGATTTGTTATCATTAAAAAATGATGTGTAGTTATTATTGAGACTGAAGAGCATTAGCAAGATGTGCAATTAATATTTAGATTAATTAGTAGGAATATGATTTGTGATCATTAAAACATGATTAATACATGAGGAGTCCAACAATATCCCCCTTTTTGATGATCACAAATCATGTATAGTCAAAATCTAAATTAAATTCAACATTAAAGAAACTAGCATATTATAATAGAAATAATTAAAGAATAATAGATTCGATAATAACATATCTCATTATAGTACTAATACTTTTAGTGTTTCTGCCCCTTTTGGGATTGTCAAAAAGTAGAGGGAAATGAGGGAAACACTGCATTTGTCATTGATAAGGTTCAGAATAAAACATACATGAGAAATAATAATATTAAACAACAAGAGACATCACATCAAAAAAAGAAAACAGTCCCTGGAGTCTTCAGGGATCGACCTTTTCCTTGCCTTTATCACCAGTAGGAGATGGTGATGAAGTAGAAGAAGGCATATATGTGGTAGAAAAAGAGGGTAAGGGTATACCTTCAAAAACAGATGGAGCCAAAGTAGGAGAAGTAGAAGATCTAGGCTGTGGTTGGTCAAGAATGACTGGCTAGATCTGAGAAAGAGCTTGGCTGACTGACATGGCAGTTGAGGCTAAGGTAGGTAGACCAGGTCTAAGGGGTGCAGTAGCTGGAGCAACTATAACAGTACTCTACACATGATGATATGGCTTTAGAACATTGATGAAATCAGTAATGATTTCACCACCATATTCCATAGCCTTTTCAAAATCATCCTTATTCTCCATGAATTTGTCCAACAATCTGGTGAACTCTGTAACTTTCTGAACTTGAGCTTTAAAAGCTTGAATTACAAGAGGAATTTTCAGGCTTTCCAAAATATATCTAAAGTGATATGTCATATCAATTTTGGAGAAAATCCATGTGAGATAAAAATCTATTTTCTTATTGATCTCATGTTGAGCATCATTGGCTATCTTAGAATGAATTCGAACCAAGTCCAATGCTCGATCACTGTTCTTAACCACTTCTGACAAAGAAGAAAAATCCAAGACACTTAAGGCATTCTAAAGTTCTTCCTTGATTGTGGATCTCAGCAGAGAATCATCCAAACGAGGAACATAAGGTTGACCTAAAGTAGGAGAGGCTTTTACAGCTTCAGATAGAACTTTGATCTATTTGAGAACTTTTTCCAGGCAATCAGTGTACTCATCTGTGAGTTTATTCAGATTTTCTACAAGCTCCTTCATACGTTCCAACATCTTGGTGTGTCATTTTACAATCTTTTCATCAAACGATAGTAGATATGGGTGCACTTGAGACACAATTTCCCTAGAAAGGGTAGAATTAGTTGGCTCAGGAGAAGTATCAATAGGTGCAAGAGCAGAAGTAGGAGTACGCACATGCTCTGATCATGAAGATAGTTTTGATTGCAGGTTTTCCACCAAACCTTTCATATTTGAAACATCAGTACTAAGCAACCTATTTTAAACCTTGACTTCTTGAATTTCACAGATCATCCATGATTGAATATGCAATATAATATTTTCTAGCAGAATTGAGGCATCTTTGTGACTTAACTGAGTCACAGGACGAGGTTGAGTGGATAAAATATTCTCAACACTAGCCAAGATAGTCTCTCCAAAGACTTTCAAATCATCCTTAGTTACAAAAGAGTGATGCTCGGGTAAGGGTGCTGGAAAAGGTAGAGGTTCAGGTTCTAGTTTCAGTTCAGAATAATCTTCAGACACAGATTCTGATTTAGATTGAGGCTCTGGTTCTGGTACTAGTTCTGGATGAGCTACAGACTTCAGTTGAAACAGGGAAGAAAGATCCATTCCAGTTGCAGTCACTTGTTGTGACTCATTCACATCATAAAATCTTGGGAACTCATACCGATTGCATACAGAATATGTGAAAATAGGTTGAGAAGCTTCAGTAGATCCAGCTTCCATAATCTCAAGGTTTTGGGTAATGTTTTAATGTCATGAAATTCCATGTATGGTGGATATGAGGGTATTATAATAACAATGTATTATGATGTATTAGTGTTTATCGTTGAATTATTATTATGACTTTATGTTTTATATTATTTCCACAATACTATGTTACCTTAATGTTGTCATAATATATCATGATTCGATGATCATGTTTATAATTTTCACCTATATTATGTCTCCTTGATATGCCTCTTGATAACAATGTATTGATTTCATCAGTTTATGATTTTATTTTTCACTAATTAGGATTTCTTTCTCCACCCTTTCTTATGTATTTCATCATGTTATCTCGTGTACCATTGGATGATCGATGAAATATAGTGTCTTTTTTTGGAGTTTCTTTTTTTGTACCCATGTTTCATGTTATTTTTCTATATACATAAATTTTCAAAGTCACTATACCTTATGAGCTTCTTGGATTTTAATATGTGTATCTTAATTTAATTAATCATCGATTAAGGTGTACTAAAATATGATCTTTCATACTAATTACAAGTGAAGAACGATTCTGAAACATAAGGTAAGTGATCTCTCTCAACAACCCTTTTTATTTGTTTATGATCTTTATATACATAAATAAAATTCAATCTCTATCTCTCTAATTAATAATATGTAATGATTATAAATTATTCATATAATTCTCTTAGTTATATACCTAGCTTATTCTACCTGTAATGGGGTAATACATAACATAAGTTCATTTCTCAAGTGCATTTTTTAAAATCAAACTCGATTAAGGGGAAATAATATATCCCTTGTACTTTTATATAGTGTTAATTAAAAGTATTTATTATTATTCATTATTTCATTGAATAAATTAATATTTTATTTATAAACATTTTGGTTTACCTCAGGTTTTGAAAGAAAATTTTATACTCACTTTTTCTTAAAAAATATTTAACCGGTTCTATAAACCATTTCTTTAAATGTTCATTAATATACCCAATTATATAACCTTTATTATGATTTTTTTCAAACTAAACACCATATTTTTTGTAAAATTAGTATTTACTAATACATTAACATCAAAAATATTTAATTCCTTATTCTATTTGTAGTCATTATGAAATATCCATCAGTTATGATCTAAGAAAAAAAGATGAAACTTGTTTCATTCCATGGGTAATTATTATATTTATACCTTATGATAGATTTAATTTTTTAGCATAAATAAGCACATAAGTATTATCATGGGTGGAACTATATAACACTCCAATGAGTTGGTTAATGTTTTTTTCTCATCAGACGTTATGTATGGTATTGGGGAGTAAACCAAATCCATAATGGGACTCGATCTACTATGTGATGCTATCTTTGTAGTTAGCCTTGACTTATGATTATGAGATGTTATAGGGTTTTTTATTTTTCCTATATATCCATGATCTTATTATATCTTATTCTTTATATTATTAATTTATATAATTATTCATGATCCTTTTCTTTTATGAAATCATTTCATTCCTTCTAACTCACATGCATTTTCTCGTTATTATGTTTATTCCCATGTTGGGATTTTACCTCAACAGTTTTTTCTATGTATTAACTAGGTTATAATATGAGTTTTTAGGATCTAAAATGAATTTATGATCTCATTATACAAAATCAAATAATAATTTTATGTTTTACTTGTATTTGTTTATTATACAAAATCAAATAATAATTTTATGTTTTACTTGTATTTGTTTACGTTTTATGAACTATGTATTCCAATAACACTAGGACTCATGATATTTGGGTTGTGTTTAATGGATATTTAGGTAACAAATAATTTAATAATATTTATAAAAGTATTGGGTATCTATAGTTGGTATTAGATAAAGGTGAAGTTATTTTTTAGGTCTATGACTTGAATATTTTAGTGAAAACTCTAGGGATATGTCTAATTATAGGACATTATCCTAAAATTTTGGTGAAATATAAAGTGAGTGGTTTCCAAGAGTTTACATCCCTTTTTTTATACTAAAATTTGATCTGGATATGGAATATTTTTACCAATGGGTAATAACCCATCAAATGGATCATTAGGTATTAACATTATCATCACCTAGTGCATGGAAAATATTCCTTTTATGTACACATAGTTTTCCATTTCTGAGGGATACACATTGGATAATTCAAAAAATCTTAACTAACTATTGTAACAGTGTTGAAAGGATTTTTAGGTTAGAAAATATAATAGTGAAATTATCATGGATTACCTCAAATGAAACCCAAATACCCACAAGTTATTATATTGGTTTAATTAATATGTTTTACCTTCTATGTTCATAGTTTTCCTTTTTACATTATTTTTTAGTGTGTGTATTTTCATCCCTATATTTATTTTGGATATAATGAATGACTAGATCCATAATAAAATAGTGAAAGAGGAATTAACTTTCCATTCATGATCTTTATAATTCAAATTTTATTACTTTTCTACATAATATTTCATATATTACATATTTTTTTAGAACTATTCAAACACAACCTCAAAACATGGGGGTTAATCTATTTGTTATAATAGAAAATGGTGAAATTATTTCATATCAAGTATATAACTCCCCCAATCAATTTTTTAGACCAAATCTTCAAGATAATCTCATATTACTTCTTTTAGTGGAGTTTTATGATACTGAAATCCCTCAAGTTTGTTTTGACTTATCTTGGGTAATTTAGTAGACCAAATTTATGCTCAAATTAGAATAACTTATTTAAAACTATAGTTTTGTGGAATATAAATGTTGATACACTGAGAATGGTGTAATAAAAACTTAGATATTTTTGTGAAATATCACAATAAGGGGAAACTGATATGATATTGGTCAATTGGTTATAAAATTGATGAGATGGAAGTGACAAGATTATCAATGTTCTCATTTGTGGACTAGTTAGGGATAAGTGTTGTAAATTTTAATTAATATGGTGCTGGAACCTAAATCTAGTGATCATTACCTCAGAGTGGTAACACTCTAAAGTATGAACCTCCTATTCCTCTGTCAACTCTGATTTTTTTTTTCATATAAAGCTGTTTGTAATCATATTTGGAAAAAGTAACCCCAAATTCATGCATTGTTTATTCTATGAATAAGGTTCACAAATTGAATAATTTTAAAAGTGAAAACTCTTATCTTTCAACATTGGTCATTCTTGACATAGAAGGATAAGGCATAAAACATGAAATAAAATTAATTATCTCTCTCTCTATAACTATTTAAGAATTTAAATTATCTTTCCCTTATTGTATCTTTTATCTTTAGTTGTTCATCTACCAATCTCTATGATAGACTTCCATGTTTTAATTGAATGATAAATATCATTTATTTTAAGTGATCCTACTATGATTCTATTTTTACAAACATTCCCTGAAGGAGTCCTAAATCGAGTGAGGATAACCCATGAAATTCAGTTATATAAATTTGTTGAAAACTCAGCCTGCATCATGGATATGTTCCCCTATAGTGAAAGTATTACATGGATGTGTAGAAATAGTGAAACCTTGGAAGTCCACTGTGCAGAACCTCCTTCAACCATTTTTTATTTTAATTCCATTTTATCACCCTTCACGATGTAGTTAAGTGTAAACATTGTAGAAATCCTTCATATTTTTCTTTAATGTCTCCCATAGTTTAGTAGGATTTCACTACGATGCATCAAATTTCCTCTAATTTCTGATACAATTGTGTCTTTAGTACATTATATTAGATGAAAATTTAGTGGTAATATTATTATTTTGAGATGTAGTGGAAAAGGAATAGTGGTTGGAACCATAGAATAACCTTCATCTCATGGTTGGGCTCCCCAATTGTCTGAACAACACAAAATTATTCTTGTGTAGTGGTTATCAAAAATTTAGTTGAACTTGAGCATTGGCCATAGAAACTCCATGGTGCAGCAATGACATCTGTAGTGAAAAAGTGGTGGAAATGGAATGTTTTTGTAGTTTTTTTAGAAGATAAAATAGTAGAGGTATGATTGAAAATAGTTAGTATGATGACATGACTCAGTTCAAAATGACGGATTTTTTGTATGTGCTCAGTGCCTCAGGATACAAGTGCATTATATGTCGAATAATAAATGAGATTTCCTCATACCTTGAGTATATTTACCAAACATATGAATTTTAAAATGACCCATATTATCCACTTAGTAGAGACAAATATAAATAAAACTCAAGAGGACATTGAAATATGGATTATATGATTCTAAGGTTAAGGGATTATTGGAAATTGATTAAAATTTTAATCATTAGAAGAAGGTTAATATCTAAGTATTAGTCATGATAATGAATGTAAATATAATAACATTATCCTCTTAAAATAGTTACATCTTTTCACACATCCCCATTCATGGGTAAGTACCTAATCAAAATAATCACAATGAATGAGCTACCCCCATTTTTTTCATTTCCAATATTTTTAATGTTTTGAAAATTAATCTAGGATAAGTATAACATAAATAACCCAACCCCAAAAGATAAAAATCATTGTTCAAGTTATGGTTATTTTTTATCCTCAATAACTCAAGCCATATTTTCCCATTTTTTCAATTTTTTCAATTAGGAGGGGAAAACAATGAAATATAATGAAATAATGCATGGACCTTTTCCAAAACCCAATGTCACACCCCAAAAATATTCTATAAAACTATCATATCAGTTTTTTAATGAAATATATCTTCCCCCACCCAAGAACTTTTATCATTACGGAAAAAATTAGATTATGTTGTAGGAATGGATAAATCATCTTAAATTATGTCTATTACAATAAAATGATATTCAGGGTCTCTAAGGTCTAAAATTATGATAATTTTTAGGTAGGTATTAAGGATAATGGATCTACCAATGAAAAATTCCTCAATAAATTACAAATTTAATTAGTATAGTCATCATCTTGAAAAGTTTAAAATAAAATCATCTTATGTGACATGCCCCTAGTTCACTCAAAAACATTAGTAAGAATGATTGGAATGATTGGTTATTAAACTTCCTAGGAATAAGACCATTTAATTAAATAAAATCAATCATGAAAAATTTCATAACAATTAATTAATAAAAATGAACTTCTAAAAATCAAATCATGAATATTGGAAGAGAATTTTCAATAACATGTGAGTACAAAGAAAAAATATGATTTGTTGATTTCAAATTCCTATGGTTCACACTAATAATAAAATTACTCATTATAATTAGTCAATTAATATCTATTTTAAAATTAAAACATGTAATCGTGGGGTTTTTATCAATTATAATATTACTTAATAAAAAATTATGTTCGAATCTAAGTGAAACATGAATTTTTTTCTTATGTAAATTCTAGAAATATATTCTACCAAAACAAGGGAGAATAAGTAATGGTTAAAATTTAAATATTACTCCCATTTAATTTGAATCCCTCCTCATATATTGTTCCCTTTTTTTGAAATGAAATTTCTTGAACCTTTAATGTTAATGGACATAAGAATCTAATATTAATAGTTAATGGTTAAGTTTTTCTCTTGAATGTTAAAAAATAATTAAGGGTATTCACTCCATACACAAGTTACAAAATAGAAATAAAAATAAAAAAGAATTAATTTTTTTTGGAAATCTACCGAAATCACTTTGGTTATTTTCAATAAAATGGACCTTACCTTTAAATGTTAGGTGATTGAGGGTATGAATGAGGTTACCTGGTTTGGATTTAAAAAAGGGTGAAACAATTATTCTTTCTTATAGATTGTTTCTCTTTTTTTTCAAAATCCCACTTTACCCCTACTATGACTAACACATTATCAATATTTATAGTCCCAATCAATTGAATTTTGGACCTTATTGGATAATAAAATGGAATCTCACAAACAACCCAATCTTATTCACTCTTTTAGAATTATTTTTGAATAACTGTTTCCCCACTATATCTAGATATTTATTATACATTATATTATATCATTTTCTCTTATTCATATTATTTTTATAGTTTTAGATAATTTAAATCTTCTCTTACTCCAAGGATAGTAGTGTTCTAAACATGGTTCAACTCATACTCTCTCAAATCATCACTTTTCACGTCCATGTTTTTCATAACTCAATGAATATTGAATTTCACTACTTCTCCACCAAATCTCAATAACAACTATCAAATTTAGACAACAATCAGTTATCTTCCTATTTATATAAATGGTCTTCCCAAAATTATTAATCTCATATATTCATCCTTGTCTAACACCAAAACACCCTCTCTAATGTATAAATTTTCAATCTTGACAATATCATTCTCAAGTAGTCCTCAAGTAAGATTCACTATCGTGTCTACCAGTAGAATGTTGAATTTATCGGGTTTGTCACTCTTAACCATAAAATATTGAATTTCTAATATTACATAATATTTTAACATGAATCTAAATCACACAAACTAACACCAAACTCATTAGATCAAATTTAAATGGGAATAGAAGAACTACCTAGATCACATTGTTTCTTTTGTAGGCCCCATGTAACCAATGATAAATAACCACATACTAGTGGGATGGTTCCCAATTCATCAGTTTTCCTTTTATCTCATTAACTCATTAATAATGTTTTCATAGGTAGGTAGGTTTTCAATCACCTCAATAAATTGAATGTTGTTGTGCTATTTTTTGAACATCTCTAAGAACATTAACCTCTTCTCATATAATTTTGAGTTCCTTAATCTACCTAGAATGGTTTTTGTGGAAGATATGGTGGTGGAGATTCTTCTCAAACATATTTTTCAAATTATTTTCCAGTTCCCTTGTTATCTTTCCCTAGATTTCATACTTTTACTACTTATTCCTCAACCAAATTTATAGATTTTTAAGTAACTTACGATGTTTTATTCCCACTCCTCATGATTATGTATTTGATTTCACCATATCCTAGGACATATTTGTTACCTAGTAGAACTCACCTTGGCCTCTCTACCAATTGGTCAACTATCTATCAAACTTGGATCTCCATGTTTCTCATAGAAACATGTTGATTTATTGATTCACCCCTCAATTAATGGAAGGTTGTACCATGATTTTTAGAGTATGATTTAAAATTCTTCCGGGTAACTTCTATTGTAGTCATAAAACATTATAGGATATATTATAAAGAATGTACTTGACATATGACTATCGGCCCTTGATGTTGGGGATGAAAACCCAATTTTCTTGGATGGAAAACATGTCTTTGTGCTTGATTATGCTATAAATTATAGTGACTACTATGTCCTTCATACCTGCACACAATTTTATCAATTATAGCCTATTTAATTAACATATTTAAAATTCATAGCTGGAAAATATGGATTACCCCTACTTCATTGAGTTTTCTTTGACATCTCATTAAATTGTGTGGAAACCAAGAATTGTTCCACCATGTGACCTCCTTACACTACCTTCCCCTAGTCTAGTTTCCATTAGAAACTACTTTTACACATTTCATTCAATAATTAATAACTCTATTCTGGTGACTTCCTCATGTGGTAACCTCCAGTAACTACACAAGTACTTAAAAATTTCCCCATGAAAAACCTTTTTAAAACATTTGTAATAGAATCCACATTTTATTATTTTCATATAGACATTGTATTATCAAAACATTAAACAAATCCCATGAACTAAATAACTATTATTCATCTAATTTCTAAAAATTAATGGTACTTACGAACAGATTCATTGATTTAGATGGTGGGAAGCATCATGTCAATACTAATATTACCAAATCATCACAAGTTTAAATTGAGTGTGAAAGCTAGATTTTATTACATTAACATTACTTTTACTTAAATGAGACTGTGAATATGTGTATTCAGATGAAATCAGTTCTGAGATTTTTGAATTTGAATGTATCTCAAAATTCTAAAAAGGCTCCCAATTTCATAATTGGGGTCTTTATGTGGCAGCCTGATGATCTCTTTGAAATGGGTTCTCATTTTCATGATTATCATCCTTATTTTTAACTGTTTAAACATGATCATAGGAACACCGATATTGTGATGAATCATTATTTTTAAGGGTATATCATAGTCAAAATGTCTTTAACCTGTTAGATATTTCCTTGTATCACTTTCACTGCTCATTGAGAAAATTTTTGTACTACTCCCCAAATTTATTCTCACCCAGCCATGGTATCATCATATTATTGAATATTTAATTTTTCCACCTTATTTTATTGGTATACAAATAAAAAGGTGGGTATCCTTTTTTTACTTCATTATTATGTACTAATCATATTATAATTTGATCCTGAAACCACACCACAATAAGACAATCTTTAAAAAGATAAAAATTTGAGAAAATATAATATAAAATTAAAAAAACTATAGTATTTTCATAAATTGTTCCCTGAAAATAGTTATAGTTTCGACATTTCCCAAGGAAATCATTACTTATCTTGGAAAAAATCAAAATAAATTATTCATGAACTATACTAACTAATTTGATACCATAGTTTAGTTTATGATCTTGGTCAACCTATTGAGAACTATGTATAAATGAAAAAAAATATATTTTGGAAATATTTCAATAAAGGTAAAAGGACAGAATATTGATTGATTGGTTTTGAAATTTATGATATAGATTTTTTAGTCTTATCTAAGTTTTATTTTAAGAACTTTATATGAATAAGAGTTGTGAATTTTAATTTATATGGTTTCAAACCTACGTCATTTATTTAAGATATTTGGATATCTAAGGGAATATAATATTAAATGAGAAACTAGTATATATATATTATCATCAAGGGAATAGGATATATAGAATGAAAATTCTCTTGGTTCATGTGTTGTGGAGGAATGGTGCACTGTAGGTTATTACTTGGGAGAAAGGGGAGGAGATCTGTCCCCAAAACCTAGAGTTGTTTTGAGTTTTTCTTTATTGTGTTTGGTTTTTTCTGGATGATGTCATGTTTGGACCTTGTTGTTTTATCATATTTGATTATTCTAAATGTGTGATGTGTGATAAATCTTTTAAAATATGAAAAGGGGATGTCTTGGTTCCTGGTCAAGACACGTTATAACTTAACATGATTAAAAATGTGAAGGAGATTCAGTTCCACCCAAAGAGGATAATATCATTACATGGAAGATTAAATTCCATAATTCGAGTTGTTGGTGTAGTTTTTTTGGCTAGTTTTAGTGACTGTTGGATTGGTATGTGTTTTGTATGGGATGGTTGTATAGAAAGGTGGTAATTTTTGGCTATTCTCAGATGATGTGGTGTTTTTCATGTTGAGAGTAGGTGATGTGGTTGTGTGGTCATGTGGTTATGTGCGATGTTTTTTGGGTGTTTCTATTTGTATTGTTTCAATGGTAGAAGAATTTACAGTGTAACATGAACGATGATAGGTATCTCATGGGGTGGTTGTTTAGACCTCATTCTTATCTTCTATGTTTGGTTTTGATTATTTGGGGATGGAATCATTTTATAGGTATCTAATATTACAATAACTTCCTTCCTGACCTATTAATTTTCTATTTTGTGGTTAGAGAGTTCTTGAAGGAGGATGCAGGAGGTTCGGTGGATGTTGGAGTTGTATTAGTACAGTATGTGCTTCGATATGGTGATTGGATTCATGTCATGAGTATGTGGTTTATGTCTTGTAAATATATTGGGATCATGACATGCATGTTCTTAAGGGGTGGTTTAAAAAATGAGTTCACACCATGAAAGGTTAGTTCATGATGTGTATTGATTCAAACCAAAGTGACATAATTTTTTGTGCAAACCAAAGATAAGAGAGATTGATGGCTTAACTAGAATTCAATGCTTGATATTTTTTGACCCCATAGAATTCTCATCATGAATATTGAATTCACATTGTGAAATGGGTGAGTTACATGTTGTTAATAAACCTTGTTCATTTGATTTTTATCATTCTTTACATTACTCCCCTGTTTCTATGGATTGGAACTAGGAATTTTGGGAGGCCTTATATCTCTTCTCTACTTGCTTGATCCATGGGTTTTGGTAGTTAGAAATCAGTGATCTATAGTAATTTGTTACCTCTTCCCCAATTTTTACCTTTAATCTTCTTCTGATTTCACTAAGACATTCTATTTTTATCCATGTTTGTATGTTGGGATGCATTTTTGAAAACCGATTTGATAGTTTTAGGTTGTTCTTTTATTTTTTCGTGCAAATATGGGTTCTGGGAAATTTATTCTTCACCATGCAGTGCACAATTAGATATAAAATCTTCTTTGAGTTAGGGTATACTCATTCACACCCATTAACATGCTATGTGTGGGTATTTCATGGTTTTTCTTTCTATTGGGTGGATAGTAAGGATTTCATAATAAATAAAATACATTAGAATGTCAAAAAATTATGGGTATAGGGAGATGTCGTATGCTTTACAAATTTGATATATATATTATTGATGATATTATGCATTATTGTTTCCAATATTGAAAATAATGGTTGTCAAAATCCTTGTTTGAGTAGTATATGATATATTATGATACACCTAATGTGTTTTTGTGTTATCATAACCTAAATAAAATGTTAATAGACATATATTTTTTGAATAAATTGTTTCCATATGTAACCTTATTTGTGTGATAATACCCTTGACAAGTAAAGAAGTAATGTGGTGAAATAAATCGAATAAATGTAGATGTTGGGATGTGTGTTATTAAGTGTTCTTATCCTTGTTGTGTTTTATAGTACAATTTAGGTTTTTTTATTGATGGTGGAGATAAACTAGGATATGTGTTTTCTGATGTGGTGTGATGCGATGGTTGGTTGGAATGGACATGATATGGATAATTATGTGATGTGGTGTGAAATGGTTGTGGTGTGTTGTGGTGGTAATATGTGGTAGTTATGTGTGGTAGTGATGTATGGTTGTGTTGTGTGGTGGTGATGTATGATTATGTTGTTGAATGGTTTTTCATTGAGATGTGGTTGGGATGTGTAATGTGTGGTTTATATGGTGAGTTGGCTTCAGAGATGTGACATGACAAATATGGTGGATGCAAGGTATTGGGGAAATCATTGTGTGCATTGATCAAGTTGTCATGTGGAATGGTTTTGTTAGTTTATCAATTATCTGTAGAATAAATTATGATATTTTAATGAAATAATGTGTCTTGGTAAGTGAATAACTAATGGGATGATAGTTGATGTATGGAAAATTGCTAAAATGATTTGAACAAAACATGGGTTGTGTGAATGTGTATAAAGTGGAATATTAAATGAATGTTAGTGAAAACATGATATATCTAGAAAGTGGTGATGACTGTAATTGATTATGGGTATATGTGTGGCATTTCATGGTGTTGGTGTGGTGTTTTTCATATAGTGGTAGTAGTGGTTGTGACAGTTGGTGTGTTGTATGATGGTGTCAATGTTTATTCTACTATCGTAGTTGTTTTGAACCCATTTGTTGGGTTTTTCTGTTACCTTTATATTGATTATTTTTATGATATTTTTATATATTGACCAACCTATTTTGATAACATTATCAATATTTAAGGGTTATGGGGTCCAATTTTTTTCCCAAACAGACATGATGGTGGTGATACAAATGTATAGGAACCCCTCTTCCCCACTTTTCCTTCATTGGTGATGGCCTAAGTGTGTGTCAGAGAGTTGTGATTTGTTGGCCCTGGTGTCTTTGGGAATGATTTTTTTCAAGGACAAGGTGTTTTCAAGCAAGATTTTATGTGATGATAACTAATTATAGCATATATATATATAGAACTTATGAGTATGGGTTTAGTGGGGATTCATCATGAACCACATTAGATATGTTCTATATGTGATGTGGTGAAATGTGATATGCATGAATGTTATTGGAGAAAAAGATGTTTGGTATTTGGGAGTGAGAGTGAAAAATTAGTGGGGAAGTGGAAATAAGTTGCCTTTATTTTTTATTATTTTTATTCTATATTATTATAATGGATGTGTGATTTGGTGAGTGTGCCATGGTGAGGCTGGGTTTTGTTAGTCTACCTAATTAGGTTTTCATTGGTTCTACTAATTTTTCACTGGAGGATTATCATGATCTTTTCACAGGGGCACTTGATACCGTGGGATCATCCCAACTCTATATAGTGGTATGATAACTCTATGTATATAAAATGTTTTCCAGATCCCAAGTCAATTTTGGAGACTAAGCTAGATATTTCTAGATTATGTCGGACTTGATGTTGAGTTACTACCACAGAACTTGTCTTTCGGTACTTTACATTGGAGAATTTATTTTTATTGGTTCATTTCTATTAATGCATTGATGTATTGTTCGGGGATACCTATTATATTATTTTCTATATTTTTTGTGGTTTCTTATCCCATATTCTAGTATTATTTTATTATAAAAGGTAATACCTCCCATATATGTGAGATTTATATATCCTTAATGCCAGTCACCAACTAGGGGCCTACCAGAGATGAGTCTTAGGAGTTATTTTCTCTATATTTTCATTGATGTATCTTTAAGGGAGGGGTCATGAAAATTAATGGCATAAAAGTGGGATTACTAGCTTGAATCCTATTATATGTCACTTACACTATTATTCATCATGCTAGATTTTTATTTTACCCAAAAACTATCTCAGATCATAAACCCACTTCACCTTATGATTTACATCAATCATCCACCCAAAGAAAATACTTCCCACAATGAATCATTTCACAAAATATACCCCTAACATATTCACATCATGAATACAACATTAATGGTGAGAGTAATTCATACAGCTATAATCTATATTAGATTTATTTTACCCCTTTACAGTGTCCCATAAATGTATCCCAATGATACCTAATGTAAAAGTAAAAGAATAAAATGATAGAATACCTCAATAAAATGGTGTTACATTCTCCCCACCATTGGGAATTATATTTTTGGGAAGCTATAAAATAATGTTTCCCTCATATAATTTGTGACATTTCTCAAGAATCAACTATTCCCGTTCCCATGTTTCCACTTGAACATGGCCATTATTATATAAAACTCACCCCATTGAAGTAGATATCCCTCAAACTCTATTTCACTATTTCTCTAGAATACATAATAATTCCTGGATAAACGTTTCATCTGTGTCAAGAGTAAAATTATCCAAACTAATCACATCAATGGGATCCCGCGGATACATCTTCAGTTGAGAGACATGAAAAACATTATGAAAAATATTGAATCTCTGTGATAAGGATGGCTGATACATCACAACACCAATATATTCAACAACCATGAATGGCCCACCATACCATGGATCCAATTTATCTTTTTTCTCCATAGTATATAACCATGTCTCTATGGAACTTCAAAAATATGTGGCCAGTCATATAGAAGATAAGGGTCCGCAATGATCATCTACATATGATTTCAACCAGCTCTAAGTTGTATCCATTTATATCCAAATCATCTGAATCATCTTTTTATTCTAATGGAAAAGAATCACTATTGTTAATTATAACTCTCATGTTTCCATCCAAAATAGTGGGTAATGACAAGTACCACCATACAAATAGTCAAACAGGCTATATTTATGGTCTTATGATAGATACTATTATAAAATATTTCGACCAAAGGATTTTGACCCTCCCATAAGCTAACAAAATCCATTATATATGACTTTATAATATCATCCAATGTATGAATTATGAATTCTTACTACCAATCCATATGAAGATAATTTTTTATAATCATCGAAAATTGAGTTCCAAGAGTCTATTGTAATGATTTCTATAATTGAGTATTGAATCAAGGATCACAATTAGAGGGAATTTAAACTAGAACTTCATGTAACATGAAAACTTCTCAGATATAAAATTTTTCCCATGCCATGTACCATGTTGGACTCTTTGATAGGGAGAAAGTTTATTTTTTTAGTGAGTGAATCCAATATCACCTAAATAGCATCATGATTTCATAATGTTATTGGTAGACCTGGGACAATGTCCATTATAACTACTCTCACTTTCATACTGGTATAGTCATATATTAGAGAATACTATCCAATTAGTGATATTAATATTTTAATAAATGACATGTTATAAATTTCATAAAAAAACAAAAATATTAAATTTCATAGCTAGCCACAAGAAATAAGCATTCACTTCCTTGTACATATTTTTAATACCTATATAAAAATCCCATTTCAAATGGAAATATTCTTATAAAAGCTTCTCCTAGAAAGACTGAGAAAAAAAGACGATTCTAAAAGTGTAACAAATAGTTTTCAACCTCTTTCTAGATGTTAGAAGACACCCAACCATTTACGATTGATCTAATGGTGATATAATTAGGATTTATAACATGAACCATTTAAGAAAATTCCACCAATCCCAGAACAAGATTAATTGAAAAAAAATGCATAACCAATCTATTTTTCGTAGTCTAGATGCATGTTAGCAATGAAACTCATCAACTACCACTGGTCATAAGCTTCTCAAATCACTTACCTACATGATTTTCATCTCAACACCCCAGCTATAGAATTCCCATTATTGAGTGTCTATATAAATTAAAAATAAAACATATTGAGGAACTCCATCCTAATTTACGGCCTCAAAGTCAATTATTATTGACAAAATATGTAATTACTAATATAATTATTAGTAAAAAATATTAATATTTATCAAAATAGATAATTCTATATGTCTATAAAGAATGGAAAACTAAAGATAATTCCAGGGCATGTATAGGCTCTCACAGCTTCCTCAAACTATATGACAACACATGGTCTCCCTGCATGAGTACACAAGAAAGACCAGATCCAAATGCATCACAATATATCACATAGTCCGGACCTTGTTTCAGAATGATATGTATGGGTGAAAATATGAAACAATATTTCAGATAAAAATCATTCTGAATGTCCTCATTTCATATTAATGGAATACCTTTTATATTTAAATAAATCATTGGATAAGAAATAAATGATAATTCCCAAACAAAGTGATGATAATAGACAATTAATTTCAAAAAATTGAATACCTTAAAAACAATCTATATTGGTTTCCACTTAGAATACTATTCATACAATCGATGACCCTGTAATATATTCAATAATATTTCCAGATATCATTGTTTCTCATTCCTACTTTGATACTAGATCAAAATATCATAAAAAATTACCATGATAAAAGAATCACGGTACTGATTGAATATAATGTTAATTAAGGCCTTGAGAGCTGTAGGTGTGTTTATTACACCAATGGAAATGATAACATATTCATAATGTTTCTTATGGCACCAAAATACTATATTTGGAATATATTATTTCCAAAAATTGATTTTATTTTGTAACACCCCAATGTTTTTACAAAAATGTGACAATTTAAGATAACAAATATGACATGAAACAACGACACTAAATGAGCCATGAAATATAATTATACAAATATGAATATTATAACATAGTAATTAAATTTATAGGTGTGAATAATATTAACTTATTTATGAAATATATATAAATATAATAATCAATATAAATATAATAATCAATATAAATATTTTTCTATATTATTAGGAAATAAAATTTTAATTTTTAATAATGATATTTTAATCATTAAAAAATACATTTCTTTCAAATATGATTTTTATTTATTTTGAGTTATTAATATAATTGATTAGTTTAAATTTTAGAAAATATATTTAATAAAATAAAATTCATTTTTGGTCTCATCATATCAGAACTAACATAGGTTTAAATTTCAGGATTTTTATTAAATTATTGTTTTTTTAGTGAATAGTGAAAATTAATGATTTTCCAAATACTATTATTCTTTTCATTAAATAAATTAATTTAAATTCCCAATTATATTTTGGGTTTTAAAATTAAAGTTACATATTATCCATTTTATTTATAAATATATAATTAATTTCTTTTGGATTATAAATTTTCACGATTTGGGAATATGTATATTTTTGTGCTTAAAACACAGTTTTCTGAAAACTTTTTAAAGAAATTATGTTTATCCAGTTTAAATAATTAAACCAGACCCTAAAAAGGAATGATTTATATTAAATTTTAAAAAAATATATCTATCAATGTGAATTTAAATTCATATAATGATGATTTATATTCATAGAGTTAATATTAGATTATTCATTTCACAAAAAATCATTTTTCATGAAAACCCTACTTTTCATCACGCTTTATGGGATACTTTTAAAATGAAATTCTTACGAATATAGAGGTTTAATTTTTTAAAATTGATTCATATTTATATTCAGAATAATTAATATTATTCTCTACTTTGATCTTAATTTCTAGTCATAATGAATTGTAAAATAGAAGAAAAAAATCACCATGGTGAAAGGGTAAATTGGGTTAACCTAGGTTAAGAATAAGTGATAAGGCCCCCAATTTTCATCTTCAACATCATTAGATGATTTTACCTCTACCATTATCAACTTAGACATGATATTTATTTGTTAATGTGATACATATCCATGAATGTAACATATATTATATTTTAAGTAAATTAAAAGACAAACTTTTACTGTGTTTCTTTCAAATTTATCTTATATATTCACAAAGGGATAAAAATTAAGTTTTTAATGATTATTAAATTTTATTTTATTAATAATTAAATTATTTTATTTATTTAAATTTATTTATAACTTATAGTGATTATATAATTACCTTAAATTCTTATACAATGCTGAAACAATATTGATTCAATTAATAGAAAAATAAAATTAATAGTTTTAAAAATATTAAAAGTAGTATAATTTGAAATAGTTATTATGTTACATAAATTTTATTGATAAATATATGTTTTTTATATTTTTTAATTAAATTTATTTTGATTACATTTCTTTCATGTTTCTTTCAAATTCAAATTACATGAATTGTTCCAAAAATGACATTAATGTCATTTTAAAATAAATAATATTTTATTAAATGATTTAAAATCTCTAAAAGTATTATATTAATCCAATTCATTGGAATATGTTTAAAAATATTAATTATTTTCCACTAATGTACCAATTTTTCTTTTCTAATAGCTATATTGATGCATACTGAGTAAAAATACTTTATTATTATGCTAATTTCCAAAATGGGTTTAGAGTGTTTGAAACCAAAAGTAATGGGTGAAAATAACCTAAACTTGTAAAAATTTTATTTTATAATATTATTTAGAACCATAATCTCATTATATTAAAATTAAATATATTTTAAACCTTTTTTCATGAAAATTAGTTTATAATAATTTATTATTTTAGGAACTTCCAAAAGTTCCCCTCCCATCACTTATTAAAGGGAATCTATCCTTTTTAACACTTAAAAATCATTTTCATTCATCTAAGACATATCAAAATACATTCCTTAATTCCCATAACACTTAATTGGGGTATTTGTTTTTATTATCTAACCTTTATATTAATGCATTTTATGTAAAACTAAATAGGTTATCTAAATGAGAGGTATTGTTCTTAACTGATCATTTTTATTTTATTTCTTATTATACCTAATTAAAATATTTTTCTTCTTTTTATATATAATAAAATCCATATATATCATATAATTATATTTTATTATTCTAATATCAGATCCTACATCCATCCCATATTCCATTAATTGGTAAATGAAACCATCATTTGTCTGTACTGTGGATTATCACCTCGTGAACTGAAGTAATTAGTTTTCCAACATTTACACTCATGGATATTAAAATGATGGATTTAATGTATATATATGATATTTATGACATATTTAACATAATTTTAGATAATATACCACATATATTTTTGTAATTATATTTACTAAAAAGTTATAAAATCGTTCTTGCGTATGTGGACTACCATCTCTATAAAGTAAGGTGATTCATTTTTCATCACTGCATCACATGTATAGTAGATAAATGTTAATTTAAATAAATTAAATTTATTATATTATTAAAATTATAACAATATAAAATAATAATTTAATTATTTCAATTAAGAATTTTAAAAATAGAAACGTTACGCATTTGTCATTTGGGACTTATGATCTGAATATCATTAAAACATATAACGTGAACTTGAATGATTGAGTAACTGAGTATAACATGATAATAAATAAATTATATGGTTTAATAAGAATCAAAAAGGTTCTCAAAAAATTAAATAATTAAAACAATTATATTATTCATGAATATAAATAACATACATGATGATTTGGACACAAGGTAAGGGATATTAATTTTTTAAAAATAATTTTTAAAGTTTCCCTTTTAACTATTTTTCTTCCATGTACATGTTATTCTAAATGTTCAAATAAAAATTTTATTTATCATTCACTTGATATTAAAGTTCATTTTTTAAAATATTTTAATTTATTTATGACTTTTTTATAGTGGAATATTTTTATTGAATTATGTAAGGGAAACTTTACAATATAAACCTTATTTTAATGTTTTTAAAGATTTATTTTATTAATATTTCACTTCCATGTATGTATTCTTAACATTATTTTATTAATGTATATATATTGTCATAAATAAATTACAAGGGAAATATTATGTATCTTCTTAGTTTCTTTAAAAGGTCTTATGAATGAATCTTTTTATATATTTTATACATAATTTTTTTACAATCTTTACAGAAGAAAAAATGAATGTTCTATTTTAATGTATAGGGAGTCAATGGATTTTCCCACCACCACAACCATTATTTTATATTTTTATTTATAAAAAATATTTCATTATTCTTAAAATAAAACCCTCTTTAGATTTTTTTTAATTATTTTCAAAAGTGGTTTAAATTGAACGGACATTTTGATATATAGAAATATTTTTCTTATTGGGGTGTGAAATCTCTATAAACAACCATTTTTCATTGAGTTATTACCATTTTATCCCTAAAAAACTTAATCTCTATCTTTAATGTAATATAATTCTTCTAAATTCTATATATATTTATCTTACAAAAATACATATCTTATTCTCCATTCATTTTATAGGTTATTACATTCCTTATATTCATTTATCAAATGCCTTCTTTGAGAAATATATTTTGATTATGATATGAGGCAAGATTATAAAACCATTTTTATTTCCATTAGTAATTATTATATTTATTCCTTATGATTAAATACCTTCCCTAAAAACATAAGAACATACATGTTAGGAATGGTACACCTAGATTTCACTCTAATGTGTTGGGTAAGGATTTTTTCTAATGAGATATTATGTATAAGATTAAGGAGTAAACCTAATCAACTATGGGTATTTTTCCACTGCGTGAAGTTGTCTTAGCAGATACCCTTGACTTATACTCATGTCATGTTTCATGATTCATGTTTCTTTAATTATTCATATGTTTCCATCATCTTATTAGATCATATTCTATATGTTATGTTATCATGTCATCACTCATGAGCCCTCTCTTTTATGATTTAATGTTATCCATCATTAGCATATTATGATACCATTTTTTGTAAGTGTCTACAAACTAATAGTTTTTTTACATCTTTTTATATGTCTATTACTAATATTTTTTCTGATACCATGTTTTCAAATGGTTCTCGTATGGTTTTTTTGGACGAGTAAGAACAAGGATGAGGCTATGATGAAAGTTATGAAGATATCCCATGAATGTAAAACTATTTATATCATAAATGTTTTTTTGAAAAATTTGATACTATGTGGAAGTTTCCAATTTAAGATATAATATTCATTATTTATGGTTGATGTATTAATTATCTAGAACTCTAAACCAAAAAAATATTCATGAATGAAAGAAAATGTAATCTCATCTAAAGACACAAAATTATGTAATGTTTAAGTATGGTCCTTATATTTAGTGTCATAGAAGGGTTTATAAAACGCTGGAGGGTAGGATTCATCCATGAGAGGATATATTAAGTGTTATTGATAAATTAATGGGTCAATAATTTTAAGTTTGATGATAATTTCAAAGGCTTAGACACTCCTTTTTTATGTTTTAAGTTATGTTATTTTAAAGTTATTAATGAAATTTCGGTAAAACATTTATTAGGTTGAGGTATATATAACCCTTAGGTTTTAACATGAATCATTCTTTGAGGATGAATCCATTTAAATTTTATTGAAATATGATAAATGGTATTGATTAACTTTTGGGGTTATATGATCTTTAACATTGAGTTAATTATGGGTTATTACAATTTTGGAACATATGATTTAGCTAAACATGAGATAGCAAACAGATTTGGTGACTATGTGAATAATGTTATTTTTGAATAAGATCATTATGTTGGGGAACATTATATGTAATTTTTTGGAATAAATTATTAATTATATTTTTGAATAATATATGATTTTTATGTGTATTTATGTAGATTCAGGTCAATTGGATAAATATTTATCATATCTTTGAGATTATATGACATTTTAGAACTAAGGTGTGCAATGAAAGTTAGTGGGTTAGGGATTTAAAAAATTTAATCATCACCAAAATGAAAATTTATCATGTCTAGTGATTCAATCTATATTAAAGGTCCAATGAAATCATTTTAATTTGTTAAAAATAAAATTTAATCATGAATGATTACCTTGTTCGAATCAGCGACGTGTTCAAATACAAATTATCACCAATGAAAATTTCTAATAGGTACCATGTATGACTCCCCATAGAACATACACACATGATATAAGAGTTTATGAAAACACTAATCGTTGAAGTTTATGTTCTAGAACGAAGCTACGAAAATTCCTTCGATGTCAGGATTATCACCAAAATCTCATTCATTTGATTCACAATGATGATTAAAGATTGAATTACCTAGGGGGATTTCTCTCTCTAGTATTTGATAAGGAGGATGCAGGATCTCTCAAATTCATGGGTTTGAATAGTAACATGAAAATGATCTCCACTTTGAATATATATAAGAGGTTAAACACCCAAAAAGGGTTCCTGACCCCCACATATAAGCACCCGCTAAATATGAAGTAAATGACATGTTATGACAAAATAATGCTTTCATAATCTCATTTTTTTCTTCACTTATTTATAATATATAATAAATATATTATCTAACAATCATGAGTTATTAACTCAACACATAATTCATTTAATATTAAATGATTCTTGAATATAAAATAATATTTTTTCATAGAATATTTTCACGTGTATTCTCTTAATACCTTATGAATTATTTGAATGAATAAATTCTAAATAATTATTATATACTCTTATAATATTGAATTTATTTATTTATTGGTGATCATTTATTATGATACATATCTTAGAAACCTTTTTGGGTCCCACAATATCCTATATTCCTATTCACTAATGTAGGGAAACGTTTTGATTATGGTATTATTCTACCCTTTTAAGCCCCTATCTCGATAGTAGTTAATACTATTCATAAAACAAGAGTGGATTCTAGAAATACTTAAAGGTAGATATGGAGATAATCAATATTCATAGTAATTAAAAACTAACACATGAACACACATAATGTAATATAATCCCTTTGTATCACGATATCTCATAAAGCGGGATGCAGAACTTGCGACATCATCCATTCTTGCTTTATTATTCATTTATCTAACTGGATAGACCTACATTTTTCTTCCATGGCCATGGATTTAATGAAGGTACTTCCATCCTGATCAACTAGTCCCGATATATCACTTTATCAACATGAAAGTGACCAATTCTATCTTAATCATTCATCTAATATCGTACCACCAAGACATGCCCAACGCAAGCTACCTCTCCCTGAATTAAATGTCATGGTTTTTCCTCATAGCCAAGAATGTAATCAAATGGAACACATTGATAATGATCTCAATTATAGTGACCAATTCACATGTTCATAGATAGGAACAACTAAAGACATCTAAAACACGTGGTGTTCTAATTGGTAGGCCAGTTCTCATGATCTCATCTACATGAGATCACCAAGTGAAAAATTCATGATAAGATGTCTTGATGGTTATAACCCCCATCACTAGATAGTCAAACATCACATGTGTCCATTATCTATGATGTAACTTTACCATAAGAAATATTTTCACGATTATTTTCATGGTATCTCTAGGTTCTCATTATATCCTGGGAACTGCAATAAACATTTTATATGACATATAATCTATAGAAATTATCATATAAATAGTGAAACCAAAAATATCAACACTATTATGTGAATTATACTTCATTAATAAATCATTATATATAGTATATGTTAATTGAAAAGTATTGTTTATGTTAGTTATAGAGAACCCACTATTAAAATACTCCCACATTCACTAGATCCATCTTGTTAGAGAACCCAAATAGCTCTCACATGATGAGATAAATCTTTATATGAGGTAAGTATTTAATAATTGGGAAACAATTTCTCTAATACATGGTTATTATTTCATTTTTTTACTTCACCACATTAAGTAAGTCTCCTCAAGAGATGATGTCCCCATGTGTACTCCTTTTCTACACTATCAAAACCTGAAATCATAACTAGTTTTAGAAGTAGGATTATAAGAATTTAAATTATGAAAAAACAATACTTTCCTTGTGTGATTTGAATATCTAGAAGAAATCATTGTGTTTTATAAACATTTTATCAAGATTCCTCATAAGCCACAATGAACTTGGTATTTATAGAAATGCATAATACTATCTTGAATGAACTTATGCTATACTTTAAATTAGCATAAATATGATATTATATCATATTGATCTATAGAAATACTAGTTTTTATCCCCTTATAACCATTATCCTTTCCAATCCACATACTAGGTACATATCCTCTATACTACTTCAAGTACAATTTGATAGCTCTGACAGCTTAACTTTTAGTTTCCTAGGAAATTTTTGATAGTTACCTACCATAAAATATTTTTTATGAATATGAAATTTAGTATATAGAATGGAAAATTTTATTTACCCATAAAAGAGTAATCTATTATTAAATTCATCATATTAATGTTTTCTTATGTCCCATACATTTATTCTTATAGAGATATATTCCATTTGAAATTGGTTGAAATTTTCTCTTAAATTGTTCCAAAAATTATTTTTTTATACCTTGTCAGTATATGTACTTTGAATTCACCTATAAAACCAATCATATTTACCTCATTAGATCTAGTTCCATAAAATTTAGGTTCATACTTTAATTCAGTATATTTAATGCTACTTGAATTATTGCCTTAACTAACTGTAATACCAATAATTAATTTACAAATTCTGTCAAACATATTTTCCTTAGAAAACTACAGTTCTCCCATTATCCTCTTGTAGACATTGGGAAAAAAATTATTCCAAGTGATTGTTTTTTTACCTTGTATCTTACTTCAATAAAAAATTGTATTTTAGTAACATAAATCCCTTATTGGATTTCTATGGTGTCACTAATCCTTTCTAGTTGAGTCATATAGATGGCTTCCAAGATTGGTAGTCCTGAAATCCAATACCCAATTTAATGATCATATAATTTATCAATGAATAATATGATTCTAATGGATTTTGACATAATTACATGGTATTTCCAATCGATCCTAATTGGGACTATTCTTATACCACCCATTTATAGTCTCACATGAATGCCCATCACAATATTCAAAATAATAAGCCCTATGTACTTTGATACCTAGAATACATTATTGAATTTTATTTGTACTAATAAATATTAGCTTGCTTCATTTTGATGCTTAATTTTAGGATTAATTATTCTCATAGAATAATGTGTCACCATCTACCGTGAAGGTAAAACTATGTCTATGTTTTCATACTTCTTATGTAGTATGTTTCTCTGATAAATTCCTTTTCCACATTATCCTACAGAACATGTTCATATTCTAATTTTTTTCATCTCCAAAATTTACTAAATCCAAGTCAAACTTTCTCCCACAATAACTAATAGATATGTTCAAACTATCATAGAAATATAGTATATTAATTTAATATCCCTTTCCTAACATAGATATTTCTTTAACATCCCTTGAAACCTTTAGTATAATACTATATATGAAAATTGTGTTTAACTTGATGCATGTTTTTCATATCCTTAACAAAAACTTCACATAAAAACTCATGTTATTATGACATAATCGATTTTCATCATACTTTAACTCATATGATATCTGTTTTTCATGATATATATCATGTGGTTATGGGATAAATCAATTATATTTTAAGTATGTATGTAAATATAATAAAAGTTTCCACAATGTATAAAAGTCTCAGCATTGATTCTCCTTGTACTTACTTCATGGATATGATATGTATTTGGAAATGTACATTTAGGAATCAATCCACTCTACATTTTATTGATAAATATTAAATTAAATGTCTCGTCATTAATCCTCCTTAGTAACATCATAACTCTAATATACATTGAGTAATTTTCATTTTGGAATTACTTCATGTAACAATTTAATGATTGATAAATTCAGGGTAATGATTGTCTTTGGAAGACGAGCTCAATGAAACTCATATCTTCGAACTATGCATGTATCTTACTTCACTATTAAATCCTTAAAACACTTAAAAGAATAATATGATGTATATTTACCCATAGATTATCCATATAATTGTTTAAACCCTCTATTTTATTGAACCATCGAAGTCATCAATACAAGATTCAGAATAATTGTTTTTTGTAGTATTCTAGTGGAAAATATCTTTGAAACCTATCTTCATAATCTATTATATTAATATTACCCTACTCAAAGTGTTTCAAGCTAGGAATTTGAGTATAAAACAGCATTAACTCTTGTTTACTTGAACTATTGAGTGAAGTCCCTACTTTTTAAAAAACTAACATGATATACACAATGAATTACCTCTAATGAAATAAACAAGATAGATATAATACTTATTTCCTACCATATTAAGTTATGTTGTCGTATCTTTATCATAATAACTTCCCAAAAGTAAGAGGAACCCTCATTTAGGGCTAACAAGCCCCTCATACACCAATTGTTTTCAAATTTGAATGATGGAAGGTGTTAGGACTTCATATTTCATTGAGGGTTTTTTTTATTTCACAATAAATGAAATAATTTTCTCTGAGATATGTACATACTATGTGATCACACACACAGCTGATAATGAAATAAATATAATAACATTTATCTTGTCTTAGATTGATTTAATCAATGCTTTTTTATGTTTATTATTTTATGAGATTGCCTAATCTAGAAAAAATGAAAAAACATAAAAATAATAAACAATAAATAAATTATAAAAACTACTCAAATGATTAAGATCATTTTTTATTGGTTGTTCCATTTAAACTCAATGAATCAAATGTGACCTTGGGGTATAATACCTAAGTCAATATTGAATCATACCACAACTCACCCCTAGTCCAGTGTTTTCACGTCTCATCTAGATTACTGACTCATATTTGCATAGTCCACATCTTATAACTTCATCATACATTTATACTTATTTCTGGGTGATGGGTCTCAATATGTTCAAAATACATATAGACAAACTAATGGATATGAAGACCCATATACAAAACAAGTAAAAAATAATATGTGAATCCAATCTATAAATAAATAATTATTACATACATAATGCATAGTGGTAATAATATATTACATATAATTAAACCTAGAAAAAGAAATTTGTTCACAACTTAGGACCAGATAGTAGATAGAATAAATTCATGATAAAAATAAAATTTTATAAATTTAAGTTCAAGGTAATTTAAATTAAATTAATTTTTTTATTAAAATTCAAAAAAAAAATATTCTATTCAGTCCTTTAATTAATTTAGTTTTTTTATCCAGAATTAAATTATTATTTTTTATGAATATTAAAATATTGTTTTAATAAAAAAATTAATAGATTAATTTTATATTAAATTAAAAGGTTTCTATGGGCCCCAAAAACCACTCAGGCCCAATTCTGGGTTAGGTCAAACCTACCCATGTCTATATCAGGTCTAGTTGTCCCATGAAGGGATATTCTATTTCTGGAAGACACATTGTAACTCATTCAAGGTCTGAAAAACTCACTCTGACCCATTAAAAATTTGGTATAGCTGACTGGAGGCCAAGAGGGAGTCCAATCAGTTAGGGGATACTGCATCAGATGTAGGAGGTTCATCCAGTATGACTGAACATGGTAGCGGGTCTCTGACAACTCATATGAGGAAAGCATCCAAGAGGGAGGTCACCATGGGGGGATGCTTAGAGAGTTGTTTTTACATGGGTTCACTAAGGTGGCATGATGATAGTAGACCAGTGGATGGGTGGCTATAACAATACCAGGATTTCTCGCGAGATGAGGTGATTGGTGGGTGGAAATCGACAGAAGTGGCATCAATCATCTTCAGTTAGGGGGATAGGTGGTCACATCTAGCTTTAGTGAGGTAGAACAGTGGTATCTATATGGGGTGGTGGACACAACATGGAGGTGTCCAAGCGGAAAGGTTGTCTTCCCAAATAAAAAACCCTTATTATAAAAATATTCAAAAGGATAAAACCATGGTTGTCCAGCCAATGACAATATTTAATTGATGTTTTTACTGACAAAAAGTCATGCTTCCCCCACATTTCCTTTAGCCTTTATGATTTTCAAAATTCCACTTATGAATTTGAAAAATTATTATTAAAATTTTCCTTTTTAATGAAAAAGAAACACCCTCATTGAAGGTGATGGATCACTGAAAATTTTTCTTATCAGTAAAATTCCAACCAAAATGTTACATAAAAAATTTGGACCATAACAATTTTATGTAAAATAAAAATATGAACACAAACACAGACACACACACACCCACACACACATATATATACTTTCCCTCCATTTTAATACCAAAAAAGAAACCACAAAGAGTTTGTATTAATTTTTTTAATGAACATATCTTGGCCATCCGAGATTAGATCGATGAACAAACAAATTCATTAGGACTAAAAAAATACCTATACTTAATTTCAGGAATATTTTTTTCTTGGTTTAGAAAATTCATGATCATACTATGATACAAATTGTTTGAAATGGAGTGCATAGGGAAATTATGTGGGCATGGGATTTAAAATTTTTCTTCATTGGAGTGAAAAATCATTATTTTCTGTGACAATACAAGCCTCAAAAAATGCCTGAGAATCTCATGAAATTTATTTTAAAAAGTTAATCATTAATTATAACCTCATTTGAATCAGTATGATATTCGACTGTAGCTCATTTTTTGTTTTCGTTGCTCGAAGGATATGAGGTTGAACCCCTCTAGATCATCCACACATGATTTGAGAGTCCGTGTGAATGTCAGTCATCGAATTATGGGTGCTATAAAATATCTTCAATGAATAATTTGATGTCATGATGATCACCATGATCTCTTTCCTTTGATCCAAGATGGTGATCTAAGATCAACCTCCTTGAATATAACCTGTGCTCTCTAGGATGTGGGAAAGAGGAGAGATGAGCTCTCTAATTCATTGGTATAAATATTACCATGAAAATGGGCTCCTATTTGCTTATATATCAGTGGTTAAACACCCAAAAATGGTTCCCCAACCCCTGTATATAAAATTATTTCTAAATAATCAGTAAATGACACGTTATGATGAAGTAAATATGTCAAAATATAAATTATATTTTTATCACATAATGATAATATGTAATAAATATATTACATAATATAATAATGTAATTAAATCAAATTTTAATTTCCATAGTGGTAAATGAACCTGGAATACAAAATAATAAATTTTCATATAATATTTTTCTTTGTATTCACTTAATCACTTGTAAATACTTTTAATAAAAAAATTATACTCAGTTATTATATACATGAATTATAATGAATTTATTTATATTTTTGTGATGTTGTATTATCAGGCATATCTCAGACCCCATGGTGGGGCCCACCATATATTATATCATTATTCATAATAATTGGGAATACTTTTTAATACACTTTCATATGTGACCCATTGGGTCCTTATCTTTATATTAGTTAATATTATTCACTGAACAATATATTAGTCTAGAAACCCACAAGGCCCCTAAATAGATAAGGAATATTTGAAGCAATGAAAACCTTTCTTGTGAACACACGCCATGTGATATCATCTAATTGTCTCATGATAAATCATAATGAGAGATGCACAAACTCTATCATCATCCATGATTTATTTATTATTGATTCATCTAGCTGTATGAACATACCTTATTTTACCATGGCCATGGATTTAATAATGGTACTTTCATCCTGACAAACTAGGCCTAGGTTATCACTTCCACTAATCAGAATAGAAAAATTCTATCTTTATTATTCAACCAATGTCATGCCACCAAAGGCGCACCCTAAAAAATCTACCTCTCCTTGAATTCAATGCAATTTTTTTCATTTCATCAATGTATGTGATTAGATGGTATGAATTGATAATGATATCATGTTTGGAGACCAATACACATGTTCATAGACAGGAACAACCAATGATAACTAAAACATGTGGTCTTCCTGTTATTGGGCCAGTCCTCACGATCTCTCCTACCTGAGACCAGAAAGTGTGAACTTTAAAAGAACAACCCCTCATTCTTATGAGTCCCGAACACCTCATTGTAAAAAATAATTTATTTCTAGTTTGTATGATGCATATAGACCATTGTATATATGTTAAAGATTATGATCATTGTAGAGACCCGAAGATTGACGTACATGAATATTACATTACTTTTGCAGAATACTTAATACATAACAAAAATAGACACACAAGGACCGTAATAGTTTAGTGTCTTTGGAAACTCGGAATAAAATTTCATAATCATGGTGAAAGATTTTCAACATCTCCCATAAAGATCTTACCCTTTTGTTTCTTACCTAAAACCTTTCTTTATATCCTGGGGAAAACATAAAAAGGGTGAGCTCAAATGATCAGTAAGGGTAAGCATGGATAAAATAAAACATACTATATACATTTGAACTTAAAAACATGAACATAATGTTTAAACATCAAAAGCTTGAGCAATGACATAAAACATGGAAGTACGTAAGGCATAGATCATAAAGAAACATTAAGAATGATAAAAAAGCATGGGAATAAAACATGTAATTGTGGAATCCATTAAACACCTGTAATGATTTCCATAGTAGCCAAGGAATTGCTGCCAAGACCATCTTAGTGGACAAAGTCCCATTCTAAATCGAGTTCACTCCTCGTTTCAGTCCTGTAACACTGAACCAGATTAACTTTCCTTTCCAGCTATGTCTATCTCATGAGATATAAAATATTTACCCAGTGCATTGGAGGGAGATATAGGTCCCACCAATCTCATAATCATACCATTGTTATGTGTGCCACAAATCATAAACCATACATCATAGCATAACCCATGTAATAAAAATGGGAATCTTAAACATCGCGACATCATAATACAATTCATATAAGATAAAGGAATTCATAAAAATAATTCCATCACAACATAATCAAATAAATTTAATAATAGGGATAAAAACATAACCCTTTATTATCTTAGATGGAAAATAATTTTGATAAAACACTTGAACTCCATTCTTAAGGAAAATATCCTTTCTACTTCAAAAACAATTTTCCTTTCTTAATATGTCATACAATTCTAAACTAAAAGAAGTTGATTAAAAATAAACTTGAAAACTTGTAAAGTAAGATTCTTGGAAATATTGTTTCAAAAATCCATTCATTCCGTATAAGTTAAAAAAACATTCTTCTCGTACTTTTGTCGGAAAAGTCAAAAGGTACCTCGTACGAAAAACAACAAAAGATTCCTTTCATATATTTTACTAAAAACTCACCGATGGTTAAAATTGGATTTAAACAATTGTAGTTGTATGGAAATAAAATAACATATTGAGAAAACATGGATGTGGATGATAAAATACACCCCAGTAAATACCAAAGTATAAACAATCTCGGATAAAAATGAGATTGTGATATTTTCCCTTACCTTAGGTCCGATTTACTTCGTAAGTGTCAAAAAATCCCGTATAATGATTTAAATAATGTCATTGAATTATTCCAGAATCATAATCATTGTTATGACATCATATATGGTTCACTTATGACTTTATATTACCCATTCTTTTGTAAATTCCATGTTAAAGAGCGTTTTTGTGTAAAATCGTTTCATTTGTCGTCAGTGTTTTGACTTGTAATTATTCATATGATTACTTAGATCATGATTACTTAATTCCAGAATATAAAACATTATTTATATATAATATATATTCAGAATATAAATATATACAATAGATCATTAAATGGAAAGAAATACACCGTTCATGGAGACGGTAGGCCGTACGTACGCATGAACATTGTTTTCATTTCCTTATTGAGTTGAATGGAATTAAGTAGATGAAATAAATATATATACACATAAATTCAGTATCATTATTATTTCATATATTTCATGATTACTTATTATATATAATTTATAATTGTTCATGAATGGTTAACGTGGAGAATGAATCTCATCGCGTCGTGGAGACGGTATTCCGTACGTACGCACGAGCGATGATATCATTATCATGATCGTGGAATTGTATTGGAGTGTATTTATAATATTTCAGAATCAATATCACTTTACAATAATCATATATAGCTATTATTTGCACCATTATACCCATCCAAGTAAGGTGGTGGTGGAAAATAGATTACACCACGGCATGGAGACGGTATTCCGTACGTACGCACGCGCGGTGATTTCATTTTCCGTAGGATGGATAGATGGTTAAATAGGTTTGTTTCATACATATAATAATATATCAGTATATTAGGGATACTTATGTTATTACTTCATAATGAAACAACCTAATAAGAAGAAGTGGAAGAAGAAATAAAGTTGAAAGAATCGGTAATGGACATTGCCTCTTCTTTGAAGCGCCTCTTTGAGTCCTCCTCTTAGGGCACTAAAATTGGTCTTTGAAGAAGACCAAGACCTCTAGGATATTTATAGGGAAGTGGAGAAGAGAATTTGGCAGGGTTTGTCTGAGCTTTAAGGCTCAAAGTGGTGTGAGGAAGGGAGGGAGGAGGTGCCCTTTTATAAGGGAGGAGAGGGGCACCTTTGGAATAACTAAAAATATTATTTTATTATAAAGTCATATTCAGTTTTAAATAGCTCCAAATTGTTTTATTTCGAAGCTAAAGTGGGTATGGGTAGCAATCCTCTCATCCAATATAATTTAGACAATTTTAGGTTCCTATTTTAACCATATCATTTATATTTAACTTTAAGTTAGATAATTTTACTTTTACCGTGTCTTTTTGTGTTCTTACACTATAAGGTTAATAAACTTACTATAACAAGCCAAACGAACCCCAAGTTGTTTATTATTAATATATATAACCTTATCTATGTAATTTGGCCTAACATTAGATTTTTAGGAATAAAATAACAATTAATAATATAATATTTGTTTTCAAAACTATTTTATGTCAATTTTGACACTATTTAGTAATTGATTTTTGTGAAAATCATAACAGAATGATTAGTTCAAAACAAGTTAATTAAATCAATACTAACATGTCATATTAACCTAGAAAATAAGTGGAATGCATAAAAAGTCTAAAATTACATTTATTTGGATATTTATAACATCAATTATGTCAATATTTCATTAATAAAATAATTACTGCATCATCATTGTGTCATAAATAAATTAAAATATTTAATGTCTAAAAATTAAAAATTAAATATCATTACGTAGGAAATCGTTTTATATTTCTAATGAATATTTATAGTCTAATTTATATTATGTATAACCCTATATTAAAAATGATTTACTTATTAAACTTTGATTTTAACTATTTTAACCCTTCTTTGAATAAATTAATAATAAATGTCCTAATCTAATCCAAGTGGGTCTAAATGGTCATATGTTATTCCTAAGGTTGTTTTTGGTCGAACTAAACTTATCCAATAGAATTAAGACATGTGTTAGGGTCATAATAATATCATTTTTACCCTTAATTACCCTATTTACTTTTAACCGTGGTAAAAAAAAGAAAAAAGATACTATTCACCAAAAATTATTTTCATCTCATTGAACCACATTTTACTTAATGACATCAACTGTGTCTCTCAGATTTTTGAAATTCCACTCACAGAAGTGGTAAAATTATGTTTTATGAAAAATTCAGTTTTTTTAACTACCACTTAATGGTTTCACTATTCATCAAAAAATGAAAGTTTCCAGAAAAATACCAAAAATTAGGCCTAAGATATATTTGATTTTATGAATTCAAAAATTATGTCTATTTTATCAAATTCAAAACATTTCACCTACATTAACTAATTTAAAGATTAATTACCATAGTGAAAACAAATAGCGTGTTTTTAAGAGATAATAACTACCAAAAGATTGACACTTGTTTATTACTGGTTTAAAGGTGAAATTACATCCAATGACCAACATTGTATTAAATTGTTAAAATAGATTCTAAATATACTTTAAAACCACTCAAATTAATAATTTATCACTATTAATTATTTCGATTAAAAAAAGTTGTTTTTAATTAAAATTTAGTAATTTTCACTATTCATCAGAATATGAAATTTATCCAAAAAGTACCAAAATTTCACCCTAATCTAATTTCGATATTCCAAATCCAAAAATGAAGTCCATTTTGAAATATAAAATTTACAAAATTTCAAAAAGTGTTTATTACTATTCATAATAGCTAGTTTTAATAATATTTTAATAGCATATCGTTGTTTAGTGATACTCGGTATTGCGTACTACAAACGCTATCGATGAAGGCCGCGATTGCGTGTAATGCAAGGCAAGTCAAGGATGTGTGTTGTGCAAGCTCCTTTTGGTGTAGTGTACAACACAAGTCATTAATGAAATTAAAAATAATATTTTTCACAAAATCTCGGGGTGTTACAATCATGGTATCTCTAGGTTCTCATTATAGCATGGTAACTGTTATAGACTTTTAATACAACATGTAATCTAATGAAATTACCATATAAATAGTGGATTCTAAAATATCAACACAATTATGGAAAGTGTAATTCATGAACAACTCACTGTATGCATGATTTAGTAATTGAAAATCACTTCTTATGTTGGTTTTTGAGACTCACGATTACAACATAACTGTTGAATATACATTTTGGTATGAGACTTTAAGAGTGACTGGTGTTATTGAGAGAAAAATGATAAATTTATCTTGAAAGAATATGTAATAAAACAATTCTAATAATTTGGGAAAACTATTATTCTTGAATATTATAAATAATTTTACGGTTAATTATATATTTTTGGAATGATCTATGTTTAAATTGGGTGTTATTATTGAGGAATTAGAGATTAATGTTCTATTTCTTCATATGATGTATTATTCATTTTTAGAGTTATATTATTCTAACCATTTTTGTTTTTCTAAATATCTATAGATAAGAAAATATATTTTTATACTTTTTTTATTATATGATCTATTATAAGTTGATTTTAGTGCTCTATGAACAAAAAAATCACATGAATGTTAATTGTTTGGAGAAAAAGATGAAAATATTGTGAAAATTGATTAAAGGATGAAATTACACTTATCAAAAATGTATTTTTTTCCATATGTTCGTCATCTATACTATTATGTAATTTTACAACTCAATGAAAATGTATTTTTGAAAAAAAGTTTCCTATTACCTTCATTTCTGATGAATCGATGGACTTTTTCAAAACTCATCAGTTTGTGGTTTCATAGTCATTAACATTATCTTGATCATTCAATTTTTGTGGTTAATTTTCTCTATCTTCCTCCATAATTATTTGGACATTATGTTTTTCTCAATGTCCATATTTTCACTTCCCACTAAAGTTCTCCTATTTGAAAATCTAGTTATACCTTATTCAAATGACATTTGATTCTCATTCTCTCTTTTAATAAAGTCTTATTAACCTTTTTTGTAATGTGGGTTTCTAGGAAATGTATTTCTATATTTCAAACCATTGTTTATTGATTTAGACTTTAAATTGAAAGGATTCAATTTATTAAAGTGGAATAATGTTACACATAGATTTATTTAAAAAAACATAGAGCTATATTTGATACCATATATTCCATGTCACAACAAGAATAAATAAACCATTTTTGATGCTCAAAATAATTAATTACACATTTTCAATGGAGAAAAAATATCCTACATATCAAGAAATTGGTGAAAGATGTTTTATGTCATCTTCTTCAACCTCTTAGTATTGGAGTTTCATCTTTGTGAATAATGGAACCCTAAATGCATGAGCTTAATCATACTAGAACTCCCTAAAGCCTCCTTGTTGATTGAGGATGGCTCATTGATGGAGTCACGGTGTTGCACACTTTCTTATAGTGATTAGTCAAGAAATCCAGTCTGCATGCATGATTTTTCTTGTATTATATCTTATCACATGTATAATTTTGCATGAATCATGTTTTCATAAGAATATCAATCCATAAGATGGACCACATACACCATCATGATCAGTCATGAAGGGAGTTTCAGTGGTTCGAATATGGAACTGATATTGCAGAACTGTATCATGAGCCTCCTCACACAAAAAACCTAATGTTCATATTCAAAGCATCTAGTATATTGAATGTGATGCAGACTTCACAAGCATTGAATATGAATATTATTACATTACTTGCATCCTCCATGTATATGAACGTTTTAGTGAATATGGTCCAGCAAAAGCATCATTAAATGACGCCCATAGTTCATGATGACCAATTGGGGAGGTCTTTTCATGTTTGAGGCTGCATCATGCGATGTAGAGGAGCGCCACACCATCTTCACCAAGTGCAAGGATGAACATCAGGGGAATATCCTCGCAAAGAAGAACATGTAGTTGAATCTAAAAACAAAGCATGCAGTAATAATAATTCCTCCTTTGTGCTTGGAAGAAGAATCCATTGTATATATAAGATTGTTTCAAGAGTAGTTTTTGTGTGACAAATCTCCACAACGGATGCATGGAACACCCGAAGTGGATTACACGATGGTGTGAAACAATCATGAGGTTATGCGACCACACAAATCCTAGAGTATGAAAGAGGGATTCCATGAATTTGTTTCATCTCATGAGGAGTTTGATCATCCAAATTCTGCTTTCTGAGAAGATGTGTCACGAGCCATCCCAGTTCGACCCTGAATTGGTCACCCGAGCTGGTCCGCGACATGGCCCGAAGGACGTTCCCGATCCCCATGGGCTGGCAACTAGTTCCAGACATCGAAATAAACTAGTTGGGAATAATTTGGCCAATAACAAAGATAGATAATCATAAATTGAACAATCATACAAATAAAGTAATATAAAATGAACAACTTTTCCGCAAAAAAAGGGATAAATGAATCAACGTGACATACCTCAGGTGACCCCGTGGATCACAATGAAACATAAAATACACTCGCTCCTAAAAGAGATCCAAGACAAAAACCTACAACTGAAAAGTAAAGTTGGTGTGAGCACTGAGATGCTCAGTGGGAATTCCAAAATATAACCACATCATATACCCTTGCCTTTAGTAAGAAATCCAATCATCCTAGTACAAAAATACTATATAATAAAATAATTGTTTTCCTTATTTTCAAGTTCAAGTCTCAAGTTTCCATTTTAAAGTAAAGTATTTATCTTCCACTAAATTTTCAAAATAGGTTCCAATCATGTATTAACATTTCAAAATTAATGGAAGCCAATTTAGATTAAAATATGATTTTTGAAAAGAAGACATCATGTATGAAACAAATGAAATAAAAAATTACATCCCAAGCATCATGTCACAAACGAGCACTATGGGTAATACATATAGGTATCTAGAACAAGTGGGACCCGAGATACCTCGTACCATGATGAAACACGGCTTAGAAACCATAACCCTCAGAAAATGTGGCTTAGAATCCATGAACCTCAGTCATTCATATGTTTAGTTAGTTTTGTTGCATCAATCATGTTGGACGAAATCGGGATAAACCCATGTCGTGTCATCTAGAATACTAGTCTTAGTCACCCACCAAGATACCCAGGTTTCCCATTGTGATCTATTTCAAGTGGTGGTGAGTTTTCATTATCAAGTAAACATACATGTACACAACACATTCTTTATCTAAAACCCATTCAACCTCTCACCACCATTCTCCCTCCTTTAGAACATTCCCCCTCTTTTATGTCACATAATGAAAAAGAATAAAATTAGGCACATAAAAACACATTCAACATAAAAATCATTTTATAAAACCAAGGGGGCATGCCTTAAGAGAGGTTTTCATTTTTCATAAAACATTCTTAAAGTTCCAAACTGGATTAATTATATAAAGGGAACAATTTTTACAATTAATCGTCCAAATGGCCCAAAAACATTGGAAATACTCATGCCATTTCAAAATGACTTAGGAAATCAATTTTCAAAAAAGTCACTTAAGAAAAATGGGGGTAGAAATACATTTCAATTTCCAAAACAAGGGAATAATCATTTCAATAAACCACAACCAAATTTCATAGCATGTTTATATAGCATAAATTTAAAATATATTTTTAAAATAAGAAAGAAATTATAAAATTAAAATTAAAGGCATAGATATAGGGGAACTACCTCAAACATGTCCCTATTTGTTGATTACCACTCAAACCAATATTTCACGCATACACGCACATGAATTTATACATATATATATACACCCTTAGCTGCATTACACATATTCCCCATTCCATTAGGGAATATGTACATAGAGGGCATATATATATATATACACGTTACCCTATGCATGTACATGTAGGATACCTCGACACCCGCAACCCAAACCCACCGTAGAGAGGTCCAACACACTACACTTATAATTTAATAAAAAAATTAAACGCTTAACAATCTACAAAACATTTCAAAAAAAACATCAAGGGTTTTCACTAATAACACACTAAACTTTAAGTAGTAAAAGAAACTTTAAAACCAAAAGAACACCAAAGTGACATTAAAACATACTTTCCATATTTTAAATGAATTTACAAAACATATTGACAAATAAAAAACAAGTAGAACATGATCAAAGTGGTAAAATTCCCATCAAAGATCCTTTTTCCACACATACACACCTCATGTACCAACAAAAACACGTGGATCTGTACCTAAACAATTGATTAAACACGTCCAAAGATATTCACAATGAGGAACACACACACAAATACCCCCATTTTCATAATCAAACCCACTTTTGAAAATATACTAACACCAAAAAATATCCAAACATGTATAAAACCATTTATAAGATTTAATAAAACATTTAAAAATCTTATGAAACATCCCCAAGCAGTATTACCAAACATTGAACACAAACTCCCACTCAAAAACCTACTCTAAGGCCAAACGCACACCGAAAACATGATCAAACAACATTTACAACCCTTTTTCAACATAATAAACCAAAATCATAGTTTATAAAACACTACGAATAGATCCAATTAAAACCAAATCAAACAAGGAAATAAGAGAAACCTCACCTAGAACGGCGACTTAAGGATTGAAATGAACCGAAATACTACGGAACCATAAAAAACACCTTAAAATAAACCCCAAAGACTCATAAATTACAAAAACCCAAATAAAAACCAACAAAGGAGAATGGAGGAAAAACATACCTAAAATCATTGGTAGGAGGACTGAATCGATGCGAACCACTTCGCCTTCGGTGGTGGTTGTCGAATCACAAAGGAAGGGAACCCAAAGAACTAGTTTCAAACCCTAACATAGAATAAATCATTAAAAATCATCCCCAATGGAACCCTATGTTTCTGCCAAAACTAGGAGGGTGATAGTGATAAAAAACCGGACAAAAAATGAAGGAAGAGAGGAGAGGAGGGATTACCATGATGAACCGACCGCAAAATCGGAGGAAAACCAATTTTTTGGATAGAAAAAAAGATAGCTAAGAGGGAGGTCCATGAGCGATAAGGGCTCGACCAAGGGGGTGCATGGGTCCAAGAGATAGTGAGAGTAGGGTGTCGGTGGTGGCTCACTCGAGGGTGGACGTGGGAGGGAGAGTGGTTGGAGGTAGGGGCTGCGGCGCGATTCAAGTGATCCAGGGGGAGGGGGAGGCACGACATGGGGGGAAAATTAGGGGAGAAGGAAGGATAAAGGAAAAAAAGGGAAGAGAGATGGAAAAAAAGACGAAAAAAATGAAAAGAACATTAAAAGAAAAAAACATGGGATAGAGACCAAAAAATAGGGTAAATAAATAATCGAATAAATAAATACATTCTAAATTATTTATAATTAATGAAAATAACAAGAATAACTTTGATGATGTCATAATGATAATAATAATATTAACAATAACATAATTTGTAATAATAATAAACTAAATGATAATATTATCATTATTATTATTAAATCATTTTCCAATTATTTTATTTTATTTCATTTTCATTTTAATTTAATAATTTTTTTAAACTTTGAGTTACCAAAATTCAAATAAAAATAAATAAATAAATAAAAATAACTATGACTACAGGATACTGGGTCGGGGTGTGAAAATTCTCCCCACAAAAAAAACTTTATGCCCCCAGAATGTCACCTATCCAAGAGAGGAATCAGACTCGAGTTCAAAATTGAAAGAGGCCAACAAAATCACAAAATTGGTGTGACTTTTCACTCTATCAGCCACACATTACCAAATATAAGGGAAAATGAAATGAGAAGATCCATCAGGAAAGGCGATGGGTTCTCCCCACCACAAAAACCTGACCACCACAACCAACATTGACACTCTCAGCAGGGATCAGCTCTGGAACTGCTAACTTGAACCAAAGTGGAAACTACCAATAAATACCAAGACTCCTACACAAATCAACTCTCAAATAAGGAATGATAAGATTCATGGTGGGTCTTCCCACCATCCTAGAACCGACCAGAATAAGCCAATTAGCAGTGACCCATACAGGCCTAACAAAAACCGACCCCCAAACTCTTCACACAAACGAAACCCTCACCACATGGGGTCCTCGATGAAAGACCCCAAATAGAAAGGTGGACCAAACCCCTATTCATTATTTCCCAAGATTCATGTGTCTAAAAAACTAGCACATCCTAGAATAAGAATGTGTCACCAAAGGAGCTATCCGCACAAGAGAGACAATCATCTTGAGACTCACAACCATAAATAGAAAACCTTCAATGATCCCATTTGAGGAGGCACAACTATTGGAATTACCAGAAAATGAGATCACCACGCCTTATCACAACCCAGGTGGGGTATTCAATGAATAAAGACCCCAATGATAAGAAATGAGCTCTATTCCTCTTATAAGAAAATAGAGCCTTCAAAGATAAGGAAGATTGAGTAGAGAAATTTAAAATATCCCTATTTTAACACTGGAGACAAATGTTAGACAAAGGTGCACCACACCCCGGGATTCCTGACTACATGAAAAGCTTCAATCCGAGACCTGTGGCTAGAGCTCTGATGTCTTGAAGCATCTGTTGCCCCGCGGTCAAGAGCAGACATCGGTCTAGACTTCTTCTGAAAATTTCGCTAGCATAACCTCTCCAAGTGTCCCGAATGGCCACACCAACAACACGCCTTTGGAGGATAATGACAAGGTGACTTAAAGTACCCAAACTGGCCACACCAAAAGCGAACAAGAGAGTGGCCCGAAAAATAATAGATAGAATTGAATTGAAATCTTGTCTGAGATAGGTTCCTCCCGTTCAGTCTCACCGAATTGGGATCCATCCCAAACACAAAAAAGAATCGGTCCTTGATCCCTAGAAGAATACACCACACAAGAGAAAATTTAACTTATTCCATGATGCTAACTTCGTAGAAAAGGGAATTAACCCCTTGAAATGCCCGATATAAACCTTCACTATCTATTGGCCTTGCTGGAAACTAACGAGCTCTGCCACTTTCCTCACTTTCACCTCCTTAGGTATAAACCATCGGATGGAAGTGGACTTAAACACCTTCCAAGACATCCCATCATACAACGATGCGAAGATTTTCTCACACACCAATCCAAAGTTGAACCCTCAAATGAAATTGAACCAACCCGGACTCTCATAGATTTGGGAGTTTGAAATAACCTAAAAACACCAATGATTTCACCAAGCCATCCCTATACCTTTTATAGATCACAATCACCATAGAATATGGAGAAAAACCATAAAGAATTCAATTCCACCACTCCGCTAAGAGTTTGGGTAGAACCAACAACTGGAAGAGACTCACTAGAAACCTATGGGACTTTTTTGGGCAACATACTCAACAACAATAGGAACATATCATAATCAAAAGTCATTATAAATCCAAATTCCAAAGCTCAAGTCACAATCTAAATCTCAAAATCAAATCACTATTCAAACACAATTAAGTATGTCAAAACCACGAACCCATGAAAAAGGATACCAAACATGAAAATAGAACACTAAAAAATTTCTCACTCACTTATCAAAACACATTTGAATTACCCTTTTTGAAAAACAATTTTCCGCAAACAAAACAAATTAAATATTTACCAGTAGTATTCCATGAAGTCTCACACATACATATCCATGTGCCAGATCAAGCACTCATCCACTCAAATCACCAATTTCTCCACTTTCCACATGCACACCTCAATGTATGTGATCACTCATAGGAATACCAAGGGTCAATTCAAGACACTTCTCATTTCCAAAATAGATCATTAAGCATAAATCAAAAATTCTAAACCCATTTGAAAATGTCACTTATCATTAAAGTAATACATTTCCAAATCCTCAAACATTATCCAATTCAAATTCCAAAAATCATTACCAAGATCCCAAAACAACTTCCAAAACACCTCCCATTTTTCCCATTGAAACCACAATCCATTAAAAGAAAACAATTTCCACTCCAAAACCACTTTTCCAATCCAAAACCACATTACCTTTTGAAAAACCCTTTTTCGATGAACCATTTTCATTTTTAAAATCAACTCAAGTTAGTCAAAACTAAACCCAAACATAAATCACATCAAAACATCCAAAAATAAGGGACTAGTGGAAATGCCAACCTTGTAACATGGCTTAGCAGAACATGCTCAGATTGAGCATCCACCATAGAAAGTATCTTGAACCATGGACTCAGGCGGTACATGGGACACTACTCCATGAAATCTCATCATGTAACACCAGATCACTTCCATTTTAATCCCTCATCCACAGAGACCAATAAAAAGAAAAACTCAAATTCCACACTACCCCTGGAAACTCGAGTCTCAGGACGGGTAAGGGTTTATGACTTCCTTCCCAAACCAACCTCTCTAGTCCTGACACTCCTAATCACCAAGCTAATTGACACCAGAAATAACAAGAACCTCCATCTAATACAATTTTATAACAAACCAACCCAGGTCAAACCGGAACCGGTCACCCGATCCGGTCTGCGACACGGCCCGATAGGCATTCCTGATCCCCATGGGCCGACAACTAGTGTCGGGTATCAAAATAAACCAGTTGGGAATGATTTGTCCTATAATAAAGATAAATAATAATAAACCGAACAAGAAGATAAATAAATGAAAATAAATTGGACAACATGGTATTGGGAAAAAGAATAACTGAAGCGACGTGACATACCTCAATTGACCCCATGGATCACCACAGAACATTAATTACACTCTCTCGCAAAAGCTATCCAACATAGAAATATGCCACTAAAGAGTAATGTAGGTGTCAGCACCGAGATTCTCAGTTGGAATGAAAAAATATAACCACGTCCTATGCCCCTACCTTTTGTAAGAAATCAAATCATGCCATTGTGAAAATAAGATATGATAAAATAATGTTATTACTTCTTTTAAAGTTCAAGTTGCAAGTTTACAATTATAAGTAAAGCCTTTCCCTCCCACTACATTTTCAAAATAGGTTCAAAGAATTCATTAACATTTCAAAATTAAAGGAAACTAATTCAGTTTAAAATATGGTTTTCGCAAATAAGACATCATTTATGAAACAACTGAAATAAAAAATTACATCACAAGAATCATGTCGGAAATGAGCACCATGGGCAATCCCTATAGGTACCTAGAACAATGTGGTACTTTAGAGACCTCATACCTTAGTGAAACGTGGCTTAGAAACCATGACCCTTAGAAAACATGAAATAGAAACCATGACCCTAAGAAAACGTACCATATAAACCACGTCCCTTAGTCATTTATATGTTTAGTTAGTGTTGTTATGTCAATCCCGCTAGATGAAACTGGGACGAACCCAAGTCGCGTCATCTAGAATACTAGTCCTTGTCACCAACCTAGATACCCAGGTTTCCCATTGTGCTCTATTTCATGTGGTGGTGAGTTTTCTTTATCAAACATACATACATGTACATAACACATTCTTTATCTAAAACCCATTCAACCTCTCACCACTGTTCTCACTTCTTATGTGAATTCCCCCTCTTTCACATCACACAATGCATAAGTATCAAATTAGGCACATAGAAACACATTCAACATAAAAATAATTTTCTAAAACCAAGGTAGTGTTCCTCAAGAGAGGTTTTTCTTTCTCATAAAACATTCTTAATGTTCCAACATGATTAATTACATAAAGGGAACACTTTTTACAACTAACCAGCCAAAAGGCCAAACACCTTTGGAAATTCTCATTACCAATTCAAAACTACTTAGGAAATCAATTTTTAAACAAAAGTCACTTAAGACAAATGGTGGTAGAAATACATTTCAATTTCCAAAACTAAGGCATAATCATTTCAAGCATCCACAACCCAATTCCATAGCATGTGTATATAGCGTAAATGTAAAACATATTTATAACACAAGAAAGCAAATATGAAATTAAAATTAATGGCATAGCCACAGGGAACCTACCTCAAACATGTCACTATTTGTCAACGACCACTGAAACTGACAATTGACGCATACACCTACATGAATTTATACATATATATATATACACCCCTAGATGCATTGCACATATTCCCTGCACCATAATGGAATATGTATAAAGGCGTCATATATATATATATATATGCCTTACCCTATGTATGTACATGTTAGATACCTCGACACCTACAACCCAGAACCGTCGTAGCGAGGTCCAACCCACTACACAAATAATTTAATAAAGGAATCAAATTCTTAATAATCTATAAAACATTTCAAAATAAAACATCAAGGGTTTTCACTAATAACACACTCAACATTAAGTAGGAAAATCCTCTTTAATACGAAAAGTACACCAAAATGACATTAAAACATACTTTCCATATTTTGAAATAATTTACAAAACACAATGACAAATACACAACAAGTAAAACATGCTCCGAGTGGTACATTTCCCATCAAAGATCCTTTTTCCACACATAAACACCTCATGTACCCCTATAAACACATGGAGCACTACTTAAACAATTGATTGAACACGTCCAAAGATTTTCACAATAAAGAACACACCCACAAATACCCCAATTTGCATAATTAAACCCACTTTTGAAAATATGTGCACACCAAAACAATATCCAAACTTGTTTAGCACCCTTTATAAGATTTAATAAACCACTTAAAAATCTTATAAAACAACCCCAAGCAGTATTAAAAATGTTGAACACAAATTCCCACTCAAAAACCTACTCTAAGGCCAAATGAACACCAAAAACATGATAAAACATAATTTACAGCCCTTGCACGACATAATAAACCAAAATAATAGTTTATAAAACACTAAGAAAGGATCCAATTAAAACCAAATCAAACAAGGCAATAAGAAAAACCTAAACTAGAACGAAGACTGAAGGATTGAAATGAATCGAAACAACATATAACCATCAAACACACCTTAAAATAAACCCCAAAGACTCATAAATTAAAAAACCCCAAAATAAAAACTAAGCAACAAAGAAGAACGGAGGAAATCCATACCTGAAATCACTGGAAAGAGGACCAAATCAATGCGAACCACTTCTCCTTCAGCAGTGGTTGTCGAATTGCGAAGGAAGGGAACCCAAAGAACTAGTTTCAAACCCTAACATGGAATAAGGAATTAAAAATCATCCCCCATGGAACCCTAGGGATCATATTAACCTAGGAGGGATGAGGGGGAGAAACAAATCGGACAAAAAATGAAATAACAGAGGAGAGGAGGGCTTACCATGATGGACCAACCGCAAAACCAGAGGAAACCAACTTGGTTTTCCAGAAAAAGAGATAGGTGAGAGGGAGGGCCATGAGCGACAGGGGCTCAACCAAGTTTGTGGGGGTGCATGGGTCTAAGAGAGATGGAGATTGGGGTGCCAGTGGTGGCTCACTAGAGGAAGATCATGGGAGGGAGGGCGGCCAAAGGGAGGGGAGACGACACGATACAGGTGAATTAGGGGGGAGGGTGAGGCACGACACGAGGGGAGAATGAAGGGAGAAGGAAGAAGAAAAGAAAAAAAGCAAAAAGAGAGGGAAAAAAGAAGAAAAAATGAAAAGAAAAATAAAAGAAAAAACAAGGTATAGAGACCCAAAAAGGGTAAATAAATAACTAAATAAATAAATACAATAAATATAATTAATAATTAATGAAAATAATAAGAATAAGTTTAATGATGTCATATTTATAATAATAATATTAATAATAACTTAGTTTATAATAATAATAAACTAAATTATAATATTATCATTATTATTATTATTAAATTTTTTTCCAATTAATTTATTTTATTTCATTTTCTTTTTAATTTAATAAATTTTTTAAACATTGAGAAAACAAATGGAAAATAAAAATAAATAAATAAATGAAAATAACTATGACCACAAGATACAGGGTTGGGGTGTGACTATTCTCCCCACCCAAAAAACATTATGCCCCTAGAAATTCATCCATCCAAGAGAGGAATCCGAATCGAGTTCGAAATTGAATGAGGCCAACAAAATCACAAACCTGGTGTGAATTTTCACTCCATCAGTCACACCCGATCAACTTTAAGGGAAAATGAAATGAGAAGAGCCATCAAGAAAGGAGGAGGGTTCTCCCCACCACAAAAAACTGACTTGCACAACCAACATTGAGACTCTCAGTAGGGGCCAACTCTGGAACTGCTAACTTGAACCAAAGTGGAAAATGACAACAAAGACTAAGAATCCTACACAAACCAACTCTTAATGAAGGAACAACAAGATTTATAGTGGGTCTTCCCACCATCTGAGAACTGACCAACATAATCCAATTAGCAGTGATTGATATAGGCCCAACACAAACCGACCCCCAAACTCTTCACAAAAACCAAACCCCAACCACACGACGGACCAATCTCCTATTCATTATTTCCTAAGATGCATGTGTCTCCAAAAATAGCACATCCAAGAACAAGAACGAGTCACCAAAGAGCTAGCCGCACAAGAGAGACAATCATCTTGAGACTCACAACCTTAAAGAGAAAACCTTCAAATCTCACATTTGATGAGGCAAAACTATTGGAATTACAAGAAAACTGGATCACCATGCCTTATCACAACCTAGGGGGGTATTCAATGAATAAAGACCCCAATGATAAGAAGAGACCTCTACGCCATTTACTACAAAAAAGAACAATCAAATATGAGGAATATTGAATAGAGAAATTTAAAATGTCTCTATTTTAACACTAGAGACAAAGTTCGACCAATGTGCACAACACCCCATGAATCTTGAATATGTGAAAAGCATCACTTTGAGACCTATGGTTGGAGCTTTGATGTCTTGAAGCATCTGATGCCCCGCAGTCAGGAGCTGACATCAGTTGAGACCCCCTCTGATGATTTCGCTAGCGGAACCTCTCCAAGTGTCCCAAACGGACACACTAATGACAAGCCTCCATAAGAAGCTGACAAGGTGACTTAATGTACCCAAACTGGCCATAGTATAAGTGAAAAAGATAGTGGCCCAACTAATAGAAGTTGGAATTGACATGAAATCTTGTCTGAGATAGGTTACTTTGGTTTACTATCACCGAATGGGTATCCATCCCAAACACAAAAAATAATTGGTCCTTGAACCCCAGATGAGGATCCCACACAAGAGAAACTTTAACTAATTTCACGATTCTACCTTTAGAGAAAAGGGAATCATCCCCTCGAAATGTATGAAGTAAGCCTTAACTATACATTGGCCTTACTAGACACTCACGAGCTCTACCACTTCCCTCACCTCACCTCTTTTGGTATAAAACATCGGACATAAGTGTTCTTAAACACCATCCAAGACATACCATCATGAAACGACGATGAGATTTTCTCACACACCAATCCAACATTGAACCCTCAAATGAAATTTAACCAGCACAGACTCTCATAGGTTTGGGTGTCTCCAATAACATAAAAACACCAACAATTTCACCAAGCCTACCTGATACCCTCGATATATCATGATCACCATAGAAGATGGACAAAAACCAAAAATAATTCAATTTCACCACCATTCTAAGAGTCTGGGTTGAACCAATAACTTGAAGGGACTCACTAGAAACCTATGGGACCTTTCTGGGTAGCATAATAAAAAAACTAGAGGAACAAATCCCAATCAAAACTCAACATAAATCAATATTCCACACCTCAAATAAAAATCATAAGCTCAAAATCAAATCATTATTCCAACCACAATTTATTATGTGAAAACCAAGAACCCATGAGAATGGATACCAAACACGAAATGGGAACACTAAACAATTTCTCACTCACATATCGAAACATTTGAATTACCCTTTTTGAAAACCATTTTTCCATAAACAAAACAACTTAAATTTCCACCATTAGTACTCCATGAAGTCCTATACATACATATCCATGTGCCAGCTCAAGCACTCATCCACTCAAATCATCAATTTATCCACTTTCCACATGCACACCTCAATGCATGTGGTCACTCATTGGAATACCAAGGGTCAATTCAAGACACTTCTCATTTATAAAATAGATCATTCAGCATAATGCACAAATACTCAACCCATTTGAAAATTTCACTTATCATTAAATTAATTCATTTCCAAATACTCAAACATTATCCAATTCACATTCCAAAAATCATTACCAAGATTCCAAAACAACTTCCAAAACACCTCCCATTTTCCCATTGAAACCACATTCCATTGAAAAAAAAAATTTCCACTTCAAACCCACTTTTCCACTCCAAAACCACATTACCTTTTGAAAACCCATTTTTTGATGAACCATTTTCATTTTTAAAATCCACTCAAGTCAGTCCAAACTAATCCCAAACATAACTCACATTAAAACTTCCAAAAATAAGGTACTCATGGAAATGCCAATCTTGTAACATGGCTTAGCAGACCATGCTCTGATCGAGCATCCACCACAGGAAGAATCTTGAACCGTGGACTCAGGCGGTACATGAGACACTCCTCCATACAATATTGTCGCTTAACACCAGATCACTTCCATTTTCATCTCTCATCCACACAGACCAAGAAGAATAAAAAATAAAATCCCAGACTACCCCTAGATACTCGAGTATTAGGACGGGAAAGGGTTCATGATGTCCTTCCAGAACCTACCTCTTGAGTCCCGACACATCTAATCACCAGGCTACCTGACACCCCAAATAATAAGAACCTCCCTCTAATACCATTTTTTCATAAACCAGCCCTGGTCAACCCTAAACCGGTAACCAAATATGGTTCGTGACATGGACCGAAGGGAATTCCTAATCCCCATTGTATGGAAACTAGTTTCTGGAATCAAAATAAAAAAGTTGGTCATGATTTGGACTATAAAAAAGATAAATAATAATAAACTAAACAAGAAGATAAATAAAGGAAAATAAATTGAACAACATGGCAGTGGAAAAAGGAATAAATAAATAAACATGACATACCTTAGGTGACCCCGTGGATCCCCACAGAATGTAAACTACACTCTCTTCAAAAATCTATCCATGACTGAAACCTGCAACTACAAAGTAATATAGGCGTCATTGCTGAGACTCTAAATTTGAATGCCAAAGTATAACCACGTTTTATACCCCTGCCTCGTGTAAGAAATCCAATCATGCCAGTGTGAAAATAAGATATAATAAATTAATATTATTACTTATTTTCAAGTTCAAGTCGCATGTTTTCATTTTCAAGTAAAAAATTTCTCTCCCACTACATTTTTAAAATAGGTTCTAAGAATGTATTAACATTTCAAAATGAAAAGAAAACTAATTTATATTAACATTTTTTTTTCACAAATAAGACATCAAGTATGAAATAGCTGAAATGAAAGAATTCATCACCAAAATGATGTCTCAAATGAGCACCATGAGTAATCCCTATAGGTAGCTAGAACAAGGGAGTCCCTAGAGACCTCATACCTCGGTGAAACGTGGTTTAAAACCATGAACCTCAGAAAACAGAGCCTAGAAACCACAACCCTCCAAAAATGTGTCTTAGAAACCACATCCCTCAGTCATGTATATGTTTAGTTAGTGTTGTTGCGTCAATCCTGCTAGAGGTAATTGAAAAAAACCCATGTCGTGTCATCTAGCGTACTAGTCCTGGTCACCCACCTAGATACCCAAGTTTCCCATTGTGCTCTATTTCATGTGGTGGTGAGTTTTATTTATCAAGAAAACACACATGTACATAACACATTCTGTATCTAAAACTCATTCAACCTCTCACCACTGTTCTCCCTCCTTAAGCGCATTCCCCCTCTTTCATGTCACAAAATTTATAAGCATTAAATTAGGCACATAACAACACATTCTACATAAAAACCATTTTCTAAAACCAAGGGTTTAAGCCTCAAGAGAGGTTTTTCTTTTACATAAAATATTCTTAAAGTTCCAAATAGGCTTAATTACCTTAAGGGAACACTTTCTAAAACTAACTATACAGAAGGCCAAACACATTCTGAAGTACTCTACCAATTCCAAACTACTTTGGAAATCAATTTTCAAAAAAGTCACTTAATACCAATGGCGATAGAAATACATTTCAATTTCCAAAAGAAAGGCATAATCATTTCATGCAACCGCGACCAAACTCCATAGAATGTTTATATGGCGTAAATATAAACCATATTTATAAAACAAGCAAGAAATTATGAAATTAAAATTATAGTCATAGGCATAGGGGACCACCCTCAAACATGTCACTATTTGTCGACGACAACTCGAATAGACATTTGACCCATACACACAAATGAATTTATACATACATATATATATACACACCCCTAGATTCATTGCACATATTCCCCATTCCATGAGGGTATATATACAATGAGGGCATATATATATATATATATACATTACCCTATGTATGTACATGTAGGATACCTTGACACCCATCAACCCAAAACCATTGTAAAAAGTTCCAACCCACAACACAAATAATTTAATGAAATAATTAAATTCTTAATAATCTACAAAACATTTCAAAATAAAATTTCAATGGTTTTTATTAATAACAAAATCAACTTTAATTAGAAAAAGAAACTTTAAAACCAAAAGTACACCAAAGAGAAATTGAAACATACTTTCTATCTTTTGAAAGAATTTAAAGAACACGTTGACAAATACACAACAGGTAAAACATGCTCAAAGTGGTACATTTCCTATCAAATATCCATTTTCCACACATACGCACGTCATGTACCCACAAAAACACATGGATCAGTACTCAAACAATTTATTGGACATGTCCAAAGATTTTCACAACAAGGAACACACACACAAATACCCCCATTTTCATACTCAAACCAACTTTTGAAAAAATACACACACCAAAATAATATTCAATCATGTTTGACACCCTTTATAAGATTTAATAATCCAGTTAAAAATTTTATGAAATAACCCCAAGCACTATTACCTAACTTTAAACACAAAATCCCAATTAAAAACCTACTCTAAGGCCAAATGCACACCAAAAACATGATAAAACAGAAATTACAACCCTTGTGTGACATAATAAACCAAAATCATAGTTTATAAAACACTACAAAAGGATCCAATTAAAACAAATAAAACAAGTAAATAAGAAAAATCTCACCTTGGATGGTGACTAAAGGATTGAAACGAACCGAAACAACATGGACCCATCAAACACACCTTAAAATAAACCCCAAAGACTCATAAATTACAAAACCCCAAATAAAAACTAAGAAACAAAGGATAATGGAGGAAAACCATACCTGAAATTGTTGGCTGGAGGACCAAATTGATGCGAACCACTTCACCTTCAGCATTGGTTGTCGAATCACGAAGGAAGTTAACATGAAGAACCAGTTTCAAACCCTATCATTGAAGAAAGCATTAAAAATCATCCCCCATGGAACCCTTGGGTTCAGCCGATCCTAGGAGGGGTGGCAGGGAGAAAATAATCAGACAAAAAATGAAGGAAGAGAAGAGAGGAGGGCTTACCATGACAGACCGACTACAAAACTAGAGGAAAACCAATTGTTTTTCCAGAAAAAATAGATAGCTGATAGGAAGAGCCACAAGATACAGGGTCTCGACCAAAGGGGTGGGGGTGCATGAGTCCAAGAGAGATGGAGAGTGGGGCACCGGTGGTGGCTCACCAGAGGGAGGTCGTAGAAGGGAGAGTTGTCTAAGGGAGGGGTGGCGGCTTGATACAGGTGAACCGAGGGGGGAGGGTGAGGCATGACGTGAGGGGAGAATTAGGGGAGAAGAAAGGATAAAGGAAAAAAAGATAAAATAGAGGGAAAATGAAGAAAAAATGAAAAGAAAAAAAGGGATTGAGTCCCAAAAAAGGGTAAATAAATTATTGAATAAATAAATACAATCAAAATAATTAATAATTAATGAAAATAATAATAATCTGTTTAATGATGTCATAATAATTATAATAATATCAATAATAATCTAATTTATAATGAAAATAAACTAAATGATAATATTATCATTATTATTATTATTAAATCTTTTTCCAATTATTTTATTTTATTTCATTTTCATTTTAATTTAATAAATTTTTAAAACACTGAGAAACCAAAATACAAATGAAAAAATAAATAAATAAAAATAATTGTGACCGCAAGATACTGGGTCTGGGTGTGACAATTCTCCCCACCCAAAAAACTTTCTTCCCCCAGAAATTCACCCAGCCAAGTGAGGAATCAGACTCGAGTTCGAAATTGAATGAGGCCAAAAAAATCACAAACTCGATTTGACTTTTCACTCCATCAGTCACACCCGACCAACTCTAAGGGAAACTGTAATGAGAAGAGACATCGGGAAAGGAGGAGGGTTCTCCCCACCACAAACACTTGAATAGCACAACCAACATTGAGACTCTCAGTAGGGGCCAACTCTGGAACTGCAAACTTGAACCAAAGTGGAAACCACCAATAAAGACCAAGACTCCTACACAAAACAACTCTCAAAGAAGGAACAACAGGATTCATGGTGTGTCTTCCCACCATCTGAGAACTGACCAGCAAAGCCAATTAACAGTGACCGATACATGCCCAACACAAACTGACCCTCAAACTCTTCACACAAAGCAAACCCCCACCACATGAGGTCCTCAATGAAAGAGACCAAACTAAAAGGTAAGCCAAACCCCTATTCATTATTTCCCAAGATGCATGTGTATCCAAAACAACCACATCCTAGAACAAGAACGGGTCACCAAAGGAGCTAGATGCACAAGAGAGACAATCATCTTGAGACTCAGAACCATAAAAAGACAACCTTCAAAGCTCATATTTGAGGAGGAACAACTATTGGAATTACCAGAAACAAGATCACCGTGCCTTATCACAACCCATGTGGGGTATTCAATGAACAAAGAACCCAACGATATGAAGAGACCTCTATGCCTCTTACAACAAAACAAAACCTTCAAATATGAGAAATATTGAATAGAAAAAATTTAAAATGTCCTTATTTTAACAATGGAGACAAAATTTAGACCAAGGTGAACCACACCCCAGGATTCCTGACTACGTGAAAAATGTCACTCTGAGACCTGTGGCTGGAGCTCTGATGTCTTGAAGCATCTACTACCCCGCGGTCAGGAGCTGACATCGGTCGAGACTCCTTCTGACGATATTTCTAGCGGAACCTCTCCAAGTGTCCCAAACGGCCACACCAATGACACGACTTCATAAGATTATGATAATTCTACTTAAAGTACCCAAATAGGCCACACTAGAAGCAAAAAAGAGAGTGTCCTGGAAAATAGAAGATGGAATTGACATAAAATATTTTCTGGGATAGGTTCCTCTGGTTTAGTCTCACCGAATGGGGATCCATCCCAAACACCAAAAAGAATTGGTCCTTGAACCCTAGATGAAGACCCCATACAAGAAAAACATTAAAGGATTCCAGGATAATACCTTCAGAGAAAAGGGAATCAACCCCTCAAAATTATCAATGTAAGCCTTCACTATCCATTGGCCTTGCAGGACACTAATGAGCTCTACCACTTCCCTCACTTTCACCTCCTTAGGTATAAACCAACAGATGTAAGTGGTCTTAAACACCTTACAAGATATCAAATCATGCAACGATGCTGAGATTTTCTCACACACAAATCCAATGTTGAACCATCAAATGAAATTGAACCAACACGAACTCTCATAGCTTGGGAGTTCCCAATAACCTAAAAACACTAACTATTTCACCAAGCCAGCCTGATAACTTCGATAGACCACGATCACCATAAAATATGGACAAAAACCGAAAATAATTCAATTCCACCACTCTACTAAGAGTCTGGGTAGAACCAATAACTGGGAGAGACTCACTAGAAACATATGTGAATTTTCTGGGTAGTATACTCAAAAACAAGAGGAACAAATCTGAATCAAAACTCATTATAAATCAAAATTCCACACCTCAAATCACAAACTAAATCTCAAACTCAAATAACTATTCCAACCACAATTCAGTATGTAAAAACCAATAACCCACAAAAAAGGATACCATCAATGAAAAGAGAACACTAAATAATTTATCACTCACTTAACAAAACATTTGAATTACCCTTTTTGAAAACCATTTTTCAGCAAACAAAACAACTTAAATATCCACCATTAGAATTCCATGATGTCTCACACATACATATCCATGTGCCAGCTCAAGAAATCATCCACTAATATCACCAATTTCTTCACTTTCCACATTCACACCTTAATGTATGTGATCACTCATAGGAATACCAAGGGTCAATTCAAGACACTCCTCATTTCCAAAATAGATTATTCAGAATAAAGCACAAATTCTCAACCCATTTGAAAATGTCACTTATCATTAAAGTAAACAATTTATAAATCATCAATCTTTATCCAATTAACATTCCAAAAAGCATTACCAAGATCCAAAAAACAACTTCCAAAAAACCTCCCATTTTTCCCTTTGAAACTTCATTCCATTAAAAGAAAACAATTTCCACTTCAAAATCAATTTTTCAATGCAAAACCACATTACCTTTTGAAAACCAGTTTTTTGATGAAACATTTTCATTTTTAAAATCCAATAAGTTTCGTCAAAACTAATCCCAAACATAACTCACATCAAAACTTCCAAAAAATAATGGACAAGTGGAAATGCCAACCTTGTAACACAGCTTAGCAGACCATGATCCAATCGAGCATCCACCACATGAAGTATCTTGAACCATGCACTCAGGCAGTACGTGGGACACTAATCCATGAAATCTCATCATGTAACAATAGATCACTTCCATTTTCATCCCTCATCCACACAGACCAGGTAAAAGAAAAACTCAAATCCTAGACTACCCCTGGAAACTTGAGTCTCATGATGGGTAAGGGCTCATGAATTCCTTCCCAAACCCACCTATGAAGTACCGAAACACATAATCACCAAGATACCTGACACCCCAAATAAAAATAACCTCCCTCTAATACCATTTTATCAGAAACCAACCCAGGTCTACCCTGAACCGATCACCCGATCTGGTCCACGACATGGCCCAAAGGGCATTCCCGATCCCCATGGGCTTGCAACTAGTGTCAGGTATACCAATAAACCATTATAGAATGATTTATCCTATAACAAAGACAAATAATTATAAACCTAACAAGAAGATAAATAAAGGAAAATAAATTGGACAACTTGACAGTGGAGAAAATAATAAATGAAGCAACGTGACATACCTCAAGTGATCCTGTGGATAACCATAGAATGTAAACTACACTCTCTCCAAAAACATATCCAAGACTTAAACCTGCCACTAAAAAGTAATGTAGGAGTCAGCACCGAGATACAAAGTAAGAATTCCAAAATATAACCACCTCCTATGCCCCTGCCTTTTATAAGAAATCCAATTATGCCAGTGTGAATATAAGATATAATAAAATAATTTTATTACTTCTTTTCAAGTTCAAGTTTCAAGTTTTCATTTACAAGTAATGCATTTCTCTCCCACTATATTTTCAAAATAGGTTCTAAGAATGAATTAACGTTTCAAAATGAAAGGAAACTAATTTAGATAAAAATATGTTTTTTTACAAATAAGACTTCAAGTATGAAACAACTGGAATAAAAAATTACATCACAAGAATCATGTCGCAAACGAGCACCATGGGTAATCTCTATAGGTAGCTAGAATAAGTGGGACTCTATATACCTCGTACCTCAGTGAAACGAGGCTTAAAAACCATGACCCTTAAAAAACATGGCTTTGAAACCATGAACCTCAGAAGACGTGGCTTAGAAACCACATCCCTCAGTCATTTATATGTTTAGTTAGTGTTGTTTAATCAATGCTACTAGACAAAACTGGGATGAACCCATGTTGTATCATCTAGCATACAAATCCTCATCACTGACCTAGATACCCAGGTTTCCCATTATGCTCTATTTCTTGTGGTGTTGAGTTTCTTTATCATGCATACATACATTTACATAACACATTCTTTATCTAAAACCCATTCAACCACTCACCATTGTTCTCCTTTCTTAAGTTCATTCCCCCTATTTCATGTCACACAATGCATGAGCATCAAATTAGGCACATAACAAAACATTCAACATAAAAATAATTTTCTGAAACCAAGGGGGTGTGCCTCAAGAGAGGTTTTTCTTTCTCATAAAACATTATTAATGTTCCAAACATGCTTAATTACATAAAGTGAACAATTTTTACAACTAACTGGCCAAAGGGCCAAAAAGCTCTGAAAATACTCATTAGCAATTCAAAACCAATTAGGAAATCAATTTTCAAAAAAAAAACGTCACTTAAGACCAATGGCAGTAGAGATACATTTCAATTTCCAAAACAAAGGCATAATAATTGTAAGCAACCGCAACCAAATTCCTTAGCATGTGTATATAGCATAAATGTAAAACATATTTTTAAGGAAATCAAGAAATTATGAGATTAAAATTAAAGGCATAGGCATATAGGACCTACCTCAAACATGTAGCAATTTTTCGACAACCACTCGAACAAACATTTGACACATACACACACATGAATTTACACATACATATATATATATATACACCATTATATGCATTGAACATATTCCATGAACCATGAGGGAATATGTACAAAGTGGTCATATATATATATATATATATCTGTGTGTGTGCCTTACCCTATGAATGTACATATAGGATACCTCGACACCTCCAACTCAAAATCATTATAGCGAGGTCCAACCCACTATACAAATAATTTAATAAAAAATTAAATGATTAAAAATCTACAAAACATTTCAAAATAAAACGTTAAGGGATTTCACTAATAACACCCTCAACTTTAAGTAGTAAAAGCCTCTTTAAAACCAAAAGTACACCAAAGTGACAGCAAAACATACTTTCCATCTTTTGAAAGAATTTACAAAACATATTGACAAATACACAACAAGTAAAACATGCTCAGAGTGGTACATTTCCCTTCAAAGAACTTTTTTCCACTCATATGCACCTCATGTACCCACAAAAAAACATAGAGCACTACTTAAACAATTGATTTAACATGTACAAAGATTTTCACAACAAAGAACACCAACACAAATACACCCATTTTCATACTCAAACCCACTTTTGAAAATATGCGCACAACAAAAAAATATTCAAACATTTTTAACACCCTTTATAATATTTAATAAACCACTTAAAAATTTTGGGAAACAACCCCAAGTATTATTACCAAACATTGAACACAAATGCCCACTAAAAACCTACTTTAAGGCCATACTCACACCAAAAACGAGATAAAACATAATTTACATCCCTGGCATGACATAATAAACCAAAATCGCAGTTTCTAAAACACTAAGAAAGGATCCAATTAAAACCAAATCAAACAAGGAAATAAGAGAAACGTCACATAGAAAGGCAACTGAAGGATTGAAATGAATCGAAACAACACAGAACCATCAAACGCTCCATTAAATAAACCCCAAAGAATCATAAATTAAAAATTCCAAATAAAAACTAATCAACAAAGGAGAACGGAGGAAAACCATACCTGAAATCATTGGCTAGAGGACTGAATCGATGCAAACCACTTAGCCTTTAGCATTGGTTGTCGAATCGTGAAAGAAGGGAACCTGAGGAACCAGTTTCAAACCATAAAATAGAATAAAGCATTATAAATCATCCCACATGGATCCCTAGGGTTCATCCTAACCTAGGAGGGGCGATGGGGAGAAAAAAAATCAGACAAAAAATGATGGAAGAGAGGAGAGGAGGGCTTACCACGATGGACCGACCACAAAACCAGAGAAAAAACAATTGTTTTGCTAGAAACATAGATATCTAAGAGGGAGGTCCATGAGCGACAGGGTCTCGGCCAAGGGGGTGGGGGTGCATGGGACTAATAGAGAGGGAGAGTGGGGTGCTAGTGGTGGATCACCAGAGGAAGGTTGTGGGAGGGAGAGCGGTCGAAGGGAGGGGTGGCGACGCGATGTAGGTGAACCTGGGGGAGGGTGAGGCACGAAATGAGGGGAGAATGAGGGTAGAAGGAAGAAGAAAGGAAAAAAAGAGAAAAGAGAGGGAAAAAAAAGAAGAAAACATGAAAAGAAAAATAAAAGAAAAAAATAAGGGATAGAGACCCAAAAAAAGGGTAAATAAATAATTGAATAAATAAATACAATCAAAATAATTAATAATAATTTTAAATAATAAGAATAAGTTTAATGATTTAATATTGATAATAATAATATTAATAATTACTTAGTTAATAATAATAATAAACTGAATTATAATAATATCATTATTAATATTATTAAATAGTTTTCCAATTAATTTAATTTATTTCATTATAATTATAATTTAATAAATTTTTTAAACACTGAGAAACCAAAAGACAAATACAAATAAATAAATAAATAAAAATAATTATGACCGCAAGATATCGGGTTGGGGAGTGAGAATTATCCCCACCAAAAAGCCTTTCTACCCTTAGAATGTCATCCAGCCAAGAGAGGAATCAGACACAAGTTCAAAATTGAACGAGGCGAACAAAATCACAAACTCGGTACGACTTTTCACTCCATCAGTCACACCCGACCAAATCTAAGGGAAGCTTCAATGAGAAGATCCATCAGGAAAGGAGGAGGGTTCTCCCCGCCACAAAAACCTGACTAGCACAACCAACATTGAGACTCTCAGAAGGGGAAAACTCTAGAACTGCTAACTTGAACCAAAGTGGAAAATGCCAACAAAGACCAAGACTCTTACACAAACCAACTCTAAAAGAAGGAATGAAAAGATTCATGGTGGGTCTTCCCACCATCTGAGAACCAACCAACATAATCCAATTATCATTGACCAATATAGGCCCAACACAATCTGACCCTCGAAATCTTCACAAAAACCAAACCCCCACCACATAAGGTCCTCGACGAAAGACCCCAAACTAAAAGGCGGGCCAAACCCCTATTAATTATTTCCCAAGATGCATATGTCTGCAAAATAAGCACATCCTAGAATAAGAACGGGTCACCAAAGGAGCTATCCGCACAAGAGATACAATCATCTTGAGACTCAAAAAAATAAAGATTCAACCTTCAGAGATCACATTTTAGGAGGCACATCTATTAGAATTACAAGAAAATGGGATCACCAAGCCTTCTCACAACCCAAGTGGGGTATTCAATGAACAAAGACCCCAAAAATAAGAAGATACCTCTACACCACTTATTGAAAAAAAACCCATCAAATATGAGGAATCTTGAATAGATAAATTTAAAATGTCCCTATTTTAACACTAGAGACAAAAGTTAGACTAATGTGCTCCACACCCCATGATTCCTGTCTACGTGAAAAGCTTCACTCTGAGACCTGTCGCTGGAGCTCCGATGTCTTGAAGCATCTGCTACCCCACGGTCAAGAGCTAACATCAGTTGAGACTCCTTCTGACGATGTCACTAGCGGAACCTCTCCAAGTGTCCCAAACAGCCACACCGATGACAAGCCTTCAGAGGATGCTGACAAGGTGGCTTAAAGTACCCAAACTGGCCACACTAGAAGCGATCAAGAGGGTGGCCTGACTAATAGAAGATGGAATTGACATGAAATCTTATTTGAGATAGTTTCCTCCAGTTCACTCTCACCAAATGGGGATCCATCCCAAACACCAAAAATAATCAGTCCTTGAACCCTTGATGAAGATCCCATACAAGAGAAACTATAACTAATTCCATGACGCTACCTTCAGATAAAATGAAATCAACCCCTTGAAATTCCAGACATAAGCCTTAACTATCTGTTGGCCTTGCGGGAGGCTCATGAGCTCTACCACTTTCCTCACCTTCACCTCCTTAGGTATAAACCATCGGACAAAAGTACTCTTAAGCACCTTCCAAGACATCCCATCATGCAACAATGTTAAGATTTTCTCACACACCAATCCAAAGTTGAACCCTCAAATGAAATTGAACTAGCATAGACTCTCATATCTTGGGTAGTTTCCAATAACCTAAAAAACCAATGATTTCACCAAGCTAGCCTGATTCCTTTGATAGATCACGACCACCACTGAAGATGGAAAACAACTGAAAATAATTCAATTCCACCACTCCACTAAGAGTCTGGGTAGAACCAACAACTAGAAGAGACTCACTAGAAGCCTATGGTACTTTTCATGGCAGCATAATCAAAAAACAAGTCGGACAAATCCGAATCAAAACTCATTATAAATCAAAATTCCACACCTAAAATCACAAACAAAATCTCAAACTCAAATCATTATTCCAACCACAATTCAGTATGTCAAAACCAAGAAACCACAAAAAAGGATACCAAACAAAAAAAATAGAACACTAATCAATTTCTCACTCACATATCAAAAAAATTCAATTACCATTTTTGATAATCCTTTTTTCTCAAACGAAATAACTTAAATATCCACCATTAGTATTACATGAATCCCCACACATAAATATCCTTGTGCTAGCTCAAGCACTCGTCTACTCACATCACCAATTTCTACACTTTCCACATGCACAACTCAATGTATGTGATCACTCCTTGGAATACCAAGGGTCAATTCCTTACCCTTCTCATTTCCAAAACAGATCACTCAGAATAAAGCACAAATTCTCAAACCATTTGAAAATGTCACTTATTATTATAGTAATACATTTTCAAATCCTCAAACATTATCCAATTCACATTCCAAAAATCATTACCAAGATCCCAAAACAAATTCCAAAACACCTCCAATTTTTCCCTTTGAAGCCACATTCCATTAAAAGAAAACTATTTCCACTTCAAAAACACTTTTCCACTACAAAACCAAACTACCTTTTGAAACCCCATTTTTTCGATGAAACATTTTCATTTTTAAAATCCACTCAAGTCAATCAAAAATAATCCCAAGCATAAATCACATCAAAACTTCCAAAAATAAGGGACTAGTGGCTATACCAACCTTGTAACAGGGCTTAGAAGACCATGCTCCGATTGAGCATCCACCACAGGAAGTATCTTGAACCGTGCACTCAGGCAGTACATGGGACACTACTCAATGCAATCTTGTTGCGTAACACTGGATAAATTCCATTGTCATCCCTCATCCACACAGACCAAGAAAAAGAAAAACTCAAATCCCAGACTACCCCTGGAAACTCGAGTCTCAGGACGGGAAAGGGTTCGTGAAGTCTTTCCTGAACCTACCTCTCGAGTCTCCACACACCTATTCACCAAGCTACCTTACACCCCAAATAAAAATAACCTCCCTCTAAAACCATTTTTTCACGAACCAACCCAGGTTGACCCTGAACTGATCACCTGATCTAGTCCGCGACATGGGCTAAAGGTAATTCCCAATCCCCATGGGCTGTGAATTAGTGTCGGGCATCAAAATAAACCAATTGGGAATGATTTGGACTATAACAAAGATAAATAATAATTAACTGAACAAGAATATAAATAAAGGAAAATAAATTGAACAACTTGGCAGTAGAAAAAGGAATAAATGGAGAAATGTGACATTCCTCAGGTGACCCCATGGATCACCATGAAACGTAAACAACACACTCTCTCAAAATTTGTCCAAGACTAAAACTTTCAACTAAAAATTAATGTTGGCATAAACAAAGAGATTCTCAGTAGGGATTCCAAAATATAACCATGTCCTATGCCACTTTCTTTTTTAAGAAATCCAATCATGCTAGTGTGAAAATAAAATATAAGAAAATAATGTTATTACTTATTTTCAAGTTCATGTCGCAAGTTATCATTGTCATGTAAAGAATTTCTCTCCCATTACATTTTCAAAATTGGTTCTAATAATGCATTAACATTTCAAAATGAAATGAAACCAATTTAGATTAAAATATGGTTTTTTCAAATAATACATCAAGTATGAAACAACTGAAATGACAAATTACATCACAAGAATCATGTCCCAAACAATCCCCATGGGTAATTCCTATAAGTAGCTAGAAAAAGTGGAACTCTAGATACCTCGTACCGCGGTGAAACATTGATTAGAAACCAAGAGCCTAAAAAAACATGTCTTAGAAACCATGACCCTTAGAAAATGTGGCTTAGAAACCACGTCCCTCAGTCATTTATATGTTTAGTTAGTGTTGTTGTGTCAATCCCACTAGACAAAACTGTATGAAACCCATGTCGTGTCATCTAGCGTACTAGTCCTGGTCACCCCCTAGATACTTAGGTTTTCTATTGTGCCCTATTTCATGTGGTGTTGAGATTTCTTTATCTAGAAAACATACATGTAGATAACACATTCTTTATCTAACCCATCCAACATCTCACCACTGTTCTCCCTCCTTAAATACATTCCCCCTCATTTACGTCACACAATGCATAAGCTATTACACCCCAAGGTTTCATAGTACATTATATCTTTAAAGTAATTCAATAGCATAGACCTCACATAACACCGAGTTCGAGTGCACGACGACTTATCAAATTAGCCATTCAAAAGAAGTTGTGAATAGTTTTAACTAAATTATTTATTTTATATATTCCTTTTAATTTTAACATCCATATTATGTTTTTCCTAGACATAATATAAGAACCAATTCATTTTTTCAGATAAAGGATGTATTTATCAAAAAATACAATTTTACTGCCTTTTAATAGTGAACCATTTTTGAATCCAATATTTGAAACTTTTATATATTAATTTTGATAAAATAAACATCTTATTTGGAATCATGAAATAAAAATTTTGTTTCAATTTTTTTGTGTTTTTCTGATAACTTTCATATTTGGGTGAATACTGAAAAATACTAAATTTTAATTGAAAACAACTTTTTTTTATCAAAATAATTTATAGTTTTAAATTATAAATTGAATGGTTTGGAAGTATAATTAGATTATATTACTACCATTTAATCAAATTTTGGTCATTGGAATTAATTTCAATTTGAAATTATACATAAACATGTGTCAATATTTTGAAAGTTATTGTTTCTTAAAAACATTCTATTTGTTTTGACGACGGGAAATTATTTTAAATTAATTAATGAAACATCTATTTTTTGAATTTGGTAAAATAGACATCATTTTTGAATTTGGAATATCAAATATATCTTAGGCTGATTTTTTGGTATTTTTCTGAAAAACATCAATTTTTGATGAATAGTAAAACCACTTAGTAGTAGTTAAAAAATGGACTTTTTCATTTAAATGAAATTTTACCACTTCTGTGAATTGAATTTCAAAAATCCAACATACATGGTTGTTATTAGTAAGTAAAATCTGGATCAATAAGATGAAAATAATTTTTGGTGAATAGTAAATTTTGACTTTTATTTACCGTAGTTAAAGGTAAATAGGGTAATTCAAGGTAAAAATAATATTATAATAATACAAAATTACCTTAACACTTTTACTAAACTTATTGGATTAGTAATGGCTGACCATGGGAATCCTTGGGTAGATTGTGGGACCAGATGGATCCACTTAAGTCTGATAATGACACTTTATTTTAATTAACTTAAAGTAAAGACAAGAATGACTTTAACAAATATCTTTTAGTATATCAATTTTTACATGGGGTTATATAAGTCATATTTTATACTATAAATATAAATTCGAAATATAGACATATTTCCAACATTATGTTATTTTTTTATAATTTTTATACATCATATAAATTAAATTAATTATGACACAATAATGATGCAGTATTCACCTCGTTAATAAATCATTTAAATAAATAAGATTATTAATATTGAAAAAATATCCAAAACCTTTCCAATTTTTATTGGATGATTTTATTTCTAACATGAGATATCTTATCTTCTAATTTAATTAGTTTTGGACCTTTTGAATGAGAATATAATTTTATAATAAAATCACATTTTAAAACGTTCCAAAAGAGCCCTCCCTCTCTCTTATAAAAGGACACCACTTCTAACCCATTCCTTGCACCTCTCAAGCACCTTGTATCATCCAAACCCTACACAAATAATCTCTAAATATCCCTCTCTTCCACCTCTATGCCTTACCATAGGCATACGTCACTTCAAAAAGTCCTTTTCGTTCAAACCAAAGTGAGTTACCCAAATTAAAGGTAATGATTTCTCTTAACATCTTTTCATTTATTTTACATCTCCAACCCCTAAAATATTTTTATTCATTTATTTAATAACAAAACCTGTATCCTATATATACTCAGATATTTTTATGAGAAGGATTCAAAATAAACTTACACACACCTCCATCTAATGGGTAAAGAACACATTGTTTCTGTGGATGGAAAATTAACACCTCATGAAACGATGATTTTTCAATTATCTCCTACCACCTCTCATGGTGACCATTAATATGGTACTGTATCTATATATGATATATATTATGTTTATGTTTTCTTTATTCTTCTGTATTTTCCATTTACATCATACATTTATGGTTTCCATTATGGGTAAACGCGATAATTTCATTTGAGGAACTGCAGACTACAACCCCCTGAAAGTGATATGACTTGTTAATCCCTTATGTGGGATGCATAAAGGATGAATTTAATTATATTATATATGATATTATACTGTAATTATAATATAACTATGTATCATTATGTTTTAATTTCATTAAAAACATAATAAAAATGAATGTATCATTCATGTGTACGTATGACTTACCGTCTCCATGAATGGTGCATTTCATTTAATACCTCTAAATATTATGTACTATTATAAATACACAAATATATTGGATATATAATATATATGTGATATTTAAATCATTTATATCATTCTGGAGGTAATTTACTTTTGACCACATGGACAAATTGTAATTATAACTAGTTCATTTTTTACTCAAGATCCGAACATCGATAAAATATCCAATATGAACTCAAATAATTAACTAATTTTTATAGCAAGGTAATAAGTGATAGAAAAGTAATAATAAAATTGAAAAATGTTCTTAATAAAATATAAATTTACTTAAGTTTATTATTCATGAAGAAAAAGGATCATACAAGAAAAGTCAGACTTGAGGTAAGAGGTTTCTTATCTACCCTTTAATTTCGCGATATTTCAATTACTTATCACTTATTTATTTCATGTGGTGTATTGTGTACTGAAATTTGATATATATTATCATGATTATCTATATATTCATGGTATTATGTGATTCATTTCTTGGTTATTAAATTTTTTTCATACAACACGATTGATTACAACGTGGTAAGGGATTTGTAATCTCACTTTTATTCCCAAGAGATTCATGCTATATTTTCCATGACTACCTTTTTTGCGGTGTATGTACAGCCCATGATTGTATGGTTTTCATAATATAATTTAATTTTTGGTTATTTACATCATCATTGGATGATCCTTCTTTCATGGGGTTTATGTTTCATTAATTACCAAATTGGTAAGGGAACATCAAATTTCAATTTCAACTCATTCAGTTTTACACAAACATCATTGATTACATTACTCCAATATTATTTGTGAAACCACTGTTTATTTACTTATGTAGTGATTTAAACTCTCTTTTTGGTGGATATACTTTTGATAAACATAATCAATCCATTGATAAATTCTCAATTCATCGATATAAACTTGATAAGATAAATTTTAACTCAATTTTTATTCATTGAGTTAAACATCCAAGTCATTAGTGTTGTTTTTACAAGAATATGCGTGAATGTCCTTTGATTATTTTACACTAAATATCCAATAATATTGACTGTATTTATATTTTTCACAGATAATTATATCATTGATTTATTCTTAACCTAAGGATACAGTCTTTATAAAGTATTCAACTCAACTTACATTCTATTGAGACTTCTTTGTTGTTATGCACCAATTCACTTTTATTTGGTGTATATACTGCACTTTTAAATATTATATCATGAATAAATTTATTCTCATGATACTATAATGTTATTATTACCTCAATTTTTTGAATTCAAGCGTCTCTCATTTGGTTAGGAACTCTAACTAAAATATCATTTTAAATGTTTTAAAAATTTATTCCTCTAAATCGTTCTCATTAATGATCATGTTTTAAAAATGGTTTTAAGGTTTTATTTATATGGAAATTACTATTTTAAAATTGAAATTCCTTTTAAAAGATTCAAATTGGTTTGAAACACTTTCATTTAAAAACCTATTTTAAACAGCTTCTTAATGAATAGTGAGACTTTTAAATGTTTTCATGAAAAAGGGATATTCCTCTCAAAGATTTCTACTAATCATTTTTAACTACATCAATATCCTTTACCGGATATTACTCTTGATCTATGTTTATTTATTATGATACAAATATTTCATACTATATTGAAGGTTTTGTGATATGTTTGACTGTGGATGTGTTATTTTTAAACCATTCTTGGTTTCTGGATAAAATATTGACTTTTCGTATGCTAGTTTTAATACGAATGATTATTTTATGTTTAAAACTTTTCATATGAGGAATGCATTGGACATAGTATGTGACGAGTGGATCCCACTATGGCTCCTCGATACATCAGTAGGTCTCCTGATAAAAACTAATGTATTGGCACAAGGCCTTGACAAAATCTTATTTTTAGTCTTGGCACGAGGTCTTGACTTTGTGGTTATGATGTCCGGAATTATACATTCCATCATTATGAGATTATCTATTGATATTTCATGTGGTTATTTGACTATTAGAATATCCATGACTATTTTTTATTATGGCATTATTTACTCAACACATATTCTTTCCATAAAGTGTTCATGTTAATTATTTTTAAAGGAATGTGCTTTAAATTATTTACCATGACTAATGTTTATGTTATCTTCCACTGTATTGATTTCTCTTAATGAGTGTTTGAGCTCACTACTTTTTTGTGTTTCATTTTCCCAGGATATGCAAAAGTTAGTTATGAATGACTTGTAGGAATAATATAAGAAGCTTATATGTTTTCAATGGAATACAATAGTGTTGTCTTAATTTTCAAGTTTTAATGTTGAACTTATGTATATATCTTGTTTCCAATACTACTAAACTGATTGGTCCATCGGGACTTGATTCTTTGTAATCATTCCAATGTATTAAAATAATGCACTGACTCATAGATTCTAGGGTCGGGGCATTATAGTTGGTATCAGAGGAAGTTTAGTACAAACCTTGGAAACTTGATTTAGATAAACATTGATTAGAGCACATTACCCTAAGATAGAATTTGAGGATTAGTATAGAATAAATTCCTAGAATTTTTTTTAATATATAGATTTTGTGTATTTTCAATGTAATACATCCCTATCTAAATACGAGATGGTAGAGGCAGCTCTGGTACAAATGTACCTAGGAGTGAAAACTCTGAAAAAGAGTTTCAGTCTTGACCCAGGGTATCCTGGTACACGAAAACGGGCCTTGCTGCACTTTGGGTTATGACACTCCCTGGGAATATGCTTAGGATAATTTACATTTTCATTACAAACCGATTTGAAGGATTTTAATACAAGATGAAAATAAATGACCTTGGTTAATCCTAAGGTGTTTCAAATTGAAAAGGTGTCATGATCTTTTATAAATGATTTTATGACTATTGTTACTCACATAATGCTTTCTGGTTTTAGTCAATGGCTAGATTCGAAGGAAGTCATAGTAACTTTGGGAATGATTTACAAGGAGGGAACGCTGGTGTAAATGAGAAACAAAATGGAATGTTGATAGGCGTAAAAGATATCATGTTCATGCCAAATCAATTTTCCAACAATTTGATTAACAACATATATATTAACCAACTCCTGGACTCAACAAAGAAGAGAAAGGTTATGAATGGTAAGAGCTCCAGTAGTGGAGACCATGGAGAAAAGAAACATCAATTTCCATCATGTAGAAAATGTGGAATGAGACACCTAGGAATGTGTCTCAATGGAACCAAGAAATGCTTTATGTGTGGGAAAGAATGACATAAATTAAATAATTGTCGAGGAAAAATGAAGTGTACTATGGTTGAAATTAAAAATGGTCTTAAAAATCCATTTACAGTCATTTGTAGTAAATGTAGGGGACCTGGCCCTTACATGAGTGAATTCCCTATTCTATAGGATATCCTCTTGGTCAAAGAAGAAGCTGTGTAGAAATAAAAGGTTGGTGAAATGTTTAAATGTATTAGTGCTCTTTGTTGGTGGGATTACATTGGTAGAATTTTCTATTGTATGTGTAACCCTGTATTTTTTCATGTGAAAATGATATTTGAGGAAGAATTATCTTTTCTCTTGTGGATATATTTCTAAATATCCATTTGGTTTTATATGGTCCTTGAATTTGAGTTAATTACAAGTTATTAAATATTGGGATGAAAATGCGATGTCTGAGATAACATTTGTGGTTAAATTATGTTATGGTTATTTTGAGTAATTTTTCTCATTTTGGTAACGTAATAAAATATAGTTTTTCAAAAAGAATAACATGCTAACTGTGTGACAACCTATCGCATCAGACAAAGCTCTGGGAATCGAACCCACAACCAGAGTGCGATTGAGATTTATCATTTACCATTGGACTACGTGAAGTCCCAGGTTAGTGTGACTAATTATTTTTAGTTAAATTATTTTATTCAGTTGATTTGGGACATTATGTATTATTAAAAGGATATCCTTTGTTTTGGAAAATGATTTGGTGATTAAGTGATAATTGTTATTTTGGAAGATTTTCGCTCTTTTGGGAACACTATATGCCTAAGGAAAATATAATACTATGGGATTTTATTTGAGGAGTAATGGTGAATATTTTTCAATGTTTTTATTTTGGATTTATAGTGATTTGGGTTATTTATGGAAATGATTAAGCTATTATAGAGAATATGAGAATAGTTTAATTACTTTTAAGTATGTGACTTTAAGAGTAGTCGTTGTTATTTAGAGATACAATTTTACATGGAAGACTACGTAATCAAATTATGCTGAGTTTTGGGTTTCAATGTTAGTTAGGATTATATTGAAGGATTTTATGTACAGTTGTTCATTGAAGGGTATTTTTTGAACTTAGGGTATTTTTTTGTTTAAATTTTGGATATTAAGAGTAATATTTATTTCTATGAAGGATTGTCCTTTTTGGGGATCATATGATCATGTACTAACCATTTTGGTATTGGTTAATGTTTAATGAAAAGGGAAATATATAGTTCATCCCTTCTGGATTATGTGATTCTCTATATGTTTATTTTACTACTTCAGGTGTTACCTAGTCATCTTTAATACTCATTGTTTGGATAAAAGATAAGTTTGTGGTAGAAATTTATTAATGGATGAAACACTACTTGTAAAGTAAGTATATCTCCTTATTTTCTTAGTCAATCTCATAAATAAATTCATCAGCATTATGAAATGGAACTTAAAAAAAATGTTGTTTGTTTACTTTTTCAAGTGGGTAATCAAAGACCTTTCAACCCATCACATGTTTATGGCTTTCAGATCATTAAGTTCTCTTAATAATATTCTCAATCACTCTTTATCAGAACTTGATTATTAGTTTTCTCTTCTATATCCATGTTTTTCTACATAGTACCCTAGTATGATTTATTTTTGGTAACCTTCATACTTACCTTTATTTATGTTAAAATAGAGGCCCCATTAATCCATCTTCAATCTGGGATTTCAACTAAGATATTTTAAAATTTAAAAAACCCAATTTTTCAATCTTGATATTAAATTGTGAGGATGAAACTTATTGAAGGAGGGGAGAATGTAACACCCCATGGTTTCATAGTACATTATCTATTTAAAGTAATTCAATAGCCTGCACCTCACACAACACCGAGTTCGAGCGCACGACGACTTACCAAACTAGCAGATCAAAAGTAGTTATGCATATTTTTAACTGAATTTTGAATTTTATATATTCCATATAATTTTGACATCCATATTATGTGTTTCTTAGTCGTAATATAAAAACAAATTTATTTTTTCAGATAAAGGAAATATTTTTCAAAAAGTGCAATTTTACCACCTTTTAATGGAGAACCCTTTTTAAATACAATATTTGACACTTTTATATAATCAATTGGAAAAAATAATCTTCTTATTTATAATTGGGACATAAAAATTTAGTTTCAATAATTTTTTCGTGTTTTTCTGATAACTTTCATATTTTGGTGAATACTTAAAAATACTAAATTTTAATTGAAAAAAAATATTTAATCAAAATAATTTATAGTGTTTAACTATACATTTTAAAGTATTGTAAGTATAATTATATTATATTTTTACCATTAAATCTAATTTTGGTCATTGAAATTAATTTCTCTTTGAAATTATATATAAAAAAGTGTCAATCATTTGATAGTTAATGTTTCTTAAAAACACGCTATTTGTTTTGACAATGGGAATTAATTTTAAATTAATTAATGCAAATTTTATGTTTTTAATTTCATAAAATATAAATCATTTTTTAATTTGGAAAAACAAATATATCTTAGGATCAAGTTTTCATATTTTTATGAAAAACATCAATTTTGATGAACAGTAAAACAACTTAGTAGTAGTAAAAAAATTGACTTTTTGATTTAAATGAAATTTTACCACTTCTGTGAATTGAATTTGAAAAATCCTACTTACATGGTAATTATTATAAGAAAAATGTGGTTCAATAAGATGAAAATAATTTTAGGTGAATAATAAATTTTGACTTTTATTTACCGCGGTTAAAGTTAAATAGGGTTATTCAAGGTAAAAAGAATATTATAATAATACAAAATTACCATAACAATTGTCCTAAACTTATTGGATGAGTCATGGACGAAAATAGGAATACTTTGGTAGATTTTGGGCCCCCATGGAGCAACTTATGAGTGACAATGACACTTTATTTTAATTAACTTAAAATAAAGACTAAAATGACATTAACAAATATCATTTAGTATATTAATTCTTACATGGGGTTATATAAGTCATTTTTTCAACTATAAATATTCATTGGAAATATACAAATATTTCCTACATTATGGAATTTTTTTAATTTTGATACATCAAATATATTAAATTAATTATGATAAAATAATGATACAATATTCACCTCATTAATAAATGATTTAAATAAATAAGATTATTAATATTAAAAAAATATCCAAATACTGTCCAATTATTATTGAATTATTTTATTTCGAACATGAGTTATCCTATCTTAGACTATAATGAGTTTTGTTCCTTTTGTAATCGAAGATTATTTTATAATAAAATAACATTTTCAAACATTCCAAAAGAGCCCCTCCTCTCCCTTATAAAAGGCACCACTTCTAACCCATTCCCCACACCTCTCAAGCCCATTGGCTCATCCAAAACCTACCCAAATAAGCAATCAATATTCCTATATTCCACCTCTAAGCCTTACCTTTGGCATAATTCAGTTCAAGAAGTCAATTTTGTTCAAACCAAATGGAGTTACTCAAATTAAAGTTAATTGTTTCTCTTAACTTCTTTTATTTTATTTTACTTCTCCAACCCCTAAACTCTTTTTATTATTTTCTTTTATAACAAAACCAGTATCTGAAATATACTAGGATTTTTTATGATAATTATTCAAACTAAAATTAAACACACGTCTATCTAATGGGTAAATAACACACTATTTCTGTGGATGGCAAACTAACGCCTCACGAAATGATGATTGTTCAATTATCTCCTACCACCTCTCATGGGGGTCATTAAGATAAAAATGTATATATATGATATATATTATTTTTATGTTTTCTGTATGCTTCATTATTTTCCATTTATAGCAATCCTTTATAGTTCCATTATGGGTAAACGTGATAATTTCATTTGAGGAAGTGCAGACTACCGCCCCCTCAAAGTGATATGACTCATTAATGCCTTATGTGGGATGTATAAAGGATGGAGTAAATTATATTATATATGATATTATAATGTAATTATTATATAACTATGTAAAATTATTTTTTAATTCCATTAAAATACAATACATAAATGAAATTAGCATTCATGCGTACATACAGCTTACCGTCTCCCTGAACGGTGCATTTCATTTCTTATATCCAAATGTTATGAATTGTTATAAATACATATATATACAAGATGTATAATATATATATATATATATATATATATATATGATATTCAAATAATTTATATCATTCTGGAGATAATGGACTTTTGACCACCTGGACATATTGTAATTATAACTAGTTCATTTTTTACTCAAGTTCTGAACATCGTTAAAATATCCAATATGAAATCAAATAATTAACTAATTGTTATATCAAGGTAATAAGTGATATAAAAGGAATAATAAACATGAGAAATGTAATTAATCAAGTAGAAATTAACTTATTTTTATTATTCAGGAAGAGCAAGGAATATAAAAGATAAGTCCGACTTGAGGTAAGGGGTTTCTTATCTCACTTTTAATTCCGTGAGATTTCCATTGTTCACCACTTAATTATTTCATGTGATGTATTGTGTACTGCTATTTGATATATATTATCATTATTATTTTTATATTCATGGTATTTGGTGATTAATTTGGTGGTTGTTAACTTTTTTTCATATGACTCGATTGACTACAACGTGGTAAGGGATTTCTTATCTCTCTTTTATTCCTATGAGATTCATGCTATATTTTCCATTAATACCTTTTATGTGGTGTATGTAATTCCCATGACTGTATTTTTTTCATAATATAATTTAATTTTTGTGTATTTACATCATTTTTGGATGATCCTTCTTTCATGGGATGTATGTTTCATATGTTATCAAATCGGTAAGGGAAATTCAATTTTCAATTTCTACTCATTTGGTTTTACGCAAAATTCATCGATTGAATTACTCCAAGATTATGTGAAAAATCGCTATTTATATATATATGAAGTAATTTAAACTCTCATTTTTGTGGATATAATTTTGATAAACATAATCACTCCAATGATAAATTCTCAAGTCATCGATATAAACTTGATAAGAGAAATTTTAACTTAATTTCTATTCATTGAGTTAAATATCAAAGTCATTGGTGTTGTTTTTACAAGAATATGTGTGAATATACTATGATTTATTTATACTGAATATAAAATAATACTGAGTGTATTTATATTTTTCACACATAATTATGTCATTGATTTATCCATAACCTATGGATACAGTCATTATAAATGAATTCATCTCAACATACATTCCATTAAGACTTATTTGTTGTTATGCTCCAATTCACTTTTATTAGGTGTATATACTATACTTTCACATAGTATATCATGAAACCATTTATTATCATGATATTATAATTTATTTATTACCAAAATTATTTGTATTCAAGCATCATTCATTTGGGTAGGAACTCTAACTAAAATATAATTTTAAATGTTTTAATAATTTATTCTTCTAAATATTTCTCATTAATGTCCATGTTTTAAAAATGGTTTTAAGGTTTTATTTATATGAAAATTAATGTTTTAAAATTCAAATTCCTTTTAAAAGTTTCAAAGTGGTATGGGACTCATTGATTCAAAAATTAATTTTAAATAACTTCTTGATAAATAGTGACACTTTTAAATGTTTTCAGGAAAAAGGGATATTTCTCTCAAAATATTTTACTGTTAATTTTCAATTACATCAACATCCTTTTTGACATATTATTTCTGATCGAGGATGATTTATTATGATACAAATATTGCATATTGTAATGAAGGTTTTGTGATGTGTTTGACTGTGGATGTGTTTTTTATACAATTCATGGTTTATGGATAAATTATTGACATTTCGTATGCAAGTTTTAATACGAATGTTTATGTTATGTTTAAACCTTTTCATATGAGGAATGCATTGGACTTAGTATGTTCTGGGTGGATCCTGCTATATCTCCTCGATGCATCGGTAGGTCTCATGAGACAAACTAATGTATTGGCACAAGGCCTTGACAAAATCTTATTTGTAGTCTTAGCAAGAGGCCTTGACTATGTGGTTATGATGTCTGGAGTTATGCATTCCATCATTATGAGATTAGCTATTGATATTTCATGTGGTTATTCGACTAGTAGAATACCCATAACAATGTTTTATTATGGAATTATTTACTAATATCATATTCCTTCCATAAAGTGTTCATGTTAATTATTTTTAAAGGCATTTGTTTTCAATTATTTACCATGCCTAATGTTTATGTTATCTTCCGCTGTATTGATTACTCTTACTGAGCATTTGAGCTCACCCCTTTCTTGTGTTTCATTTTCCCTGTATATGAAAAAGTTTTTTATGGGTGACTTGCAGGCATAATCTAAGAAGCTTTTATGTTTCTAACAGAATAAATTACTATTGTTTTTCGATTCAAGTGGTAATGTTGAACTTATGTATATGTCTTGTTTACAAGACTATTAAACTGATCGGTCCTTTAGGACATGATTCCCTGTAATCATGCCAATGTATTAATATAATGTATCGACTCCTAGATTCTGGGGTCGAGGTGTTACATAAGTATCAAATTGGGCAATAACAACACATTCAACATAAAAATAATTTTCTAAAACCAAGGGGTTGTGCCTCAAGAGAGGTTTTTCTTTAACATAAAATATTATTATAGTGCCAAATAGGCTTAATTACATAAAGGGAATAATTTTTACAACTAACCGGCCAAAAGACCAAACACCTTTGGAAATACTCATTACCAATTCAAAAACACTTAGGAAATCAATTTTAAAAAAAAAGTCACTTAAGACTAATGGCGGTAGAAATACATTTCAATATCCAAAACAAAGGCAAAATCATTTCAAGCAACCACAACCAAATTCCATAGTATGTGTATATAGCATAAATGTAAAAAATATTTATAAATCAAGCAAGAATTTATGAAATTAAAATTAAAGGCATATGCAATGGGGGCCTACCTCAAACATGTCTCTATTTGTCGACGACCACTCAAACCGACATTTCATGCATGCACGCACATGATTTTATACATACAAATATATATATATATATATACCCATAGATGCATTACACATATTGCTTATGCCATGAGGGAATATGTACAAAGGGGGCATATATATATACCTTACCCTATGCATGTACAAGTAGGATACCTCGACACCCGCAATCCAAAACCATCGTAGCGATGTTTAACCCACTACATAAATAATTTAATAAAACAATTAAATGCTTAAAAATCTACCAAAAGGTTTGAAATAAGACGTCTAGGGTTTTCACTAATAACACACTCAACTTCAAGTAGGAAAAAGCCACTTTAAAACCAAAAGTACACCAATGTGACATTAGAACATAATTTCCATCTTTTGAATGAATTTTCAAAACATATTGACAAATGTACAACAAGTAAAACATGCTAAAAATGTTAAATTTCCCATCAAAGATTATTTTTCCACAAATACACACCTGATGTACCCATAAAAACACATGGCGCACTACTTAAACAATTGATTTAACACATCCAATGATTTTTACAGTAAGGCACACACACAAAAATACGCTCATTTGCTTACTCAAACCCACTATTGAAAATATACGCACACCAAAACAATATCCAAACATGTTTCCTAACCTTTATAAGATTTAATAAACCACTTAAAAATTTAATGAAACTATTCCATGTAGTATTATCAAACTTTGAACATAAATTACCACTCAAAAACCTACTCTAAGTCGAAACACACACCAAAAAAATGATAAAACAGAATTCTCATCCCTTGCGTGTCATAATAAACCAACAAAAAAGTTTATAAAACACTACTAAGGGACCCAATTCAAACTAAATCAAAAATGGAAATAAAAGAAACCTCACCAAGATAGGCGAATAAGGGATTGAAAAAAATAGAAAAAACACAACACCATCAAATGCACCTTAAAATAAACACCAAAGACTTATAAATTACAAAACCCCAAATAAAAACTACTAAAAAAGGAGAACGAAGGAAAAACTAACCTGAAATCATTGGTAGGAGGACCAAATCGATGCAAACCACTTCGCCTTCGGTAGTGGTTGTCGAATCATAAGAAAAGGGAACCTGAAGAACCCGTTTTAAACCCTAACAAGGAATAAAGCATTAAAAATAGGCCCATATAAGACCCCAGGGTTCGGCCAAACCTAGGAGGGGAAACTAGGAGAATAAATCGAACCAAAAATGAAGGTAGAGTGGAGAAGAGGGATTACCATGACTGACCGACCACAAAATCGGAGGAAAACCAACTGTTTTGCCAGAAAAAGAGAGTGCCAAAAGGGAGGGTTGCGAGCACTCAACCAAGGGGTTGGTGCATGGGTCCGAGAGAGAGGGAGAGTGGGGCGCTGGTGGTGGATCGTCGGAGGGAGGCCACAGGAGGAAGAAAAACCGAAAGGAGGGGTGGCGACGTGATGTAGGTGAACAAAGAGGAGGGTGAGGTGCGACACGGGGGGAGAATGAGGGGAGAAAGCAGGAGAAAGGAAGAAAAAAAGAGAGAAAAGATAGGGAAAAAAGAATAAAAAAGGAAAATAAAAATAAAAACGAGGGATAAAAACCAAAAAAGGGTAAATAAGTAATTGAATAAATAAATACAATCAATATAATTAATAATTAAAGGCAATAATAAGAATAAGTCTACTGATTTCATAATGATAAAAATAAAAATAAAAATAAATTAATTCTTAATAATTGTAAACTAAATTATAATATTATCATTATTATTATTAAATAATTTTCCAATTATTTTATTTTATTTTATTTTGATTTTAATTTAATATGTTTTTTAAACATTGAGAAACAAAAAAAAAAAATAAAAATAAATAAATAAATAAAATTAACTAAGATCGCAAGATACCAGGATGGGGTGTGACAAGAAGGATAATTTTACTATAATGAAACATAGCAAGGGAAGAACATCATTTTATCAGCGCAAAGCAGAATGTGCTGATAAAGGTGGGCCTTTATCATCACTAAAAAGGGTGATAAAGGTGTACCCTTTAGCAGAACTTTTTTTTGAATTAATAATTGTTTTTTATAATAATTTATATACAATTTTTTTAATATACATAAATAATGTTTATTTTTATATATTAAAAAATGAATGTTTATAATTAAAATATATTTTTTAATAATTAGAAAATTTATATATAATGTTTGAAAAAAAGTATAAGATTATAATTAAATATATATGTGTTTCCAATAAATCTGGTCAATTAATATATTTACCATACTTGCAAATGTGTTATGTATCATAATGAATGTTCATTTATACATTACACTCATCATATTATTCATATTTTCCATTGACGGCTCATTTTTTATTTTGTACATTTTAGTAGGTGTATATGATTAATTCATGTTACCCATATATATAATATATTATGTTCTTAATACTTATTAAATTACATTAAATACATTTAAAGAATAAATATATTTATTATATTTATAATTATTAAATTTTAAGTACATATAAATACTTTTTAAACATATTTATTTGCAATAATAATTATAACTATGTATATATATATATATATATTTAAATAATTATAAAATTAAAATAAATAAATATATATTATATATATATATTTACAAATATTTATGAATATATTTATTTATAGTCATAATTATAACAATGAATAAATATATAAATATATATAAATGAAAAGATTATAAAATTATAATAAATATATCTATTATACTAAATATAAATATATAAATATATAATTAAATAAATATATTTATAAATATATATACATATTTATAAATAAAAACAAGTATTTATAGTTATAATTCATAAATAAATATAGATATATTTAAATAATTAAGAAAATATAATAAATATATAAATTAAATATATTTATATAAAAATATCTATAAATTAATTAACATATTTATAAATATAATTCTAAATAAGTGTAGATAAATATAAATAATTAAAAAAATGATAATAAATATATTAATTATATATATTTATAAAATTATAAATATATTTGTAATAATTTTATAATTATTATATATTTATATATTTATTTATAATTACAACTTTAAATAATTTCTTTATTATAATTTTTAATTAAAGATTAATTTATATTTATTTATTAGTTATAAATATAAATAAATATTTATTTATTTAAATAATTATAAATTTATAAAAAAATAATAATAATTATTTTCATATATAGTTTTATATATAATTAAATAAATATATATAAATATTGAGAAATAAATACAAATATTTAAATTTATAATTATAAATAAATTATTATATATATAAATAATTATAAAAATATAATAAATATATTAATTATAAAAATTAATAAAATTATAAATATTACAAATATTAATTTGTTGTAATTTTATAATTATTTAAATAAATATAAATATATTCATTTATAATTATAATAATAATTATATATATATATTCATATAAATAATTATAACATTAAAAGAAATATAGTTATATATATCTATAATATTATAAATATATATAATTAATATATTTATAATATATATTTCTAAGATTATAAATATAATAAGTATGTTTATTACAATTTTATAAATATTTAATATTATTATTTTATTAATATAAATATATATTTATCATGTATATAATTTTATAAATATACATAATAATAGAAATAAATTATTAACATTATATCATTATCAGCACAAAAAAACACTAATAAAGGCATGTTTTATTAACAATTTCTATTTTAGCACTCATTAAACTTACCTTTATCAGTACGTTTTAGCTAGCGCTGATAAAAGGTTCATCGGGTTTTATAAAAAAACCCGACCTATATCCTCTTTCATTTCACCCCTAAAGCTCTCACAGATGCCTGATTGTTGTCGTTGTGCATCCTCCTCCTCCTCTTCCTCCTCTCCTCTCTTGTCGCCTCTCCTCTGCCGCAAACCACACCACCGTCGTGCGCCTCTCCTCCGTTGTGAACCAGACCTTCGTGCACCTCTCCTCAGCTGTGCGCCACACCTCCATCGTGCACGAACCAAATGTGTGCCTCTCCTCCGCCATGCACCACACATCTACCTTGGGACACACCTACGTCGTTCACCTCTCCTTCATCGTGCTCCTCTCTTATGCCGCACGCCTCTCTTGTTTTTGGTGCCTCTCCTCCGCCGGAGGACTCCCCCTTTGTGCACCTCTCCTCCTCCACGAACGCACCTCAACTACATGTTGAACGACACCTCTGCGGTGAGTTTTCTCCTCTTACTCTTTTTTCCTAGTGATTTTGTGAATTATACGGGAGAAACACCCCCACTACAGATCGTGGCCATTGGTGGTCCTTATTTACACACTAAATGACTTTCATGTTGGTTGGTTTTTTAAAATAAAATTGTGGTCCTCTAGTGAAACATGATCGTATACTTTTAGAACCACTTTCTAATTTACTCTATGTGTTTTTGTAAATCCCTTATAGGCCCTTTTAATGCACACATATATTTAAATAGTTTTTCAATCCACCTAATGACCTTGAAACATTTTCTATAAGTAATAAATTTAGAATTCCACTTTATTTCCAAATTAAATTTCACTTTTGGAAGGGGATTTGATTTTTATTGAACTCTGCTGTTCTTTTTTATCATGTAATGAATCCTATGCATTAATTTGATTTAGTATTATGTAATGATATCTTATATGATTTTTAGACAACCCATTATGTATTCTTGATATATTTATGTGGTAATTTAATTAATTTATTTTTTTAAAGGAGATGTTCATTATGTTTTGAATTGTGTTTGGTCTCAAAAAAAGGATTTTATGTGTCAAACATGGGTGAAATATTTAAGTATCATTTAGAAGATTCTTAAAAATAATTTCATGTTTTGGTTATCAATGAATTCTCAAAGCCCTAGTTGGAACTTTATAAATATAATTTTTTATTTGTGAACATTTTTGAAATATTATATTTGGATTTTGATGGTTATATAAAGTGGGTCAATTTTATTTTTGTAATTAGTTATACATGGTTAAAAAGGGTTTGTTTCAGTGAAGGGTGTATAGAGTTGAGATGAATAGTTTTTTATGTCATTCAGATTTTATGTGATTGACTTCTTGATTGATTTTGATCTCCCCTATTTCATTTATCATGAGAACCCCAGTTACTTAAGTGGAACCTAGGAATTTTACTTTCTAGTCATTGATACTGTCTCCCATGTATACGATTACATCACCACACTTACTAGTAATCAATATTCTCTCCCTAGATATGAATCAAAATGTTTCACTTTCTAGGAATTGATACATTCTCACTGAGAAACAATGTTGCATCAAAACCTCAACCAATCATATTCCTTGATCCCTCCCTCTACTACACATCTGCCATTAATTCTCAAGATCATTGATACATGTACTTATTCCCACTTGGATCCATATTATCATGGATTTTTTTTTTCAAAAAATTATAATTCATTCATCTCATAGTTTCCCATTCTAATGAACACGTCTCTTATAAATAATTCAAAATCAATGTAACTTTTAAACTCTCCAAGAGTTGGAAGGCCATTTTTTCCCAAAGTCTTAATCCTACACCATTGAATATATATCCAAACCTTACCCATTTCAATGGAACCACCACTTTGTTACTAGTGAAATTCTATTAATTCATAGAAAACTAATTCACTAGAAGAAACCCAATAGTAGTGAAACCATTAATTTATATCAAGTCTTGATAAAATAATAACCATATGTTAGGTAACCAATATTTAATATCACTTTTTGGTAATGGATAGTAGAATAAGAAAAATAGCTAATACCACTAGTTGGATTTGGTACAAATCAACAATCTTAATTTTAAATCCCTAAAATTTTTAGATAGCAAAAGAATTTCTAGAACATTCCTAAATAGAAACAAATCCCCACACCTGATATACCATAACATAGATGTAAAGCTGTAGCTAAGTCACTACATTAAATATCTGCCTTCTAGTTCAAGTAACCTTACGGTTTTGAAAATACCCCCCAAAGGAAAATGAGAAATTTATGAGAAAAGCATGACATAAATGGAATCAGCACACCACATTAAATTTATGTAGTTTGGATGACAATCTTACATCATTGGGGAATAAATTGATATTTTTATTAAGGGATAAATTGACTTATAAGGGAAATAAATATTTTTTTATCCCTACCTATCCAAATATACATGAGACACTTTTTGGACACCCTAGTCAAATGACCATAACAACATGTATAATGAAACCTTCCACCTTCAAGCACATTATGGTGAATCCCCACAAAGGGGAAAATGATACAATTAAAGTGATTATCAAATCATTTTTTCTTCTTAGCATAATTTCATATCTAAATATATAAATTATTATTTTACTACAAATTTAATAAATTTTATGAATGAATTATTAATTATTGATATTCAATGTTATTAAGTGGTCATGACATTTAGGTTTATGAATCCATCAAAGGTACTAAATTGAGATTTTTTATGAAGAATTCTTTAAATGGTTCTAGAATATTTTTGGTACTTAATGATGTTAACAAAATTAATGAGTTTTGGAGAGGTAATAATTCTCTTGAGAATTACAATGATACTCTCATCACTTTGATTCTAGAGTTTACTTATATGAGTTTAGTTTATAATTTTAGAATGACTAGTCTTTGGAATGTAATATATAAAGTCTTTTTGAAGATTTTAGAAAATAGAAAATGGAAAATAATACCATTTATTAGTTTAGTACCATATTTATTTTCTTATTTTGACTTCATACATGATGCACTTAAATGGATCGGGAAAGCAGTGCAGTTTTTTCTAGTGATAAGTGGCAAAGGGAAATTCTTTGTGTGAATGGAATGACAGTTGGGAAATTATTGAATATCTAATGGGTTCTTGCTTATATATTTTCATAGGTGTATTTATAAATGAAGGAAAAAATATTACTTCATTTAAAGGAAATATACATTGTTCATGGGGTATAAAACAAATTGATTTGTTCTGATCCAATGATCATTGGGATAATTCAGTGTTTGTAGTAAAGTTTAACACGAGTGCTTCATGGTTATGAGTGTGGTCACTGACTATGAAACAAATCTATTGGGACTTTGATGTTCTGGTGAAGGATAATTGATATAACAGGACAATGGAAACATGGTTAAGGTATATCTAATAGTGGTGATAACAATATAAAATTCTTATAGAAATTTTTATTATTACACCTACATTTGGAATAATGTGATGGAATCATACAACAATGATTTATTTGGGAAAAATCAATGTGATTTCTACGTATCTTTTATTAAGTATATATTTTTGGGATCAATGTCTTTAGGAAAATGTCTAAATGGATCTTTTAAAATGATTTAAGTATTTTGAAATGTTTCTTAGAGGCATGTCACTCATTTTAAATGATTGATATTTTTGGGTCATGAAGTTGTCTTGAGTTCTTTAAAAAAGAAATTTTTGTTTTGTGGAAGCATTTTTGGAACTGATTAATTTATTTTAAAAATATCATGTTATTTTAAAAAAGAATTTGTATAAATTGTTGGTTTTTTAATGGGGTTTCAAGTGGGATTTTTTGAATAGTTATCAAAGGATATTTGAACAGTTGTTTTTTATAATATTTTAGGTTTATATTTTTATATAATTATGAAAACAATTACATTATATCAATATTTTGTGTATTTATTTTGTTAAATACAAATATCACTGAATCAAATAGGTTGGATATGAGTAAGTAATGTATAGCTTATAATTGTTTGACAAGAGAGTATGAATATGGATTGAAAGAGTTCATCAAGATTGCAAAAGATAATGCACATTAACCTTATCAAATACTTTTTTTGGTGTTTACATTGTTGATATTCATGAAAGGTTAATCTAGAGGAGTTGTAAGAACACTTAATCTATCATGTAATAGATTGAAGTAATAAATTTTGGAATAAACATGGGGAAAAAGAGAATGTATCTTATGAATGGGATAATAGTGCGTTTTATTGATCATATGATATTATTACAAGTGGGTAAAATAAAGAATATTGTATCATGGATGTGATTACAAATGTGAATGATGATGAAGATCATATATAGAAAATGACAATTACAATTGATGAAGATATTTGTGATTTCCCAAATTTTTTTGATCAGTTAAAGATTAGTGCAAAGACACCTTTATTTGGTAGTTTATATAAATATATATGATTGCTCGAATTAATGTATAATATTTCTCAAGTACCAAAAATCACATAGAGAATGCCAAAAGTTTTGTGCTTCATGATACAAGAAATATGAATCCAGTACTACGAAGTTGTGTGGTTATTTGCAACAATTCCAAGGTTTAGGTACTGATATGGAAGTGAGAAGACTATAGGGAAATTGACGTGGCGGACAGAAAAAGGAAATAATGTTAGGAAACTACATCACCCGACAGACTCTCCTCAGTAGAAGAGAATCGATCATGGGTATCCTAATTTTGGAAAAGAGATGAGAAACCTTCGTCTTGAGTTATCTTTAGATGGAGTGAATCCATTTGGTTTTCAAAGAAGCATTCATAGTACATGGATGATTATGTTGGTAAATTATAAATTTCCATGATAGTTATGCATAAAATAAAGACACATTTTTTATCTATTCTTATATTAGGATCGAAACAACTAAGTAATGATATTAATGTTTATTTGTCTCCATTGATCAAGGATTTGAAATTATTGTGGGATTCAAGTGTTATGTTTTATGATTATTATAGAAATAAAGATATCACATCGAGATCCATGTTGTACGAGATGATAAATGACTTTCCTTCTTATGAAATTTTTTCAGGATACAGCCTTAAATGAATTTTTGTGTGTACCATCAGTGAACAAGTTACACAGTAAATTAGGTTGAAAAATTCATCAAAACCCTTGTTTTTAAAAAATCATAGATTTTTTTCCCCTATGACATAAGTTCTGATCCGGGATGACATAATTTAATAGAAGTTCAGAAGAATGTACAACACTGTGTCCACAAAAAGGTGATCAACTTTTTGAGAATTTAAAAGATGTGGACACTGATTTTAGTAAACTGTTTTTGAAAAATCATATGAAAACCAGTAGGAAAAAGATATCAGTTTTTTTTGAATTACCATATTGGAATTGTCTTTAGGTCACGAAATTTCTTGATTTTATGCATGTTGAAAAAATATATGTGAATGTGTCATCAACATGTTGTAGAATGCTCCTGACAAAAAATGTTGGAATTAAGGCTATGTTGGACATGGATGAAATGGTAATACGAGAAGATTTGGTTACAGTGAAGGGTGAAAAATGAACTTCTCTTCCTCCATCTTCTTACACTCTTTCCATGTAAGAGAGATATCAATTTTCACCTTCTTGAATGATGTAAAGGTTCCATTAGGGTATTCATCGAATATCAAGAACATCATGTCAATGAACAATTTAAAGTTAAAGGGTCTGAAATCACATGACTGCCATGTTTTGATACAAGATATAATTCCTATAGCTTTATATTTTATTTTTCCCAAGAATTCCCACTATACATTAATGAAGCTCTGTTTCTTCAACAAAGCTATATGTAGAAAAGTTATTTAATAGAAGAAATTACTACGTATGGAAAGAAAATTAACATCATATTATGTGAATTTGAAATTTTCATCCCACTGAAATTATTTGATATGATGGTTCATTTTATGGTTCACTTAGGGAGATATATTCGACTATACAGTCCGGTACACTATAGATGGATGTTACCCATTGAATGATATATGAAAATTTTGAAAGGGTATGTCAAAAATTGAAGTTGGACAGAGGGTTGAATTAATGAGCGATATATTGTTGGGGAATCCATCAAATTCTATACCGAATAACTATATGGTGTAGAAATCATTTTTCTACTAAAATCTCATCACACTGGGAGGCTTGTGACTGAAGTAATTTCTAGAATAAAGATTTTCATAATCAATGATACATATCAAGAGTAGGTCCACCTTTACGTTCTGCATAATAGTTTAGAGGTTGACCCAGATGTCGAAACCCACAATGAAATTCTCAAGAATTTGAATCCATCAAGGGATAAAAATGGATATTAAATGAACGTAATAAATAGTTTATAGGATGGTTTCAGAACCATATATTTAAGGAGTCAGATGAAAATTCAGACTCAATTTTAGAACAACTTCGATGGCTAGCAGGAGTACCAAGTGTGTATGTATTATATTATAATGATTATGTAATTAATGGTAATACATTCTATATTAATGAACAGGATGATGAAATTACCATATAGAATAGTGGAGTTTCTCTTGTGGTTGAATTGATTCATGTTTCTGGTGATAAGGAAAAAAAATCCAATTTATGAAAATATGGTATACTTTGGAATCATCAAACAAATATGGGAGTTGGATTATAAAAACTTCCATGTGCCAATTTTTCAATTCAATTGGGTTGATAATAGGAGTTCTATTAAAATAGGTGACTTGGGATTCATGAAAGTTGATTTTAGTAAGGAAGGGTATAAATACAAACCATTTATAATGGCATAATAGTCAGTACAAGTATTTTATGGTATGGGTCCCATAAACTAAAAGTGGGAAATTGTTCAATTCTCGACTAAAACCACTAAAGGGTTAGATGAAAATTTAACGGTGGATGACCCTTTCATTTAGATGTTTAAATCATTTCATATAGGTCACAATTTAGACAGTGTTATTTATGTCAGAGGAGACCACAATGAAGGGATTTAGATAGTAGATAGAGGGTTCAAATCCCTTTAGCCTTTAAAAAAAGAAACTTCAATAATTAGGTTATATTTTTTGGTAATATACATATTGTTACCTTATGTAATTATCCATTGGCTACTACCTTTATGTCATCTAAATAAAATGTTAAACCACTTCTGCAAATGATTACTTATGAACATGATGATGCTACCAATCTTGACACACAAAAGTTCTCTCAAACTATTGATGTTTTTTCTCCTAGTGTAGTGGTACAACCAACATCTACACATGCAGATGATAACACTCCGTAAGAACATATTGATGATGCTGAAACTAAGGAAATGGTAGGCAAAAAAACACTGGCAGTGTAGAAAAAAAAGATCGCCATAATTTTATGTTGTTAGAAAGAATACAAATGGAAAAACTGAAAGGCATCAAATACAAGGTCATATGGAATAAACGAGGGCCAACCATGTTGTCACAGGTCTTAAGAAACTAATGTGGGGAGATATTATGGTAACATTATTATATAAATTATTTAATTTACTATAAAAATAAAATTACAAAACATTGAATTAATCTTCATCATCCCTTGTAGAGTGAATTTATAGTGGATGACTCGCACGAGAACTATGTATTCAGGGATAGGGGAAGGATTAATAGAGGATTCCCCACAATTTTAACAAGATTTTATCTTGAAGATGCATAAGGAAAATTAAACCCACACCCACCTCTTATTTATGCACACATGATAACCCCGGGAGCATTGGATGCATTTACTAGCCATCTTGTGGAGTAGTCTTTTCAAGTACATTGTGTTTGGTAAAACGTTGTGTGAAAATAAGTGTATTCATCACATTGATTAACAATTTTTTTTTTCTGAAATAGAAACTGAGTGCTTAAAATATAGAACGAGTATAAAAACCAGCGTACCCCTACCATAAAGAAAGAATGGGGTACACTTCACATGAAAAAAATTGTTATGTCTTTTAAATCTACCGTAATAATTTTTTGTGACATAAAACAACACCATAACTATATTCTTTTGTTTATATGTATATTGATGAATCCAAATAAAAATTCAATTCCATTCCACTCCATCTGTTATGGAAGGAATCACGTGTAAATAAATATGGGATACTAATGTATTAAAACACACAAAAAGTGTAGGAATCATGTGTAAGTATGACATAATAAACATTTTTTTCTTTAAATATATATTACATAACAATGATTACTTATTTTAGTATATTTTACACCTGAAATTATTTCAATAATTGATAACATCTAAAATGGATATAGACATACTTTTAGTGTCCTTGAAGCTACCAGAAAAGTATGGTTGCATCAGAGGTACGGGTATTGGGGTGACACCCCCAAACATGTTTTTAGAAAAAAAGAGGAGGAACAAAGTGAAGAAATAAAAATGATGAGAGAAAGAATATATATCCTTGATGAACATATGAAACTGAAGAGAAAGTTCATGGAAAATTTTATATTGGGGAAAAAGAGATGAAACAACTCAAGAATAACAAGCGCATGATGATCCCACCCACCCCCACTAGCTGTGAGGTGAGCCATTCCACTAAAAAACTAACCTAGATGACGTAATCAATGTTATAATAATTTTCAAAGAATTTTGAATCAGATAGAAACTGATACCTTTCCTGTATTGATATTTTAGAGGGTAAAAATGAATGTGATTAATATCTATCAACACCCACCCATCGTCTTATAACAAGAGAAATGGTATTCATTATCTTGAATACCATGCTACATAATAGACCACTTCCAACTGGTCATGTAAAATTAATGATTACCTTATCCCATTATATGATCACTAAGATACCTATTCAAATTGATGAATAATATATTCATAATGTCTAACAAGTTCATGGAACATTCATCGTATGGTCATCACAGCTTGTAAAAAAACATTTCGATAAGAATGTATTCATTTCCCAATTATTTTTCAAGATAAACTTTTAACATTTAATGAAAAAAGATATGTACCAATGAATTTTAATACAGATGGGCATGGGAAAGGGGTGAAAGAAATAATGGCTCAAAACTATCTCAAGTATCAAGCAACCAATCAAAATGATCTACCTAAAGAACCTTAAACTTGCATGTTTTATATCTACATTTATTTTCTTTACAAGATCATGTGGATACAAAGTTGAAATATGGTGGTTCTCAAACAATTTTTTTGATGAAAATATTTTTGTATGGGAATATACAAATTTCATTATTTTTGCAATGTAAGTGAAATCCTGATGCATGATTGACTAAGTGTCTCATATATAAATGTATACATGAGGGGGGTTTTATGATTTTATTTTCCAAAAGCTGATACACTATGATAATTATTACTAAATACATTTCATTTTTTTCATAGGCAAATATATGAAAAAATTAAGGTATTTCCCCATGAAAAAAATGACTCGTTAGTCCTCACGCCACCTCTATAGATCAAAAAAATAGAATCCAAGAAAGAGGGTGAAATAGTGGAAGGTCTGCTCAAATTGTTTAACAAAAAAAATACAGATGATAGAATCTTCTTAATACTAACGATTTAGGGGTAAAACTATACAATATAATCATATCAAATATTTGTTAATTTCTTTAATTACTTATTCATTTTTTGATTTTTATGAAGCATTGGTTTCTCATTGTAGTCAATTTGGATACTCTATATATTTATTTCTTGATTCAATGCATGGATATCTAACAAAAAGACCACACGAGATGGAATTTTTCAATTTTCAATACACTAGATCCAAAATTTTAGAACTAAAAATATATTAATATAATTTATATTATCTTTTAATAAGATTTTTTTCATAATAGGGAAGTATGTGAATAAAATCTACATCATGGAATGAGGCTTGGGTAAAAGGGAAAAGAACATCAAAAGTACTATAACTTGATAAGGATCAGGGTATATATAAAAGATTTCACTATCCAAACACATATAAAAAATTACTTATTTTTAACAATATTCCTACAGTGTTCAAAACAAACAAATGGAAAAGATTGTGGTTCTTATGTTTTTAAATATATGAAAGAGATCATATTCCATGAACAAACAATCATCCCTAAAGAGGTATTTTCAAAGATAATTACAATTTATTTTAAAATATTTATTAATCATTTGTGTATTTATATTTTTCAATACTAACATGATTGTTGAAAGACACCTATTCACAATATGGTATAGATTTTTTTTGAAACAAATGGGAATCATACCTGATTAAATAATATACACAAATATAATATAGATGTGACAAATATTCCTTAAAGTGTCTATTTTTATCTAAAACTGTATGTATTTTTAGTAAAAAGAACAAGTGACATACTAAAAACTAAGAAAAACAACTAGGATTGAATTTATAATTTAGGAAAATGATCCATAAGTCATTTGTGATATATAGGAATAAATTGAACCAAAATCTAATGCATGGTGTGACCATTATGACTTTAAGTGTATTTTTTATATAAAATTTAAAAAAATTAGAAAAAATAACAAAAGACATAGTGAAAACGGCTAAAAAACATTTTTATTGTTTTGAAACATTATTAAAATGATCCAAAAGTCATTTTTTATGTGTATTAATCTACCCCACATCAATCCAAAAACAGTGCGACTGATATGACTAAAAGTGTCTGTAATCAGTTAAAAATTGACATTTTAGCTCAAAACGTGTCACTCACTAAAAAAACTCACTCTGATTGTATTCATAATATAGTAAAATGACTCATATGTTCTTCTTGATGTGTATGAAGTAATCTCATGTCAAACAAACCCATGATGTGATCCGTATGACTCAAAATGCATGTTTCAGTTTTAAATGATATTTTAGTAAAAAACATAACTGGTATACTAAACACTAAGAAAATGTTTTTGGATTGTTTTAATACCTTATGAAAATGATCTATCCATCATTTTGGATATGTATGAATCAACCAAACCTCAATCCAATGCACAGTGTAACCGATATGACTCAAAGTGTCTCTTTTTATTTAAAATTGGAATTAATTTTAGTAGAAAACACAATTGGCATTCTGAAAATAATGAAAACGCATTCATATTGTTTTTGATCATTTATAAAAATTATCCATGAGTCATTTGTGTCATTTAAGAATCTACCCCACCTCAATACAATGCATGATGTGACTGATATAAATCTAAATGTGTCTGTATATTTAAAATTAACATGAATTTAAGTAAAAATAAAAACTGACATACTGAAAACTAAGTAAATGCACTCTAATTGTTTTGATACTTTAGTAAAATGATCCATGAGTCATTTTTGATTTTATGTAATCAACCACCCCTCAATATGTTTCATGTTGTGACTGACACGACAAAAAGTATATGTTATCAGTTTAAAATTTACATTTTAGCTCAAAACATGCCACTCACTAAAAACCAAGAAAGAATATTATGATTGTCTTAATAATTTAGGAAAATTATTATTAATTCTTTTATAATGTGTATAAAGTATTCTGACATCAAATCAATTCATGATGTGACTGGTATGACTCAAAAAGCGTGTTTTCGGTTTGAAATGATATTTTAGTAAAAAAACACTACTAACATACTGAAACCCAAAAAAATGAATTTTTATTTTTTTTATATCATAGAACAGTGATCCATGAGTCATGTTTGATGTGTAGGAATCAACCACACTTCAATCCAATGAACTATGTGACTTTTATAAATCCAAATGTTTTTTATATAAAATTGGCATTTATTTAATTAAAAAAGAACAAGTGACATTATGAAAACAAAGAAAACACATTCGGATTATTTTGATAATTTATGATAACGATCTATGAGTCATTTTTGATGTTTAGGAATAAAAATCACATAAATCCAATGCATGGTGAGACAAGTATGACTAAAAGTGACTATTATCAGTTTAAAATTATCATTTTAGCTCAAAACATTTCACTCACTGAAAACCAAGAAAACACTCTCTCACTGTATTCGTAATTTAGAAGAGAAATTTGTAAGTCATTTTTAATTTGTATAAAGAATTATCGCCTCAACCCGAGGCACTATGTGACCAGTATGACTCAAAATTGGTGTTTCTGTTTTGAAATGATATTTTAGTAAAAAAACACAATTGTCATAAAGAAAACTGAGAAAACCCATTCAGATTGTTTTGATATTTTAGAATAATGATCCATGAGTCATTTTTGACATGTAGAAATCAACCACACCTCAATCTTATGAACAATGTGATCAGTTTAAAACAAAATATTTCATTTAAATTTGATATTAAATTTACTAAAAAAATAAGGGACATACTCAAAACCAAGAAAACCATTCAATTTTTTTGATATCTTAGGACAATGATCCATAACTCATTATTTATGTATAGGAATCAACCCCACCTCAATACGACGAATGGTGTGACCTAAATAACTTCAAATGTGTATTTCTTATTAAAAATATATAGTGTATTAATTTATTCTATAATATTAATTTATAATTTATTTATTTATTGTATTACTAACATAATATTTTTTTTCATATATAGGTGGAATATTTTACTTAAGTTTGGATGATTTGTTCGGAAACTAATATCTTGGGTAGATATTTTTTAGAGTGGATAACAGATGTCAAAGGATGAAACATTAATGTTTTTAACATTTTTTTTTGGATAATTGTAAATTTAATTATATAAGAAATTTTTTGAAATGAATATATCATTGTTTTTCTAACCCTTGTGTCTGCTGGTTTGTTCATGTGTGAATTTCTTTGTTCTTGTGAGTGCTATAAAGGTGGTGTGTGTGTTTGTTGTACAGGTGCTGGTGGGTGTGTTGTTATATAAACAACACATCACATGCAGTTAGGCCTTTATCAACACTATTTCAAGCACTAATAAAGGAACCCTTTATCAGTTCTATTTATAGAACAGTTAAATTCCCACTTTTCATTTCTCTTTCGAGCGATGGTAATGTCCCACTTTTTCAGTTATATTTCAAGCACTAATAAAGTCCACAATTCTTAGCTCTATTTCAAGTGCTAATAAAGTGGTCCTTTTTCAGTCATAAAAAATAAAGATGATAAAAAGTATCCTTTATCCACACTAAAATAGCGCTGATAAATGAGGGGATTTTATCCTCACCTTTTTAGCACAGATAATGGAGACCATTATCAATACTTTTTTATCACTGTTAAAGGGGACCCCCTTTTTCTTCTCTAATATTAACAGCTCTTTTCTAGTGCTCTTAAAATCGTTTTCTGGCGCTTCTAAAAGAACTATAGGTAGTAGTGTTTGTTGTTTCTAAATACCACCATAATCAGAATGTTAATAGATTAAAAATACTGAGAGTTTTGGTTCTCTGAAATAATATCACTACACAGAAGGATTATAAAATTAGCAATTGAATGAGTCTATCTGATTAATGGTTGATCAAGTTTTGTAGACATGCCTCCTATCTCGAATTACAAAACATGGTGAGATTCTCTATATGTAAATATAAGGGGATCAGGGGTTGGAGGGGTCTGCTCCCACATTTAAATGGACACTCTCATTTTCCTCAAAAAACATAGCATAGAAAACCCAACAATGGTTAGGGAAAAAAGTACATGTGAGACCACATCATGAACTGACATGAATATTCAATCCACCACATTATATGTCATGAGAAAATTTTCTGTATTGTGTAACCTATTTTTCAAAGAAGCTACCATTTTTTTCCTAAACATAGAATCACAAGATCCCTCACTTGATGTTTGGGAATTTCTATATGAAAAAAGAGGCATTGAAAATACTAGTTTGAAGATATTCACACTATAGGACCACTTTTCTCTGCCTAAAGTCTTGATTCCATGATATTTGACAGAGTGTAACCACTCTTGAAAAATGAAGTATCATCACATAACCCATCATGAAAAAGGATTTCATTTCATACGCTGTAATGAAAATACCTTATTATGTATAAACATCATCATGTGATCATGAAAGAAAGCACATATCACATTTCTAACTACACCTAAAAGGATATTAAAATTTCCTTATACCATGTTATACAAACAATTATGGACAAAGAATCAATTTACGGTTATGATCAAGTGATGAAGAATTTATTCAATGAACCACAAATATTTTCCATGAAATAAAATCCAAGACTCGATGCACCATGTTGTTCTAATTCAACTTCATGGCACATACATTAAATATTCATGTGTGTATGAGGAATCTACAAGATGCAATTGATATCATCGTGTGATGTGGATAAAAATTCCACGAACATGTGTCTTAATATTGGGTTAGGTGAAAACATTCAAAACATTCCATGCACCCATTGACAATATGATTTGACATGAAAACACTCTTGGTCACACTATAGAATCATAAAACCATGGAAACACAACATATAATAGTGGAAAAAAATGATTTTTCTTGATATGGTATGCACATAATCATGATATCCATTAATAAATATGTGGTTTTTAAATGTCTAGAATAGAAAACGTACCTAAAAATGTATGCATGTCATCACAAGATCGAACACTAATCATGCAACACTCCAAAGGAAAACCGGATGACTGATCAAGATAAGGCACCCATGCCATCTCAGGATCCCATATTGATCAGGCGGTACACTCACGCACAATCAGTGGGAGAAGGTCACAATGATCCATTGAAAATTGGAGAGAATTTCCAAAATGTGGAGGCCCCTAGTGGTCATAAATATCATGCAACACATCACCAATAGGAAGAATATTTGTCCACGATAACACCTAGGAAAAATAAAAAACTCCTCAAGCAATTGTTAAATAAAACAAAGGAGATAAAAATGGATGAGGAGGGAGATACTCACTATTTATAAACATCATGTGATGTACCCCTAGGGATCTAAGATACCTCATGAGACCTCAGTGACATGTATGCCTCATCTCGCAAAATCACATTTTCTTTTCATCCCCATTACAGAAAATGCCTCGAGTATGTCTAGGAAACCATGGGCCCCCCTTCATCTCTTTAAATAAAGATGGATGGATTGAAAACAAATTTCTCATGCACCCCATATGACCCATATTGTTCACATGAATCATCATCAAGAAATGTATTAATTTTCATTCACATTAATCATATAATTTTTTATGACTATAGACCATGGTAAAATAAATCAATGGAAATAAAAGTGTGAGGAGGTTGAATCCTTTTCTGTTCGTAAAATGATTGCGATGTGCTAACGATGTCTTCAACATGGTCTCATGAGACTCTTTGATGAGATGGCCTGATCCCGTGAAAGTCCATAGAAAAACCATCTTTTCCCAATGGAACCCCCATAATAATTACATGAGATCATGAAAATTCTTTTCAAGAGGTGCCCTGATCTTGCGAATGACCTAGGACATTTCGTGAGGACAACAAAGATGTCCTTACACATATTTTCAGGACCAAAAAAGTCCCCATTAATCCAAAATAATCCAATAATGGGGTTGTTTATGAGAGGGACTTGTGATTGCTAAAAATCAGGTGATGCCTGGTCTCACCCAAGTTTACCCAATTTTTTAGGGTTAAGCGGTTTCTTGTAGTGTAGCATGGGTTTTATAATCCATAGAGACCTAAGAAGAAACCTACAGACACGTACATTATATGAATTGTTTTTTGATATAATGTTGACAACATTGGGTTAATTTTATATGGGTTTAAAGTATCACTAATATATCTAGGTGAGTTCAAATTAAGAGAATTATTTTATCATAGTTTATCTTTTGGGGGTGGATTGGATGAATTCCTTTTTTAACAATTTCAATTTCATTAACTCTTGCTGGGTTCATTCAATGAATTCAAAATAACCTCATCACTTACTGGTTAAAAACCTTCACAAACATATTCTAATCACCTATAAACTTGTAGGACCATTTTCATTATCACTTCAAGGTAAAGGATTTTATTAGCACATAAAAGTGGGGAGATAAAATTCAATAAGGAAGAGGAATAGAGAAAATCCTTGAATAAAATAAACCGAAGTAAAATAAATCAATAAAAATTTAGTGAGTTAGAATTTACATCAATTACATCCCCTTTCTACTCCAGGGGGTCAAACCATAAAAGATTTATCCCTCCATTTATGACGTGTTCTAAATGGAAGAGGGAATTAGACTTACAAGGGTGGAATTGAAGATGTATAAACAACAAAACAACAGTCACTCCACCATTGTGTTAAAAAATTCACAAGTTATGGTGTAAATAAATTCACAAATTATGGTAATAGAATCCATGTTATATGCAGAAGAATATAATAAAAGGAAAGGAATAACATTTATTGTGAAACTAAGGTGACTTGAACACCTTACATGAGAAAAAAATGCGATTACAAACACAAAGAGACAACATAACACTACAATTACACCAAACACAAAAGATGATCAACTCCTCCACCACCACCACTACCTTATATATAATTTTTTAAAACATTGGGTTGATCCTTAAATAGTTAATGTTATCTCAATTGACTATGGTAGTCTTAGGGTGGTGGAAAGTTTGTGTAATTTGACCTTTTCCACCCTTGACATGAAGTGGAAGCCAGCATGAACCCACTGAACAGAGGCATAGAAACAACCTGATAGATGTCTGAATTATAGTGGAACATAGAAGAATAAAATTGATCACCTGATTTTTTTCTGACATCTGATAAAATTTTATCACATGAAGAATTTTGGTTTGCGAGATATGATCGAAATGGTGGGATGTTTTTCTGGGTCGCAGAATCTATCCTAGAATTGCATCTTCATATTGGGCTACTTAAAACTCCATTAAAACATCTGAATTATCTCTTTTCAACATTCTATGAAATTTTCCATGTGATTTAATATATCTTTAGTTCGACTTTCATATTTACTGGTCTTGGATCTGGGCCTCTACAGTAGTTTTATTGAGATGATGTCTAGTTCACTTTGCCCGGAATGTTGTTTGTTCAATGCCCCAATTGGTGTTCCTCCAATGTGATTCTTCAAGTACTCAAAAGTATGAATTGTTCCCAATGTAATGAAAAACCTAAACATTAAATATGAAATAAAATCAAGACCATTTGGTATTTTATAGGGTGTTGAAAAATGTACCATGTAATAGTGCATTTCAAAAATGACTTAAAATCATAATGTGAAATGATGTTCAAAGTGTAAAATGAACTAAAACTCAGTTTATGAATAATGATTCAAATAAATATTATATTTATTAAAAATTAATATTAGACTCATTCAACATCTAATCACACTCCCCAAATTAAGTTTTTTTATCCCTGATAAAAGTATACGAAATTCGAATACCTTTTTCCAAAACATTTTAATATAAAATGATCACTAAAAACCCTTATACCAAAAAATTATGAAACCCATATATATTTTTTAATACACGATAGTTTCCTAAGAATATCTCAATCCCATGCCCATTCCTTTGTTCAAATTCTTCTTTATATTTCATCCAATATAAATTAAGTGTGATGATGTGTTGTGTATCACAATAGACATGGGGGTTCATCTTTATTCCCAAGGGGAAATGATGTAAGAGCTAGGTGGAATCACATTTCAATATTAAGATGATTATTATATATATATATATATATATATATATATATAATTTCTCCATAGTAATTGAAATTTCACTCAATAGAGTCAACCCATGTAGAGAGACTTTGTCGATGACTCTCAGGCTCAATGACTTTAGGGAACCAAGTGAATACCACATTCTCGGGCATTATCTCAAGTTAATTTATTCAAAAACAATGTCAAATTACCAAAAATAGAGATTAATTTACTAACTTAGGTTCATGAAACTATGGATTCATGATCCCTTTGTTCCAAAATCCATGCATTAGGACATTTTGTTACTCTACGTGCAAATTTATTATTTTCTTTTTTGATTGTTTTTTTATTTTTTTGAATACTTATATTAAAATTAAAATGATCACAAAACCTATTCTAATTATTTGGGGGACCCCATGAACTCAAAATAAAATTCCACTATCCTAAGGGCGTGCGTTTTGATTTTTTATTTGGATGAAAATATAAATGATGAAATATTAAATTAGATAGCCACACTTTCCAAAATCTATGCTCATGATATTATACATGGATTAAAATCACAATACAGGAATGCTAAATTATTTTATATTTAGTTTCAAAGTTCTCAATTTGTATTATCATGTTTGAATTTAAATTAATTTTTCCTTCCATTTACACACATTTTTTATTTCACAAGGATTTTTTCTTTTCACCCCGCAACATAGAATTACATTATCCCCAGTGTTTAAAGAAAATAAAATATAGAAGGGGATAGAGGAGAGGAGTTCAAAGAGGATATTGAAAATGATAATCATGGAATGAATTCACCTAGTGGTTGAAGTTGGTGTTCGTGCGGCTCCAATTTAATCCTTCAATATCCATATCACTCATAGAGTTCCATAGTAGGACAAGGAGAAACAAACAAACAAACAAACAAAACAATATATATATATATATATAAGTAAAGTAAATGTATATATACAAAAATAATATAACAAGGGATAATTATAAGTCATAGTTCAGTGGACATTTCATGCCCCTGTCACCCTTCAGTCCTGGGTTTGAGTCCCCACGACTTCACTGGTTATTACAAGGTTTTCCCCATGACCTACGATGTGTCCTTTTAATTTTTTTAAATTATTATTATCATTTTTTGTTTTTTACTTTAGCTGAAAACACCTTAAAATAAAATAAAATAATGGTACATTGTCTTATTTTTATGTTTCTGGGTAAAGTATTACTCAGGGATCACACCATGTGACACAGATGAATACAACTCTCTCCTTTCATACCCATCCATACTCATAATAGAAGAACAAGTAAACATTATAAGGTACTATAAAATTAAAAGATGATTGATTAAGTAATTTTTTTAAATATCATAATAATACATTAATTCTATTTAAAAATTAAATATGATTCACAATGATTGGGAACATGAAACCACAGGTTTTCTCCCATGCAGTGCTTTTTTTTAACATCACTAGCTCAACTTAAACCCTTAATTGTTTAAGTATTTTCCTTATCGGAGGTTGGTTCACACAAGTCTTCATAAACTTCATGTTTTTGGAATGGTTCAATGAATGGTTATACTCTATGAACAATAACATTAAAGGTCTGACCAATAGTGGGATCTTGAATTTCTATAACCCCATGGGGGTAGACCTTATGAACTATTTATGGACCTAACCATCTGGACCTCAACTTTCCCAAGAGTAAATGAAGTTTTGAACTATACATGAGAATTAATATATCTAGATCAAAGTTTTTGAAATTGATATTACTAGATTAGTAATCTAGAAATATATATTTATTTATCCTTGAATTTTCCTAATCCCCCATCCTATGTTCCTCAAGTTCATTAAGATCTAATTTCCTCTTTTCTTCATCCAAAGAAATGTCGAAGTTCATTTTTTTGATTTCCCAAAAGGCCTTATGCTCAATTTAAATAGGTAAATGTCATGTTTTTTCATAATCAAACCTATATGGTGAAATTCCTATTATGGTTTTGAATGTTGTATGATATGCCTAAAGGGAATCCAAGAGTTTCTCAGACCAATATTTCCTAGAGGGACTGACAGTTTTTCCATAAGTTTCTTAATATCCATATTTTATAACATAGATTAACTATTTTTTTGAGGATTTTATGTACTGGAATACTTTTGAGAAATATCATAATTATAAATGAGTGGATAGAATGGGCAGTTGCAGAAATGGGTTCCTCGATCACTGATAATAGCGTTTGGAATTCCAAATCAACAAAATATGTGCTATTTCAGAAATCAGATCACGACATGATGGTCTTTGGACTTGGTGGGAATGTACTCAACCCAATTTTAGACATAATAAATAGCTAAGATTATGTAGAGGTATTACCATGAGTTTGGGAAGGTTTCCATGAAATCAATTCCCCAAAAAATCAAAGAATTTTTCGTCCACAATGGGAGGGAGTAGAATTTGATTATTTTTAGTAATGGATCCTAATTGATGACATTGAGGACATATTTTGTTTAATTAGAAGGAATCATTAGTGAAGTTATGATAGTATAAACCACTTTGGATGACCTTTGAAGTTGTTTTCTCTTTTGGAAAAGTGGCCTCCACATGCCTCTCCACGGAGAAATTTTAGAATGGACTCCTGCTCAGACTCAGGAACACATCTCTTAATGATTTGATCAGGGAACAAATTGAAGAGTTAAGGATCATAAAACACATAGTTATTGACATCATAAAGGAATTTATTCTTATCTTGTATCCTAAGGAATTTTGGAATGTCACCTATAACCAAAAGGTTTTCTATGTAATCATACCATTGGAAATGACTCACATAATAGAAGTGATCATCGAGAAATGAATCAAATACAGAAAGGTGATGTGAGTTGTCTTTGAATTCCATACTAGAGAGGTGATTAGCTACAAATTTTTGACACCATTTTTATAATTAATAGTTAAACCAAACTACTGAATAAGAAGGACCTACCTAATCAATATATTTTTGGCATCTTATTTTTGTAAAAGGTATTTTAGGGCTGAATGGTCAGTGAAGAAAATGATGGGAGATCCTAAAAGATAGTATCTGAATTTATCTAAGTCAAAGACAATATAAATATACTCTTTCTCAGTAGTGGTGTAGTTTATTTGTGCATCATTTAGAGATTTTCTTTCATAAGAAATGAAACTTGGAGTTTTCTCCAACCATTTTCTTAAGAATGCTCCTACAACGAAGTCACTCGCATCACACATGAGCTCAAATGGATGTTTCGAATTGGAAGATTTCATGATAGGTGGAGATATACAAGATGAATTGAGTGTAGAAAATTATTCCTCACAGCTTTCTAGCCCTTAAAATGGATCATATTTAACCAACAAAGCACAAATTGGTCGAGAAATAGAGTTGAAATTCCTAATGAACCTTCTATAGAAAATGACATTTACTATGAAGGACATCACTTCCTTTAATGTTTTGGGAGATGGAAGGTGATGAATGTTATTTTCATTAGCTTTATCAACTTCAGTCCCTCTACTAAAGACTATATGGATGAGAACAATTCTATCATTTACTATGAAGTGTAATTTTTTCCAATTTAGGATGATATTATTATCCTCCCATCTTGACAAAACCCTTTCTACCTATATAAGGAATCCCTCAAAAGAATCCCCATATATTGATAATTTATCCATGAAGACATCTTAACAATCCACCACCATGTCTGAGAAGATTCACATCATTCACCATTGGACAACAGTAGGGGCATTACATAAACAAAAGGGAATACGCTTGAAGGAAAAAGTGCCAAATGGAAAAGTGAAGGTTGTCTTTCATTGATCCTCTAAGGAGACCTCAATTTGATTATACCCTAAGAATCCATCTAGGAATCATTAAAATTGATGACCCTCCACTCACTTGAGGACTTGATCAATAAATAGAAATTGGAAATAATATTTTTTGGTAAAAAATTTGAGCATCCTATAGTCCATGCAGACTCACCATCTACTAATAACCCTTGTGGGGAGAAGGTTTCCATCCACATTGGTGATCATAGTGATTCCATCTTTCTTTGGGATAACATGAATTGGGATTAGCCACTCACTCTCAACAATGGGGTAGATGATACTTGCTTTTAACAACTTATGAAGTTATTTCCTTACCACATCCATAATATTTGTATATTGTATTTGCAAAGGTTGAAGACAAGGTTTGTATTCAGATTCAAGAACAATACTATGTGTTCCAATGAGTGGGATAATTCCAAGAATATCAGAAAGAGTCCGTCCAATTTCTTTCTTATGCTTTCTTAGGACATCTAGAAGCATCAAATACCGATTGGATTGAAGAGAGAAAGAAATGACAACAGGAAAGGACTGATTGTCTCCTTAGAATTCATGATTTAGTGACGAAGTTATGACCTTAAATTAAAAATAAGATTGGTTATCACTTTCCAAGGAAGGATAGAACTTTGTTTTTAACTCAATTTCTTTTCCCATATTTCTTGTTATAATTAGTTCCTTGTGAATAGATTTTTCATCCACTAAATTGTCTAGATTAGTGTCCTGAATGGTTATAGACTCAATTTATTTGATTTAACTAATGGTATTATTCACTAGTGATTCGAGAAAATAATCAAATGAGCTATCAGAAAAAGATTACAGCCAAAAAGACAAATTTCCCTCATGTGAACAAAAAAATCAATCTCTTCTTGACTTAACCATCCTTTAATAATTCATTTATGTTACCCTACTTCACTATGAATCCAATTAACCTCATGGATATCTTCTTCATCATAAATTTGATAGTTTTTGGTAGATTTTAAGATCAAGATTCATGTTTCTGAAGGTTATTGTCTTGTTCCCAATCCTAACTCGGATGACTGATTTGATTGTTTCTAAGATGGGATGACCAAGGATGATGGGGGTTTCTACCCTATGACCTAATCTTGGGTGACTGTCAAGACAATGAAGTCAGTAGGGTAAATGAAATTTTCAACTTTCACAAAAATAAAATCCTTTAATATCCCCTTTGGAACTCAAAAAGTACAATCAGCAAGTTGAATTATGACAGATGTAGGTTGGAGTTCATCAACCCCTAACTAAAAATACATGGCATAAGGAATGAGTTTCACACTAGCTCCCATATCAGAAACGTCTTTGACAACATTGTTCTATCCTATATCAACATTGATGTATGGACATCCTGGATCTTTCAACATCATAGGAATGGTCCCTTGAATGGTGGTAATCACATTAGCAGCGAAACAAAAATGGTTTTTATCTGATTTTTTTAAAGTGCACATGTTATTAAGGTAATTTTAGTAGGTAGTAATGGTTCGGATTGCATTTATAATGGGTATTTCAACATATCCTAACAGAATATTTCCCTCAAAGTTTCATTCAGATTTTGTTTATATTTTCCTCTCATTTGTTGAGGGAAGGGAGCATGTTGTTTGGGTGTTTGGTGTGGTTGTGGTTCATTCACATTCTCATTGGGTTTTTAGTATTATGTGGGTGGTTCTTAATCATTTTCATCCATTTTTGAAGATTTTAATCATCTTGGAATTTCTTTTTTATGTTTCTCAAGGGATTTACCACTTCTTAAAATAGTCACTACTTTGAGTTGTTCATGATAGGTATTTGTGTAACTAGAGTCTCTCCTAAAATTTGAGGATGATACCTCTTGAGTAGGAATGGGTGCATTCCTAGTTTTAATGGTTTGTAGTGAATTTTTAATAAATGAGACTTCTGAGTTCTATTTCACCATTTTTTTACACAACTTCTCAAGGATTGGAAGACAGATAGACTCGGTAGGGGCTTGTGCTGGTTGGTAAATCCCAAAAGGATACTTTGGTCGTTGGATTGGTTGTTGCCTGGGTTTCATGATAGGATGTTGGTATTGGATAGTTGGGTGTTGGTATTGGAAAAAGTTTGGTTTTAACTGGTTATGGATTTGAATTTTTTATGGAGGGTAGGGGTTTGGTCCTTGTGGCAGACTAGGTTGTTGGTTTGGTTTTTGGTTATCTTTACAACGGAATCCTAGATGGTCATTATAGCTTGGATTGAATGTTTTTTGGTATTTTGGATTATAAAAGTTCCGATCATTGATATCCACTTGTGTTACTACTAAAATAACATCTTTAATGGAAGGTATGGTTGGGTAGTTGTCAGTCTTGTGGTTAGGTCTATCACAAATTGTGAAAACATGGTCAACAGTTTGAATTCCATGGACCTTCCTAAGATCGATATTCTCAATCTTCCTAGTGAGTGAAAAAAGATTCTCCCTAAGTCTTTCCTTCTCCCCAACTGTTTCAATCCCCCCAGATTTTGGTGGCTTCTCATATTAAGGTTATGTTCCCCATGTTTTGTTTTGTTCGGCCATTCCTTCTAGATACTCGTTAGCATCATTTGGGGATTTGTTTTTTAAGCTTCTATTAGATATCATGTCAATGAACTGTTTGTTTCCTAGAACCAAACCTTCACAGAAGATTATAACTTTTTCTGGGATTAAGAATCCAAGGGGAGGTACCATGTTGAGTTTGTCTCTGATCCATTCTTGTGTTTGATAAAATGACTCTCCCTCATTTTCAAAAAAATTGATGCACTTTTTAAGTGATATTTTTTTGTGATGGGGGAAATATTTTTTTGTAGATTTCTCTTTGTAATTGGTCCCAAGGGTAGATTGGTGTAGGTCTTCTATTTTTTAACCAATTAATTGCTCAATCATTAAGTGGGAAATGAAAGAGCCTCATCTGAGTAGACTCAAGTAGATGTGGTGGGCACATGGTTTCAACAATGTCTTTGAACTCTTTGACATGAATGTATGGAATTTATAACTCAATACCACTAAAATATGGAAAGTGGTTTAGTAAATGAGTATGTAAGACATAGTGGTATTCTCCTAGGGAATAATGCATAATGAAAGAGGGTTTATTTTTCTAATCAGGTGTGAGGTAGAGATTCATGGTTTGATCGACTACATTCCCGGAGTTTAGGGTTACCTCATTTGGATTTCTTTTTTGGTTCCCACCTAGGTTTATGAGTTGATTTCATTGAATAACCTCTATTTAAATTGGATCAATTTTTGAATTTGGGGTATTAGAAATATTTGGATCTAATGGGAAGATACCCCTAGGTTTGATTGACTCCCAAACCCAAAGACATTCCACCCTGACTAATCAGTTTGAGTTACCACGGGTGTAGATGGACATGCACCAAGAAAAGAGAAAAAAAGAACGGGGAAAATATAGGATAAGTTGAGGTGATAAGAGAAAAATATGGGAGAATATAATTATTGTTCAGATAACTTAATTGGGTCCCCTAAAATGGCACCAAAATTTTTTCTTTCCCAAATTTACCCATGTTTTTAGGGTTAAGTGATCGCTTGTAGTGTAGCTTGGGTTGTCGAATCCTTAGAGACCTAAGAAGAAACCTACAGACATTTAAATTATATGGATTATTTTGGGATATGATGTTTCCAAAATTGGGTTGATTTTAGATGGGTTTAAATTATCACTAACATATCTATGTGAATTCAAATTATGAGAATGAGTTGATCCTAGGTTATTACTTGGGGGTGGATTGGTTGAATTCCTTTTTTTGAAAATTTTAATTTCATTAACTCAAATAGGATTCATTCAATGAATTGAAACTAAAATCATCACATACTGGTTAAAAACCTTCACAAACACATTCTAATCACCTATACACTTGTAGGATAATTTTCATGAGCACTATAAGTAAAAAGATCTTATTATCACATAAAAGTGTGGTGATAAAATTCAATAAGGAATGGGATGATAGAAAATCCTTGAATAAAAGAAACTCAAGTAAAATAAATCAACAAAAAAAATTAGGGAGTGAGAAATAACATTCAATATATCCCCTTGTTACTCCCTTGGATTAACCGATAAATTATTTTTCCAACCATTTATGACATGTTCTCAATGAAAGCAGAAGTAGACTTATAACGATGGAATTGAAGAAGTAAAAACAAAAAAATAACAATCACTCCACCATTGTGTGATAAATTTTACAAGGTATTGTGTGAATAAATTAATACCTTGAGAAAACGGTATCAACTTGATATGTATAAGAATATAATAATTGGCAAGGAAGAACTTTTATTAATAAACTAAGGTGAATTGAATAACATACATGAGAATGAAATGTGATTACAGACACAAAGCGGTAGCATACCACTATAATGAAACCAAGCAAAAAAGATGATAAACTCTTCTACAACCACTCACTTAAATTGTAATTTTATAAGTCTTTAGTCGAGAATCAAATATTTCAAGTCATCTCACTTGATTACGTTAGGCTTAGGGTGGTGAGAATTTTGTGGAATTTGATCTTTTCCACCCTTAACTCGATGTTGAAGACACGTTGAAACCACCAAACAGAGGCATAGAAATCACCTTCTATATGGATGAATTAGAGTGGTCCATTGAATAATAAAATGGATCCGCAGTTTTATCCTAACCTATTGCAAAATTTTATACCAAATAGAATTTTTATTTGAGATATATGGTCGAAATGGTGGGATGTTTTTCTGTGCTATAGAATCTACCCCAGAATTTCATCTTGAAATTGGTCCTCCTAGAACAACTTTAAAACATCAAAACTATCTCTTGTCACAGATTAATTAAATTTTTAATTTTATTTCCTCTATCTTTAGTTCAATTTTCATATTTATTAGTCTTGGATATTGGCCTCTACAATAGTTTTATTGGGCTGCTATCTTGTTTAGTTCGCCCAGAATGTTGTTTGTTCAAGGCCCACTTTGGTGGTCTTATAATGTTAATATTCAAGTACTAAAAAAGTATGAATTATTAATAATGTAATAAACAAACTGAATATTAGAAATAAAAATAAAGTAAAGATCATTGTTTATTTTATATGGTTTTCAAAATACCATGTAATAGTGAAAAAGGACTTACAATCATAATACGAAATGATGTTCAAAGTGTAAAATTCACTAAAATGGTGTTTATGAATAATGAATCACACAAATATTATCTATATTAACAATTTATATTAGGCTCATTTTGTGGATAATAAATTCCCTCAAATAGATCCACAGAAAAAGACTGCGAAGACACGTGGCGCAATAACCCTTCACCCACTCTAGCTTGGATTTACGCCAGATACACCACAAAAACAAAAAAAAATGATCTAGGTGTAGAGGACGATCAATTCCTCCACCACACACTCAAAGAATAGGTTGGAATCTCTAGTTTAAAGTTTTTATTTTTTCAAATCCATGTGTATCGTCACACCCAAGAACCAAAGAAAATTCTCAGAGCGACTGATCTCATGAATGACTAGACTTATGTCATGTAATATACTAGTGAATACTCAGAGTGATCTTGCACTATGAATAATGAACTTCATGTGATCATTCATATATAATTATAATGACTTTTGGAAAGATGTGTGATGAATATATTACACACCTTATAGATCACACAAGACTCAAAATAAATTGAAACTGAATAAATATAAGGTATTCACAATATAAGAGCATGGATGATGACTAAAGGTGGGAGACTTAAATGAAATGCATTTTAGATGATCCTCATTCTCTTCATGTGAACCATACATGATACATGATAGTTCTAGGAAGTTTCATCTAGATCTCCTGATGCTCTTTCAACATGCTATTTTGGGTCACATGAAATCCTCTATACATTTCCGAGCAAGTCACACAGTCCCCCTAGATTTTCCATCTTAGTCTAGTGAAGTCCCCATGGACATGCCACCCAATCCTTGCGACATTCTTCAGATACCTCATCTAACTCATATAACATCACTCAATCATGTCAGCTAAGTCTCATCGTCACATCTAGGCATGTCAACTAAATCGATCATGATACCCTCTAGGAAAGTTGTCCTAGACTCACAACACCCTCAAGATGTGTTGTTCAGGACTCATGATACCCTCTTGGGATGTTATCCAGGGAATTAGACACCCTCTGAGACATGTCATATTGACTCTCATGATACCCTCCATACATCTCAAGTAAAATCTTATGAATGACACTAGGAAATGTTAGCTAGATCATGTGACACCCTCTACACAAGATAACTAGGTTAGGCGACGACCTCTACAGAAAACCATATGAATCTTTTTTATGTCCTTGAGAAAAGTCAAATATATCTTATTATATCATCTAGACAATTATTCCAAATCACAAGGTCCTCCCAAGACTAGATAACATTGTCCTTACTCAGTTTGTAAGCCCTAATCAATAAGGAAACCTCTGAGTGTAAGCCCTAATAAAGGAAACCATATTGAATCTGATTTTTTCCATATTCAAGATATGTAGGACACCTCTTCAAGGTTTGATGTTGATATTGATAATCTGAAATCCCAAAATATAGGTACCATCATTAAAATAAATTACATTGATTTATTACCATCCCTTGCTTCTCACAAAGAGCATGGATCACATGGCCTTAGGGAGCTACATTGGTTATGTAAGATGCGCCATGAACCCACAAATATTAAGGTAAACCTCAGAGTTTAAGACTGTTTTTAAGTAACTAAGATGAATATGATTCTTTATATATTATTGATATGTAGGCCACCTCTTCATGGTTCAAGATCCATAGGGTTATCCCAGTACATAAGCCCCTCATTCACTGAGAATTTTTTTTGATCATTTGATATCCCTTTTTTCTCAATCCAAGAATAACTCACACTATCTTAGGGAATTTCCATGGTTATATCATTAGAATTATGAATACACACAAGATAGGGTGATGTTTGTATGTAATCCCTAATGAGTGACATGATATATTCACCACTATATAAAATCGTCTCCCTTTGGGGTAGTTCCAAGGGAATTACTAAATTATGAAAACTCCAATTCCTACCATAATTAGATACATAGCATTCCTTTCTAATTCATGAGCTAAAATAAACACCCCATCTAATGAAAGTAATTTTATGACTTGGACGTCTCAATCACCAAGACCAAATCATTCCTATGGTTTTATCAATCTACCTCATTCTTCGGTGGAATGATAACTAAAAATAACTATGACAAATCTGATTCTCCCTATAGTTTTTATACGTAGGATGTCCCTCTTGGACCCGAGATTGAACACCCGGTGTCATAGATCACCTATATTAGTCCTTTATACATGATGTTAAACTATATAGGTCGAACAATGTTTGTGGGTTTTGATACTTGCAATAAACAGGATATGTAGGACACCTCATAATGGCTCAATACCCTACATGGAATATTAATTACCTTCTTTTGCGGAAATACACACCTTATCTCTTAGTTATATAGCTTCAACACATAAGCAACTACCCGTTATTGGATAATGATGGAGAACCTCATATACATATAGATGGATCCACTAATGATACCCCACTCATTTTCACATGAAAGATAATTAACACATAATCATTTTTTGGGTAACCAGTCCCCTATATCGATTAGGAAGAGACTCATGAAAATATGTTAAATCTATAATAAAGTCTCAGAGTTGGAAATAATTCCCCCTAAAAGGGTGCGATGAGACTGGCCTCCCATCCTCTCGACCAATGTGAGTCCCCAAGATTCATTGGACCTAAAAAACTAGTCGAACTCCTGAATTTGGAAAGAATTTCTATACCTAGATACAAAATAGGGAAGCACTAGAAGTTTCTAGGGAAAACTAAAAATTGGAAAACCTAATGCGAGCAGTTGAGCGAGGCCTTAAACCCTCCTCATTCAAACTATCTGGAAAAACTCATTCCATATTCTATGAACCTCGAAAACAAATTTCTCAACCTAACATGAATCTCTTTAATAAATAAATATTAGTTATAATGTATTGATAAACTTTGTTCTCATGCTATATGGAAGAAAAACTGACATTCCCAACATGAATTTCCCATATGATGGGATTGCTGAATAATCATTTGTAAGGTCACTTTTTTGCAAACACTATAAAAATTAATAATACTAGAATGATATTATAGATAATCCTTTGTATCCAGGATTCTAATTAGTCTATAATACTTTGATAAGTCCAAATGAGAAGAATAGATGAATCAATAATAATAGAATAATTGTGTTAACCATTCATATCTGATTGGGAATAATATGACTACACTATTGCACTAATATGTAACCTTGTTCTGGTTCATCTGCATAATTGTAGATACTTATTTCAATATCCTAGTTCAGGACGATGACTTCATCATCTATCTTTCACTTTGGTAAATCATCTGCAATTACAACCCCCATGGGTCACAATGTTATCTCACATCTTGACAGCTCCAATGACAGGTGGAAGACATGATGGTCCTAGAGTACCACTAATGTGGTAAAATATCAACCATGAAAAAACACTATGTGGTTCTCCAATCATGGAAACTGGTGAGTATGAATATCCCAGGGAATGCTGCTACTAAGCTAGTAGTCCTTGTTGGTAAAACCAACTGCTTCATGAGCTTTTACCTAGAGAACAACAACTGACACCTTCATTCTTTGATAAAGGTGGGACAAAAATTCAGATATAGCTCCCTTTTGATTCAAGTGATTTTAAGGAGTTCACCAAACAACGACAACCACCAGTGTCATCCTTTCAGTATCCACCAGTCACCTTCTGAGTGTACCACCTGGTATGATGCTGCCTATGATGCCCACACACAAAAAATAAGGATGGTTCATTAGAGGAAGAAGCTGATGGATATCCAAGAGAGGTCACATATCCCCACTCTCGATAACGATGACTACTGGAATATTTAGGAATGAACCCTTAAGCAAGATCATATCCCTAGTGACTCGGAACAAGACTGCGGGCATATTCCTATAGGAGTCATGGGAGAAGCACATATCCCTAGCCTCGTGTATGAATCACATTAACATAATCTAATGGAATAAGCATGAAAAAAGTGGGAACATATTACCACTTTGATCAAATACATATTCTAGTAAATAATGGAGATAGAAAATTTGTCAGGTTATATCCTTGAATACACTTTGCTACAATTCCAATATATTTTAGCAACAGCTGATGAAATCTTCTGGAATATTCTGTCAGTATTGCAGTTATGGTGACATGGACAAACTCATATCCCTAAATCTTGGGAAACTCAACACTTTGATCATTGATAATAAGTGGTTGTACCAAGTAAAACACACATTATGGGTCCCATCCAAGATGATAATCATCATATTTTGATAAAGAAAGAGGTTTTGAATCGGGCTCATACTCCTGTTCCAACAGAGGCTCACTAGGTGAGAGTGGAACATGTCTCAGGATAGAGGCACATGACTATAAAAAAAGTCTGTTGACATTTTTCAATGGATCTATTGGGATTATATACCCTTTATGGTTGTGTCTCACCACATGAGATGGGAACATGACTCCGAATAGGCTCATATTCGAATCAATGTATTCAAGCAGCATACTCCAAAGGCCCGAGATTGGGAACATAACCCTATTCTAGTTAGGGATGACCTAGTGATAATAGATCAAGCCTTTAGAAATGTTTGTATCCCTATTATTGAATCTGTCTTGAATATTCCATCAAATCATTGAAGAAAGAAAAATATTAAAACTTTTTCAATAAACAAATGTTCCATCATCATTCAAAGGAAATATAGGATGAGGCTCATAAGCCTTATCCCATTTCATAGGACTGTAAGCATATTATTGTGGGGAAGGAATATTCTTACCAAGATCATATTCTTGTTCTATATTTATCTGAGTAAGTGAAAGTGGCACATGCATTAGGGTACACTCATACTCCTGTATAAAATTCTAGAATCATATCTTAATGGATCATGATCGGGATCGTACCCCTATCATGACTAAGGCTCGTCATGTGAGAATGGAACATGCCTCAGGATAGGCCCATATTCCTGCAAATAAAGTGATAGCTCAGTGACAAATCTAAATAGCTTTTCAGAAGTGGGATCATACTCCCACAACACCAGATGATTATATACAAGTTTTGGCAGGCATCATACAATAGGCTCATGTCCCTCCTCAATTACAAAAATAAGGTTGTCATATTATGACCACAATATAGAATATATACCATAATCCTAATCTTCTTAATGCCAGTGACCTTTTGGTAGTGAAAAACACATTCTCAACACCAAAGTCATCTATATACTGTTCTATCAACATAGATAAAGAAGACTTCCATTACCATGATAGTCATCCCCATGGTAGGGTGGAGATGGATCACATAGACTCTACACCTGACATCCAATGTGGTCAACCTACCCACAGAGATATCTCCAACAAAAAAAGACAATCCACCCCATTCAAGAAACCTCTATATAGATAGGTGTTTAAAACTCTGTGACCTACGTAAATAGAGGTTCCTAGGACATCAGGGTCAACCATATATGGTTCCCCATCAAATTACTACACCAATCCACTCCCATCAATAGGAAAACATCCTATACATATTATATGGTATGACCAGATTGAGGCATCAAAGTCTAAATTGGAGGATTCTGGTATCAACATATGGTGCGAGATAGCTGAAAACATCCTCTCCATCAGTCCTTGGACCCTCACTACTTCTGACTATGAGATCTCAAATGAGCTAGAAAAGGATGGAATGCCTTATCTAAACTAGAATATGCAGTCTACTCATCAGTGATTGAAGTATCAACATCTCCCTTATCCAAGATATGAGTGTCACCTTTAGATAATAAAATTAATATATTTTCAGCAATACTTGGATGCTATCTCCTTGTACAGGGATCAAAAAACTGAAAAGAACAAAACAAATCTATAAAAAACAAGGCGTGATTGCATCACTTCTATTTAACAGTTGATCTATGAAGCCACCCCATGAATATGTAAATGATGATGGGGATAGTAAGTGGTTTTACACTATATAGATCCCATTTAAAAATAGAACCCATCATATTTGGAATACTTTAAGGTTATAGACTCTAGAAAAATCTTGGGACAGGGTAATGCTCAGGCGAATTATTAACTAAAACGGAATTCCCCCATGATAATGAAGCCTAAACATCATGAAAAGAGGGATATGGTAGTTGAAAGGACATAATACTAGGTCTCTAAAACGGGAATTCATCTCATACATTGATATAAATGTTGAAATCACCCAAACAACTTCTCATGAAGAATGACTCCCATCATGGGTTTTCATCACACAAAACTCCTACATGAGAATAGTCATGCATTATCAAATGGCCTACAGTAGTAGATGCCAGAGAATCCATCTAGGAGTCAACCTAACCACCAAGGCCAAGATAAAATCTACCCCATATACACCCATTAGATCATCAATTCCCAATAGGATTAATAACATATCTTCCACACCTGTAAGAGAACCCCGACTTGATGGGCTAGGGGAATTTATATCTTAATTACCATATTTAGGTTCATCATACCCAATGATGTTCCTAGAAGAATTAGTGGTGATTCAAAATCACCCCACCCCTTCAGGATAACTGAATTTATATATACATTTATATCCCATGAATAATCAAGTCTCCAACTAGAATCATTGGATCCTCAAAAACATGACCATTCAATGCCAATTTTGGCCTCGAATGACCCCCCACCCATAGGGTCGAGAAGAATTTTCATCACCATGACCACCTTAGAGAGAATAATTATTCTCTATGTTGGGATTAAAATTATCATTGTCCCACCTATCCCTACCACCACAATACAAACCACTACTGATCGATGGTCATTCAACAGTCATGAATAGAAACTCACTCAGGGTCACGGTTCTTACACCGATACTGCAGGAGCATATGATAACGACAATTAGACCATGTAAGGGTCATAATAAAAAATGGACCAATATAGACAATGGTTCAAATAAAAACCCTAATTGATGTATTGTATAATCATATTCTTACATTGAATGTAATGGAAGAACAACCACTTCCTGATATTCTTATATGAATGATATCATAATTATCATGGAAGTCATTGATCAAGACACAAATTCATAGGGTCATCACCTCAAAAAAATACCCTAAGATGTGGGTGATTTGGATGCACTAATTGAGGTTGCACACACCCATAACCAGAGAATGGTCAAAAAATGGAACTTCTGAATAATGAGTTTTTTCATCTTATGTGGGATACTATCAAGGAAAAGGGTAGAGTCTGGCTACATCTCAATCACCACCCAGAAGAGTAGAAATTCCTTCCATAATAGAACAATTGTCTTAATATGAGAGTGAAATACAATTTGTTCACCAATTCAATTAGGAGGAACTCGTGAGAAAAATTCTTTCCAGGTATTTCATTTAAGAAAAGATTTATGTTCTCCCCCCATAGATGATCTGCCTAAAATTAGAGTATCTGGGAATCATATTGGCTCAAGATCTAGATATCCGTTATATATAAACTAGGAAGTAAAAAATTACCATGACTTACCTCTCATTCATTTAAAACCACTCCCTCTCTAGGGAAATCATTAAATACTATGATGAATTGAGAATCAATGGGAGATAAAGGCAGGTCCACATCATTGACCCCCACCTGATCCATGTGAATGGGAAATGGCTCAAATAGTAGACCCCCCAATGTTACATAACATCATCAAGTCTGTGGATACTCATATGGAATCCATTGAAGGGTGACATGTACTTGTGTAACCTGAGAGGAATCTATATTCCTAATGGACAGATGATACTCCTCCTCAACCCAATTTTATCAATCTTACTTTCTCCACTTTTGATGGTTCAGGTGACCCTGAACAACATATCACACACTTTGTATCCTGATGTGGGATGATGATGGGTCCTCAAGATGAAAAGGAGGTAACAAAGTTGAGGTGTTTTATATAGACTCAGACAAAACTATATTTTTTCTAGTACAACAGCTTGCCAGTAGGATTTTTTACATGATGGGATGACCTTCGTCGTCGGTTCCATTATCAGTTTAGTTCTACATTGAGTAAAATGAATATGGTCAACATGATGATCTATAAAAAATGAGATAATGATTGGGTTTCTTATTTCATATCATGGTGTAAAGGATTAACCTATCCTTTCAATATCCTCCTCTCACAATAGAAAATACTAAAACACTATACCAAAAAACTAAATGATGAGCCGTCGGCACCTATAATCCCCATGAATTATCCAGGTGAGTTCTATGAGTTTCCGAGAATGGTGAAACATTTTTTGGAGGATATTAGGGAACCCAATCCTAAACTCCACTCATTACCACATCATAGGGGAAATGGACTGGAAAATAAGAAGCTACAGATTTCATACTCAAACCATAGATAGTACCCATCCATGAACCTGGGATGCCTTTAAACTGCCCAACACCTCCTATCAAGTGGAGAAAACCACAAAATCACCCTCTTCTAGATGCATAATGAAATCAGTGTCTCCTGGGATTTGAGTAATGGATGAAAAATTATACTCTCTAAAAAATAAATAGGTCCTCAGTTAGTTCTAGGCCATTATGGATAATAACCTACTCAAGCTTCGACAGCCTCAGAAGCCTGGTGAAGTAAACCTCACTAACCATATCAACTATTTCCCTTACCATAAGAGGCTGGGTTATAGAATCCAATAATCCTTAACCATAAAAAATATCAATCAATTCATGATAAATTCTATAGAGGTGGTGTTAGACAACTCCCTATAGAAGATGGATTGTATAACCATTTTCAAGTCAAAAGTGGAAGACTGATAGAATAATGTCTCGACTAGGCATGTGACAATTTTTTACAATTTTATGACTTGAAAAATTGGTTGATCGAGATCATACCATCATGAAATCATAGTTATGAATACCTAAAATAGACCACCACCTAAAGAGGAATCATAAAATGTGCACCCCAAAGGTGTACATGACCACCAGAAGTAGGAAGAAAGAGAAAAGGATGAGTTGTACTCATCTCCAACATAATCCCTAACACTTGTATATTTATTCCCTACAACATTTGAAGAATGGAAACCATCCCACCAAAATAAATAATCATTGGATTAAGATATCATATTTGGTTCTTTCAATGTGATACACTTGGGAGATCCATGCTTTGATGATGAATACGCCCATTAATATGAGTTCCCTATATATAACTGAGGAATGAAAGGTCACATGCGCTAAAGACAATAATAAAGGGCACAATGAAAACGTGGTCAGACCCAATAATCAGATCATATCCTCATAGAGGAGATATATATTACTGAAACTCATGGGAAATCCCTCCAGCAAGCCTGAAAAAGGCAAGAAGGTTCCCCAGAGTCCTCCAGTAATCAACTGCATCCGATTATCTTGCATAACCACCTAGTAGTGGTTAAATCCAATCAATCCAGAAAATGGGAAATTCTAGTGCACGATTCACCTATAGCATAACATGTCCCCTTAACTTTTGGACAAGCAGTACACCCCTCCACCTCAGATGCGTCATACCTTGAACCACATTCCCAAGAGAAACCCCATATCGAGAAGCACCTACCATTGGCATAAAAGTACGACATTATGAAATAGATGGTTGTTGTCCCAGCCAAGCTCTCAATCCTCAATGGACTCTACCTTTCAAAATAACTAGGGTATTCACTTAATGAATCCCTCCTAAGTACACAGGAGTTTAGGAAAGAAGTTTCTATAGTCGAGGTCTATCGAGTGTTGTCCGTGTCCTCATGATTTAATGTTTCCATATCGTTTACTAACTTTGATCTGGAAGATGTCCTTCAGGGACATATCAGGACATTTTACATTTTAGGTAAACTCAATGATGTCAATTTCAAAAGGGTTCTAATTGATAATGGTTCTGGGATCAATTTCATCCCAGTTCGAACACTGTGAATTTTTGGAAATTGGGAAGGGGACCTATCTCCCAAACAATTCGGCCATTAAAGGTTATAATAAGTTTGATAAAATACCTATCATGAATATAAAACTAAAATTCCTATTCAGGGAACTCAGATATAACATTAGGTTCATTTCTATTTTTGAATACAATGCATATATTGACATTCTCCTAAGGCCCTAGATCCATATACACTTAGAGGAACCATAGACATTCCATCAGTGTCTGAAGTACCCCATCAATGAAAAATTCATAATACTGCATGATGACAATTACCCCTTAGATACTTCAAATGATAAATATGATAATGAAAAATTATAAAATAAGGGAGGAAAGAAACCAACAGAGAATTATGTTGTATAGGTTGCAGATCTCAATGGATTTGGGACATCCCATGTGAATCCGTAGAGTATGATTGATAGTGACTACGTACTACCGATAAATCTGGTCGAGGTAGAAGATCGAATCCTAGAGGTGTGTTCTCCTCCTGTCATTAATGATAGTATAAAATGTAATCATCTCTGAAATATCTCAATGATGACTCAGATAGTATGGGATGAGAATGACTATTCTCATATCCGTCCACCTAATAGTGACATAGATGACCTTGGATTCCTATATTTGAAAATTCCACTATAGAATAACAATTGGAGGAAGATGAGGATGATCTTAGGAATTCCACTTTAGTATTTTGGGAAGTTGTCTCTACCACCAGAGATGATCTCCAGAAGATAAATCTGGGAACAAAAGAAGAATTGTGACATAATATTATTAGCTCCACCATTCCCCTCAAAGATAAAGAGATGTACATTTAATTTCTACAGCAGCATCAATATGTGTTCTCGTAGAACTACACAGAAATGTCAGGACTAAATCCAGATGTAGCTACACACCACCTCAAACTACCTGATAAGCTTCAAGGATTCAAACATGCATCCAAGAGGATTCACACCTCTCATGGCACTAATTTAGAGGTAGAAGTTAGAAACTCGATCAAATCCAACATTGTTCGAGAAGTGCAATAGCCATTATGGATTACTAACATCGTCCCCATAAAGAAAAAGAAAAGTCAGATGAGGGTCTGTATTTACCTCAGATACCATAATCATGATATCCCAAATGATGACTTCCCATTTCTAATAATAGAACTCCTGATCAATTCAACTACTATCTTCCGTTCTATTTTCTTTATGTATGGGTATGTAGGGTATAATTAGATCAAGATGAACCTTGATGATTAAGAAGTCACTACTCTCAGAGAACCTATTTGGATCGTATGATATCAGGTTATTCCCTTCAGATTAAAAAACATCGGCACTACGTATTAGTGTTATATGAATCACATATTTAATCAATTCATGGGAAGGATAACTGAGTGTTACATTGATGATCGGGTTATTAAATTCTGACAGTGATGTGATCACTTCACTCACCATCGAACAATCTTAGACAAGCTATAATATCACATTCTGACGATTAATCCATTGAAATGTTATTTTGGGGTGACCTTAGGTACATTTTTTGGCTTCACGGAATTCCACTGCAACATTGTGTTTTACCCACAAAATACTAGTGTTGTCTTAGAAATGTCACCTCCTAGAAATATCAAAGAACTGAGGGGACTCCATGGGAACCTATCCTATATTCAGTGATTCATAGAAAAACTAGATGGAAATGATTTATACTCCACCAAGATAATGGGAAAGGGAATCAACTATTAATGGGATGATGACTATCAAAATGCTTTCAAAATACTCATGAAGTACTTACTACACCCACTAGTATTGGTGACTTTGGTTGAAGGGAGACCACAAATATTTTATGTTCCCACCACAGAGTGATCACTAGGATCCCTCCTCACACAAAAAAATGATGCGAGAATTTAGAATAGTCTCTACTACACCAGTCAGATGATTCTAGGTACTGATACCAAATATTTTGATATCGATAATAATTTCATTTCAGTCATCTTTATAGTAAAAAATATGAGGTATTACATGTAGTACCCTGAAGTCCACTAGGTATCTCGTATTGATCTTCTCGTATATATACTTTCCTATACAATATTGATTGGGCTCTTGGGTTGATGGGTAGTCATTCAAAAACAATATGAAATTCAGTTCATATCATAGAAGTCAGTGAAAGGGAAATCTTTGACTGATTTACTCCCAATGCATCCTTCCCTGAAAAATGCATTGAAAGGCCGTGACCTCCTAGATGAAGAAGTAAAATAAAACCATGATGCTCCCCAAACATGGGAGATTTACATTGATGGTGCCTTATGAATTTTTGTCGGTACAAGTATTGAAAATCTAAAGCTCAATCGGTTTGGTATAGGGATTATATTTTTCACTCTAAACAAATATGTTTTTCCATACTCATTCTCACTATCCAAATGTTGCATAAATAATGAGGCAGAATATCAAGCCCTCATCGGTGTATCAGAACTAGCCCTATAACTGCACATAGCCTACCAAAATATAAAATGGGACACTAAATTGGTGATAAATCATATCAATTGATAATATTCCCTTAAAAAGGAAGAATTGTCCCCTATCACACTCTATGTCATGGGATTGATGGTAGAATTCCATTTTGTTCCCACATTGCATCATGTTCCCCAATCACAGAATTCTCACACTGATGCACTGGCTAATACAACCACCATCCAGACTGACCTTGAACTAGAGGAATGAATCTTTCATATAACACATCAAAGATTCTATTCAACAATTATCGTATGTAATATTTAAGAAATAAATTAGGTCAACACCACCACAGAGCATGATGATCCAATAACCACCCTTAAATGGATGTAGCCCAAAATTGTCTACCTCCAAAATGGGATTATCCCAAAAGAGCATGCCAGAAAGGGAGATATTCGGTGCCATGCAACAGATTTCACTCTACAGGATGGTCCAAATTAGCATAAATCCCACTACAAAGGAGTTTATGATGGAATAATACTTATATGAATAGTAGGAGGAGAGATTTTTTCCATCATGGAAGAAGTCCACGTAGTCTCTTATAGAACCCATCAATCCAAGTCTAGGTTCTCCCCCTAAATTATAAGGCTGGGATATTGTTGGATAACCATTATATAGGACTGTATGAAATTCAATAATAAATTTCATGCTTACCATATCCATGAAAACTTCATCCATCAGCCCCTGAAATATCTACATATAGCTAAATACTCCTGGTCAGTTTCTACTTGGGAGATAGATGTTGTGGTGCCATATCCCCTAGCAACACTTAAGTAGTTCAAGTATATTATTACATATAAAAACTTCTTTTCCTAATGGGATGATTCAATACCCCTCCAATAATCTATAAAAAATAATACCATCATATTCAAGAACTACCATATCATCACCAGGTTTGGGTTTCCTCACACAATTTTGATAGAAAACGAAACCAAGCTCTACTCTACAGAATTGATGAGACTATACCAGGACTATAATATCAAGTCCAATCACCCATATCAATATAATGTTTTAGTAAATGGGCATATAGAGGCCTTTAACAAGACTCTATCAAATATGATGGTGAACAAGGATAAGAAGTATTGTCTATAAAAACTCATCCATGATTTGTGGGCCTACCGTATGACCACATATATTACCACATAGAAAACACCATACTCATTGGTGTATGAGACTGTGGCAGTGTCACCCATATAGGTCCATCTTTCTTCACACTAAATATCCATTTGTGGATATCTCTTCACTGATGAACCATAACAGAAATGGCTGGATTAATTGGAATGGGTAGATGAGGATATATTGCACACACTACACAACCTGGAGTCTCATCAGAATCAAATAACATGTTCCTTTAATAAAAAGGTTCACCTTCATTCATTCCTTCAAGGAGAATTGGTGTTGTCTATTATAACCCCAATAAAATAGGTATTGAATCCCTCGAAACTGGGACCCAAGTTGGATGGTTCCCATGTAATACATATGTTTTATCATAATAGAGACCACTCTTTGGACAAAATATATGGAGATCATGTCACACCACCCACAAATGTGAGATTTCTCAAGAAATAATTGAAATATTAGAAATGAAATTTGGATCCACATTAGATTGATCCCCATTATTATTACTAAGAACATGAGGTTAAATTATTTAAATTCGTCCAAACCACATGATGATAAACTATACAAAGATCATCCTAACTGCATGGCATTAAACTACATGGTTACCTAAGAAATATGTATGGATTGATTCCTACAATTACAGTATATGTAATGATGCCTGAACCAAAATTACTAGGCTCATTCATAGGATTCCAATCATTTTACATCAGGGGATCCAATGTCCTTACCACATGATATTGAACTAAAAAGAAAATTTCCTTACCAAATGAAACTAAACTATAAGGAAAATGTCCTTACCACATGATGTAAAACTGCACAGATCCATAACATCCATTTTCCTTCACATTGGGTGATCTACAGCCTTAACTCACGACATAAAACTACACAGATCCATAATATTCATATTCATTCACATCAAGTCATCCACATCCTTACCGAATGACATTAAATTGAATGGTTCTTCAAGAACTATGTATGGCTTGATTATCATTTCAAATGAGATGCGTAGGGATGCCATGATCCTACATCTTTGTCATGCTAGCACATGATAGAAAATTACATTATCCTACTCTTAAAATACATTTTCAATGAGATTAATCCTTTTCATTCCTTTTTTATCACACTGAACATATGTCACAAGGGATTAATAACATTATTAAGGGTTTCCCCATATGAATAAGGAATAACAACTCTCGTCAGGACCATCATGATCCTTAATAAAAACCATAAAATTAATTCCATGATTCCTCATAGAATGAAATTAAAATATATAGTTAATTTTTATTATACAACATGAAACTACACACTTTAGTGGGCCTCGATTAAGAGGACAACTAAATTTGGTGTTTTTCTTCTACCACACCTTCAGCCACATTATCCCTCTTCCCTGTAGGGAGCCTGAATCCTTTCAGCATGAAGTTAAACTATATGATTCATCAATAACTACATGTGTCTTGATTCTTAATTTCATGAGATATGTAGCGACTCCCAATCTTACATCCTTGGGCATCGACGCAACATCTCCACTTTTTCACATCAGTCCATCTTCATCCTTTCTGCATGACGTTATACTCCATGGTCCCTTAATAACTACATGTTTAATGAATCTTGTAATTATAGGATATGTAGTGAAACATAGTTCCCTAATCATGGGACCATCTACCACAATTATTTGAGATAATTCAAACCTCTACATATGGGCCTAACCTGTGAAGAGTATTTCATATTCAAGAACTAGATGTGACTTGATTATTTTCTTCATAGGATATGTAGTGGCATTAGGATTTCCATCACTAGACCCAATCACAAAAAAATCAATATTAATATTCCCCCATACTTGCTTATGGGGCAGACCTGCAAAATGAAATTAATTGAGAACTATATGTGTCATGATTCCCATTACATTGAGATACGATGTGACACTCCTAATTCCATTCATGGGACTAGCTAAAATACCACCATTTCATGTTGGGGGATACATGTCCCCACCACATGAGGTTTAAACACATGGGTTTTCAAAGATATGTGCAGTTTGATTCACATCATCATGAGATACGCTGTGACACTTGGGCTTCCTTCCTCGTACCCGATCACAATATTTTCATCCATTCACTTTGGTTCATCTCTATACTCGCCACAAGACGTTAAACTTCAAAAGATGTCGAAGAACTATTTGTGGCTTGATTCCCACCATCATGAGATACATAGTGAGTATAGGTCTCTAATATTGGGCCCAAATACAATAAAGGATGATGAGTTCACCCTAATCACATAGAAACAAGGACACACAAGCTCGTTCATTATCCACATACGAGTCAGATCTATGTAAAACTTCCTTGTCTACATAATATATCATACCAAAAAATTTCACATTAGTTCCCACTTCTGTAATGTATGAAGATAAACTGCCTGAAAATAAATCCTTATATCATGATTCTAAACTGTACAAAGGAACATCCTTACCACATGATGATAAATTTCATGTAAGTATGTCCATAGCATATGATATTAAAATGATAGGAAAACATCTTGGTAAAATGAAATTAAAACTTCACAACAAATAAGTCCTTACCATATGATGATAAACTTCTTTGAAAATTTCATTACCAATGATGTTATACTACAAGAAAATTATTCCCACAACGTGATGATAAATTGTGCAGAACATCATCTATTTTTCGTTCCTTATCAAAGGACTACAAGAGACTTACCTCAGTCAACCAGAGTATGGGGTTCTTCTACCATCAATTAAAATAACCTCAATCCATATACCATAATTCTTGTCTTGAGAACTTCAGATAACCAAAAATATTTCATGGTACAGTGAAAAACATAGATCTCCCATCTCTACCATTCTATTGATGTAGAGTGGATTAAGACCCACCGATTGACGACATCGATGCCTAATGTAAGGGGATTTATATTTCTTTATAGTTTGACATCATTGAGGAAGAACTCAACACCTTTGTGTCATCTAATATTGTCCCCATATAACTATCCCATATCATTAATCATGACTTGATATCCTTGAGTCATGATGTAAAATATTTCCATCTTCTACTCAGAATGATGTTGGAGTTCACTTCTCTATGGGTGTCCTAATTAGTCTCTTGTGTAATATCTCTCATATTAGGTCCTCGTGTTTTAGGACATTAAACTGCTAGTGATTTAGTCAAATTTGTACAAACTTGTACTCTAGCCTATAATGGTCTAAATTGAAATACAATAAATTACTAGTGAAGGATACAAATCACTTATCTTGTTGAAATCCCGCAAAGGGAAACCTAAGGAAATTTCAATTCTTCACTCACTAAACACTTAATTTATAGATTTTATAGCATAAATAAACAAGGAATAAAGTTCATAGGGTCTACCCTATATCCATAGTAAAATTCATGTTATGATTGATATGCCCCTTGGTCCAAGAAAAAATTAATGAAATGATTTTCTAAACATGTGAATATGTTCATTAGGTGGTGATATAACCTTTAGGGTTCTCAAATCCGTCTAGATATTAAATTTTTCTCACATCTCACACCATTATTTGAGGTCCTCAGAACTCCATAAACCATCCATGGAACCTATAATAGATATATGGCATCAAGGGACCAATTTATTGACTACGTATGCATGATTGGGGCTCATGGATAAGTTCCCATGTCCGTCAACCAAATTCATCACACATCAAAAAAGGACATTCCAATCCTCATGATCCCTAACATCATCATGGTAACACGCAACACCTTAGTGTGTATAAACTACTCCTGGTATGAATTTCCCATATCCTCCCCCTAATATGATTACTTTGGACTATGACTTCCAATCTTCATACCATTCTATCTGACCAGATTCGACATCTTCAACATTACCTCACAATGTTTTGTACCACTTCTTAAGCCCAAAATGGGACACTCCATTCTCAATCTTTAGAGGGCTAGACCTCATGATTCAAAATGATAGGGTGTTGGGATTGAGCTTCATAATAAATAGTTAATCTACAATAGTGTTCCTGACCCCTTCCTGGATAGTTTTTATCCCATACACAACCTCATCATCTTGAAATTTGAGTATTCATAAATCTTTCACACCCCTTGAAAATAAGTTAATATCATATTTTAGTTGTCCACGATACCATTTCATAATGGCCCTAACACACCAATTAAAGGCATCTCTTCCTTGTAAGAAATGATCTTTAATCCTTGTGAGCCTTGGAACACTACAGAAGAAATCGACACCTTAGAGTGTTATGATTCATCACCAAAATGTATTCCCCAACACATATTCATAGACTCATACTCTTTGGTTATGATTTATATCATCCATATTACAACTATCCATGAAGACTTAATGTTACTAGTATTTCATCCTCAACTGATATTACCTATGTAAATCTTTTGTATCCCCTAGAAAAGATACCCATTCTCAAGGACCCTTTCTTTGGCTATGAATGTATGCATATGGATCCTATATATGATCTAATGGTTTTTAACTAAATACGTCTCTCTAAAAAAGGTATTTATGATCCTCAACAACACCACAGTAGAACTGAACACAATAGTGTGTTTTGGGTCATTCCTGGATTGTCATCACCATATCCCATTACTAGATATTAGGTTTGATCTAATGTACCCTAAACTAATTTGATATCTGGTCTAAGCTAAAAGGTATTAAACTAATGTGATATCATGTTCGAGCTAAAAGAACCTAAATAAAAGCAATATTAGGTCTAAGCTAAAACACCCTATACTAAAAGTGATATCAGGTCCAAGATAAATGATCCTAAAATAAGGTGATATCATGTCCAAGCGAAATTACACTAAACTACAGCACAAAAGCATCAATTTAGCCTGCATGAATGAAAAATATTTTAAAGCCCACTATATAGACTTAATGTAATCATGATACTCTATTTAGTCCTATCAATTGACTAAAAATTAATTATTATTATATCAAACACTTTTAAGGAATAACTATGAAACCATAATTTCAACCAAAAAAGGAAATAACAGATCCATTGAAAGATAACTGAAAAATATATGTCATTAGATAATCTCGTTTCGGTGGGAATTCATGAGTAATTCTCAAATGGAATTAGCTATGATTTAAATATTTAGATCTAGATAGTCATGTTTTCTTAATGTTATGAAAAAATGGATAGCATTGGTGATTATCAGATTATCATATCAATGAAAAAATCAACTACAACATGAATGAAAGAAATCTTGTTGAAAATATATAATGTTCAGTAGAACCATTCACTAATATCATATAGATGGAGGAATCCTTCATCATTTAGATATGTGAAAAAGTGGTCAATATTTACCTTAAAAGTGGAATTATTTTGTGATGAATGAATCTAATGGAAATGGGGGGGGGGGGGAGGATTTATGGACGTTCATAATTGTTCATCACACACTTTTTCATGGAAGATATGTGTCTTTAATATCTATAACTTTGTAAAAGATGATTCAAGTCATCTTCCTCAACCTCGTGGCATGAGAGTTTCAGATTTGGGAATACTACACACTAATGGAACCTCGAACACATGAACTTGATCAAACTGTAAATCTATGAAGCCTTTGTGTAGATCAAGGATGGCTAACAAATGGACTTAGAGGTGGGGCCCACTGTAGAGACCCGAAAATTGATGTACATGGACATTACATTACTTTTGTGAAATACTAAATACATAAAAAAACAGACACACAAGGATCGTAGTAGTTTAGTGTCTTTGGAAAATCGGAATATAAACATCTAATCATATTGAATGATATTCAACATCTCCCATAATGATCTTACCCTTTTTGTTTCCTTACCTAAAACCTTTATTCATTTCCTGGGAAAAATAAAACATAAAAGGGTGAGCTCAAATGCTAAGTAATGGAAAACATAGAGAACATAAAACAATCCATAAACATTTGAAAGAAAAACTTGAACATGAAATATAAACATCAAAACCTTGAGCAAAGACATAAATCTTGGAAGTACGTAAGGAATATATCATAATGGAACATAAATATTGATAAAATAGCATGGGAAGAAATAATGTAATTGTGGAAAACCATTAAGAACATGTTATGATTTCCATATTAGCCAAGGCATTGCTGCCAAGACCATCTTAGTGGACAAAGTCCCTTTCTGAATCGAGTTCACTCCTCGTTCCAGTCCTGTATTACTGAACCTGTTTAACTTGTCGTTCCAACCATGTCTATCTCATGGGATATAAATCTTTACCCAATTAATTGGAGGGAGATATAGGTCCCACCCATCTCATAATGAAATCATTCTTACTTGTGCCACAAAATAAACTTAAAACATTCATCACAACCCAAAGAATAAAATGGGTTTTATAAACATCATCCCATCATCACATAATCCATATAAAAGAAATAGATATAATTTCATAATAAGAGAACTGAAACCATGTAAATCATAGGGAAATTATACATGAAACATACACATATGAAATAATGTCATCTTAGATGGAAAAATGATTTTGATAAAACACTTGAAATGAATTCATGAGGAAAATATCCTATCTTATTACAAATCATTTTCATTTCACAAAATTTCATGAAATATTAAAAGAAATTTTTTTTGTTGAAAATAGTCATGAAATCTTTTGGAGGAAGATTCATGAAAATAAGGCTTTATAAAATCGTAAAAATCTGTTTGTACTGTATAAGTTAAAAAACAATTCTTCTCGTACTTTTGCCGGAAAAGTCAAAAAATTACCTCGTAACGTAAACAAAAGAATGATTCCTTACATACCATGTAGTAAAAGTAAAAATGGGTAAAATATACTTTAAAATACATAAAACACTTTTAGAAAACATGGACATGGATGATAAAAATAACCCCAGTAAATACTTACGTATAAGCAATCTCGGATAAAAATGAGATTTGCAAAATTATCCATTACCTTAGGTCTGATATGCTTCATACGTATCCAAACCTCCCGTATAATGATTTAAATAATTTCATTGACTAATTAAAGAATCATATTCATTGTTATTATATCATATATGGTTCACTTATGACTTTATATTACCCGTTCTTTTGTAAATTCATGTTAAAGTAGCGTTTTGGGTAAAATCGTTTCATTTGTTGTTCATGTTTTAAATTGAAATTATTCATATGATTACTTAGATCATGATTAATTATATCCAGAATTTAAAACATGATTTATATATAATATATATTCAGAATATACATATATATAATAGATCTATAAATGGAAAGAAATACACAGTTCATGGAGACGGTAGGTTGTACGTATGCATGAACGCTGTTTTCGTTTCCTTATTGAATTGAATGGAATTAAGTATATGAAATACATATATATATACATAAATCCAGTAGAATTATCATGTCATATATTTCATTATTACTTATTATATATACTTTATAATCATTCTTTAATTGTTAACATGGAAAATGAATCTCATCGCGTCGTGGAGACGGTAATCCGTAATTACGCACGAGCGATGATATCGTTCCCCTGGAATTGTATTGGAGTGTATGTATACTATTTCAGAATCAATATCACTTTACAATAATCATATATAGTCATTATTTACACCATTATACCCATCCAAGTAAGGTGGTGGTGTAAAATAGATTACACCACGGCTTGGAGACGGTATTCTGTACGTACGCATGCGCGGTGATTTTGTTTTCCGTAGGATGGATAGATGGTGAAATAAGGTTGTTTCATACTTATAATAAAATATCAGTATATGAGTGATACTTATGTTATTAATTCATAATGATACAACTAAAGAAGAAGAATTGCAAGAAGAAATAAAGTTGAAAGAATCGGTAACGGATATTGCCTCTTCTTTGAAGCGCCTCTTTGAGACCTCCTCTTAGGGCACTAAAATTGGTCTTTGAAGAAGACTAGGACATATAGGATGTTTCTATGGAATTGGGTAAGTAAAATGGGCAGGGATTGGGCGATCTTGAAGGCTCAAATTTGTGTGAGGAGGAGAGGGAGGAGGTTCCCTTTTATAAGGGAGGAGAGGGGCACCTTTGGAAATATAAGAAATATTAGTTTATATTAAATCCAAACCCCACATAAAAACATCCAAAATGACTCATATTCGAATATTAGATGATATAGGGTTGTAATATCATCAAAGAATAAAATTTATACATGTTATGAATTTATTTTAAACATTATCAACTTGATTTATCCTTATTTAATAAATTTAATTGTATTTGTGGTAATAACATTCTAAATTTTAAATTATAACAAATAATTACTTATTTGTTTTTAATTGTCCATATTTGGATACTTTATAACATTTTAGACCATATATATTTAAATTTATAATTTTTTAATATTTTTTTGATTTTTAAACAATTTTATAATATGTTATTTTTATAAAATAACAATAGTGTCAATTTTGACACTATTCATTTATTTGAATTTAAATAAAATATATAGAATAATATGTTCAAAATAAAAGCTTTAATAGATTCATAAAAGGTCATATGTATCTAGAAAATTAGTGGAGCACATTAAATAGTTCATATAATATTTATTTTATTATTTTTAAAACCATTTATTTGGTTTATCTCTGAATAAAATAATTACTACAACATTTATTTATAATTATTTAATATAATTATTTGTGGAATAAAAATTAAAAATAAAATCTTATGATAAATATAAATATATTACCTTTTATAAAAATACTTTTAATCTAATTTATCATCTTAAAATCACAATATTTTAATTTATATATTTATTAAATTATGAAGGTGACAACTTTGGCATCATTAAAAATAAACTAATATAAGTGTCATAATCACTTTTATAAGGCTCTAAATGGTCAAATATTTTACCATTGGATGATTATGGTTTACATTTACATGACCAATATGTTTTTGTCAGGGTTTTGGTGCCTTTTATGGTCACTATTCGTTTAATGAAAACTATATTCTTGATTTTTCACTTAATAAACAATTTCTGCATCACTATTGTGTCACAATTAATGATAATTATTTAATCCTTAAAAATTATAAATAAATTCATATTATGTATATAATTTTATTATCTTTCTTTATACTATTCAAGTTTTAAGTTTCATGATTTTTATCACTAAAGTAAAATTAATATACTTATAAGATTTAAGAGAGTGAAATGTTGTCACTTTCTTTGATTTTAATAATAATTAAATTATTTTCAAGGAAACAGGTCCATAAAATGAATCTATTCCAACCCTTATGTGATACGGGTCTACTTTTAGTCATCCAATAGAGTTTTTACAGGTGTTAGGGTAATTTTATAACCTTATATTTACCCTTAATTACCTGATTTACTTTTAACTATGGTGAATAAAATTTACCGTAGTTACTATTCATAATGCCTAAAAATAAAAAGTAGCTTATTAACATAATTTTGATACACTGATTCCAAATATGGAATTCATTTTTCCAAATTCAATACACATAAGTTTCAGAAATTATATCAAAATTAATCCTGTTGTTGAAAGAAAACAGGTTTTTGTTTAAAACATTACAAAAGATTGAATTGATTTAACGTACAAATTGAATGTAAAATCAATGATAATGACATAAATTTTATTAAATGGTAAAAATATATTCTATTTATAATTTAAAACCATTAAATATTATAATTTAACCACTTAAATTATCTCAATGAAAAAAGATGTTTTTAATTAAAAATTAGGGTATTTTTACTATTCATCAAAACATGAAAGTTATCAAAAAAGTATCTAAAATTTATCCAAAGTAAATTTTTATATCCTGATTCCAAAGAAGAATTTTATTTTTTCAAATTGAACTTATAAACATGTCAAAAACTAGATTTAATGTGGGTGTGCCATCAAAAGGCGACGAAACTGCATTTTTTTAAAAATACTTATTTTACCGGAAAAATTTATTTTGTTCTCGTACAATGTTCTAGAAAATATGTAAGATGAATAATAATGTTATAAAATTAAAAATTTAGTTAATACTATTCATAACGGCTAGTTCATAATAATATTATAACCATATATCATTGTTTAGTGAAACCCGATATTGCGTACAACACACGCTATCGATGAAGGTCGTGATTGCGTGTAATGCAAGACAAGTTAGGGTTGCGTGTAGTTCAAGACTCCATTGTTGTTGCATATAACAGAATTCAACAATATTTTATTTATACATTGAATATATATATACACTCAATGTTTCGTAGAATAACTTCAATCAAACGAATTGAAATTGTGTGTAACACGAGCCAAGAATAGTGTTGCGTATACTGCAAGATAATACGGTATTGCGTATAGTACAAGCTAAACTTGGTGTGGTGTATAATAGAAGACATCAATGAAATTAAAAGAATATTTTTCATAAAATATCAGGGTGTTATATTCTACCCCCCATAAAATGAATTTTTCCATCAATATTCGTTGGGGTTATACATGGTTTTCTACTTGAAAGTTTCTATAATTGAAACCCACATCGTAAAATGAAATACAAAAACTTAACTTTAAAAAATAAAGTTTAAAACATAACGGTTACCCAAATAAACTAATCACTGGGTTTCCTCATAGGAGAACATAGGTGAAAATATGGATATGGAAGAGAAATCTAAACATCAAGTTCTGATGGAGAGTGGTAGAGAACATGGCTATGAAAAAGCCAAAAATCACAAAGCCATAAATTTGTGATGATCTAAGGTACCATATGATTCATCGGATATAAGGGCATTAGGACAACATTTTTGGTTTTCAAGATCATTTTCCTAAATTTTAAGAATTAAAAGAAATACTTACATGAGTTTGGTACAATCTCATTGTTGTTCATGAATTGAACAATTTCCACTTCATCTCTTAAAGAAATGAAGTTGAATTTTTTATTTGTGAAGCATTAGCAGATCATGTGATAGAGTGATGGTTCATTCCATCTATTTCAAACAAAAGGTCAGCAAAAGTTATAAGTCCATCTTATGGTGAGATTATTCAGATATGGTTCTAAAATGGACTTATACTTCACCTATCATCCTGCATAATAAAATAAAACTAGTTTCTACTAACCAGGGAATTCCTGTAGGCTAGTGGTAGGAAATAAAGGCCTGTCACACTTCGGTTGAGGGTTCGATTCCCACAGCCTTGTTCGACGCGATGGGCTGTCGCCTGTCCTGTAGGTTGTCCTTTTTCTAAAACTACATTACTATAACATCCCATCAATAATATCGAAAAATGTTTTATCAATAAAAAATACTAACATATTTCCAACATAATCCATTCCAATCTTTAGGATTATCTAAAATACTTTGGTCCAAGCTCATAGTATAAAGAAAACAATTACTAGAAAGGTTATCTACCAAGAATGTGAATACAAGCATTTATCCCACATATATCATAAGATATATCTTGTTGGTTGTATTCGAAACACATAAATACCTTAGTCATATATTCTCTTGAAATATAAATTACCATATAACCTTAGTGAAAACATGAATACTATCAAAAGATAACTCTTTCCACATACCAAAATCCCAAAAAATCTATATAATCAAACCATAATATCACTTAGTCCTTATATCAGTCATGAGCTCATGAATACAATCAAACATCTCATTGTCTTCTTATCCCTTCATTATGCGCATATCATCTAATTTCCAAAAATATCTAAATAACCTTCCATGGTTACCGGTACCATTCAACATATACATTTAAATACTTTAGGAAAAACAATAGTGTAACAATCCATAGATGATTCTTTATTCCACAGTACCATACATTATTCTTTATAAACACACAATCATTCCACTAACATCTTAAACCACATACTAAGCCTCATATTTCATTTGTAGTTTCTTCATCATAATCCACATAAGTACTACTCATATAGCCATGCTGATTCTCTTCATGAGATTTTCCCTTAGGGAATTGGTTTGCACAATGCCCATACATTCAAAATTTAAAACATCTAATCATTGTTGATGTCGTAGAAATACCATTATCCTTGTTCATGGTGTTAACTAGACCTTTTCCTTTGCACTTACTGGATTTTTGTCCTTCTTTTCCACACCCAAAGCATCTTCCAGTTCCTTTGAAACAATCTCCCCGATGCCTCTTCCCACATTATTTACATGAGGGAAATTGAACTTTCTTTCTTCTATGATCATCATAAAACTACATCTTTCTCTTATTATCTGAGTCGGGAAACTTAACAAAGTTGAGATTATTGATCATATTATGAGATTTCTGATTAGGCATAATAATAAGGTGTGGACTTCAAAATCCCGTTTCATTTGGTTGCTCATGAAGAATATCATTACATTGTCCGTCATATCCTCCATTATCGTGAATCTTCCTGTTTCCAGCCATTTTCTGAAACCCAAAAAGAATAGTGTGAGTGGAAAAAATCATGCTAGGGAAAACAACATAGTAAAGGGGGATTACCCTCAATATGTAACATCTTAGGTTAAATTATAATATCATTACTGTAGTTCTAGGACTATATCCTATACGTATACTTATCCTTAGGGACATCCCTAGACATACCTTAGAAATATCTCTAGGGATCTCACTAATGTTTTTGCATCCTAGTTTCCAAAGGTTGACTAAACCATTCCTCTGATACCAATTGTAGAGACCCGAAACTTGACTTACATGGACATTACATTACTTTTGAGGAATACTTAATACATAAAAAATAGACACACAAGGACTGTAGTAGTTTAGTGTCTTTGGAAACTCGGAATATAAACATCTAATCATGTTGAAAGATCTTCAACATCTCCCATAACGATCTTCGCCTTTTTGTTTCCTTACCTAAAACCTTTATTTATTTCCTAGGGAAAATAAAACATAAAAGGGTGACCTCAAATGCTCAGTAATGGAAAACATCGAGAACATAAAACAATCTATAATCATTTGAAAGAAAAAACATGAACATGAAATCTAAACTTTAAAACCTTGAGAAAAGACATAAATCATGGAAGCACGTAAGGAATATATCATAAAGGAACATCAATATTGATAAAATAGCATGGTAATAAATCATGTAATTATGGAAAACCATTAATCACATGTTATGATTTCTATATTGTCCAAGGTATTGCTGCCAAGACCATTTTAGTGGACAAAGTCCCTTTCTAAATTGAGTTCACTCCTTGTTCTAGTCCTGTATTACTGAACCGGTTTAACTTTCCATTCCAACCATGTCTATCTCATGAGATATAAATCTTTACCCAATGCATTGTAGGGAGATATAGGTCCCACCCATCTCATAATGAAATCATTCTTACTTGTGCCACAAAATAAACTTCAAACATTCATCATAACCCAAAGAATAAAATGGGTTTTATAAACATCATCCCATCATCACATAATCTATATAAAAGAAATGGATATCATTTCATAATAAGAGAAGTGAAACCATGTAAATCATAGGGACATTATACTTGAAACATACACATATTAAATAATGTCATCTTAGATGGAAAAATGGTTTTGATAAAACACTTGAAATGAATTCTTGTTGAAAATATCCTTTCTTCTTCAAAATCATTTTATTTTCACAAAATGCCATGAAATTTTAAAAGAAAAATATTTTGTTGAAAATAGTCATGAAAACTTTTGGAGTAATCTTCATGAAAATAAGGCTTTATAAAACCGTAAAAATCGGTTCGTACTGTATAAGTTAAAAAACATTATTCTCGTACTTTTTCCGGAAAATTCAAAAAAGTACCTCGTTATGTAAACGAATGAAAGATTCCTTACATACCATGTAGTAAAAGAAAAAATGGGTAAAAAATACTTTAAACATACATAAAAACACTTTTAGAAAACATGGACATGGATGATAACAATATCCCCCGTAAATACTTACGTATAAGCAATCTCGGATAAAAATGAGATTTGCAAAATTATCCATTACCTTAGGTCCGTTATGCTTCATACGTATCCAAAACACCGGTATAGTGATTTAAATAATGTCATTGACTTATTACATAATCATATTCATTGTTATTATATCATATATGGTTCACTTATGACTTTATATTACCCGTTCTTTTGTAAATTCATGTTAAAGTAGCGTTTTGGGTAAAATCATTTCATTTGTCGTTCGTGTTTTAACTTGTAATTATTCATATGATTACTTAGATCATGACTAATTATATCCAGAATGTAAAAAATTATTTATATATAATATATATTCATAATATACATATATATAATATATCGATAAATGTAAATAAATACACCATTCATGGAGATGGTAGGTCATACGTACGCATGAACGCTGTTTTCGTTTCCTTATTGAATTGAATGGAATTAAGTATATGACATACATATATATATACATAAATCCAGTAGAATTATTATTTCATATATTTCATTATTACTTATTATATATACTTTATAATCATTCTTGAATTATTAACATGGAAACGTAATCTCATCGCGTCGTGGAGACGGTAATCCGAACATACGAATGAGCGATGATATCATTCCCATGGAATTGTATTGGAGTGTATGTATACTATTTAAGAATAAATATAACTTTAAAATAATCATATATAGTCATTATTTACACCATTATACCCATCCAAGTAAGGTGGTGGTGGAAAATAGATTACACCACGGCGTGGAGACGGTACTCCGTACGTACACACGCGCGGTGATTTCTTTTTCCGTAGGATGGATAGATGGAGAAATAAAGTTGTTTCATACTTATAATAACATATCAATATATGAGTGATACTTATGTTATTAATTCATAATGAAACAACTAAAGAAGAAGAAGTGGAAGAAGAAATAAAGTACAATGAATCGGTAACGGACATTACCTCTTCTTTGAAGCGCCTCTTTGAGACCTCCTCTTAGGGAACTAAAATTGGTCTTTGAAGAAGACCATGACCTATAGGATGTTTCTAGGGAAGTGGGGAAGTTAAATGGGCAGGGATTTTCCGAGCTTGAAGGCTAAAATTGGTGTGAGGAGGAGAGGGAGGAGGTGCCCTTTTATAAGAGAGGAGAGGGGCACCTTTGGAAATATAAGAAATACTAGTTTATATTAAATCCAAACCCCACATAAAAACTTCTAAAATGACTCATATCTGAAGATTAGATGATATAGGGTTTTAATATCATCAAAAAATAAAATTTAGACATGTTAGGAATATTTTTAAATATTATCACCTTGATTTATCATTATTTAATCAATTTAATTTTATTTGTGGTAATAATATTCTAAATTTTAAATTATAACAAATAATTACTTATTTGTTGTGAATTGTCAATAATTGGATACTTTATAACATTTTAGACAATAAATGTTTAAATTTATAATTTTTAAATATTTTTGTGAATTTTAAACAATTTTATAATATGTTATTTTTATAAAATAACAATAGTGTCAATTTTGACACTATTCATTTATTTGAATTTAAATAACATATATACAGAAGATATGTTCGAACTAAAAGCATTAATAGATTAATAAAAGGTCATATGTATCTAGAAAATTATTGGAGCACATTAAATAGTTCATATAATATTTATTTTATTATTTTTAAAACCATTTATTTGGTTTATCTCTTAATAAAATAATTACTACAACATTTTTGTATAATTGTTTAATATAATTATTTGTAGAATAAAAAATAAAAATAAAATCCTATGATGACTATAAATCTATTACCTTTCACAAAAATACTTTTACTCTAATTTATCATCTTAAAATCACAATATTTTAATTTATATATTTATTAAATTATGAAGGTGACAACTTTGGCATCATTTAAAATAAACTAATATAAGTGTCATAATCACTTTTATAAGGCTACAATTGAAAAAATATTAGACCATTGGATGATTATTGTTTACATTTACATGACCAATAAGTTTTTGTCCGGGTTTTGGTGCCTTTTATGGTCACTATTCTTTTAATAAAAACTATATTTTTGATTTTTCACTTGATAAACAATTACTACATCACTATTGAGTCACAATTAATGATAATTATTTAATCCCTACAAATTCTAAATAAATTAATAAGATTTAGATTATTTTATTATCTTCTTGGAGACTATTCATGTTCGAAGTTTTATGATTTTTATCACTTTAGTTAAAATTAATATACTTATAAGATTTAGGAGAGTGACATGTTGTCACTTTCTTTGGTTTTAATAATAATTAAATTATTTTCAAAAAAACAGGTCCATAAAATGAATATATTCCGACCCTTAGGTGATATGGGTCAACTTTTAGTCATCCAATAGAATTTTTCCAGGTTTTATGGTAATTTTATAACCTTATATTTACCCTTAATTACACGATTTACTTTTAACTATGGTAAATAAAATTTACCGTAGTTACTATTCATAATGCCCAAAAATTAAAAGTAGCTTATTAAAATAATTAGGACCCACTTATTACAAATATGGAATCCATTTTTCCAAATTCAATACACAAAAGTTTCAGAAATTAAAATAAAATTAATCCCGTTGTTGAAAAAACGGGTTTTTGTTTAAAACATTGCAAAAGATTGAATTGATTTAACATACGAATTAAATGTAAAATCAATGCTAATGACATAAATTATATTAAATGGTAAAAATATATTCTATTTATAATTTAAAACCATTAAATTTTATAATTTAACCATATAAATTATGTCAATGAAAAAGTTGTTTATAATTAAAAAATACTGTATTTTTACTATTCATCAAAACATGAAAGTTATCTGAAAAGTATCAAAAATTTATCCAAAGTAAATTTTTATATCCTGATTTCAAAAAAGAATTTTATTTTGTCAAATTTAACTTATAAACATGTCAAAAACTAGATTTAAAGTTGGTGCGCCATCAAAAGGCGGCAAAACTGCATTTTTTGAAAAATACTTATTTTACCCGAAAAATTTATTTTTTTCTCATACCATGTTCTAGAAAATATATAAGATGAATAATAATGTTATAAAATTAAAAATTTAGTTAATAATATTCATAACGGCTAGTTCATAATAATATTATAACCATATATCATTGTTTTGTGTAACCCGATATTGCGTACAACACACGCTATCGAAGAAGGTCGCGATTGCGTGTAATGAAAGCCAAGTTAGGGTTACGTGTAGTGAAAGACTCCATTTTTTTTGTGTATAATAGAATCCAACCATATTTTATTTATACATTGAATATATATATACACTCAATGTTTTGTATAATAACTTCTATCAAACGAACTTGAAATTGTGTGTAACACGAGCCAAGAATAGTGTTGCGTATACTGAAAGCTAATACGGTGTTGCGTATAGTACAAGCTAAACATGATGTGGTATATAATAAAAGAAATCAATGAAATTAAAAGAATATTTTTCATAAAATCTCTGGGTGTTACACCCACTTTCTTACAATGATCATTCTGAAAATCCAATCCGCATGCATGAACATTCTTGTAGAAGAAATCCTCAAACTCATACTACTACATGAAACATGTTGTCATATGATTATCAAGACATATGTTGGGCCACATTCACCAGTATGATCATAATTAAAGGGGGTTTTAGAGCATTTCATCTAAAACTGATATTACAAGACTATAGCGAAAGCCTCCACTCACAAAAAATCTAAAGTTCATATGGAGAACTGAAAGTATATTGCAGGTGATGCAGATTGCATAAGCATGTAAATAAGATGTTTATTGTATTAAGAGAATCCTCCAAGTAGTTTTAGGGTTCTATGAAGATGGTCCATGTATAGGTTCAGCTCACTACTCCCATGGTTTATGATGATCTATTGGGGAGGCAATTTCATGTTCGAGGCTGCAGCATGTGGTGCATAAGAGCACCACACTATCTTGGTTGAGTGCATAAATGAACATAGAGGTCATATCAAAGAAAATAAGAACCTAAAGTTTGCAATAAAAACAAATAAGGTGGAAATATATAGGTGACCATTGTTCATGGTAGAATAATTCATTGCATATAAAACATAGTTTCAATAATTGTTTGTGCATGACAATTCTCCATAGCGAATGTATGTAATTTTTGGGAAAGAGTTAAAAGTGACGAATGTGCAAACAAAGTCCAAGTGAATGTGTAGCATAAAAATAAACTCTTTCCCTTCAAATAAATGCATATGCATAGTGATCCCAAAATAAATGTGTAGAATATAAATGGCTGACACTAAAAATTTATACAAGGAAACCCCAATGAGGGAAAAAACACATGACCTATTCCATAAAGAGGGGTCCACAAAAATCTAGAGGTACACGGCAAAGGATCCTCAAATATTGAATGGATCTCAAAAGAAATACTCAATAATAAATACAGTAATTCAAAGACATATAGAGATAAAAATAATCATCGAAGAAAAGAAATTACCAAATGTGATTTTCTCTCAGTGTTGTTTCGGTGATGAAATTCTTTATAGCTGCCTCCTTATATAGGGAAAAGAATCCTTTTCAAATTATATCTCAGTGTCAAAAGCATGTCACCACGTTAAAATCATGTCATTGCAAGAATTCATTCACGCTTTCTTAACCCGTGTGGTGCGCCAATTTAGGAGGCGCCCAACCAAATCCCCCCATGACTCAAGTGGGAATTACCTCCAACCCTTCAATCGGTCAGAAAGTCTCAAAATTTCTTATAGATAACCTCTTGGTCAATGTGTATGAAACATTATCATAATGTGGATATTATCAATATCTAACTATCTCAAATCAAGGACTTTTTGGGTCCAATTATATTGAACATTGATATGTTTCGACCTACCATGAAAAGTTTAATTCTTTACCAAAAAAATACCACTTTGAATATCACAAAATAAAACATTCCAGTACTGATTGAAAATGAGATCTCGAATAAAAGTTTCATCTATAAAAAAACATTTCATGCCTCTGTAGTGATAATAATCTCTAACTTAGTGGTAGATAAAGAAACACATCTCTTCAATATAGACATCCAAGATAAAACTTCCCCTATAAAAGTTGTCAAATAGCCTAAAGTAGACTTCCTCGAATCAATATCTCCTGCCATATCAAAATTAATAAATCCACAAAGAATAGGTTTCCCCTTTCCAAAACACAATCTTATATTATAAGTACAATGAAGATAATGAAACATATACTTCACTGCCTTCCAATTATCTCTACTAGGATTTTATATAAAATGACTGACCACACCAATTGCAAGAGCTATATTAGGTCTAGTTCATACCATCACGTACATCAAAAAACCAACAGTAGATGAATAAGTTTTGTGTTGCATATCCTCTCTCTTTTCATTACTACAAGGTCATTGACTGGTTCTGATCTTGAAATATAAAGTGAGATGATTAATAACCACTTTATCTATATCTGTAAAAAATATATGAATAACCTTCTCTATATATCTCTAATGAGATAACCACAATTTCATGGCATTCATATCATGGGAGATAGTTAGGCCAAGAATCTATCGTGTTATCCCCAATACATTGATCGAAAAATAATAAAAATCATCCTTATTTAATATATCAATTCAAGAAGTATCATGGCCAATAATGAGAATATCATCTATATAAATAAACATTATAATAAAATCTTCATCAAAAAATCTATGAAGGAAAATAAAATGATCATAAGATTTCTACATGAAACCCTAATGAAAAATAACATATTCAAAATTCTTATACCACTGCCTCAGAGCTTTCTTAGAACCAGACAACATTTATTTTACCTACATACATGATTTTCAATACCAGTTTCAACAAAACACTCTGGACACTCCATATAAATCTCCTCCTCTAAATCTCCATGGAAGAAATCTATTTTCACATCAATCTTCTCAATCTACAGATCCAAACATGAAGCCAAACCAAGAACAACCTGAATAGAATGCATTTTGACAATAGGTGAGAAAATATCCTCAAAATCAAAAACTTTCTTCTAATAGAAGCCATTAACCACTAACCTTGCCTTGTATTATAGAATATAACTAGATTATTCAATTTTAATCTGATAAATCCACTGATTTAGCAATGCTCTCTAACCTATCAGTAACCTCACCAGCTCAAAAGTATGTTTTTCATGCAATGATGTCATATCTTAATCCATTACCAAAACCCATTTTTCTTTATTTTTCACCTTCCATTGCCTCGTCAAAAGATTATTGTTCTCCCCCTTCAGCAAGGAGCACATACTCATCAGGTGAATATTGAGTAGAAACAATATGATGCCAGGATGACCTCTGAAGTTGAACTATGGGTTCATTAATAACCCCTTGAACTAGATCATAATAAACAAAAGGTGAATCAGAAACATCAACTCCAACCTATTCACCCTAAGCATCATTCTGTACATCAATGTGATCATTAGAATCAACAATATGTGGTAAATGTGAATCATAACCTGGATCATGTCACGACCCATCCCCTAGGGCCCATGTCGTGACTACCCCAAGCCCACCTTCTATAGGCCAGGGGCTGGCGACTAGCACCAAAGGTGAAAATCCCTAAAACAGGGAAGGAATTGCCTTTATAACTTGAAAACACACACAACATAGTACAAGCTGGAATCAAAAAACTAAGTAAAAACTGTATAACAAAAGAGTGATGAAAAGTTAAAGGGTATGAAAATAAAAACCCCAATGTAAAGTACCTAAAACTAAAAGTACAGGTACAAGAAAAAGGGAAAACAGATCCTGGATCATCCATCGATAAATCTTACCAGAAGGGTAGGTACAAATAGCCTCCTCAGCACTCCACATCCATCTGTCTCCTCCGTGTACCGTCATTCCATATAGTCCACCTATGGGTACCATCCAGTCCTAATACTCTCAGCCTCTGTCAGCACTGTCCATCGTCTACAACCAACACAATGATGTGTAGGCATAGCTCATGCAGGGGTGAGAATAACGATACTCAGTAGGGACCTCGAGGCCCTCAAGGTCTCACAAAATCCTAATAGGATAAACCAGAAGTATGAAATCAACAGATTACCCCGCTTAGGTATATGCCCATACATATACCTAAGTTATCAACTAATCCATCTCAATCATGAAGAAAACAAAAAAGTTACGGAATCATCTCACACAGGTATACAAATTTTGTTGAGAGTTAGAGATAATTAGATGTAGCCACTAAATCATCTATTCTGTCCAACCCACACAGGATCCAGGAATAGAAATCAAAACTATAGAACCCACACAAGATCCAGGAACAGTAGTCAGAGGTATCGAACCCACACAGAATCTAGGAACAGCGGTCAGAACTGTCGAACCCACACAGGATCCAGGAACAGTAGTCAGAGCTGTCAAACCCACATAGGATCTAGGAACAACAGTAAGTATTGTCGAACCCATACAGGATCCAGGAAGAGTAGTCAGAGCTGTCGAACCCACACAGCATCCAGGAATAGTAGTCAGAACTATCAAACCCACACAGGATCTAGGAACAGCAGTCAGAGCAATCAAACCCACACAGGATCTCGTAACAGCAGTCAGAATGCAGCCAACCACATGGTTTCCACACGAAGCACGCTTGATTCCAGGAGGGTCTTCTCCTCAAGTAAAGATTCAATACATCAACTTCCATTAAGTCCCATGAAGAATTATCTCAAAAGTATGGCACGTCATAGAGGTCTCAATGCAACAGACGACACGTCAATCAGACGCCCGGTCTGTGAGATTTTAACCTTTTAGTCCCGGGGGCCCAGTTGGATTCATGCACGATCCAACCTGACCATAACTCAACTATACCCTAAACATCAGTGGGGTATAATCAAAGGGACCACCACGTTCTAAGATTACCAGCATCGTTGATGGTTCGTCAAATGGACATCCAGTTCCAAAGATAAGGCCAAAGAATGTAATGGGTCGGTAGTAGGTCCGGGTCCAGTCCGACCCGGTTGGACGACCCGACCTGACTTATTCTGGGTCGACCCGGTTCGGGTCGAACCATTGTAACCCGTTAGGTCCGGCCTGGCCCGTTTGGTGGGCCCACCCATTGGGTTTGGTCCAACCCACTAGGCCCAGCCCAGCAGGCTGCGAGGGCGGTCCGGCCCGGGTTCGGGGCCAGTTTGGCCCGGAGCACCGCGATGGTGCGGCTCGGCCCAGAGGGCGCAACTGGGGCCGGTTCGGAAAGGGCGCCATGAGGTGGGACGCGGGATGGCTCGGGAGGCTGGCACGGCTAAGGCACCAGTTCACCTCATAGCCAGGTGGTGGCTTGGAAGTCCAACCGGCCGGGAGCAGGGTGGTGGCTCGGGAGGCCGGGAGGCCGTTGGGTAGCTGGGAGGCCCGCGGGTAGGCTGGGCGGGCCAGGCAGGCTGGATGGCAGGCCAGAGGGTGGCCGGGAAGGGTGCAGCAAGGCCAGTAAGCGTCCAGTGGGTAGGCTGAGCATCCAGGAGGACGGTGCGGCTTGGTTCGGAGAGCGGCGCAACTCAGAAGCCGGCAGGCGGCGCGGGTCGCCCTGAGGCAGTGGAGCCGGTTCGGCCGGAGCGCTGTGAGGGAGGCGCGATTCATGGAGGCTGTGGGTAGCATAGTCGTTGCCTTCGTCGTCTCGTTGCCTCATCTCCATGTTGAATATCATCACAAATAATAACTACGGAGGGGTCGGGCCATGTTGGTTTGGCTAGCACCCTTCAGGTTTAGGGTGGTAGCAAGCGGTTCAAACATTCTTGAGCATTCAAAGAATTACTCGAGAATAGAAAAGGTGAGAAAGATCAAACAAATCACCCCACATCATCCCATAAATAAAACAAACTCAAATAATTCCTCATACCTTTGTTCGTTGTTCGTTGACAGTGTCACGGGGAAGAAGACGATGTTTTTGTCATTTGTCGCGTCCGTCGCACACTTCCAAACCCAAGAACATTCGTCGGTTCGTTAATGACGATGATGAGGGAAGGTCAGTCGAAGACATCCAACATCAGTAGTAGTCTGAGGATGAAGGTCGAAGGATATCTTTCTTCGTATTCGAATGTATTCTTCGCTGGGAGCGTTCTTCGTTCTTCGCACGTGAGAGCTTTTCTCCCTATGCTCTCTCTCTTCTCCCAAGTTCCACCCAAAGGAAAAATCCCTAACCAAATAATACCTTCTGTTTAAACTATTATTTATTTTTTGTCACAAAAATTCAAATGGGCTAATTCATTAAGTTGGCTCCACTTAATTAATGAAGTGGAATTGGCACAATTAAATTGTGAGAGTTAACATAATTTAAGGTGGAGGAGTTGAAGAGCCCCCCCCCCACATTATTAGGGAGTCGAAGAGGGTTCCCCCATATTATTATGGATTTGAGAGGATTCTCCAAATTAATGGGGGTTTCAAGGGGTAAAAAAACCCAGGTGGTCCCCATCCTAATAAACATGAAGAGGAGGTTAGGTTCGGGTGGGCCCCACCACCATATCCTCTCAGGAGACATTAAGGTGTGGTGGTCCCCACCTCCAACTTCCACATGGAGGTTTTAATTCTGGTGGACCCCACCTCCAACTTCCACATGGTAGCTCAAAAATAAAATAAAGTATAGATTATTTATTTTATTATTTCCACGAAAAACCCAAAATTCTATGTGTCACTCTCGACCCACTACGTTCAAGGTGAAGGTATCTATAATTGAATACTGACGCTGTGAGTTCAACGGTGCTCTTGGATTTCAATTCTGAGCACCGGTTCAATGTTTCAAAACACCGCTCGCACGTTTACTGAATGTACCCGAATTTTTTTTTGGAAAATTATTATTAGTCACCCTCGACTTGTGCCAGTCGAGGTTAGGCTCTACCTTGGTGAAACACACCCCAACGAACCCAACATTACTCTTGTATTTTCAATCCGAGTTACCCTTTAAAAGTTATGAATTTTACAATAAAATAATTGTCACTTATTTATTTTATTTGCGGCCAAAAACTAACATTCTCTAGTGGCCCATGCCGACCAAAGTTAGTATCTTCTTAATGAAATAATACATTCACAAGTTCAACGGTGGTCTCGGATTTTTAATATGAGTTACCGCTTGTGAGTTAAAAGCACTTGAAAAAAATAATTTATTTAATTATTTTATTTACGATTATGCCATTTTTGGGTTTTCTCACAGGAGGCCCACACAGACTAATCTTAAGTCGTGCCTAGGGTAAACCCGCCATCTTGAGTGAAACGGTGCCCTCATATTTTCGATCCAAGTAACTGTTTAGGATTTATTCTAATTTTTCAAGAAAACTTGTTACGTGCATTAACTTAATCTTAAAAAAACTTCGACGGATCATTTCGGGCACTCCCGGCCTCGGAATCGCACGCCGTTAGATTTTACAAACTTGTAAAATTCTAATTTAATTAAAAAAAATTACATAGAAATTACGGGTCATTAAATTCTCCCCACCTCAAGGCTCTGTGTCCCTATAAGCCACAACTCATACCAAGGGAACAAGTGGGGGTACTGAGCACACATTTGAGCCTCCCGCTCCCATGTGATATCTTGGAGATTCCCATGCAGCCAGCAAACACACATCAGATGTATCAACCATCCATGAAGGACCTTCTCTTGTCGGTCCTCAATCTCTACTACAACCTCCGTTAAATTCACCCCATCATCGACATCTAGCTCCCCATTATCGATGATGTGGGAAGGGGTGTGCACATATCTCCTCAACTGGGATTCTTGAAAGACTTCTTGTACCCGATGCAACTGAGGTGGAAGAGCTAAGTGGTAAGACAACTTGGCAACTCCGCTAAAGACCTAAAAAGGTCCAATGAACCTCAAAGGTAATTTTACACCTCATCCAAATATCTGTAAACCTCATCGAGGTGAGACCCGTAGAAAGGCGTGGTCTCTATCCTCGAACTCCAAAGGTCTCCATCTCCTGTCATCATATGACTTATTCCTGCTCTGTGTAGTCCTTATCCGCTCCTAGATGATCTGTACCTTCTCTGTGGTAGCCCGTACCATCTCTGGTCCCACAAGTGAAGACTCCCTTGGGATAGTCCATCACAAAGGTGATCTACATGGTCGCCCGTATAACTCCTCAAAGGTGTCATCCCTATGGTGGAGTGATAGTTGTTGTTGTATGAAAACTCTACCAAAGGTAAGTGATCCTCCTAGCTATGAACGAAGTCGAGTAAACAATCACGCAACATGTACTTGAGGGTCTAAATATTCCTCTTAGTTTGACCATCTATTTGAGGATGGAAGGCGGTGCTCAAACGAAGCTGCGTCCTGAAAGCCTCCTTCAACCCCTTCCAAAGCCAGGAAGTAAAATGTTCATCATGATCAGAAATGATCGTCGAGGTTACTCCATGTAAGCGCACAATCTCCTGCACATAGAGGCATCCCGGGCTCTCTACTGAACCCAGCTCTTTGATCAGTAGGAAGTGGGCCGACTTGGTGAGTCATTCGACGATCACCCTAATCTAGTCATGATCCCTAGATGTACATCTAAGTCTTGTCACGAAGTCCATGGATATACCATCCTACTTCCACTCTGAGAGCTCTAAAGGCTAAACCAATCCTACTGGTACCTGATGTTTTTCCTTCACTTTCTAACAAGTGATGCCCCAAGAGACAAACTTTGCAACTACTTTCTTCATTCCAGGTCACCAGTGCTATCATTAGAGGTCATGGTACATCTTCACCACTTATGGATGTACCGATAGAGGGGATGTGTGTAACTCCCTCAACACTTAATCCTGAAGTGACACGGGTACCATGGTACGTCCCCTGAAGAGAATGACGTGCTCCCCACCTTCAAGAAATCCATCAGATAACCCTCAGGTTCCGAGGCAAGCCCAACTCACAAGCAGCTGAGGACTAGCTCGAGGAGGTGTCTAAGAGTTCTCTAGAACTTCTACAGCTTTGGAAGGATGACATGTTGGTAGATAAGTATTCATCGAGAAAAACCAATCTATCCTGGTACATGATGAATACAATATTATCAGTGCTTCAGTGATCGAACTTCCAAGAAAGGTGTGTTTAAATGAAATCTGAGCTAGCACTATTACTATATACACTCCTACTTACGCTAGGGTGATGGAGAGAACCTTTGAGGTTGAACGTTATTTGGATGAATGGATACAGCCAGTGAATGTTAGCAGAGGGAAAGTAGGGAACTAGTTCCAGTCTCAGAGGCTTGGGCATGTAAAATGTTTCGGGAAGAAGAAGTGTAAGGGAATGATGAATCTGCAGGGCAGAAGATGTGGAAGCAGAGCTAGTAGAGCAGCATGTGGTGGTGTAATTTTCGACATGATACAACCAGCCCCTTTTTATGGACCCCGCCAGGCTCATAGAGCTAGAGGAGAGGGGAAGAGAGTTGTTTCAAGCCGTCAAGGAATGCAACCCAAGGGCTCTTGGAATTATTCGAGATACAGTCTATGTCTACTACTAGCTGTTGTATCAATAGACATAGGTACCAATCATTCCTTCCTTCCACGAATCTTGTCCACGACCAAGAGTTTCCGATTAAACTATTGACTTGACCCTTACATCTGGAGATACCTTTGGGAGGAGGCTCAATAATCACAGTTATGTCGATTTTGTGATCTGACCCTTGAGGCAATAGTTTTAGTTGAAACCTCTTGGTGGAAGATTCGAGGAATTATGACGTTAGTTTAGGTTTTGACTTGACATCCACCGTTCACAATCATATTGACTATATTAGGAAAAGAGGTTGTGGTTTATCAACAATGTTTTGATGGGTTTTTCCTTTTTCGGTGAAAAAAGAAACCCAGGAAGCATAGGATTAACTCATTCATAGGAGGGTGCATCCAATCACTCGTGAGTCGACCATCCTCACCCTCATGGAATAAAAAGTTGACTTTGGGATAGTCTATACTCCTAGGAAGGGGAACATGGTAGCAGACACACTCAGCAAGAGATCTGGCCTATATCTTCTGAGTGAGGCGACAGAGCAGCTAGCCGCTTTGCAGATATCATTTTTGGATCGAGAAAGAGAAACATTTTTTTAGTCTCTTACACTCACTCCCCCACTCCTTCAGTGAGTTTGGGAGGCACATCATAGAGACTTTGACTACGATGCATGACATGCTAACAACTGGGTCCTGGTGACAACACAGCCACCCCGCCTTAACATGGCTGTCAGGTCCTGGCCCGCCAGGTACCCCAGTTGCCCCGCACACACGTCGTCCCCACCTTGGGTCCCACCCAAGTGCCCGAACGGGTCATATGACTAATGGTTTTCCCCACAAGCCAACACATGTCCTTTACAATGTGCGTTTTACTCACTCACACATTCCTTGGTAAACTTCCCAGAAGGTCACCCATCCTAATAACTACTCCTGGCCAAGCATGCTAGACTGTGGAGTTCTAATCAGATTGGCTCCTGAAAAGGATGGAGCACCTTGTTGACATGAGTCATATCATTTAGTCATTTAACCCTTTATCATTCTGTGGTGTTACAATCACCCTCCCTTTAGAGCATAACATCCTCATTGTGGGCCCTACATCTCAACCCAGGTAGTGCAGCACACTTAAGGCTGGGTACCACCTCTAATACCAGATGTAACAACTGGGTCCTGGTGACAGCACAACCACTCCGCCTTAACATGGACATCGGGTCCGGGCCCACCAGGTACCCCTGTTGCCCTGCAAACACGTGTTCCCCACCCTGGGTCTCACCCTCATGCCCAAACGGGTCATATGACTAATTATTTTCCCCACAATCCAATACATATCCTTTCCAGTGTGCTTTGTCCTCACTCACACACACCTTGGGAAACATTCCAAAAGGTCACTCATCCTAATCACTACTCCAGGCCTAGCACAATTATCTATGATGTTCTAATCAGATAGGATCCTGAAAAGGAAGGCCCACCTGGTTCACATGAGTCATATAATTCAGTCATTTAACCCTTTGTCATTATAGGGTGTTGCAGATCAAGACTGAGAAAACTATTAGAAGTTGGAGAAGAATATTTTTATCCCTTATCAATATCTACAATAGTTTGATTATCCTTAAACACTACATCATGACTTCAAAATTTTCTTCAAAATAGGATCATAGAACCTGTACCCAATTTCATTATGTCCATAGCCAATAAAATTACACTACCATGTCCAGCCATCTAGCTTGGATCTATAATCTCTAGGAACATGAACAAAAACCATGCAATCAAAACACGCAAGTGATAATACCTAAACTCTTTTCCATACCAAAACATGTCGGGAGTGTCTATCTGCAATGAAACCACAAGTGATAAATTGATAATATAAGAAGTAGTATGTAAAGCCTCACCCCAAAAATATCCAGGAAATATTGCTTCTGAAATTAAACCATAAAATCTTTCCAATAAACTCATGTTCATCTGCTCAGCTAAACCATTCAGTTGAGGTGTCTTGGGAGTCATATTTTGATTTCTAATACCTTCCTTCCTATAATACTGATCAAATGGACCATAATACTCTCACGAATTGTCATTTAAAATACATTTAAATTTCTTTCCGAATTCCGTCTGAGTAGAAACATGAAATTTTATTAAAAACATAGATCACCTATTATTTGGAATTCAGAACACAAACCCAAAGATTATATCAGTAGTCATAAATAAATTTCAGAAAATAAAGATTACCATAGAAGGTGTTAGATTTTAAAGGACCTCAATTGTTAGAATGTATTAATTCAAGTACCTTTGACTTCTTGTGCAGAGAATGACTACAGAAACTCACTATGATCTATTTTACAGGAATATAATAATCACATGTGTCCAATTTGATACTCTTCAAATCTAGAAGAGGATTTATATTAGACAAACAATTAATCACTTTCTCACTGATGTGATTATGCCTCTTATTCCAAAACTTGGATGAAACACTACACTCAACAACATAAGCAGCATCACAATAAATCGATGTTTTAGTCCAATACAAACCTTAATGCTTCCTCCATCGTGCCACAATCAAAGATATATTTGGAAGGATTCAGTTGAAAATCACCAAATTTACTGATAAATGCTTCGTTATGAAGAATTATGGTTGAATTAAGATTCAATATATCCTCTGGAACATGTCGAACATTATTCAAAATTAGATTTCTTCCTATACTAGCCTCTAAACATACAGTCCTGATACATACAATGTCAGCATGACCCCCATTTCAAATATTTAAAATCCAAAAATTATCTAGGCTGTAAGATTTAAATAACTCCTTCTTCCATGTCTTGTAAAAACATGAAACACTATCAACAACCCATTAAGAGTCATCAAAAGAAATATTAATAGAGTAATAAATAGTAACAAGGTCACCCCCTGTAGTAGAAATGACATGATCATATCTGTATCCATTTTTATTTTTTGGATTTTCCATCATTATATTCTATCTTATATATTGATAACAAAACTTCTTAAGATGACCCTTGTTACCACAATGATTACTTTCAAAATCTCTCGGCTTCGATCTGGATTTTCTTCTTTCTCTGTTCTTACCTCGACTACATTGTCCTTGGTCCTGGATTCTCCCCCTATTCTCTATGAATAATGGATAAGAATAAGATTTACCTTGATTACATCTCCAAACATCTTCATTTAAAACAAAATTCTTAACAGAACTAAATTTTATAGCATTATTAGGTTGAAAACCAGTTAGAGTAATGTAAATTATCCCAAAAATAGGTTAAATTATTAAGCTACAATGGAGATAAAACCTCATTTTAAAAATTTATACCCATGCCAAACAACTAATTAAAACATCCTTTATATTCACATGAATAGTCAAAAATAGATGTAACTTATTTATATATAAAATTAATCATTTTTTCCGAAGAAATAATTCATTGTTTCCCATCATGGAAGCGTAGGTCGTCTAAAACATCTCCCATAATGTTTATGTGTGAGATATGTTGACAATGTGGTTCATCACGTTTTCTTCGACCCATTGGTGAATAAAACCTCATACCATCTCATTCTCGAATACCCATTCTTCATTTAACATCTTTTCTGGATTCTGAGTACTAAAAACTGAAAGATGCATTCACTTGACAAAAAGTAGATCCTTTATTTTTAGTCACCACATATGGGAGTTGGTACCATTCAAAAAAATAATCCAACCATAATTGGATTCCATAATAAATATTAAATAAAAAACAAACCCTATAATACCATATTTTGGGAAAGAGTGAAAATTGATGAACATGAAAAAAAAAATCAAAGAAAACAAGGAGGGGAAAAATAAAATCCTTCCCTTGAAATAAAAGTGGATGCATGGTGAATCAAAAATAAATGTGAAAAATATAAAAGGTTGACACTGAGATTTTTTACATGTAAAATCCAATGAGGGAAAAAATGTGGGTCCTAGTCCAGAAAGAGGGATCTACTAAAATTAAGAGGTACATGGTAGAGATTCCCCAAAAATGGAAGGGATATCAAAAGTAATAATCAAGAATAAAATCAATGAGTCGAATATGGAGATCAAGAAAAATGATCATCAAAGGAAGATGGTCAATAAATGGGATTTTCTCTTGGTGTTATTGGTGTGATGAAATGCCTTGCAACTACCTCCTTTTATAGGAAAAAATAATATATATCCAATTATATCTCTGTATTAAAAGTGTGTCGTTGTTTCAAAATCATTTCACTTCTTGAATTTATTCATGTGATATTGACCCGCATTGTGCGCCAATTGAGGAGGCTCCCAACAATAACTACAAAATTGGATTACACAATGGTGTGAAACCTCCATGAGGTTATGCAACCAAAAAAATCATAGAAAAAGAAGGATGGATTCCATGTACTTTTACCATCCCAGTAAGAGGCCAGCCATGTAAATTTCACTTTATGGGAAGAAGGTTAATTTTTAGTTTTTAAATGTTTCCATACTCGATATGTGAATAGATTGAAAATACCAATAGATTCAGTTCTTGGAAGAAAAATCTGTACAAAAAAATTCTTAAAAACAACATCTGAATAATTCATTGTGATGAATGGATGAGAATGTTTATAGGACACACCACCTATCTACAACTCACAAATGTTGTGTGATGATACATCTAAAAATATATGGGAATCAAGAGTTGAATGGGGATACTACCAATATGAAAGTAGAGCTCATATTTTCCTCACAAAATAGAGCATCATGAACCCCTTAAAGGTAGTGAGAAAAAGGCCATGTGAGACCCCTTCTTGAACTCACATGAATATACAAGCCACCTCATTATCTACCACGTGAAAATATGTGGTATTGTGTAACCTATCATGTGAATCTTTGGAAATGTGTTTTTCTTCCACATGGAATCCCAAGATCTCTCTCTTGATGTTTCAGATGTTATTCAGAAAAACAGAGGCATTTTATATATTGGTTTGAAGCTATTCGCACTGGTGGTCTAGTTTGTTTTACCAGAAATCTCAGTGCCATGATATCTAGCACCAAATAACCCCTCTTGGGAAAAGATGTAGCATTGTACAAATCATCACACTAAAGGATAGAACCACATATGATATCATGTAGAGATCCACTTGTGTATAAACATTTTCAGTTGAGCATGAAATAAATAACATATCACCATCCTATATCATCTTAAAAGGGAATTAAAATTGATTCATAATGAGTTATGCCAATAATTATGGATAGTAACATGGCATCTGGTAATGATCAAGTCCTAAAGAATTTATTAAATATTCCTCAAAAGTCATGCATGGAATAAAATTCTAGACTTGATGCACCTTTCCAATCGGATTAATTTCTACACCGCACACATACAATATTCTTGTGTGCATCAGCAATCTATGAGCTATGATTGATATCATGATGTGAAGAGGATAAATATTCTATATACATATTTCATGATATTGGGTTAGGAAACAACATCCAACACTTTCCATCCACCCTTTGGAATGCTGATTTGTTATGAAAACATCCTTGGTCACACAATAGAATCAAATAGCTATGAAAACACGACATATAAAAAGAGAGAAAAGTGACTATCTTTGAAAATAACCACACATCATCATGAGATCCATCAATTAACATGTGACGCATCAATCTAAAGAAGAGAAACTTTCCCTAATAATATCATCATTCCATTGTAAGATCCATCATTTTTCATGTAGCATGTCATAATAAAATAGGAAGAATGAACCATAAAAGGAATGCATTATATCATAGGATCCCATGTTGATCATCTGGATTACTCAAAAAACAATTAGTGGGTGAAGGCCAAAAATATTATTTGAAAATGGGGGAAAAGATTCTAAAAGGTAGAGGCCTCTAGTTTTCATAAAGATCATGTGACACATTACAATAGGGATCCTTCACAACATCCATTAAAAATCACAAACTCCTCAAATATTTGTAAAATAAACAATGGATAAAAAAGGGAGGAGGTGGGAGCTACTAGAAGTTTATGAACATTGTGAGACACACCCCTAGAAATCTGCAAGACATCACGAGACCCCTGTGACATGCTTACCTCATCTCATGAAATCCCTATGTATTTTCATCCCTATCACGCAAATGTCCTCATGTTTTTAGAGGAAACCATGTGCCCCCCTTTGGTTCCCTAAGGACAGACATATGAATTTGTACATGAAATAATCGTACACCCCCTATGACCCATATTGGTCATGCAGAGAATCATCAAAAATAGAGTCATTGTGTTTGAAGTTACTCATATAATTTCACAAGAACATCGAACTTTGTGAAATAAAACAAAGGAAATAAAATAGGGTAGAGTTATAAGAATATCATGGTCATAAAATGATTGTGAAATGCTAAGGAAGTTTTCAACACAACCTCATGAGACTCCTTAACAAACTAGTCTGGTCCTACGATGGTCCTCATATAAACCATCTTTGTATCATAGAATCCCCCAACAAATCACCTGAGATCAAGATAACACATTTCAGCATGCACCTTGATATTCCAAAGGCCCTTAAACATGCCAATATGAAAATAAATAATTCATTAGATATGTCCACATTACCGAAAATTCCCCATTAATTGGAAATAATATAATAATTGGGGCTTTGACAAGATGGACATGCGGTCACTAAAAATCAGGTGATTCCTTGGTAGTGATCCACATCAAAATATCACGAACACGCGTGGTACTTGAAACCTTTACTGACACAAAACTGGATTCGTGTTAGATATTCCACACAAACAAAAAAATGATCAGGGTGGAGAGGCCTATAAATTACCCACCCTTGGATCGAATAAGCGGTTGGAATATCAAGTGGAAAGATTTTGATTTTTTCATATTCAAGCACATTAGAACAACCAAGCACTATAACTGATTTCTCGGAGAGACTAATCTTGTGACCAAAAAGCCTTCCATAAAAAAATATTCATGTGAATTTTCAGGTGATAATGAACCATGCATAAAGCATGTCACATGATCAATCATATATCACATGAAAGAATTATGGAAAAAAGTTCCAAGAGTATATTACACATCTTCTAGATCATTTGAGACTCAAAATAAATTTATGTTGAATAAATATAAGTCATTCAAAACATAAGAGCGTGGATAAACACTAAAGGTGGAAGAAATAAAACCAAAAACATGTTCGTTGATCCTCATGTGCCTTACTTGAAATATCCAAGACAAACGATAGCACCAATACATTTTTTCCAGATCTTAGGATACTCCTTCAACATGCTATTTGGGGTCACACAAAATACACATGACATATCCAAGAAAGTCAAACGGTTCCCCTAAATGTGCCACCTTAGTCTAGAGAATTTCCTATGGAATTTTCTCCAAAGCCTTGTGACACCCTTTAGATACATTTCCTAGCTCATATAATGGCACCTGATTAGGTCTGGAAAGTCATTCAGCCACATCTGGGCATGTCAACTAAATCTCTTGTGATACCCTCTGGGTATGTCAGCCGATACTCATGACACCCTCCAGAAATGTTGTCTTGGACCTGAGATTACCTCCTGGGATTTTAGACAGTACATGATACACCTTTGGATACATGTAATATTGAATCTCATGACACCCACTATATGTGTAAACATGACTCTTGCGAATGACACTAGGTAAATTTTTTTGGATCGTACGACACCCTTTAGAAAATAAAGTTAGGTTAAGTGATGGCCTTTGGAGAAAACCTTTTGCATCTTGAGATTTCCTCTAGAGAAGTAAAATATATCTTTCAATATCTTATAGACAAGCATGCCATTCCACAAGGGCCTCTATATACTTGATAACATTATCCATCCTCATTGTGCGAGCCTTGATCAATAGGGAAACCTCCGAGTGTAAAACCCAATCAAGGGAACTACAACGACTATGATTACTTCCAAATTTAGGATATGTTGGCCACCTATTCAAGGATAGAGCTCTATATTGATCATCCATGGTGATACCATCATATATGTCCCATATCTAAAAGAAATTTCATTGATTACATATCATCCATGGTTTCTTAGAATTTCCATGGATCATGTTGTCTTAGGGAGACGCATTAGTCATGTAATCAACACTATAACCCTCCCAAGTTATAACAACAACCTTGGAGTGTAATCCATGATCGAAGAAATTATGATGACTCTGATTCCTACAATATTATGGATATGTATTCCATATATTCAGTGATCATGCTCTATAGGGATGTCACAATACATAATCCCCTCATTCACTAAGTTATGATATTGATCATTTTCACTCCATTTTATCTCAAACTGATCATAGATAATATGATATTAGAGAGTTTCAATAGTTATATCATTAGCATAAAAAATACTCACCATCCAAGGTGATATAATTATGTAATCCCAGATGAGTGGAACGATATATTCATAACTACATTAAAGAATCTACCTTGGGATTAGTCCCAAGGGAAAGACTGAACTATGAGAACTTTTATTCTTGTAATAAATATTATATGTAGGATGCCTTTATAAGGACCAATCACAAATAAAAACCCCTTCTGATGTAAGTCCTTTTATGACTCTAGTATATCAACTATCGAGACCCAGTAATTCTCATTGGTTGATCACTCTATCTTATCCTTTAGTGGACTGAGAACTCAAATGAACTACACCAATGTTGATTCTCGCTATAGTCAGGATACGTAGTATGTCCCTTGAAAACCTGATCTCTAACACCCAGTGTTCAAGAGGACCTATATAATTCATTTTTGGATGATGGTAAACTTCATGGGACCAACAAACTATGTGAGTTTTCATTCCTACAATAATTAACATGTGTAGGATGTCACATAATGGCCCAATCCCCTTCTTAGAATATTAACTACTTTCTTTCATGTCAAAAAATTTCAAAGATCTTTGTTATATGGCTTCAGAATATAAATAATCACCCATTACTAGAGAGTGATGATTAACCTTAGATATATACAAGTAGATTCACTAAAGAGACCCTAGTCTTTTTCACATGAAAGAGAATTAACTCGAAATCATTTTATTAGGGTAAATGGTCATGTATCATGATTAGCAAGAGATTCATGAATAGATCCTAAATTCATAATAGAGTCCTGGATGGGTAAAAATTTCACCTAAAAGGGTGTGATGATCCCGACCACCCATTCCCTCGACCAATGCGATTCCCCAAGAGTCATTGTGCCTAAAAACCTAGATGACTACCTACCTTTGTAAAGTAGGTTTGTATGAAGCAACAGATTATAGAACCATTGAGAGTTTCTAGGGAAAACTAAAAAAATGGAAAACCTGATGTCAGTGTCTAAGTGAGGTCTCTTTTCTCAATCGAACCTCCTAGAAAAACCTATTCAATATTCTCCAAATCCCGACAAAACAACCATGAAATATTATTATTTAAATATGATAATTAAAGCCCAGTCATTGATTTGGTGGGTATGAATAGGATTAAATTATTTATGAAATATATATAAATATTCTACTCAGTGTAAATTTACTGATAAATTCTTATGAAATAAGAAATAAATTTTTAATAGACATTTTCTTCTTTAAAAAATACATTTTCATCAAAAATTATTTTTATTAATTTTTTTATAAAATATTATAATTAATTTTTATATATTTTAGAAATTTATATTTGTTAAAGTTAAATCCATTAATTAAATAACTGTAAAAAATAAATTAGGGTTAAATTGATTTTATTTTTCTAAAATAATTGATTTTAAGTGAATAGTAAAAATAATTTTTTTTATGAAATGTCATTATTTTGGTGAAATAATGTAATTAACAAGAACTATTATATTTTTATATGATATTAAAGTGAGAAATTATCTATTTTAATTATAATATTTTAATTTATTTCTTTTGAATTAGCTCTTTTTATGATTTTTGAATAATTTTAATTTTATGCTTAAAAATAATGTAATTTGAAAACTATTTTTAACAATACAATGTTTATCCATATCAATTAATTAAATTAACACCTAATAAATAAATATTTAAATAATATTTATAGATTATATTTCTATTTATATGAATTTAAATTCATATATTAATGATTTATCATCATAGATTTGATATAAATCCATCTATAGCTTGAAAAAAACATTTTTCCTGAAAACCCTCTTTTCATTATGCTTTTTTGGATTATTATAAAATTAAATTATACCACTTATAGAGATTTATTTTTTTCAAATTGATTAAAAAATTTTTATTCATATTAATTTATTTTTTTAATAAGGTTAACTTAATTTTTTTCATAATGAACAGTAAAAATAATAAAAAATTATCACCATGATAAAAAGGTAAATCATTTAAACCTGTGTTAAAACTTAATGATAATGCCACCAATTTTCATATTAAATATTATTATTGATGTTATTTTTACATTTATCACCTTAGGACTTATATGTTTTATGGGAAACATTTACATGAAATGTACCTATATAATATATTAGGTAAAGAGACAACATGTCCCTCTATTTCTTTTAAATTTATCTTATATGTTAACATAGAGATAAAAATAGGCTGTGATTGATTATTAAAGGTTATTTTGAGAATAATGAAAAAAATATGATTTTAATTTCTTTATAATTTATATTTATTATATAATTATCTTAATTTCTTGCGCAAAGACAAAACAATATTTATTTAATAATAGAAAATTAAAATAAACATTTTCAAAAATATTAAAAGTTGTATAATTTGAAATAATAACCATGTTAAATGAATTACTTAGACAAATGTAATTTCTTTATAGGATATAATTTAAAATATTTTACGTTCTTTATTGTCATGTTGTTTTCAAAGATAAATTAATTTAATAGTTCCAAAAATGATATTAATGTTATTTTATAATAAATAATATTTTATTAAATGATTTAAAATTGATAAAAATAAAATATCTAACTTAGGGATTCTTATATGCTTAAAAATATCAACTATAGTACATTAATGGACTAACAAAACTTTTCTAGTAACTATATTGATTCTTAAAGTGTAAAAACCTCTATTATCATAGTAATTCTTAAAAAGGATTAACAATGGTTAAAACCAAAAGATAAGTGAACAAACATCACATAAACATGTCAAATTTTATTAGATGATATTATTTAGAACCATAAAATGTTTATATTTAAATTATATCATTTTGGAGAATTTTTTCAATGATAATTAATTTATATTAATTTAATATTTAATGAAATTCTAAAAGTGCCCCTCCCCTCACTTATAAAAGGGAACCTCTGATCCTCATTTCTTAACACTAAAAAAGCCTATTTTTCAATAACTACCCAAATAACATCCTTAATTCCCTTACCATTTCCAATAGGACTTGGTTTTGTTATAAAACCCTCCTAAAATGGATTTTGGTGTAATACTAAAGAGGTTGTCCGAATAAGAGGTATAGTTCATAACTGAGTGCTTTTTACTTCTTCTTATACCTCCTTAAAATAGAATTCATCCATGATGATATAATAAAATCAATATATTTCATAGACTTATAATTTATTTTTTTAATGTCATAACCTATATCCATATCCTAATCCATAAAACGAGAAATGATCCCATCATTCGTGTGTACGACAAACTACTACCTTGTGAATCGATGTAATTTATTTTCCATCATTACCTATGAAGGATATTTTTAATGAAGAATATAGTGTATATATGTAACATTAATTAAATATTAGTAATTCTGTAAATATAATATACCACTATATTCTTTTATTTCAATTCATGGAGAAATGATAATATCGTTTGGGCGTACGTGTGGACTACCACCTCCTAGAAGTTATGTGATTTATTTTTCATCACCGCATCACATGGATGGTATATATAAGTAAATTTAAAGAAATAATATGGTATTTATGATATAATTATCACTATATAAATATTAAATAATAGTTTCCCTCTTTCCATCATGATTGTTGAAAAATGGAAACGTTCCCCAAGTGTGCATATGGCATATCATCTCCTTGATTATAGAACAATTAATTTTTCATAATCATATTTCATGGTTGCTTTTAAATGTATAATTTATATATAAAAATTATAATTATTTCAGGATTATTATTATGGATATGATGAAATAACTACCTCATTTACCATATTCAACCAGCCAAAGTCATTTTGGACTTATAATCTAAATATCAAAAATAATCCCAACATGAAATTAAATGATTATGTAATTGAATATAAAATTATAATAAATAAAATAAAAGGGATAAAAAGGGAAAATGGTTCTTCATAAATTAGATAATTTAGATAATTTTATTATTCATGAAGATAAACAATGTGTGTGATGATTCTGAATCAAGGAAAGGGACCTTCTTTAAAACAACATTTTGTATAATTTATTTCCAACTATTTTTATTCCATGTCCATGTTATTCTAGATATTTCAAGAAAAATTTCATTTATTTTTTAATGGAAGATAAATATGGTTTTTGTCTATATACGAATTTCTTTACAATATTTTTGAAAATTAATCTTTTAATGGTTTTACATTAGATACACATTACTTGTAACTTCACATTTTAATGGTTTTAAAGATTTATTTTCTAAATCTTTCTCTTGCATGTCCATATTATTAAATTTATTTTATCAATGTATTTGTATGGTCATAAAAAAATTTCAAAAACATTTTATGAACATTTTTACTTTATTTAAATGGTTTTAAAAATGAGTATTTGTGCATATTTTATACATAATGCTTTTACATTATTTGGAAAAGACAAAAAGGAATCCTCTATTATATTGTATATGCCATCAATTTATTTTTCTACTTCCAAACCCATTATTTTATATTATTATTTATTCATAAAATTTATTGTTTTATTAAAAAAACCATTTTCTTATTGTTATAATTATAATAAAAAAGGGTTTCAATGGATTAGATATTTTCATATCATGATGTGTTTTCATATGAGTATAAGGGATCTCACCAAACCACTATTTTTCATTGAGTTTTGACCATTATCTCTCCAACATACTAACATTATGTCCTTAATGTTATAAAATTATAAAAAATTCTATATATATCTATCTAATATATATACCAATTTATCATAACTTCCATTAATGAGGTAATACATTCCCTATGATCATTTATCAAATGACTTCTTTAAGAAAACTATTTTGATTATCATAAGATGCATGATTATGAAACACATTTTATTTACATGGGTAATTATTATGTTTCGTCCTTATTATTTATCACCTTCTGGTTTCACACAAGATAATTTACATATTATGAAGGGTTCCCCTAGATAGATCTCTAATGAATTGGGTAAAGCTTTTGTCTTATGATATTTTATGTATAAGATTATAGAGTAAACCAAATCCACTATAGGACTTTGTCCACCATGTGATATTGATTTGGATGTTAGACATAACTTATTCTTATTTCATGTTTTATATTTCATCTATATATCCAAGGTTTCCCTGATCTTATGATTTGATATTATTTATATTATTCTCCCATGTGATTACTCATGATCCTTTAATTTATGATATCGATTTATGAGCCATTATCATATTATAGTACCATATTATTGTGTAAGTATTCATGAACTTATAGGTTTATTTATTTCGTTTTATATGTACATTACTATGATTTTATATTCATCCCAGGTTTTAAAATGTTTCCCATGTTAGGATGGTATGCCTGAGTATGATATTCTCTCTAATAAAAAACGTAGGATCGAAATAATATTGAGATGCTCATATATAAGAGGGGGGGGGGGGGGTGAATTGTACCTGTGAAAAATTCCATTGGAACTTTTAAATACGGTTATGTCTTACAAGGTTAAACAAGATAATTCACAAGACCTCTATAAGTTCTAATAACTTGCTAAATTCTGAAAAATTGATTCTGAAATGGAACATAGATAATATTTACAAAGATGAAGATTCTACCTTCAAGTGTATAGAATCTAACTATATCAGAGTACAAGAGTAAGGAAGTACAAGATAGTTATACTTTCCTTAACAATACAAATGCAACAAAATAACCAAGTAGTAATACTATTGGTTACAAGTATAAACTCTTTTATCCCAAAGAGTAGGGTATAAAACAACCTTGGATAAAGGTACCTTGATATATACTTTCAAGAAAGTCTATCTTACCCACACCTGGGTAAGCCCTCGATACAAAGATAGGAGTCTTTCTTTCTATCCCTACAAGCCCTCAACTATCAGGTATTCGGAACCTCTATCTTCCTCAGCATGGAATCACTCAACTTCAAGGTGTTGGAACCGCTGTCTTCCTATCCATGAAAGCCCTCGATTGTAAACATCAATAATCAGAGTCGTACGAAGAAAATATGAACAAGGAAATGTTTTAACAAGCTATTAAAACATTCTGCACAAATCTTGAAAGTTGATAAGAGCCTCTCTCTCTAGAAATCACTTCAACAGCATGTTGGCACAGATGTCAAAGTTGTCTAGTCAAGTTATAAGCTCTTTTAAAATGAGCTCCTATTTATAGGTGCAGCTGTAACGGTCGGCTCCCTCCTCCAACAGTCATATTTTTCCTTGAATTTTAGAGGGACTTGTACACATGTCAATCAAATAACGGTTATTTGATAACTGAAGACACGAAATCATTTTATAAATGAACAAGTAAAATCATAACTTAAACTGATACTCAGAATGGAGAAAATGAAAGTTCAGAATGGAGAAAGTTAAAGTTCAATGACTAAATAGAAAATGAATTTAGATTCTATAATTCAAGGATATTCGGATTCTATTTATCAGAAGAATTTGTAGTCTAACTTCATACAAGTTCATATCCATAATTCGTAATGAGAATTCACAATCAGAATTCGTAATGAGAATTAGTAATTAGAATTCATCTTCAGAATTCATAATGAGAATTCGTAGTTGTAATGCCCCGACCCCAGTTACCCAAAGTCGATGCATTATTGAGTAGCATTGGCATGATCACAAAAGATCATGTCTCGAAATACCGTTTAGTTTAGTAGCCTTGGAAACACTAGATACATTCATAAATGTTACATTACATCATAAAGTAAAACAAAACTACAACAACATCTTGTCTTCATATCCCCTCATACTATCACTGCAATTCATTCATAATATAATTCTTCACATCCTAGAAAAATTAAATCATTGGAAGGGGTGAGCTCAGATGCTTAGTAAGGATAATAATATAGCGGAAGCTTTCATCAATAAACATAAACATTTAAGGCAATGTATAACTAAAAAAAAGCCTTTTGAACTTGAACTTCAACATAATATGGCAAAAGTAAAATGAGATAATGCCATTTACTTCTTCACATGGATATTCAACTGGTCGAATAATCACATGTAATATCAATAACCACTTTCATAATGATGGAATGCATAATGCCAGACTATAATAACCACGTAGCCAAGGCCTCGTGCCAAGACCACAAATAAGATTTTGTCAAGGCCTCGTGCCAAGACACTAGTTTGTCTCATGAGACCTACCGATGCATCGAGGAGCTATAGCAGGCTCCACCCATCACTTATTAAGTCCAATGCATTCCTCATATGAACAGGTTTAGACATATCATAAACCATAACATAATTGTATCAAATAAAACATGTATAAAGGAATGATAAGATTCCCACACTTCAATCACAAGATATCAATAAAACACATTGATGTAATAAAAACACTTTCAAAACCATTTTCAATACCAAAATTAAAGAAAATTAAAACATTGTATTTATTTTTCATTTTAAAAAGTTATGGCTTGTAAAGGAAGCCGAAACTCAAATAATGGTGACGATGGTGGAGAAGTATTTGTCACCGCATATGTACGACAAAAACATTCCCTTTTTTCATTTAGTAAAACGCTTCGTATAAAAAATATTTTTTTGGATAAATGTAAAAGTCAAAGGGGTTTATACACCGTATAAAAGAAGTATGTGTATAAAACAAAATATGCCTCAATGAATGGAGATTGAGACGAAGTCCCTTAAAAAGATCTTTTTTAAATAATATATATCTATTAAATGTATTCACTATATGTACACAAAAATAAAGTATAAATACAAGATATGACATAATAATATCATGACATAATTTGAAAGTAGGAGATTAACCCAAAGAATGGAAATTGGGTTAAGAAGTTCCCTTACCTTGCGTCCTATCTTGACTCGACCGTTCTTTAACCACCTAAAAAATAAACTAGAGTTAATTTATAATTTCTTAAGAACATTTTTCAAGTTTTTTATTCCCTTCATATCACTTATTACCATGTTATGAACATTATGTATTTATTTATGTTAATAACGGTTGTTTTGTAGATCTTTGGTACTTGAGTCAAAAATAAACTTCTTATAATTACAAGTTGTTCATGTGGTGAGATTTCCATTATATCCAGAATCATATTAATGATATAGATATCATATATCTCATATATATCCAGTATATACATGCATTTATAATATTCCATAACGTTTAGAGGTAAGAAATGAAATGCACCGTTCATGGAGACGGTAAGCCGTACGTACGCATGAACGCTACTTTCATTTCTATTTCGTAATTAATGAAATAATAATGATATAAAGGTATATTATAATTCCAGTATAATATAATATATAATATCATTTACTCAATCCTTTATACATCCCACATATGGTATTAATGATTTAAATCACTTTGAGGGGGCGGTAGTCCGCACTTCCTAAAAATGAAAATATCGCGTTTACCCATAATGGAAACAATAAAGGTATTCCATAAATGACAAATACAAAACCTTAAGTAAAACATAATCACATTATATATCATGTATAAATATAGTGACATCTTAATGGACACCTTTGAAGGTGTTTTATGAGTGTTGAACAATCATCGTTTAGTGAGGCAGAAATTCGCCATCCACAGAAACCGTATGTTCTTTAACCATTAGATGTAGATGTGTGTAAGTGTAGCTCAAATACTCATTATAACAACATCCTAGTATATTTAGTATAATGGTTTTGTTACAAAATAAAGTAATAAAAATAGTTTAAGGGGTTGGAGATGCAAAATAAAACAAAACAACATAAGAGAAGACATTACCATAAAATTGGTAACTCTTTTTGATTTGAGCCAAAGGATGTCTTGGGAAGAGTTCTGCCCAAAGTGAGGATTCTCGGAGTAAGAGAGTGAAGTTGGGAGAGTATTTGGGTAGAGGTTGGCCGAGCCAAAAGGATTTTATGGTGTGAGTAAGGTGGTAGTGGTGGGGGCGTTTTATAAGTGGAGAGGAGGGGCACTCTTGGAAAGTAATGAAATGTTACTTTATTATATAATGAGTTTCGGATTTTAAAGGTACCACACTTATATAATTATAGGATAAGGTGATAAGGGTTCTAAATATGCTCATCCAATAGGTTTTTGACAAGTTTAATGCTTATATGTTACATTATCTTTTCATTTTATTTAAATCAATAATTAATGAGGTAATCGCTGCATCATCATGGTGTCATAAATAATTTAATTGATTTAATTTCTAAAAATTATAAAAAAAATATCATGATGTAGGAAATATTTTTAGCTTTATAATGATTATTTATAGTCAAAAATATGACTTGTATAACCCCATTTAGAAATTGTTTTAGTAAAACAACTTATGTTTGTGACATTTTTATTTTAACTTTAAATAAAAGTAATTTATGTCATTTTCCTACCAAAGTGGCTCCATGGGGTCCCCAAGTTTATCCATTGATTTTATTTGTCGGCCATGACACATCCAATAGGGGTAGGAAAAGTGTAAAGGTATTTTCATATTTTTATAATATCATTTTTACCTTAAATTTCACTAATTACCTTTAATCGCGATTAATTAAACTTAAAAGTTACTATTCACCAAAAAATTATTTTAATCCCATTGAACCACATTTTACATCCTAATGACAACCATGTATGTCAGATTTTTGAATATAAAATCACAGAAGTGGTAATGTTTCATTTAAACGAAAAATCAGTTTTCTAACTACCACTTAGTGGTTTCACTATTCATCAAAAATTGAAGTTTTTCAGAACAATGCCAAAATTTCACCCTAAGCTGTAATTGATATTCCGAATCCAAAAATGATATATATTTTTCTAAATTTCAAACATATAAGTTGCATTAATTAATTTTATAATTAATTCCCGTTGTCACAACAAATAGCGTGTTTTTAGGAAACAATATATATCAAAAGATTGACCATTATTTATGTCCAATTTCAAAGTGAAATTAATTCTAATGATCACCATTGGATAAAATATTAAAAGTATATTCTAATTATACTTTAAAACCACTCAATAGTATAATTTATCACTATAAAATACTTTGATTAAAAAAGTTGTTTTTAAGTATTTTTCACTATTCATAAAAAATTGGAAGTTCTCAGAAAAATACCAAAAATTCAACATAGGATAATTTCGATATTATGAATCCAAAAATGAAGTCCATTTTGAAATGTAAAATATATATAATTTCAAAAAGTGGTTATTACTATTCATAACTGCTACTTTTATTGGTTTTGGTGTGTTAGAACTCGAGGTTGCGTACAACACACGCTGCTCTATTATTCAAAGAGAAGTGTACCGTGGAAGCTTGGGGTGTTACATTCTCCCCTCCTTCAAATAATTTCGTCCTCGAAATTTCATATAATATCACTGTATAAAAAGACTCGAGTGATTCTTCATCACAAGTTCCTTGGGTTCCCACGTTGCCTCTTCCATCTTATGGTTTCTCCATAGAACTTTTACCAGATGAGTTGTCCGGTTTCTCAGCACTTGTTCTCTTGTATCAAGAATCCTCACGGGATCTTCACAATAAGACAGATCGGGTTCCAGTTCTAATTCCTCATAGGTGAGTACATACATTGGGTCAGGCATGTATTTTCTCAACAGTGATACGTGGAATACATCATGAACTTTGGAGAGACTTGGAGACATTGCCAAACGGTAAGCTACATCCCCAATTCGTTCTAGAATTTCGAAGAGTCTGATGTACCTGGGACTCAATTTACCCTTCTTTCCGAAATGTATAACTCCCTTCCATGGTGATACCTTCAAGAAAACATGATCTCCTGCCTGAAAATCCAAATCCTTCCTTCGATTGTCAGCATAGCTCTTATGCCTACTTTGAGCTGCTTTGATGTGGTTTTGGATCACCTTCACCTTTTCCATCGTTTCCTCCACCAGTTCTGGGCCTACAAGTTTTCTTTCGCCAACGTCATCCCAACAGGTTGGTCTGCGACATCTCTTTCCATATAACACTTCATATGGTGCCATCTGAATTCTTGAATGGAAGCTATTGTTATAGGAAAATTCTACCAGAGGTAAATATTGAACCCACATTCCTTGAAAGTCAAGTGAGCATGATCTCAACATGTCTTCTAAGGTTTGAATAGTTCTTTCTGATTGTCCATCTATTTGAGGGTGGTAAGTAGTGCTCAAACGAAGTTCAGTATCCAAGGCCTTCTAAATACTTTTCCAGAATCTTGAGGTAGAATGAGGATCATGATCCGAGACAATCGACATGGGTACTCCATGAAGTCTCACAACTTCATTAATATACAGTATTTCTAAACGTTCAAGTGGTAGATCTTTCCTTATAGAAAGAAAATGTGCTGACTTTGTGAGATGATCGACAATGACCCATATTGCGTCATTCCTTCTAGGAGTCTTTGGTAGTCCCATGAAAAAATCCATAGTAATATTATCCCATTTCCACTCAGGTATGGGAAGAGGTTTCAATACTCTACCAGGCAGTTGCCTTCCAGTTTTCACTTGTTGACAAACCATACATCTTGACACAAAATCAGCAATCTCCCTCTTCATGTTGTCCCACCAAAAATGTCCCTTTAAATCTCTATACATTTTGGTGCTTCTAGGGTGTATAAAGAAATTGGAACTATGAGAATCATCCAACAATTCCCTCTTTAACTCAGGTATATCGGGAACACAAAGTCTCCTCCCAAATTTCAAAATTACATCTTCATACACAAAGTCACTCAATCGCCCATCATTCACAGCTTTAATCTTCTTTTTCAAATCTTCATCATTGTCCTGAGAACACTTTATCCTTTCTAGTAAAGATGGTTTGGCAACCATTTGAATTTCTTTTGATGTTTCACCCTCCATGGTGATTCCCATATCCATCTTTACTAGATCCATGTAAATAGGATCCCTTTCCACTCTCATCATGTTCAAAACTCCATGATCTTTTCTACTCAAAGCATATGCAACCTTATTTGCCATCCCTGGGTGGTAGTGTATCATGAAATCATAATCCTTGAGTAGTTCCAGCCATCACCTTTTCCTCATGTTGAGTTCTTTTTGTGAGAAAATATATTTCAAACTCTTGTGATCGGTATATATCTCACATTTTTCACCATAGAGATAATGTTCCTATATCTTCAAGGAAAATATTACGGTAGCTAACTCGAGATCATGAGTAGGATAGTTCTGCTCATGAATTTTTAGCTGTCGTGATGCATAGGCAATAACCCTATCATTCTGCATAAGAACACAACCATGTCCTTTCATTGATGCATCACTATAAATAAAGAACCCATCATTCCCTGATGGTAGAGTCAATATAGGAGAATTTACTAATCTTATCTTAAGTTCTTCAAAACATTCTTCACACTCTTTTTTTCAGAAAAATTTAACCCCTTTACGTGTGAGCTTCGTCAATGGGTTAGCCAATCGGGAAAAATTCTGGACAAAACGTCGATAATAACCAGCCAAACCAATAAAGCTGCATACCTCAGTTATACTCGTCAGTGTTGGCCATTCTTGGATTGCCTTGGTCTTATAAGGATCAACAGAAATTCCATCCTTAGAGATAATATGGCCAAGAAAAGAAATCTCCTGAATCCAGAATTCACACTTGCTAAACTTCCCATATAATTCATGCCTTCTAAGAGTCTTCAAGATAATGCGCAAGTAATTTTCATGTTCTTCGTAGCTTTTGGATTACACCAAGATATCATCAATAAACACCACCACAAAATCATCAAGATATTCCTTGAGAACTCTATTCATTAGATCCATGAACACAAAGGGTGCATTAATCAATCCAAAAGGCATTACTGTAAACTCGTAATGCCCGTACATTGTTCGAAATGTTGTCTTTGGAATGTCTTCCTTTTTCACACACAACTGATGGTATCCCGATCGAAGGTCAATCTTGGAAAAGTACTGAGATCCATGCAATTGGTCAAATAAATCATCAATGCGAGGTAGGGGATACTTGTTCTTTATTGTTACAGCATTGATCTCCCTGTAGTCAATGCACAACCTCATAGATCCATCATTCTTCTTAACAAAAAGGACAGGGGATCCCCATGGAGAAACACTAGGGTGAATAAATCCGTTATTACTCAATTCCTCTAGTTGTTTATTTAGTTCAACTAATTCCACAACGGCCATCCATTAAGGGGTCTTTGATATAGGCCTTGATCCAGGAATCAAATCAATGGAAAACTCAACTTCTCGTTCTGGAGGATGTCCAGGTAAATCTTCCGGAAACACATCTTCATATTCTTTCACAATAGGTACATCCTCTATTTTAACATTAATTTCCTCGCCCTTAGTCATTTCATTCTCTTACTCCCCAATAATTGAATTTAGCTGAGCTATTGGGGGTGGATCTAAATAAGAATTAGGTGGTGATGATTCTGCTCTAAAAATAAGGTGTTCCTTATCATCATCATCAAAAATCATAACCTCCTTCTTCTTACAATAAATCTTCGCATCATAGTCCGAAAGCCAATCCATACCGAGGATTATATCAAACTCAATCATAGGTATGACAATGAGATCAGTGGATAAAGAACAGTTATGTGCTCTAATGGGGACTGATTCACAAAACTTTGTTGCAATAATACTTCCCTTAGGAGTATTGACTGAAAATTCTCTTGTTAAATCCAATTGGAAATATCTAATTTTCATATCAAACTGAGAAGATATGAAACAATGTGATGATCCAGAATCAAATAATGCATTTTCTAAACTTGAGGAAACCATTAAATTACTTTCCACCACATCTTTCGGAGCTTCCACCTCAGCAGTAGTGATAACATAAGCATGGCCTTGATCCCTTGGCCTCTTCTGAGGTAAGTTCCCTTGACGCTTAGGACATTCATTTTCATAATGTCCAATCTCTCTACAATTATAGAATTCCACATTGATAGAAACTTTCTTTCCCTTGAAATCATGAGCTTGGTGGCCTTTTTCACCACACTTGTAACAGACTCCCATTCCCTTCAAGCAAGTACCGGGGTGTTTCTTTACACATTTACTGCAGGACTGATATTCAGATCTTCCCTTCTTCCCCTTATTTCTATTTCCAGATTGATCAGAACATCTCTTCTTTTCTTGCTTTGCTTTAAAGTCATAAGACTTAGAGAATTCCTTTTCTGTCTTGATAGCACACGAGACAATATCTTCGTATGACAAGAAGGTTTGTGAGACTAATTCTCAACGGAGTAATGGTTTTAACCCATCAAAGAAATGATCAATATTACTTCTTGGGTTACATATATAATCTGCAGCATGCCTCGCTAACCTTGTAAAGTTATCCTCATACTTTGCGACATTTTCAGCCTCCTTATGCCTCAGACTCAGAAATTACCTTTCCATATCTGCTCGATGGTCATGTGGAAAGTATTTTTCTAAGAAAAGATCTTTGAACTATCTCCATTCCATATTTGATACTTCTTCATCTTCCTTTGTGTTTTGAATCATCGACCACCATTGATCGGCATCTCCAGTGAGGCAGTAGACAGCCATGACAACCTTCTCTCTTTCACTAATCCCCAAGGCATGGAATATTTTTTCTAATGAGTTTATACATTGCTCATCTACTAATGGATTTGTACCCCCATTAAATGTTGGAGGTTGTTGCCTTATGAAGCGGTCTAACATTGATCCTCAACGTTGCGGATCAGGGTGATTCATACGAGTAAGGTTATTATTCATAACCGGAGTGAGTTGTCCCAGTGTGGTAATAAGTTGATCAGCACCAGTTGTATCTCCAGATCCACAATAATTATCTTGAGCATAAGGGCAATCCCTACACGGAGTGCGTGCATTGATACAGTTTCCATTCCTTCCACTAGGCGCCATTTCTAAACAATGGCATAAACTAAATTAGTTTATGAATCAAAATACATAATTCCATACTTATAAAATACTGAACATAAATTGAACTGTTTATGGATATAATCCACAATAAAAAAAATGTTTTTTTTGAGGAAGTATATACTCATAACCCTTCATAGTGGTTTGTAAAGAAAATGAGAATTATCCTAAGCATATCCCCCGGGAGTGTCGTAACCAAGAGTGCAGCAAGGCCCGTTGTCGTGCACCAGTTCTCGTTCGAGTCTAGCTCAAAGCAGTGTTTTCGGGTTTTACCCCTAGGTACATCTGTGCCAGAGCAACCTCTACCTACTCATATCCAGACAGGGATGCATTGCTCAGAAAACTCACAAAATCTCTATAATACCAAAATTCTAGTAAGTTCTTCTATAATAATCCTCAAAGTCTATCTTTGGGCTATGTGATCTATCATAGTTTATCTAAATCTAGCTTCCAAGGTTAGTACTAAACTACCTCTGATACCAACTGTAACGCCCCAACCCCAGTTACCCAGAGTCGGTGCATTATTGAGTAGCATTGGCATTTTCACAAAAGATCAAGTCTCGAAAGACCGTTTAGTTTAGTAGCCTTGGAAACACTAGATACATTCATAAATGTTACATTACATCATAAAGTAAAACAAAACTACAACAACATCTTGTCTTCATATCCCATCATTCTATCACTACAAGTCATTCATAATATACTTCTTCACATCCTAGAAAAATTAAATCATTTGAAGGATTGAGCTCAGATGCTCAGTAAGTATAACAATATAGCGAAAGCTTTCATCAATAAACATTAACATTTAAGGCAATGTATAACTAAAACAAAAGCCTTTTAAACTTGAACTTCAATATAATATGGAAAAAGTAAAATGAGATAATGCCATTTACTTCTTCACATGGATATTCTGCTGGTCGAATAATCACATGTAATATCAATAACCACTTTCATAATGATGGAATGCGTAATGACAGACTATCATAACCACGTAGCCAAGGCCTCGTGCCAAGACCACAAATAAGATTTTGTCAAGGCCTCGTGCCAACACACTAGTTTGTCTCATGAGACCTACCGATGCATCGAGGAGCTATAGCAGGCTCCACCCGTCACTTATTAAGTCCAATGAATTCCTCATATGAACAGGTTTAAACATATCATAAACCATAACATAATTGTATCACATAAAACATGCATAAAGGAAACATAAGATTCCCACACTTCAATCACAAGATATCAATACAACACATTGATGTAATAAAAACACTTTCAAATCCATTTTCAATACCAAAATTAATGAAAATTAAAACTTTGTATTTATTTTTCATTTTAAAAAGTTATGGCTTGTAAAAGAAGCCAAAACTCAAATAATGGTCACGACGGCGGAGAAGTCGTTGTCGCCGGATACGTACGACAAAAACATTCCCTTTTGTCGTTTAGTAAAACGCTTCATATAAATAAGATTCCTTTTGGATAAACGTAAAAGTCAAAGGGGTTTATACACCGTATAAAAGAAGTATGTGTATAAAACAAAATATGCCTCAATGAATGGAGATTGAGACAAAGTCCCTTAAAAAGATCATTTTTAAATAAAATATATCTATTATGTGTATTCACTATATGTACACATAAAGAAAGTATAAATACAAGATAGGACATAATAATATCATGACATAATTTGAAAGTAGGAGATTAACCCAAAGAATGGAAATTGGGTTAAGAAGTTCCCTTACCTTGTGTCCTGTATTGACTCGACCGTTCTTTAACCTCCTGAATAATAAAATAGAGTTAATTTATAATTGCTTAAGAACCTTTTTCAAGTTTTTTATTCCTTTTCTATCACTTATTACCATGTTATGAACATTATGTATTTATTTATGTTAATAATAGTTGTTTTTTTAGATCTTTGGTACTTGAGTCAAAAATAAACTTCTTATAATTACAAGTTGTTCATGTGGTGAGATGTCCATTATATACAGAATTATATTAATGATATAGATATCATATATCTCATATATATCCAGTATATACATGCATTTATAATATTCCATAACGTTTAGAGGTAAGAAATGAAATGCACCATTCATGGAGACGGTAAGCCGTACGTACGCATGAACGCTATTTTCATTTCTATTTCGCATTTAATGAAATCATAATGGTATAAAGGTATATTATAATTCCAGTATAATATAATATATAATATCATTTACTCCATCCTTTATACATCCCACATATGGTATTAACGATTCAAATCACTTTGAGGGGGCGGTAGTCCGCACTTCCTAAAATGAACATATCACGTTTACCCATAAGGGAAACAATAAAGGTATTCCATAAATGAAAAATACAGAACCTTAAGTAAAACATAAAAAGATTATATATCATGTATAAATAGAGTGACATATTAATGGCCACCTTTGAAGGTGTTTTATGAGTGTTGAACAATCATCGTTTCGTGAGGTAGAAATTCGCCATCCACAGAAACCGTATGTTCTTTAACCATTAGATGTAGGTGTGTGTTAGTGTAGCTCGAATACTTATTATAACAACATCCTAGTATATTGAGTATACTGGTGTTGTTACAAAATAAAGGAATAAAAAGAGTTTAAGGGGTTGGAGAAGCAATATAAAACAAAACAACATAAGAGAAGACATTACCTTAAAATTGGTAACTCTATTTGATTTGAGCCAAAGGCTTCCTTGGGAAGAGTTCTGACCAAAGTGAGGCTTCTAGGAGTAATAGAGGGAAGTTGGGAGAGTATTTGAGCAGAGTTTGGCTGAGCCAAAAGGCTTTGATGGTGTGAGTAAGGTGGTAGTGGTGGGGCCTTTTATAAGTGGAGAGGAGGGGCACTCTTGGAAAGTAATGAAATGTTACTTTATTATATAATGAGTTTCGGATTTTAAAGGTCCCACACTTATATAATTCGAAGATAAGGTTATAAGGGTTCTAAATATACTCATCCAATAGGTTTTTAACAAGTTTAATTCTTATATTTTACATTATCTTTTCATTTTATTTAAATCATTAATTAATGAGGTAATCGCTGCATCATCATGGTGTCATAAATAATTAAATTTATTTAATGTCTAAAAATTATTAAAAAAATATCATGATGTAGGAAATCTTTTTATCTTTCTAATTAAAATTTATATTCAAAAATATGACTTGTAAAACCCCATTTAGAAATTGTTTTATTAAAACAAATTATGTTTGTGACATTTTTATTTTAACTTTAAAAGTAATTTATGTCATTTTCCTACCAAAGTGTCTCCATGGGGTCCCCAAGTTGACCCATGGATTGTCTTGGTCGGCCATGACACATCCAATAGGGGTAGGACAAGTGTAAAGGTATTTTCATATTTTTATAATATCATTTTTACCTTAAATTTCACTAATTACCTTTAATCGCGATTAATTAAACTTAAAAGTTACTATTCACCAAAAAATTATTTTAATCCTATTGAACCACATTTTAATTCCTAATGACAACTATGTATGTCGGATTTTTGAAAATCAAATCACAGAAGTGGTAATGTTTCATTTAAATGAAAAATCAGTTTTTTAACTACCACTTAGTGGTTTCACTATTCATCAAAAATTGAGGTTTTTCAGAACAATCCCAAAATTTCACCCTAAGCTGTAATTGATATTCCGAATCCAAAAATGATATCTATTTTAAAAAATTAAAAACATATAAGTTGCATTAATTAATTTTATAATTAATTCCCGCTGTCACAACAAATTGCGTGTTTTTAAGAAACAATATATATCAAAAGATTAACCATTGTTTATGTCCAATTTCAAAGTGAAATTAATTCTAATGATCACCATTGGATAAAATAGTAAAAATATATTCTAATTATACTTTAAAACCACTCAAAAGTATAATTTATCACTAAAAAAACTTTGATTAAAAAAGTTGTGTTTAAGTATTTTTCACTATTCATAAAAAATTGGAAGTTTTCAGAAAAATACCAAAAATTCAACATAGGATAATTTTGATATTACGAATCAAAAAATGAAGTCCATTTTGAAACGTAAAATATATATAATTTCAAAAAGTGGTTATTACTATTCATAACTGCTACTTTTATTGGTTGCGGTGTGTTAGAACTCGAGGTTACGTACAACACACGCTGCTCTATTATTCAAAGAGAAGTGTACCGTGGAAGCTTGGGGTGTTACAGTAGTCATAATTCGTCATCAGAATTCGTAATGAGAATTTGTAATCAGAATTCGTCATCAGAATTCGTAATGGGAATTCGTAATCAGAATTCATCATCAGAATTCATAATGAAAATTCGTAATCAGAATTCATCATCAGAATTCGTAATGAGAATTCGTAATCAGAATTTGTTATCAGAATTCGTAATGAGAATTAGTAGTCATAATTAATCATTAGAATTCTTATTTATAACTTCATATATGTTCATAATCAGAATTTAGAGTTGATCTTTATAAAAGTTCGTAACAGGGAATTCGGAGTAGAACTTTATAAAAGTTCGTAACAGGAATTATGATCCTAAAACAGAATTCTTTATATCTAAGTATTATATGATTTCTAGGTTTTAGATATGAATCTGATTTTTATACTTAAGAAAAATATTGATATGAACAATGAAAACAAGGCATGGGTAAATTTCCTTGGGTAAAAAAATTTTCCTTATAGAAGTAAAATAGGGGTAAAAAGTGTTTTTCCTAGAAATAAGGTGTTTGTGATTTTCAAAACAAGAGGAATGGTCAGGTCATAAGGAAACCTTGATGACTTAACTATATCCCCCTTATATGAAGGAATGTAAAATTCATAAGGAAAAACCTTATTGACTCAACAATCTCCCCCTTTTTTTAAAGCACAAACATCCTTCCGAAAAAGAATGTAGGGGCTTGGAATAAATTTCTAGACTTTGAAATTAAAGCTTATCTCCCTTTGTTTATGGGAAATGGTGAATATGAATAACTCCCCCTTAGGCTTTGGACATCTAAGGATCATATTATAGATTTTCAGAATGAGACATTTTATTTGAATATGGAAATATTCGTAATGAGATCTCCCCCTAATATAAACTCCCCCTTACATAGGGATACATATTATAAATCTTTTCCCTTCTCTTCTTTATAATTATTTTTCCTTCTCCCCCGTTGTAATTTTCATATTGAGTTTGATGGAATGGAAAACAATATGGTACCTAAAATATATGTAAAATAACACAAAAGACAAGAAAAATGAGTTTTCATTAAGATTTAAAGGATTTTTACAAGGAAAGAAATTACAACAAAATATCAGATTAGTCTATTTGTTTTATTTTTTCTTGGTGATTAGATTCTTAAGAAGTGTTTTTAGCTTCTTTAACTCTTTGTGGTCCTCCTCAGATTGCTTTTCTAAGGCTTTAATCTTGCCATCTTGGGCCTTTAGAGCCTCAGACTGATCCTTAAGAACTTCATCCTGTTTTACAAGATTCTCTTTGATCTCAATCCGGAGATCTCTTTCCCCCTTCCAGCTTTGAGAAACAGAGTTAATCTTCCCATTTAGATCTCTCACTTGTTGATTCTGAGAATTTTTCTCTAGGGTCATCTTTTCCTGAAACTATTTGCAAGATCCTTGATCATGGAATCTTTGGTATCAAAATCCTCTTTTACTTCCTCTTGAAATTCATCAAGCTCTTCCATATTCTTGATGATCTTATTTGACCAAGTGGTCATTTTCTTGCAGGACTTCCTATGAGCTTCGTATCCTATAAGAAAATATTTGAAATCTGATTCTATCTTTACACACTTGTCCATCACCATGGACACTGAATCCAAATTTTGGTTAAGAGTGTGTTGGAGCATCTGGAATCTAGAATCTATGTTTGTAAATGTCATAATGGAACCGATTAGCTTCTTCAAAGACTGCTCCACAAAATCATGACCAAGTGAAGATGACTCTGAATCTGAGACATTAATTGGTGAGAGTGGTTTTCCAAGCCCAACAAGCTTCCTTTTTTATCTTCCTACAACTTCCTTCCTCATCACTGTAGATTTTTTTTGAGAATCACCAACCACTTGCTTACCCTTATCAACCTTAGGTATGAGTTGCTCATCTAGAGATTTTTTCACGCTATCAGATAATTGAACAACACTATCATCATATAATATATCCTTTTCTTCTCCTTCCTCAATAAAGTTTTTTTCATAACTTTCTTCCTCAGATAATTCATTTACTTCTTCTTCTTCTTCCTTGTCCTCATTTACCTTTCCATCTTCCTCTTCATCCTTTCGAGGAGTGATAAGGTTTGAGGACTCGGCCTCAGATGTTCGGAGTGGTAATTTATATGTTGGATTTGACTTATCTTGATATTATTCAACTTGTTGAATTAGATCATCTATGTAACGCCCCGACCCCAGTTTCCTAGAGTCGGTGCATTATTACATAACATTGGCATGATCACAAGAAAGATGAAGTCTCGAAAGACCGATTAGTTTAGTATACTTGGAATAACTAGATACATTAATAATGTTTACATTACATCATAAAATGAAAACTACAAAAACATAGTCTCCATAGTCAACACTCATATCCTCATATACTATTCCAGCAGGTCATTCATAAATTACTTCTTCACATCCTGGGAAAAATAAAACATTGAAAGGGGTGAGCTCAAATGCCCAACAAGGATAACTATATAGAAAAAACTTTTTTAAATAATAATAAACATTTAAGGCAACATATAACTAAAACAAAAAAATTTTAAACTTTATCATAAACATAATATGGCAGAAATAAAATGAAATAATGCCATTTAATTATTCAGATGGATATTCTACTAATCGAATAATCACATGCAATATCAATAACAACTTTTATAATTATGGGATGCATAATTCCAGAATATCATAACCACATAGTCAAGGCCTTGTTCCAAGACTAAAAATAAGATTTTTTCAAGGACTTGTGCCAATACACTGGTTTGTCTCATGAGACCTACCGATGCTTTGAGGAGCTATATCGGGCTCCATCCGTCACAGATTAAGTCTAATTCATTCCTCATATGAACAAGTTTAAACATAACATAAACATTCATATTAAAACTAGCATACGAAATGTCAATACTTTCTACATAAACCATGAATGGTATAAAAATAACACATCCATAGTCAAACAAATCACAAAACCATCAATACAATATAGAAGTTTTGTATCATAATAAATCAACTTCAAATAAGCTTAAAATCCATCAAAGGATGTTGACATAGATGAAATCAAATCTATTTGAGAGAAATATTTCTTTTTGGAAATCATTTCAAAATCACATAATTATAAAATAAAACATTTACTTTTAAAATTTTCTTATAATCTTGTAAGGGAAGCTTTGAAGATTTTATAAGGGTGGAAAATAACCACACCCACCATATAAGTTAAAAAACATTCTTACCTTAATTCTTTCGAAAAGGTTAAAAAAGGACCTTGTTTGGAAAACGACGGAAAGATTCCTTTATAAACCTCTTATAAAACTTTAAAAAAGGGTATAAATGACTTTAAACCATATTCTATTAAATAGTAATTTTTTTTGAAATACATTTTTATGAAACATGGATGTGGATGATAAAGAAGTCCCATTAGATTATTACGTATAAACAACCTCAGATAATAAAGAGGTTGCGAAATAAACCCTTACCATGTACTTTTCCTTGGTTGGGGGTAGGTTAAACTCCTTTAAAATGGTGAAATAATTGTTATTAAATTATACAATAATCATATAAATTAATATGTATCATATATGATCTCTTAACATTGATTAGTTAACAATATCTTAGTATTATCATTGTTTCGGGTGTTAACTTACTCATTTTATTTTATATGTTTTGTTACGTAAGTCGTGTTAGTTATGGATAGGTTGTATCTTATTAATATAAAGAATGATATCAAGTGCTGAAAAATTATTTTTAATCAATAATGTGAATTATTTCTTGAATGGATATGATAGAGAATGAATCTCATCGCGTTCGTGGAGACGGTAGTCCGTATGTACGCACGAGCGACAATATCATTATTTTGATATTAAAATAATGTTTAATTGGGTGGTATATCATATATACAGAATCCTTATCATGTTATATTTATTATTTACATGAATTAAAAATAATTATTATACCCATCCAAATAATAATATATTGAATAACACTTACACCATGACGTGGAGACGGTAAGCCATACGTACGCACGTATGGTGACATGTCATTCAAAGGATTGATTGAATAATGAATATGGTTGTACCATATTTATAATAACATAATAGTATATAGAATATACTGGAGTTATTATTTTATAATGGAAATAACAATGAAAGAATAAGTTGAAGAAGAAAGGAACTTGAAAGAGGGTGGTGAAAACATTACCTCTTCTTCAGGTTCTTCCTTTTGATTTGATCAAAAGGACTCTTTAGTTTGGATTTCTGACTAAAGGAAGGCATCTAGGATGCAGTGAGAGACGTTTATAGAGTATTTTGGTAGGGTTTGACTGATCCAAAAGTCTTTGATGGTGTAAATTAATAAGAAGGGGGAGTACCCTTTTATAAGAGGGGTGAGGGGCCCCTTTAGAAAAGCTAGAAATATTATTTTATAATAAATTAATATTTGGTTTCTAATGGCTCCAAAGTGTATTATTTAAATGTTAAGATGGGTATGGGTTGCAAACCACTCAATAAGTAGAATTTAAATAGGTTAGGGTCATTATATTAACCTTATCTTTTAGTTTTAACTCTTAGTTAATTAGTTTGACACTTACCATGTCACTTTGTATTTTTATATTATATAGTTAATAAACATACTATATACATACGATAGACCCCCAAGGGTTCCATTAATGATAAATCTATCATTATATAAGTCTCTTGGCCGAACCTTAGATTTTTAGGAATTTAATATCAATTAATAATATAATATTTGTTTTAAAAACACTTTTATGTCAATTTTGACACTATTTAATAATTGATTTTTGTAAAAATCATATCAGAATGATTACTTTGAAAAAAGTTAATTAAATCAATAATAAAATTTAATATAAACCTATAAAATTAGTTTAATTCATAAATGTCTCAAATTATATTTATTTGGGTGTTTATAATATCAATTATTCTAATATTTCATTAATTAGGTAATTACTGCATCACAATTGTGTCCTAAATAAATTAAATTATTTAATGTCTAAAAATTATAAATAAAATACCATTATGTAGTAAGTCTTTTCATATTTATAATTAATATTTATAGTAAAAAATACAACATATATAACCCTATGTAAAAATTGTTTTTCTAAAAGATATATGGTTATGTCATTTTTATATTTATTTTAACTTAATTAATATAAAGTGTCATTATCACTTACAAGTGGATCCCTGGGGTCCCCAAATCAACCAAATGATGTCCATGGTCGGACATGTATCAACCAATAAGGTTAGGACACATTTTAGGGTAATTTAGTGTTATTATAATATTATTTTTTAACCCTTATTTAACGGATTTACCCTTTAACCATGGTAAATAAAATATTTACCGAAGTAATTATTCAAGTTGTCTAAAAATAAAATTTACCTATTTGCACAATTTGTACATCCTGATTCCAAATATGGAATCAATTTTTCCAAATTCAAAAAACAAAAGTGGTAGAAATTAATTTAAAATTAATTCCCCCTGTTAAAACAAAAAGCGTGTTTTTAAGATATAATAACTATCAAAAGATTGATACTTTTTTATGTTCGGTTTAATTGTGAAATTATGTCCAATGACCGAAATTGTATTAAATGGTAAAAATATATTATAAATATACTTTAAAACCACTCAAATTCATAATTTATCACTATTAATTATTTCGATTAAAAAAGTTGTTTTTAATTAAAATTTAGTAATTTTCACTATTCATCAAAATATAAATGTTATCCGAAAAGTTCCAAAATTATACCTTAGGATACATTCGATACTCCGAATCCAAAAATGAAGTCCATTTTGAGAGATAAAATTTATAAAATTTCACAAATTATGTATTACTATTCATAACTGCTAGTTTGATTGGTTGTGGTGTGTGTGTTAGAACTCGAAGTTGCATACAACACACGCTACTGTATTATTCAAAGGGAAGTGTACTGTGGAATCTTGGGGTGTTACAATCTAGATAAAAAATTTCTTCTTCTACATCTTCTTCTTCTACTATTTCAACCTCTTCTACTTTTTCAACAACTTCTTTCTCTTTTGATTTTTCCGAAGTGAAGAAATTCTTCCCCGGAGTCTCAAGTAAAGGCTCGACTACGAAAGTTTTCGACATTGGTAAATTCTCAGAAGCTACATCTACGACTTTCAAAAGATACTGAACAATCTCAGGCTCAGACATTTTCTTCTTCATCTTCTTCTCTTTTTCTTCCTTCTCAAGGTATTCAACAGTATTCTCCCTTAAGGACTTAGCTTCAACAGGGTCCAAGCCGAAATGTGGCTCCCCTTCTTTCCTATTTTCCTTATCTTCCCTGTATTTTTCAGCCACCTCATCCAGATAAGATTTTTGTTTCTTCGGTTTGGGGGGTGCGGATTGGGTTTCCTTAGCTTTAGGGGTTTTTTCTGATTCCTCCACTTCCTTCAAATTCCTTTTCTTAGCAGCCTTCTTTGAGGGTTCATCTTTCTTAACAATTTCCAGATTGGCTTCTGCCTCTTCCTCAGTTAGATCATATAACTCTCCTATCTCCTTAGAAATGACCATATTGAATCTTTTCAGGGTGTCATCACTAACAATCATAACTTTGAAATTATGAACCTTGGATTTACATGCAATCTTGAATGATTCAAGACATCGAACAATCATCTTTGAAAGTAAGGCTGAATACATGATAATTTGGGATCATATATTTCCATTCCTGATGTTATGAATTGTAACAAGAACATGCCTCATCAAATAAATTTTCCTTAGATTTACCAGGAAATCCATGAAATTTATGTCACTCTTATTGATAGTATCTTTTTCACCTTCTCTCAGTACTAAAAAACCTTGTACCCATAACTAAAGGATCTGGTTGTTAGAATATAGATGGGAAATCTTCACTGTCTTGACATTAGAAAGTCCAAGACAATGCAAGGACTTCACCTTAACGAAACTACCTTGAACATCCGGGAGTTTGTGGGAGAAAAATTCTACCTCCCCTTTATATGATAATCCCACCAAGCTGGCTGCCTTGGTATATGAGAGTTTGTAGGTTTTTCTATAAGGATTTAATGAAAACCTTTCTCTATCATCTTCCATAAAGAAGCACACTAACTCATAAAACTCTATAAGTAAATCTGGATACACAGAGTCTTGAACACCTGGCTTAGATAAGAAGAAATCCTCCCATCCATTTAACTTGATATTCTTAGAAATGATAGAATCGAACTTGAAAAAAATCAGATGCACCAACCTTTCCCTGTATACTTGCCATTTTGAGATTGGCTTCGCAGTAGACATTTCTTGAGAAGAGGCTTCTACAGATATTCAGACTGGAAGAACTATGAGAGATTCAGAACATGCTTAAGAAATGAGGCAGATATTCGAGACACGAGAGCTTGGAAACTGATGTGGGACACCATTGGGGGTCCCCTTTATATAGGCGATGGTTGTGAGCTTTCATCTTCCAATCCCAATGTAACGGTTGGGAAAGTCTCTGATCTGATTTGATGTTAGAAAACATACCCGCAAGGAAATCTTCAATCCGATCTTTTGAGGTTTTAAGAAAAACATTCAGATTTATGGAAAAAATGAATCTGAAAAATTAAAATACAAGGGAAAATATTAGCAAGTAAAAATGATTACAAAAACTGAGTAAGGAAATCATACCTTTTAGATTGGCTAGGAAGTTTATTTGCAATAGGTGATATTCTTCTTGAAGAAAATTTGACTATGAAAAAGCAGACTAAAAAACTTATTATGAATATATTATTACGAAAAACTTACTACGAAAAACATACTATGAAAAACATAGGATATAAAATTTTTATTGCAAAAAGTTTGAGTACCAAAAATTGATTACGAAAATTATGAGTACGAAAATTCGAATTAGGAAAATTACCATTAGAAAAATTTCCATTACGAAAATTTCCATTATGAAAATTTCCCCTAGGAAAATTTCTATTCTGAAAACTTACACTACGAAAATTTCCAGTACAAAAATTTTCAATATGAAAATTTCCAGTACAAAAAATTCCATTGAGAAAATTTCCATTACGAAAATTTCAAAAATCCAACTATGAAAAAAATTTATTACTAAAATTTTGAAAAACTAACTATGAGAATTTTATTACGAAAATTTTGAAAGACATCAACAACATATGTACTCCCCCTGTGAAAAAGAGTTTATTACTGTAAAGAGATTGGTTCAACCGAAAGTTAATACATGAATATTACCTCACGATTATCATTCCTAACTTCTGTTTAATGTATTCAAATATATCGGTAGGTAAATATTTTGTGAAAATATCAGCAAGTTGATCTTTCATTCCAATAAATTGAATAATGATATCTCCTTTTTGTGTGTGATCCCTAAAAAAGTGATGCCTAATATCTATGTGCTTTGAACGAGAGTGATGTGAAGTGTTTTTACTAAGGGCAATGGCACTTGTGTTATCACACAAAATTTGAGTCTTAGAAAAACTCAAGCCATAGTATGTGAGTGTGTGTTGCATCTATAACACTTGATAACAACAACTTACAGCTGCTACATATTTAGCTTCAGTAGTGGAAAGTGCTACTGAGTGTTTCTTATAGCAAGACCATGAAACTAATGAATCTCCTATGAAATGACAAGGTCCAGATGTAATCTTTCTGTCCATTCTATGTCCACCAAATTCAGCATCTGAAAAACATATTAGAATAAAATCAATTCCAGAAGTATAAAATAGTCCTAAATCCATGGTTCCCTTTATGTAGAAAAAAATTATATTCACTGCCTTTAAATGAGATTCTTTAGGATTGGATTGATATCTTGCATATAAGAATAATGAAAACATTAGGTTTCTACGACTAGCTGTCAAGTAAAGTAAACTTTATATCATACCTATAAAAGATTTTTGATCTACTGGTTTCCCAACTTCATCAAGATCGAGTGTGTTTGAGGTACTGATTGGAGTACTTACATAGTTAGTGTTGTCATATACATACTTTTTGAGAAGATATTTAATATAATTATGTTGGGATATCTAGATTTCTTTTGGTTTTTGAGAAATTTGAAAACCAAGTGAAAAAATTAACTAATCCATCATACTCATTTCAAACTCATATTTCATTAAATATGTAAATGAATCTGTTAAATATTGTTGAGTTGAACCAAATATAATGTCATCAACATAAATTTTAACAATTAATACATTTTTATTATCTTTCTTTATAAAAAGGGTTGGATCTACATTTCCCTTAAAATAGTTATTTTGAAGCAAAAAACTTGTAATTCTATCATACCAAGCTCGAAGTGCTTGTTTAAGGCCATACAAAGAGTTGGTAAGTCTAAAAACATGATCAGGATGTTTTGTATCTTCAAATCCAGGAGGTTGTTCAACAAAAACTTCATCTTGAACATAACCATTAAGAAAATCACATTTCACATCCATTTTAAAAAGTTTGAAATTGAAGAATGCTGCAAAGCCAAGTAAAATATGAATAGATTCAAGTATAATGACTAGAGCATAGGTTTCTTCATAGTCTATTCCTTCTTGCTGATTATAGCCTTTAGAAACTAATATAGATTTATTTCTTACTATGATTCCATTTTCATCACACTAATTTATGAAGACCCATTTTACCCCAATAAAAGAAGTTTCCTTAGGTCTTTCAACCAAGGTATAGACTTTATTCCTATCAAATTCATTTAGTTCATCTTGCATGGATTTAATCTAATCATCATCACCTAAAGCTTCATCAGTTCTTTTTGGTTCTATTTGGGAAAGAAATGATAGGTGATCTACTTCATTTCATAAGTAACTTCTAGTCCTTATAGATTGATTTACATCACCAATGATACTATCATTAGGATGATTCTTTAGAAACGACTGGTTTGGGTTTTGTAAAACCTGTTCATCAACATAGGGTAGGAAATCTTCTGGCGTAAATGTTTCTGGAGTATCTTCTGGTACATTTCCCTTATCAGAAAGATCTTCTATAATAGGTTGGTAATCAATTTTTGAAAACACATCCGAAGATGTTGGTTGGGGTTTTTTAAAATAAAGGGATTAGTTTCATCAAATGTAGCATGTACTGTCTCTTCAACAGTGCAAGTGTTTTTGTTGATAACTCTATATTCCTTAGAAGTTGTGGAGTAGCCTATGAAAATTCCGTCATCAGATTTTGGTGAGAATTTATGAAGATTATCTTTATTATTCAGAATGAATACCTTGCAACCAAAAACCTTAAAGTAGGAAAGTCTAGGTTTTCTACCATTCCATAACTCATAAGGAGTTTTATTAAGACAATGTCTAATCAAAACTCAATTTATAGTATAAAAAGAAGTTCTTAGGGCTTCATCCCAAAAATGTTTGGCAACAGAATACTCACTCAACATGGTTCTAGTTATCTCTTAAGGAATTCTATTTCTTCTTTAAACAACACCATTCTGTTGAGGTGTTCTGGGTGCTGAGAAGTTGTGAGTAACAACTTTTCTACTACAACAAGTTTCAAAATTAGAATTTTGAAATTCACCTCCATGATCACTATGAATATTTTTCAATGAATGGTTTTTCTCATTTTTAACTTGGCCTCTAAAACTTCTGAAATAAGAAAAAGCATCAGTGTTCTTTGCTAGAAAATCGACCCACGTTTATCTAGTGTAGTCATCAACCAAGACAAATACCTAATACTTTCCCCCAATGCATCCAGTTTGTGTAGGACCAAAAAGATCCATATGAAGTACCTATAATTAATCAGTATTTGAGACTTCAACAACTGATATAAAACTTGATTTATGTTTCTTTCTATGTTGAGAAGGTTCATAGACTTTTGAAAAATCAAATCTAAGCTCTGGTAGATCCTTAACTAATCCTTTCTCAGAAATTTTGAATAACTTCCTAAGGTTACAATGACCTAACCTTTTATTCCATTACTAGGAATGATCTTCCATTGCACTAAGGCAGGGTAATTCTTGGCTCATAAGGTCTTCTATGTTTAGTGTGTAAACATTCTCTTGCCTATGGGAATAAAGAATAAAATATTCCCTGAAATTGTGTACTAAGCACTTATCATTCCTAAAATTCACAAGGAATCCTTGATAACATAATTGACTTATGCTTATGGCGTTGTTCTTGAGACCATTAACAAATAAAAAATTTGAAATCAAAGTTTTTTCAAGAAGAACAACATTACCAATACCAATAATTTCTCCCGGAGCATTATCTCTGAAAGTTATTTTTCCTCCTTACATCTTGCTAATAATTTCAAAATAGTTTTTATTACTAGTCATAGGCCGAGAACATCCACTATACATGTACCATTTATTTCTATCGGTACTTTCCCTATTTTCCCAAATATAAGAAAAAGTTTGGTTTTCAGAATCCAGACTTTCTTGGATCTAAAAATATCAGAAAGTAAAATTTTGGGAACCCACATCTTCTTCAAAAAATAAGCTTTAATGAATCTTAAAGATTGGGTTTTGTTTGAAGATCAATTATTTTCTCAATGACCACCACATTGACACTTAGTGAAGAATGGGGAACTTTGAGGAACAAAGTAATTGTTGCTAAAAATCAGTTTAGAACTTTTGTAACCAAAACCAGAATTATTCCTTCGAGGTCGAATTTGTGAATTCATTTTATCAAAATTTTCTTTACCTAGGGTAAAGTTTGAAAAAAACTTACTCAAGGAGAATATTTCGGATTTGTGTTTTATAACTAAGTTGTTATCTTCAGAAACAATTAAACTAGAGCTAGGTTCGAAAGCATTTTTCATAGAAATTATGTTTTCTAGTTCTTTAGAATGTTTATTCTTCTCAAAACTATCTTCCTCATGATTTTTTAAAATACTTTCAAAATCAGCATTTTTCTTATCAAGATCTTTAGAAAGATCTGATATTTCCTTAATAAGAATCGTAAACCTAGAATTTTTCTTATCATGTTTTTTAATGAGTTTTGAATTCTCATTCTCAAGGAGTTTGGAAAACCTAGAAACTTCTTCATAGGTAGGTAATGCATTATCTTCATCAGAAGAAGATTCTTCATCCGAAGAGTTATAATATTTACTATCATTATCATTTAAGGAAACATTTGTCATTGATTCAGCATTGTGTACCTTAGCCGTCAAGCAATGATTATCAATAGTTAGCTTGTCTAAAAGACCAAGATTCTTCTCTCCAGAAAATTCATAATCCGAAGATTCATCTGAAGAATCTCCACCACTGGAACTCCTTGTGTCATTAGCTTTCAACACTTTCTTAGCTTTAGACTTGTAATACTTCTTTCTATTTTTCTCAGAATTCCATTCCTTTCTTTATTTTCCTTCTATCATAGGGAAATAAGGTCTTATGTGTCTAGCTCTCTTGCATTCTTATCACGTATCGTTAGAATTTTTATTGTCTTTCTTTTCCTTTTTCTTGTATTTAGATTGAAAGTTCCTATGTCCAGCTAACTTGTTCATCCTTCGAGCAAGATTTTCTAATTCATTTTCTAAGGATTCTGTTATGCTAGATTTGGAATGGATAACAACTTTCTTAGATCAGGATCTAGTAACTCTTTTAGGAGTCTTGGCTTTCATATGGTTGGAAGTAGTAGTAAAAGCTACATTGCCATTTCTATTCTTCTTCTTCACAATATCATCATCTCTCTTCATTTTAATATCATGCTGAATAAGAGTTCCAAATAGCTCATCAAGGGTAATCTGAGTAACCTCTCTATTTTCATCAATTACAGTCCTTTTAGATTTCCACTCATTTGGCATGATGTCGATGATCTTGTCAATAAGGGCTTCATCATCCAATCCTTTTTCACCCATTGATTGTAAACTATTCACAATAGTCTTGAATCTCTGTTTCACCTTGCATATGGGTTCACCAGAAAGATAACTAAAACCATGATATTCAACCCTTAGAAAGGCTCTTCTGGTCTCAATTACTTTGGAAGTTCCAAAATGAGTAACATCTAATTTCTTCCATATACATTTTTCTGATTCACAAGATGAAATTTGGATATATATATTTCTAGTAATTGAACAAAGTAACGTATTGTGTACCTTATATTTACGTTGATATTAATTATTTTCTTGATTTGTAAAGGCACTTACTTCTTTATCAAGAATTTCCTATCCATTGGTAAGTATACCAAAATTTTCAACCCCAGTGTTGATAATGAAAATCTTCATGCGATCTCTCCATTATTCGTAATAATTACCATAAAAAATCGGTGGTCTGGTTGGATTAAGATTGTCTATGGAACCAACATTGATTCCTTCCATTCTTAAGAAAAGTCCTTCCACAAAAACTTGTTAGTATAAATAGTTTTTAAACAAGGAAAAATATTCTAAGCAAGAAAATATAGAGTAAAAGTATCTGTACGAAAAAGAGTGAATCCGAACTATATGAGTCCGAAAAACAGATTCCAAAAAAAATTTGAATTCAGAAGTGTGAATCTGAACATTTAATTTCGAGAATTCTCATCTGAATCTAATCATGAGATTATTTCAGATTGAACCAAATGATCTAATACCAATTGTTAGGATGGTATGTCTGAGTATGATATACTCTATAATACAAAACGTATGATCAAAATAAGATTGAGATTCTCATATATTGGAAGGGGTTTAATTGTACATGTTAAAAATTCCTTTGGAACTTTTAAATATGGTTATTTTTAAAAAGGTTAAACAAGAGAATTCACAAGACCTCTATAAGTTCTAATCACTTGATAAATTCTGGAAAACTGATTCTAGAAATGGAACTTAGCTAAATTTTACAAAGATGAAGATTTTACCTTAAAGCGTATAGAGTCTAACTATATCAGGGTACAAGAGTAAGGAAGTACATGATAGTTATAATTTCCTTAACAATACAAATGCAATGGAAAAACAAAGTAGTAATACTACTGGTAACAAATATAAACTCTTTTATCCCAAAGAGGATGGTATCCAACATCCTTGGATAAAGGTCCCTTTATTTATACTTTCAAGAAAGTCTGTCTTACCCACACCAGGGTAAGCCCTCGATACAAAGATCAAAGTCTGTCTTGCTATCCACACAATCCCTCAACTATCAGGTAGTCAGAACTTCTGTCTTCCTCAGCAAAGAAACCCTCAACTTCAAGGTGTTGTAGCCTATGTCTTCCCATCCCCAGAATCCCTCGATTGTACACAGTAACAATCAGAGTCTCACAAAGAAAATATGCACAACGAAAAGTTTGAACAAGCTATTCAAACTTTCTGCATGAAGCTTGAGAGTTGATAAGATCCTCACTCTATATAAATCACTTCAACAGCATGTTTGCACATATGTCAAAGTTGTGTAGTCAAGTTGTAGGCTATTTTCAAATGAGCTCCTATTTATAAAAATGGCTGTAATGGTTGGATCCCTCCTCCAATAGTCATATTTTTCCTTGAATTTTGGAGGGACCTGTATACGTGTCACACAAACAATGGTTGGTTGATAACTGAAGACCCGACATGATTTTATATACGAACAAGTGAAAGAATAACTAAAAATGATATTCGGAATGGAGAAAATGAAAGTTCAGAATGGAGAAAGTTAAAGTTAAGAGACTAACCAAAAATGAATTCAGGGTCTATAATACAAGGATATTTGGATTCTATCTATCAGAAGAATTCAGAGTCAAACTTCATACAAGTTTGTATCCATAATTCGTAATCAGAATTTACAATTAGAATTTGTAAAGAGAATTCGTAATCAGAATTCATCATCAGAATTCGTAATGAGAATTCATAATCAGAATTTATCATCAGAAATCATGATGAGAATTCATAATCAAAATTTGTCATCAGAATTCATAATCAGAATTAGTAATCAGAATTCATCATCAGAATTTGTAATGAAAATTCGTAATCATAATTCTTCATCATAATTCGTAATGAGAATTCGTAACCAGAATTCGTTTTCAGAATTCATAATGAGAATTCATAATCATAATTCATCATTATAATTATTAGTTAGAACTTTATATAAGTTCGTAATCAGAATTCAGAGTTAAACATCATAAAATTTCGTAATAGGGAATTTGGAGTAGAACTTCATAAAAGTTCGTAACAGGAATTCAGATCCTAAAACAGAACGCTTCATATCTATGTATTATATGATTCTATGGTTTTAGATATGAATCCAATTTTTATACTTAATAAAAATATTGATATAAACAATGAAAACAATGTAGGGTTAAATTTCCTTGTGTTTGAAATTTTTTCTTATAGAAGTAAAATAGGGGTTAAAAGTGTTTTGCCTTGAAATAAGGTGTTTGTGATTTTCAAAACAAGAGGAATGGTCAAGTCATAAGGAAACCTTGAGGACTTAACAATCTCTCCCTTATATGAAGGAATGGATAAGTCATAAGGAAAAACCTTATTGACTCAACATCCCACAAGTTTTTACGGATGATTAAAAACAAGGATGAGGTAGTGATGAAAATTTTAAATATATACTATGAAAATAAAACTTTTTAATCATAATAGTTTTTTTTCTAGGAAAAATTAATATTAAGTGTATATTTATAATTTAATATGTAATATTTATCTATTTAAGGGTGATGAATTGACTCTATTAAACTCTAAAATTAATATAACTTCATAGATTAATGAAAATGAATTAGTTTATAATCAAACTAGATTATATAATATTTAAGGATGTGTCCTTATATATGATAGTCTGATATCAGATCAATTTTAGAGAACCACTTGGCTCCATTCAATTGCTTTATGATATAATTTTTTAGGTACATGATATAAATTTTTTATTATAACCAGATTCAATTTATGATAACAAAACAAAACTAGAGAGAATAGTGTTCTTTATTTACAAAAAAACTAGTTCAGTCCATGGTGATGTACAAGGTCTGATAAAACTATTACTTTTCAACCCATCAAGTTGGTCCATTAATTCTTACAATTATAAATAATGTATTCTTTATGATGGTAATGAGATTCGGATTGTTCTTATGAGTTTATAGATAGACAATTTGATTTTACACTTATGTGGTAACTTGGAGAAGTCATTCATAAATACATTTATGTACCAATATATTATTTCACGAAGGGTCCCATTTCCAATTTCATCAACTGTGTCTAAAGTAATTTTTTCTAACTGGACAGAGATGGTTCCATAGACCATCACTAAATGTCTTTCTCTACCATAATTTATATCAAAATCCCCCATTAATAAATGGATAGAACCATCTGGGGTTGTGAAAATTACTTTTATAGTATTGATATCCATATGGGATTAAAATACATTCTCCAATGCATAATAAAGATTAAATTGAACTCACCCATTTCTAGAACCACAAAATCCTATAGAAATAGTATTTCATCAGTGATAAAAGAGCATGTTGATCATTTAAATCTTATATACTCCTACATTATGAGGTGTGTTTTTGATAGTCATGACATGAGGTATAATTTCAATATATATTCCTAATTTTTTAACCATAGAATATACTAGGAATGAATTGGTATCTCCATTATTAAATAGGTAATTCAAAAAAGTTGAGTTTGAAATAATGGTATCTAACACCATAGAGGAACCCAGTCTCTCACTTGTGATTGCCTCTTATGCTCCATATAACTGCCACACAGCTACGACAAGATAGTATATGATTCCATTTTAAGGTGTTGATAGAACAACTGAATATTTCCTATAAGTGTCCTGGTGCCCCTGGATCTATGGATGAGAAATAGTGTGACATTACTGTTCTATCTGAAAATATGATTCCTATGTCTATGTTGATCCTATCTCACATCTTGATCTCATATGTTTATGAAAATAATTTTTGATATTTTTTTTATTACTATAGTGGTGGAAATTCCTCAATGGTGTAGTGCATTCTTTTCTTCAATATAAAAGAGAACCACATTGGAATCACCTTGATGTTATATCCAAACTTTTTGAAAATTTCCTAATTTAGTAGTCTAAGACTAAGTTGTTCCAACTCCCTAAAAATAGGCATACCACTTCCATTTTTTACCACATTTGAGTTTAAATGTATTCCCATGGGAAAAAATAGACTACCTCCTATATGATTCCTAACCAAATACCTTTCTACCAATATCTCCCTATTAACCATTTAGGTATAATCAGCAATACATTGGAAAACTATCATAGATAAAATCTAAGTTCACAATCCCATATCAAAGATAAAAAATGTCATAGATGCAGCAGAAGAAACATCTGATGAAAAACTGACTATGTTTATAAACATAAATTCTTACTCTTTTATAGATAGGTGTTCTTGCTTTATGTTGAAGAAGTATATTTTTATTTCTATCTTGAATGTCTGTGGATATATATTTTTATTTTACTATTCTAAAAATTCCTCCCACATTACTCCTTGATCATACTTAGCTTAGATAGCTAAATCCCACCATTGTCATGCCAGATCCTCCAACATGTAGTTTTCTAAATTAAACTTTGACACAACCGATTTACAATGAAAATAAAAAATTATATTCATTTAGTTGATCCACACATACAATTCTTCTAGTTTAGAATCCCATCAAAATACTGGTGGATTTTTCTTCTGAAGCTACATTGAATGATCCAAATTCTATAGTTTATCATTTCTATTTCCTCTACCAAAAACCAGAAAATATTTCACAATTCTTTATACAAGTTGTAGGTTCACATGTTTCTCAGGTGAGACCACATTTTCTATAACCTCTTCCTAATAATTTATAAAGTGTCAACCTATTTCCATTTTATGTCACAATAATAGATCCCTATTTAGTCCTCAAACTATATAAATTTATGGAATGAAAATTTTTAAATCATGTTAGGGAAGTATCATCGTAATTATATTTTTAGAAGTCAACCATTTTAATTACTTTTCATAAATCATTAAAAAAATGAACAATGTATTCCAAGTGGGAACTCTCATTACTAATTCCTGATATGATACACTAATCATCTAAATACATGATAATGAGATGAAATCTTTCTTATAACACTTTCAAACAAAATCCAACCTAATAACTTGAATGTTAACATAAAGGGTATTGTTATGTCTTTTTGTTATATACATTTCAATTTCTAAAATTTTATTCTCCTTGCTGCCATCTAAACTCAAGGACCAAACAAAATAGATACCATTTTAACATCCCACCCAAACTTGTTGGCTTGAGAGAGGAAAAAGTTCTAATAACCTTAGGTTATGTCCTCAAGACACCAAAGGATGTAAATTAATTCAAATATATTTTTAAAACATTAGGGGATAATTTTTTCAAAATAAAAAACAAGTCCACTAAAAGGAAGAATTTTCAATAAAACCATGTTATATAAGGAATTATAAATAGCCATAAAACGTACTAAAATACCAAAAAATGAATATATCATATTGTCAAAGGAAATAAATAAAAATATACAAGTGGAAGAATCCAATATATAAAGACTCAGTCACCCATGTGTTATGTTAGAAGACTATTACATAGACACTTTATATCCCCATATCCACTAAAAATGATCATGGAATTCATAAAAATAACTATAGAAGTAATAAACCTACCTATTACTTGAATATAAGTAATTCACATATAAAAAGGTGCAAACTTTTTCAAGAATGTGGTGTGAATAACACTGGATAGATAATCCCCATAGACTTCCCAACACATGCCATAGAGATAAAATAAGATTAGAAAATTTTATTTTAAACTGATGTGAAGCAGATATATAGTTTAAATGTCTTTTACATAGGTCCCATAAAGGAAATAGTAAATCAAATAACTTTTTTATTCTTTAACACATCTAATAACCAACCATTGTCCAAACCCATCCACACACACATGAATTCTATGGACCTCCCTATACTAATGTGTGGTGACTCACGCTATCACTGAATTCTTACTTGGTGAACTATGTTGGAGGTTATTCTTCCAGCCATGATATTTCCAAAACTATTAGTTTTGATGGTGTACTTATAATAATAGTTTTTATCATAAGGACATGAACACACACCAAAACAATTATACTATAAAAACTACTAAAACTTTTATTCAAAACACAATTCCCATTAATATTTTTTAAAAAACAAATTTTTTCCATCTTTAAAAACCAACACTTTTTAAATCACTTATTCATGAGGATTTTTTATATAAATTTCATCAAGGTATTACCAAAAAAAATCATAATTACAATTTAGGAAAAATAAATCAAACAAGGTCTAGAATTGTAGAGATGGAGAGAATCCACCTATGTGGAGTATATTTATAGACATTATCTAAGACAAATTAACAAATCTGACATCTTCCTTATGTTTGTCTATTAAAAAGTAAGATTATATCATCATAACAAATAAAATTATACAAATATGTGTATGAAAACATTGATCTATGGTTTAATCCTAGAAAAACTAAGGAGATACAATATGATAAGGAAGAGTGAGATCGTGACATTTAATTTCTAGGATCAACCAATGAAAGATATATTGTAATTAGATAATGGAAATAAAATGACACTAAAAATTATCTAAGGTTGCCTTAGAATTCAATTGGGAGTTAAAGGAACCATGTGAAGATTCAACAAGACTTTAAAAAATAAATTTGTATAGGCTTGGAATATTCACAGTGTGATAATGGGATTCGTGATGTGAATCATATGATACATCACTTATTCCAATATTCACATCTACTTGGTTTTACTTTTCTATAAAACCATCTCACATCCTAAACCTATCTCATGTCATGATCTTCCTTAACGATTTAGATAGTGAAATACTTAATGAAATAAAAAATTTCATGGAATCATACTAGTACTTGTTCATGTAGTGAATACCAAATTCACAACATGAATTCTTCCAATTGATATAATCCAGATTAAAAATTATTTACCCCTCTACAGTATTCCAGAAATAAAACCCAATGATTCTAAATACAAAAGTAAAAGAAAAATACAATATCATACCTCAAAATAGGGGTGCTTACATCTTTCCCCAACTTATTGGATTGAGAGAGGAAACAGTGATACTAACCTTTGGAGACATACCCATAACACCAAAGGCTAGAAATTAATGCCAACGGATTAGTAAAGAATTGGGGGGGGGGGGGGTTTCCTAAATAACAAACCAATATAATTTAAATAAGTATTAAAAATAATACAAAGAAATTTGATTCATAAGAATTAATTTTAAACTCAATAAAATACCAAAAATTACTATATCATAGTAATAGCGGAAATAAAAAATATATAGAAGAAGAATAATATAATATTTAAATAAATGGGAACCTTGGTAGCACCCCAATAGGCTAACACATTTTCACTCTATAGATCCAACTTCACTAACAGGATCATGACATTAATAAAAGACACTAAGAATTGACATAAGATCTGTACTGAAGTTTGTTAATGCACGATGTTGGGACCGAGAATTGTTTTAGAAATTGTAGAAAAGGTTAAAACCACCCAGCAACACATCAGGTCTTATCAAAGTTGACATAAAAGCTATACTGACAATTGTTGATGGGACATGGAGTTTGAGTTTAGACATAAAATACTCTTGTACATATCCCATGGAATAGAGTCATGAGATTTTAGAATAAGGTAAAGTTAATCCCAAGTTACATAGGCCCCTTTAAGATTCTATATCTCATTGGAGTTATGGCCTATCAACTATCACTCACAACAACCATATCTCATGTACATAATCTGTTACATGTACCCATATTGAGAAATTACATACCATATCTCTCACATATACTAAATTAAGAGGTGGTAAATCCAAAAAAAGATACCCCTTATGAGGAGAATCTAGTGAAGATCATGGACTATTGATTTAAATTTCTACACAATAGTAAAAATCACCTAGAAAAACTAATATGGGGAAACCATAAGTTAGAGGAGGTGATATGGGAACTAGAGGAATCTATATGTTCGAAGTACCCATATCTGTTTTCACCATATTAATTGAAATGTATTTTTTTGGGTGAAAATTCATAAGGGAAATAATGTAGAAACCCTGAATTTTCTCAATGGAATTTCTCTTCTTATAATTATTTCATATTTAGTAATGTAGTATAAAGTACATGAATCATATGATGAAATCAGAAGAAAATTATTATATTAATTGGAACATTTAATTTATAGAATAAAAATTTCTACAAGAATTGAAAATATTACAATGAAATAATATATAGAAAATAAGATAACTAAATTAAAAAAATTTAAATATGCTTAATCCACCTGAAAAAATACACTAATGAAAAAATTTATAGAAATGAAGAAAAATATTGGTAATTTTATATGAATTTAAAAAATTAAAATATATAACCTTGAGTGAAAATATAAGTGAATAAATATTAAATTAAATATGAGGTATTTATAAGACATTGTTAACCCATATGATCCTTATAAATTTAACTGTTGAAATAGTAACCCAACCATTGTAATAGTAATGTAATTGTTATGAATAATAACCTGACTGTTAAAACTGTAACATCATTTATATAGGTGTAAATTAATTTTTAGTTATTATATAAAATTAAAATATTTCATATTTATATCAAAATATAAGAAAATAATTTTTTTTTAAAATGATAAAATAAGTGTTCATATTTTTTAAAAATTATCTGTTTTTATATAATTTTTATTATAAAAAATATAATGTATTAAAAAATATATCATAATAAAATCGGTTTTTAAATTAATATTATATCATATTATAATGTAAATATAATTTTGCGGGACCATATGTGATTTTTCAAAGGGTCCAAAAATTTACCCTAAAATTAAATTTTGTATTTTTCACATAAATATGGATTTTATTTAGAAATTAAATTCCTCATATTTAGAAAAATATTTCATAAAATGGATATAATGTTTTTAATATACAAAATAAAAAAGGGTCATATTGAATTTTTGTTAGTCTTCTGAAATAATTGAAATTATGGTGAATAGTGATATAAGGAGAAATATGATATTAAACATTATAAGAAAAACAAATGAATTTTTTAGTCATTGATGATGTAATAAACCATTAGTTAAAATACACATGAACAATTTACTATATATATATATAATTATTCATTACCTTTGACATTATTGTGCCAAAATAATAGACTAATGGTTATAATATTCAAAAACATCTCTCCCCTTCCCTTATAAATACCACCCCTTACAACCCCTTCTCCTCACAAATTTTAACCTTTTATCATTCCAAATTTATACCTAATTATATTACCAATTCTCTCATATACATTCTACTTCTATTGGTATCACCAAAATTCCAATACCAATTACCTTATGAAGTTTTTCATGGAGACAACATTCAAGTGGTAATATTCTCAAACAACCACTTTTAAATTATATTTTTCTTATACCTTCCCCTAACATACCTAATAGAACATGTTATAATAACTATAGTATCATATATATATATCTACCATAAAGTTATATTGATAATTTAATATGTACTATCCATCCTTTTTTCATACCCTTTTATTCCAAAAATGAAACTGTTGTCCATATTATTTCGATTCACCGCCTTTTTGGATGATGAGGTTTCATTTTACATTACCACCTTCAAGGATAGTCATAAAAATTATTATTATAGCTAAATAAGATGATAATAAGTATATTATATCTTATTTCTTGTAAAATTAATATATTGAATTGATATTAAATACAACACAACAAGTTTTTGATGGTCACTAAAACCACATAAATGAACTAATTGGATAACATTAAAGTTTTCACAAAGTGAGTCATTCCTATTTTTGAAAAAAGTATATATTATATCATTAAACTTTATTGAAGGAAATTTATTTCATTTCATTTAAATTTTGGAGTTATATTCCAGTACTGATAAGTACTTCGATAATTTTACAAAAGTAATCTGAAAATGGAACCATGAAATGAACACCCTCAAAAAAGAGAAAAAAATATTATCTCTCATTGAAATGGTCATATATAAACATAATATAATTATATTAAATCAAATATATATATTTAAATTGTTCTATATTAGGTAATTAATTATTTTTATTTGATTATCTAATACATTAAGTTCAATTTCAGAATGATTCTAGAACCTAAGGTGAGGGATCTCTCCGAACAACACATTTTCTTTGGGTTATGACCTTTATCTCTCTAACTCACTTTTATCTATATAACTTTGATGTTATGTAATGATTATAACTTTTTTATGTATTCCTCTTACATATATAAATACCTTATTATCTCCTCTTGATATGGGGTAATACAAGACTTAACTTCATTTCACAAATTCTTTATTTAAAATCCATCCGGATTAAGGAGAACATTCCTATCCCTTAATTCTTTTATGTAATGATAATTAAATATATTTATTCCTATTTTTTATTTCATAAAATGAAGTAATGTTTTATTTATAACCATTATATTTTACCACTAGTTTTAAAATAAAATTTTGTAATAATTATTTCTCCAAAATACATTAAACGATTCATTAAAAACTATTTTGAAAGTTCATTTCTATACTCAATTCTCTTCCCTTTATCACGAGTTTTCAAAAATAAACACTAAATTTTGAGTTAAATTCTTATTTAATTAGATATGAACACCCAAAAAAATTTATTCCCTCTTCTCTTTGGAATATTTATTAAATATACTTCAATTATGTTATAAGATAATATTATGCAACCTATTTCTTTTAAGCAATAATTATTATATTTATTCCTTATGATTAATTTCTTTTTTATTGAACATATAACAATGTACAATTTATTATTAGTGTTCTTATATATAAATCCAATGAATTGGGAAATGTTTTTTCACATGAGATGTTATGTATTAGATTAGGGAGTGAACATAAACCATGATGGGAATATGTCCACCTTGTGATGTAGTCTTGACATTTGTCATTGACTTATGATGCTATCATGTCTTATAATACTATCACTTTCCTATGATTCCATGATATTATAATTCCATGTTCTTCATGTTATTCCTATTTATAAATATCATAAACCATTTATTTTAAGATATCATTCCATGCCTTCTAAATCACGCATAATTCTTTCTTAACATGTTTATTCTATTACTGTGAATTTTCTCTCACCACTTTTGTTTATGTATTCCCTAGGTTATCCTATACAGTTTTATAATCACAAATATATTGAGGATCTCATTATAAATAATAAAATAAATGTAACAGCCCGAAATTTTGAATAAATCGTGTTCCCTAATTTCATGTGTTATTTTATTTTATTTTTATACTCAACAAAAATGTTTTATTTGATAAACATGATTATAATTAAAATGAGACCCGTGGGTTTTGACTGTTATATGAACATCGGTCAATATGACCGCTGTGAACAAAATGTTTTGATTATTGTCTCTAAATATAAGTAATCTGGGTTAATTATTATTGAAAGAAGATTTGATGGCCTCACCTAGTAGTCTTGGACCGATCGAAGCCCATCTAACAGAGCTTGGGAAGGAGGTAGCACCATTAGGCTTTGCTCTGGACCAAATCCAAGCTGAACTTCATCATGTGAAGCTAGAACGGAATCGTCTTCACAAGAAGTTCAAACTGATAGAAATTACTACTCGGGCAATGTTGACTGAGCCGCCCCAAGATTCTATCACCCTAACACACCTTACTCTTAGGTCCTATGCTGGTATTATAAGGGGCTATGTAACGAGACCGTAACTGCCTTGTGTAATCCTTGTTTTAAATAAAAATTGGGATTTCTTATTATGTTGATGTTTATGAATTTTCAAATGACCGGATAAATATTGTATGCATATTTTTGATGAATTTTAGAAAAAAGATATTTAAAAATGTTTATGTAAACCTTAAACAATTAAAAATGTGTAATGATTTTCAAAAGGTGGTCTTCTATAATTATGTTCAGTACGAAATTTCGAGTCTAATAAGATCAACTTGATTTTTGATGAATAGGAAATTATGAATAGTGATTTTATGATTAGGATTAGTAATGTGACCAAATGGATTAGTAATTTCGCTCAAAGAAAGTTTTAATATAATTCAGACACCTAGATTAAGTAATGTGATTCAATAAAATGGGTAAATAACGGTTTCATAAATTATTATTCAAGTATTAGTTTTTTCGGATGAATAGTATTTCTTAATTAAAAATTTAATTAAAAATAATTAGAAAATTATTTTTATAAAAAGGACTTTATTTTTGAACTCAGAGCATCGATATTATGTTAAGGTAATTTTTGGGGATTTTATGAAAAAAATGAATTTTTGATGAATAGTGTTTTTATTTAAAAATTAAATTAAAAATATTTAGAAAAATATTTTTATAAAATGGATTTCATTTTTGAAATCAGAGCATTGATATTTGGTTAAGGTGAAATTTTGGGATTATTCTGAGAAAGTTGAATTTTCAGTGAATAGTAAAAATACAGTTTTAGGGTTTCGGTATGTGTAATGACATCATAACTATGTCATGATGATTTCATGAGATATTTTAAGGGTTGTCCGGCCAAGGGTGATGAATTATTGTTTTGGGGCCCCCATGTGGCCTAACTCCATGATAAATGCCAAGGGAGAGCACATGGGTTTGAGAAAAGCACATGTGAGGTGTCCCTTGGCCATTAATGCCTTGTCCCCTCACTTTCCCTATAAATACCAAGCCCTCCTCTCATCCATTGGACTCCCAACTCTTCCCCAACGAAGTTCTGGTCTCATTACCTCCCAAGGAGTCCTCCCAAGGTGCCCCCAAGCCCTCAAGGTCCCAACCTTTGAGGTTTAAGAGTTACATTTTAAGGTAAGGGATCCGACCCCTCTCTTTCTTTTCATGTAATCTCTTTTATGTCATTCCTATTATTCTCCATGTTTTTATGTGAGAGGAAGTTCTTTTATATTCCTCTTACTGCCCTTTCATGTTTATATGATGAGAGATCCCCTCTTACTCTCATCATTTCATTTTATGAAAGTTTAAGTGACGCCGTTAGGCTGCCAAATTTTTAAGGGATTCTTTCACCCTTCTCATTTTTCACGTTCGATTTTCATGTCAAGTATTTGAAGTTCCTTTTTATTATGTTGGGGTATGATATCTATATCTATCATACTGATCTCTTATGATCATATGATGAGGGAACCTATTTGATCTTGTCAAATGATTTTATTTTGAAGTTAAGTGACGCCGTAAGGCTGCCGAATTTTCATAAGAGAAATCTAATCTTTTTTTTCCTTCCATGTTTTTCATTTCAAATGGTATGTCCCTCAAATTTCATTACCATGTCCATATGTCCTTATTACTATTTCACCCTACTGTTTTATGGATCATTTATGAGTGGGTGACCCATGTCCCCTCTCATTTCAATATTTTCTAAAATCCCGAAACTTAGCCGTTATGCTGCAGATTTTCCCCTCAAAATGCCTCTCTCTTTTCTCAAAAATTATTTTATGTTATAAAGTGAATACTCAAAGCTCCTATTTCTACAAGGGTATTCACATATATACCAAAATGTTCTATTTTAAATTCTTGGATTTACATAAATGAGACACACCTTCCTTTTCTGTGGGTTTTAAAGTGATATAAAGATCATGTCTTTAAAGCAGTTTTTAAAAAGTTATGATTATGAAATGAAACCCATTTCCTTTATGCTATATGGGTTATTTATGAAATGTTTGATGATGATATATGTGGCTCACATGATAATAAAGGCAAATTTAAGGGTGCACCCTGATAGCGCTCCAATGCATTGGGTAATGATGTAACCACTAGAGATTATAATTTCACGATACCTCGGTGAATAACCTTGGTAATTTTCAAATGACACCCTGGGGATGGACCTTGGTGATATGTTCATGATTGTCTATGTTAAATTATGTAGCCACATCTTCAAGTTAAGAAAAATTTTATTTTTATTATGAAATGCCTCATGATTTCTTTCTCATGCCTTAAAGTTCTTTTCATGTCCTTATTGAAGTATCTCAAGTTCTCATGTAAAATGTTTCTCTTGTTTCCCTTATTGGGCCTTCTGCTCACCCTTTCTTTTGATGTATTTCCCCAGGTTATGAGATGCAGTAATGAACCTAGGATGAACTTAAGGAGAATTCTTTCAAGTGTTTAAGAAGAGTGTTTTTTTATCTTTTCATGTATTATGTTCCTGGTTTCCAAGACACTAAACCTTAAAGATCCTCAGTTTTGTGTAATGAAATGAAAGTTTATGTTATAAAAAGACGAGATGCTATAATAAAGATGTTTTTTTCCTTTTCTTTTTTATTTTTTATGAAACCAATATTCCAAATACACTAGGCCTCATGATCATTGGGTTGTTTTTATGGGATTTTTTGCTTAAAAACATGTAATAAAGTGTGTAAAAGGCTTGGGTTACTTTTTTTATAATCTATAAACCAAGTAATATTTAAAAAGTTCTTAGGGGTCACTCCCATATTCACTATAGTAATTGTATTAATTCATAGTGGGGGTGGTTTGTGACATTTTGATTAATAGATTTATGTCCAAATACATGAAAACGTTTAGAAACGTTTCATGAATTGAAGAGGATCTTCATGTTACTTATAGAGATTGACTCCTAAATTACATTGAGAAGACCAAAAATTGACCATAACAAGTAGAAATATTCTGGAATTTTAATTATATTATCGTGTATTATGTTACTAAAATCATAGACTCATAGTCATGTTTAGACATAATGGGATTTTATTTCATGTTTTGAAATAGTTGTTTTTATGGTAAACCTTACATGAATAATAGTATAATTATAATTGATTCAAATATATCATTTGTCGGTAAGTTATGATGAATTTTTTAACACATAACACTAAAAATATATCTATTTTTACTAATATATTTCTTAGATAATGAAATCTAGAATAAAATTCAAATGATATACTGGGAAGGGTGTTAAGTATATTTTGATTTAAATCCCTTAGTTATTTGACATGTTATCTTATAAGTTTTAATAACAATGAATCATATTCATATTGAATGTGGTAAATCAAAAAATATTTTATAATTAATTTAGAGAGATTAATGTCAATTATTCCTAGTATAATCTAAACCAAAATTCTCATAGTTTATCGTTTTTTGATGATATCACCAATATATTTAAACATATCCAATTGATTAATCAAAAATTAAATTTCATTAAGATATTTAAGGAGTCTAATAATAAATCAATAATGATCATGTTAAGATGATAAGAGATTCTTTTCTCATACATATATGAAGAATATATTAACCAAGAATTAATTAATCAATAAATTTATAGGTAATATTATTCCTAAACTCATAATTCCTTATACACATAAGATTCATGGTGTGATTGAAATAAGGAATTACACCTTTATTATCAGGTCGAGATCAATGATGAGTTTTGAAATTATTTCACTCTCTTTTGGGGTATGGATCACAAATAATAACATTCCCATTTAATGATATACAAACTAAAATGAAAAATGGTATCTCATATGAGTTATAATATAGAATAATTCCCTTACGTAACAAATTTTTTTGTTTGAATAAATTTTTTTATTTATGAAAATTTTATAAACAAACATTCATAAAAAACGTGTCCATGTGAATTATCCTTATGTTACTAAGGATTTTATAAAAGTTATTAAAAAATAAAATAAATATTCAAATAAAAGACTATATTTATATAATAGAGGGAACATCTCTATTTGAGATGGTGAGTGTTATCTAGATATTGATAATGTCAAGGATCTAGATGTATAAGAATTTTTCATAGGAAAGATATAATAAGGGATCATGAAAAAGAAAGCTTGAGAGACATATAATGGATAAGAAAGTTAAAAAACCAAAGAAAAGTATTTTTAATATCCCAGTGTTTTTTAATATATAACTCATTAAGAAAATTATCCTTTCATCATACAAGGTTGAAAAAAAGAAAAAAATATAAATATGGATAAAAACATAATAAATCTATAGGTTCGAGTATTAAAACATAGTAGGATAGCCCGATATTCTATTTCCCAATGCACATCCTTTAAAATTAAAGAAATATTATTTTTCAATTTTGAACTACAATATATCAAATTATTCCTTTCTAAACTTTTCTATAAAAGCAAATTAAAACTTATTACCCATATTTATTTGAAACACCAGGTTCGATCCATTAGTGTTACCATATAATTTTTAAATGGAAAGTGATGATTTAATTTTCAACTGGAAATAGAGAGGTTGGGAACTCTTTTTCATTTGAAAACATTTTTCATTATATATTTAGGAATAAATACATATATTTAACATATAAACACCACACAAGAGTACCATAGAATTCAAATATCAAGGACAATGTAAAAATACATACATGTTTCCCAATCATCATTGCAATTAGTTAAAAGATAATAGACATTGGTGAACCCAGGAGATCAAGAATAATCCATAAGACATCATACATGAGACCAGATCCCTCATAGTATTCCACAAACAATTAAATTATAATTCAAAATACTCTTGACCACCCTTTCTTAGAACAGATCGAGGGAAAATCCCATAACAATAAGCCCATTATATCCACCTACTATGGGACACTAGATAGTACGTGACCTGTCGGTGCATCAGTCATTCTCAAATATTTATATCAACATGATGGGTTCCTATGACTCAAATAAATAATGGTGGTGAACCAAAATATTCCACTCATCATCCAATCACAATATATATAGTAATAATTAATAGCAGGCCTTACCTGAGTCTCCCCTGAGGACTAATCTCATGCCATAAAATAAATAGATCACAAAGGGGTTACAACTGAGTAACCCTCCTAATAGATAACAAGGATTACACAAAAAGAAAACCCCATCCATTACATGTAGGAAAGGCATAAGAAATATTCAACTGAGGTTTTTTAAATAAATAGTTTACGTCATTTTCACAAAGTGTTCAAAAGGGCCCTTAAATATTCCACAAAACCATCTATTATCAAGAAAATGAAATCAATCTTTCAAAAGATGTTTTAAAAAATTCCATTTTTATATAAATACATTTATAAAAATCCTTCAAAATATTTCCATCACACTTTCAAACTGAAAACAATTTTCTTTGAAAATGACAACCGAACCACAGTTCATCATCACATGTCAAACTGATTCCAAAATCCAAATACACACTTATTTTATATTAAAACCATTAATATCACCTTCAAGAAACCCCAAATCCCAATTCCACATACTATATATTTATTAACAAAACCAAACCACACTCTACATACCATAATAAATTTACAAAATCCAATTGGGCATTCCATCGAACACTCGGTGTGCACTAATTTATGAAAACAACTCTAATTATCATAAAAAAAGTTTAAAACATCATTTTTTACACCAAAAAACCAACAAAAATGTTACAACATAATATTAAGAATGAATATATCGTTCAAGAAACATGAAATCAATTTTTCTTAAATGAAAAAGGCAATTTCATGGGAAAACCTATCTCGGATCCTTGACACAATGACAACAAACCACTAAAAACACTCCATGATGGTTACACCATCCTAGATATACCGATATAAACCCCAAAATTAAAAAACTCCCAACATAAACAGGAGTAAAACTAAAACCTAAGTTGACATGGCCATGGGACAAGAGAAAACTGAGAATGAATTAAAGGAGAAGGAAGAGGGAAGAGATGAAAAGAGGAAAGGGAAGGATTTGATGAAGAAAACATGAAGAATCACTAACCTTTAGTGATAAGTCTCCCAAAAATTAGTCCAAAATGATGGAGAATAAAGGGCTCCCTCTGGTCGAGACCCAATAGGTAGGGAATCAAATGGGAGGTGGAATCACTAAAATAGGATTTTTAAATTAAAATTTACTCATCCTGTGATAGGATTCATGGTTTTTATAGACGATTTTGTAAACTATACATAAACTATGCAAATGCTACTAAAAAATTATATAAATTTTTTGGTTTAAGATTCACAATTTGTGAAAATCATGCTCAAACCATGCGACCTCAAAAATTGTCCAAAAACCCTCAAATGAAACCACAGACACTAGAAAATTCTACCCAATGATCCATGAATTATTTAAACAAAATATAATGACATTGAGGGTGTCACAAACACTCCACCATGCATCTTTTTTCAAACATGATCCAAGTTACAAACATGAGACAAAAACTAGACAAGGGAACACTTCAAAACTCAACACCTTAAACACCTAAACCCCAAGAAAAGGTCAGGATTCCCATTGGACCATAACATAAACCAAAACATGAAAAACCAAGTATGACAAATATCCCCCACTATTAACACTTTTTCCCCCATTAATCCAAAATACTTCCCAACTGACTGATTAATGCCTAATAATTCCATATTAACCTGATAAAACCTCTTAATATATGGACTGATCACCCACCAATCGCTGAACTCGTGCCTCTTGACTGAAACAAAACGTCAACCCAAAACTACTTCCCAAGAATAATGTGAATGATTAAACCAATACATCCACAACCAATCTGAAAACAAATTTGTTGGGCCTTCTCCCAAAGATCCCAATGATTACTCAAACTAAAGAACACTCATGAAAGCCAAATATTTAAAGGGAGGATGGAACAGACTCCCCACCATTAAAAATTAACTAAAACCCGATGACTATATAAGAGAAAACATAATGTGACCCATAGTGGGTCTACCCACTATTAAGAACGAACTAACAGTGCCCAAATGAGAATTAAACATAAACTGGAACTATGCCTCTCCAACATAGTCCAACCAAAACTCAATTACAATGTCCTATATACCAAATATTTGAGGAACACAACATGAACATTTAAACTGCCCATCCCATAGTGGAGGGGACAAGAGTTGAACCAAAACATTCTACACAGACCAAAAAATCCCCAACACATAGGGTGGGGACGGAAGGGGGGCCAATTATTAGGCCACTGATAGCACAATAGAAACATATAAAACACCTCACCACCTAGTAGAGGTATGGTCTTAGCTAAACATTTCGTACTCCTGGGACTCCTGAATAACCACTATATTTACTCCAAGACCTATGGATAGAGCTATATTGGTTTAATCATCTTCCCTCGTCATAGGTAGGATTTGATAATCTCAACAAGAAGAATTCATAACTTGTTTAAAAAGGAGAAAAACTAGGATTCCTATAAGGGACACAAAACATTCATTTAAAATATCAGTTCACAAAAAGACCCACAACATACCTTACATTTCAAAAATGAATACACCACCATCATAATTGACACAAAAAAGACCCCATACACCAAGAGGACACTTAAAAAAAGAAACATAAAACGATCCTGCCAACAATACATCATTTCTAAGGATTTCCTCCCTGATGCTTTCTAGAAATTCCACAAAATAATTTTTCCAAGTGACCCAATCATCCATAATAATGGAAGGGCTTGTAGGAATGTGGAAAAAACAACCTCTTATAACCGATATTTTTACACAGATATCATTTAAATACCTCATTCTGAGAAGTGGTTGATAAAATTGGTTAGGGCCTTTTCATTCCATGGCATGCTCAATCAACTTCTAGTCACTTCCTAATTTCCTTACTAGAACCATCCTTGCTGCTTTTATGGATTTTTGGAGGGAGTACTGCCTCAGAAACGCCTTCTTCTATGATTTCAATATGAAAATCTTGCCTCACCACATCGAAAATGACATTAGGTTGAACTGAAACACCTTCTACTACAGATCAGAATAAATACCATTCTCCAAAGGTCGAATCTTCATAGAATAACTCATTACATATTCTCTAAGGTACAAAACTAGATCCATAAACTGATGGAAATACTCTGACACTAACCCATTACCCTATTACAGGAAACCTGGATCCATTACATTTTTCACCATTTCATTATCAGATAAATATTGACGAACAAAAAATGTCTTGAAGAACTCCAAAGTAAGATCATCACAAGGCTTGTTCCAAGATACTAACTTGCACCACTTCCACGGTGAATCTTCAATCATGAAGGTTGAAGACTTGACCTTCAAAGACTCAGAAAAACCAACGATGCTAAAGTTCATTTCATTATTTCACATCCACACTTTCGCTGCGAGAGGACCTACTTGACCAAAAAATAGAGGTGGATCTAGTTTTTGGAGCTCAAACACAATATCCTTAGGTTGATCATTTTGAGGTACCCCCAATGGGGAATCACTCGTAACTCCACAATGATCACCCATCGAATCTTTATGGGGACAACCCCTAGACAAATAAAATCCAAGAACCACATCAAGGCCAGCTCACAACAGAAATCTTGGAGATCAAAGAATACAAAGGTGGAAGGATTTGAACATAAGAAAACAAGCCATTATAGAATAAAAGAATTCTTTTTCAAAACATATTTAATTAATAAAACATGGTGGTTTGATCACTCTCCATTAGTATTCCTTAGGGTCTCACTCACATGCATGTTATAGTGCCACCCCAGGCACCCATCCACCATTCCATTCTAGGCATCTATTCATATTCCCATACACCAACATGCATGTAAGCACCCATAATAACACCAAAGATAAAATAAAACATCCTAATTTTCCAAAAAAAATGATACATCACATTTAAAAAATCATATACCTTCCAAAGGTATAATAACCACCAAGTCAAAAATCATTTTCATATTGCAACACATAAAACCATATTATCAAGCTTAAAAAAAAATCCCACATATTTCCATCAAAATCAATTTAATTTTTACAAAAACAATTTCCACCAATTCATCAAACATTATTTCATTAAAAAGAGTTTATTTAAAACTAGCTTATTTTCATTTAAAACAACATTCAAAACAAACATACACTTTTCATAACCCCAAGTTTTGATTAATAAATCCCAAATCTATTAAACCATTTCAATTTTACCCCAAGAGGTCATTTTTATAAAAACCCAATTTCCAAAATCCTTTCTAAAAATTGATTTTGAAAATCATTTCTCTAACTCTCCCAAATCAATCCATTACCAATAAATCCCCATTTTCAAAATTCTAACACAAGGGTTTTACAATAATTTTCTGAATTCAAAAGAGACCAAAAATAGAAAAATATGGAACTAGTTTCGGTGGGTGACTTGACTATATGGTTGGTGTCCATATACCAAACACACCACCAACATAGAGATATTTCTAGGATCATACCTACGAATCCACATGGATTTTTAGACCCTATGATCTCATGGGGTCCATTGGTCAAACTCCCTTGTCATATCCCAATCACCAAACAGTACCTAAAGACCCATAAACTAACAAAACCTAACTCTCCAACGAAACCTGAGGATCAAAACAAGAAAGAGTTTGCGATGATCCTCAAGAACCTAACTATCGAGTACCGAAAATCCTAATCCATCTACCTTAAAATCCCCAAGTAACAAAAGATTCTTCGAAAAGTAAGGTATGGTAAGAGATGACCTGCTCTGATACCATTTTTATCATGAACTATCCCAGGTCAACCTTAAACCAATCACCTGAGCTGATTTGTGGCATACCCTAAAGGAAGTTACTAATCCCCATGAGATTGAAATTGGTTACAGTCATCAAAAATGTACGAATAGGGGAAAAATCCAAATAAATAAACAAGATACTACATAGTATAAATATTTCCATAAAGCCCAATATATATATAAGCTGAACTGAAGTGAACATCTTATACATGAAACTGAATGGTAAAAATACTATAAAAGTATACCAACTTCACCATACAACCACACTATCTCCATGTGACCCCATGGGTCACTATCCAACACAATTATCGATAGTTTCCAAAGGAAATCGAACTTAATCTAAACATGAACAACAAATACAAATAGATGAAAACTATAGGCTTGAGTATTAGAACTCAGTAGGCAAACCTGGTATTCTATTTCCAAATTCACTTCCTTTAAAATAAAATAAAAACTAATTTTCATGTTTGAACTACAATATATCAAAGCCTATGTTCTTATAATTTTACATAAAACAATGTTAAACTCATAGCCCTTATTCATTTTCATACCCAAGTTCGATGTGTTAGTGTTACCATATCATTTTCAAAGGGAAAGTGATGAGTTAATTTTCAGCCAAAAAAAGAGAGTTTGAAAACACTTTTTATTTTGAAAACATTCTTCATAATAGTTTTGGGAGCCAAGACATCACTTTCCAAAAAAACACCACACAAGAGTACAAGAGCAGCCACATATCAAGGGAAATGTAAATAGACAAACAAGTATCCCAATCATTATTGCAAGTAGTTAAATGATAATAGACATAGGTAAACATAGAATATCATGAATAATCTAGAAGACACCATACATGAGACCCCATACTTGGTATCATACCACACATGATTATATCAAAATGATCAATACACTCGACCATCCTTTCTTATGATAGACGGGGGAAATCCCTTAGAAGAAGACCCAATATATCCACCTACTATGTGCCAGTGGTCAGTACATGACCTTCCATTGCAGTAATCATTCTCAAAACATTATATTGATATTCTAGGTTCATATTCCTCATTGAAATAATGGTAGGGAGCTAAATGTTTCCATCCAAGCATCCAATCACTATATATATAGTATTAATTCACATCGAGCCTCACCCCGAGTCTCTCTAAGCACTAATCTCATGCCATAAAATAAATAGATCACTAAGGGGTTCCAAATGAAGAACCCTGATAATGGATCTCAAGGATTCTACAAAAATTAAATCACATCCATTATACGTATACATGGAATGATAATCCTCCAAAAAAGTTTTCTATAACAAACCCTTTTTTTATTTTCACGATGTTTCCAAATAGGCCTTGAAACATTGCTTAAAACCAACCTTTATCAAAAAAGAAATACATCATCCCAAAGAGGTGTCAAGAACTCCAGTTCCATATAAATAAATTTATAAAAATCCTTAGAAAAATTTCCATCACGTTTTCAAACCAAAAACAATTTTCAATGAATATGAAAACTAGGCCACAATTCATCATCACATGTCAAACTGATTTCAAAATCAAAATACACACTTATTATAGCTTAAAACCATTTGAAACTCTTTCATGAAACATTAAATCCTTATTCTGTTTGATTTATTTTTATTAAAAAAACAAAGCACACTCTACATACCATATTCTATTTATACGAGCCAACTGGGCATTCCATCAAACACTTTGTGTACACTAATTTAGCAAAACAAGTCTAATTAGCATAAAATAAGGTTTAAAACATCATTTGCACACCAAAAAACTAAAAAATGTTTTAAAAAATATTGATCATTATTATATGATCTGAAGAGCATGAAATAAAATATCATTAAATTAAAAAGGTAAGTGTGTGGGAAAACCTACCTCGGATCCAAGATATAATGACAACACACCACTGAAAAGTTTCCATGAGGGTTCTACAACCCCAGATCTACCAAGATGAACCCTAAATGAACAAAACCCCCAAAATAAACAAGGGGAAAAACAAACCCTATGTTTACATGACCTTTTTAGAAGAGAAACCCAAGATGGGATGAGAGGAGATTGAAGAGGGAAGAGAGGAGAAGAGGATAGAGAATGAATTGATGAAGAAAACATGAAGAATCACCATCCTTTGGTGAAAATTCTCCCAAAGAGTGGCCCAAAACAAGGGAGAAAGATGGGGGTACCCTCAGGTCAATACCTAATAGGTAGGGATTCAAATGGTAGGTGGAATCACTCAAATTGGATTTCAAAATTAAAAATTATTCATCCCATAATGGGCTGCACAGTTTTCCTACACAGTTTTGTAAATTGTGCGCAAACCATGTGAATGCTACTAGAAAAATCTGCAACATTGTAGGTTTATGTTTCAAAATTTATGAGAATCGTGATCAAACCATGAAACCCCAAAAATTGGGAAAAACCCCTCAAATGACACCCCAATCACTAGGGAACCCACCCAAATATCCATGAATGATTTAAACAAAATATAATGACACTGTGACTGTCACAAAATCACCACCATGAAATTTTCTCCCAACATGATCCAAGGGACAATCATGGGACAAAAATTAGACAAGGGAGCACATCAAAAATCAACACCCATCACACCCAGAACCTATGAAAATACTACAATTCTCATTGCACTGAAACATAAAACAAAACATGAAAAAAAGAGTGTGACAATATTAAACAGATGAGGGAGAGTTTCACAGGGAAGTAGTTTTAACTATCTAGTAGTGCTTGATAATGTAAAAAAAGATAGGTTTATTGTACTTTAAAAGGAATAAAATTTAGTTTTCCAGGGAAAAAATATACTATAAACAAATAAATCTGATCTAGGATAACAATTAGGAAAAGGAAATGAGAAAGATAAGCTCATTATAGATAGTGGAAGCCAAATCTACAAAATCTGAGAATGTTTTCTTTTTTAATGCAGATAAATAAGAAATTTAAAATTGAAAATTTATACAATATATTATTACTATACAAATGAAGTGAAATATTGTTATAATATAAGTTGTGATAATATTATTATAATGTTATTGTTCATGATGTCATGTGATAATAGGGATCAGAAGGAAAATACTTTAGAAATATCATATCATGATGTAATTTTCTCAGAGATTTGAAGTCATATTTAGTAGACTATACCCAAATAAAAAAGATACAGGACTATGAATAAATATATAATTTATATGAATCATTATTTATCATGTAATATTTATTATATTTTTGAAAATTTTGTAGTTGCTCCTATATTGAATCAGACCTGTCTTGCACTGAAACCAAAAACCGACCTGATTTTCCATAAGTCCCAAAGGGAGTTCTCAATCCCTAAAGGCCAGAAACTAGTGTGTGGTCATCATTTGAATCACATTGGGAATTATTTTTCACAAAATAGAGATAAAATAAAATAGAATAAATAAATAAAGAGAAACTAAATAAACACACTAAACATTTTATAACTAACTATGATGATCCATCCCATTTTATTATATATAAACAACATCCATGAATAGAAATATATATCCGGAAATAATAGATACAACACTAACAAAAATAAAACAACCACAAAACATCTTGATCTTAACAAAAACTTCCCCCATGCAACCTCTGGTTTCTCACCACCCCCAAACTCACCTCACACCAGACACAATAGTCAAAACTAAATCCATCTAGGAACATAAATCCCAAAATTTATATTCACGATCCAAAATCCTAGTAGATCACCAAAACCCATTGAATCTATTCAATATTTTCCATAAGAGAATTCATCAATGATAGTTTGAAAATAAACTAGATAGTATATTTTTTATATAAAGAATGTGGATATCAAAAAAATCCATAAACATATTTCTAAACCATTCACTTTGTTTTATAAAATTTAAAAATGATATTTGAAAACATTTTCATCAACCTAATCCATTTCAAAACCAAAATTATGTTAATATTCCTTAGAAATAACACACCTATTTAATTTAAATAAAAACTTCACTTTATAATATTTTACTAGATTAATCCATTCATAAAACCACAACTCTTGTGTTTGAATACCATTTAAAAATCACAAAAGAGCCTTTAAATTCAAAAAATATTTTCAAAACATCTTTAAAAAGTCATTTTCCAAAGGAAATAACCAACACACAAATGGGTCAATCACAACACCAGACACCATATATCACCAGGAATGCATCAAATGTAAACAACAGAAGAGGTTAGATAATAATTAAATTATGTGGAATAGATAAAAAATAATTATTTCAAACATCCCTCAACCATTTACTAACTATGAAATCGAATGTGTCATGGGATCTACCCTGGTATTATTAACATGCAGACATCTAATTATATAAGAGTATACCAACCGATGAAATAGATACCAACATACACTAAGTATAAATCAAAATTCATCAAATTATCCAACACAAGCCTCATTGTTATGGAAACCCCCACATATTACTCTATCCCTAGAACAACTAGTGGGACACTAGAGAAATTTGAAATAACTAGTGTAATAAATTAGATCTCCCACATAGTACCTAGTTTATCCTGACTAATAAACAAAGTGAAACACAAGAACAAACAAATCATGTCAAACAAAAAAAGAATAACCATAGCTACACTCACTGATAACACCTAATAATTTATAAAACCATGATAAAATGCATCCATGACATAAAAATTACATTCCCAATCAAGGGGTAAAATATACATGTCAAAGTGATCAATAACAAACACAAGAGTAAACAATAATGTGGAAATAAAGGTTTACCTTTCACAATAACCATTTTGAAACCAAATTTTCAACAGGGACATTAACGCTAAAACGTGTTTTCGAATTCCATTACCTTTCAAATTTCAAAAACCACAATTCCAAGCACTATTTTAAAAATGATGGAAATAAACCATGGATTCAATTTATTTCAAAGACACCCTCCAACATGGGTCATGTTCTTTGAAATAAAAAACAAGTCCTATTGACATTCATTTTCATCAAATCATTTTAATCAAGACATCAAGAAATTTTTATAAGGGGTAAATGACACACCTATTTCAAATCACTAATTGAATTATATTTAAGAACCCCTTAATAACAAACATTGATGTAAAAACCTCACTTGAAAACCAAATTCCGTTTAAAAATAGTTTTCAATAATTAAAAACCAAATATGGGATAAAAATCTAATGAACTCCATGGAAACCATTTCAAAATACAAATGGGGAATTTAATAAAATCATACCACCTTTAAACATTCCATTTCATGAATACATTGACATCACATGAAAACCCATTTATTCCATGCTCATAACAAAATGAAATTGGTTCAGATCACCAAAAGTATATCACCTATAACAATACATTCATAAAAAAGAGAATTTAGAAAGCACATGAACACTTAATTAAAAAGTGATGAAATTTCATAGAAATACCTACCTCAAGATATGATAATCAAGATGAAATTCATTGGAATGTGTTGCCTTCAATGGAGACGAAATAAACAGGGATTGATATGGTGTTTAATAAACCTAGACACCAAAAAATCCCACAGTAAATCAACAAAAACCCTAAAATCATCTTTAAGTGATACATAGTTAATTTAGGAAGCCAAAACCAAGAGAAAATAGAGGTATAAAGGAGTAAGAAGGGAATAGAGGTAGCAATAACTCAAAATATATTAAATTCACCAAAGGGAAATGATCAAGATAAGGAAGAGGATGGAGCACCTCCTTGGCTCTCAAGGTTCAGATGATGCTATAGGAGGGTAAGTAGAGTAGAAATCATTTTAATTTAAAAGTGATATTATGTGAAATACCCAAAAAAATAAAGACCTGAGAATGTTTCATAATTTAACTACACATATTGCCAGGTCGTGCACCAAAAATGCACAGGTAATTACCTATGCCAAACACCCCTCACACGATTTTTCTTGGGTGTCCCATAGTTTTTCTTGGGTGTCTCATAGTTTTTAAAGTCAACAATCCTCATCCTAAACACACCCCAAGTGCTGCATAGCCTCTGGGTAGCTCCATGCATTTTAGAAAACCATGGAAAATCAGATAAAAATGGCTCTATCTCAATGATAGGCCTGTATATCAAGATCCATACAGTTAGTCGTAACCATTTAGACTAATTTTTCTCCCCCCAAAAACCCATTTAGAAACATGAAATTACATCCTTGAAAGTACTGGAACTCCAAGACACTCAAAAAGAGATAAAAAATATAAAATAAACAACATATTGACATGGGGGTGTCAAAAACTCCACAACATGACACTTTCAAACACTATAAAGTCTGGTAAAAAAATATAATAGAAACGTAAAGGTCCAATGTTGACCTAACCAAAAATATTAACCATGAAACCAACAAAAAATATACTTTGAAAAATAAAACCAATCCAACCATGAGTTTTAAAAACATCTCCAATCACAAATGAAACAGAAACTCAAACAAGATGTACTAAGAAGCATGAGATACCAAAAATTGTCTCCCCACCATTTATTAATCCTATATCAAGGAATATTAACTATTTGGAGGTCCTATAAAATAGTGGATTAAAATAGAATCCTCCAAGAGAAATATCCTAAATCAATTGGGTAACCATGAGAGAAACATGATGTTAACCCAAAAGTGATTTCAAACCCCATATAATGAATAAAAACATAACGAAGCCTCCAAATAATTAAATTATCTCTCACTTTGGGTCACAACACATGTAGATAACCAAGAATAAAAAATTGGGTCAACACCATATGGTTCATCCTAAACAGCGACAACCAACATTATCTAGTATAAAAAACATAACCAGTGGATCACCCACTCGCGTTACCCCATCATGCACCCAATTCCTCTCTCATGTCCAATAAATGAGCACCTTAATGAATCAATCAAAGACTAGAAGTTTCCCAAAATCTCAATAAGATATTTTAAAATGATTAGGATCAACAAAAATCAATCACGAAGAACCAAAAAAGTATAATGCAACCCCAAGCATGACATCTAAATCCATCCATGAGGGAGAGGGACATCCCATAAACAAGAAAATGAATTCTTGTAAATGACATTACATCCATCCACAAAACCACCAAAAAAATAAAACCATCCTCAAAATTATAATAACAAAAATACAAATCTCCAAAACAGAAATTAAAACCATCGATGGAAAGGTACCAAAAAACACATCAACAGATGGATCAAACCCGGGGCCTCTACAGAAAACATATCTAAAAAAATGTCAAAAAATTAGTCAAATAGAATAATAAGAGGAAAATTATTAGATAATTGAGACCAGGTTTATTTTCATGCACTATACACCCTTATAAAAACTACATAATAGATCATGTAATCCCATGATAAATACAGTTTTATTCCAGCCTTTTCTCTTCTAATTTTTTATCCCCGCTCGTTGGGGTATCCTTTTTACCACTAGGTGTAACTAAGGAATCGACAAGAATAATATTCCTAGACTGGTCATATTCTTCTAAAATATACAAAAACCACTAAAAATTTTATTTTACTAGATGAAATCATGGATATACAATGGTCTAGGTGAAAACCACCTCTTAATAAATGAGCTTTCTTAGAATAATAGAAGACTAGCTTTGGAGAAAAGATGACCAACATCAAAATGTGACCAATATACTCACTCACTGATCTGTCACCCTGGTGAAAGAATGCCAATTTTGGATATTTATCATATTTTAAAACCTTATGGATAAACTACTAGAAAACACCATTCCTTAAATATCCTAATACGCACCTTTATACAACAGATAATGAAACATATATTCCTACCAAACATGGTTAAAACTGACAAGTAAGCTCTCAACATGTAACATCTCATGTAATTATAGAATAAGACATTATCATGTTTATTAATATTTATGAATTAGATATTAATTTTAATTTTAATTTGATTCTATATTTGATAGTGTACATGACATACAACAATGGTTTTCTCTAAAATCTTACATTGAAGAAAGACTATGTTATACCAAAACATAATATATTATTAATAAATTATTATTATGAGTTGTAGTAATCACATAGCCATTAGAATAGTGGGAATTAAATATATTAACTTAATTATGAAAATATGTTTTTACAAATGTTTATATAACAATTCATTGGTTACCAAATTAATTATGAAATTAAAGAAAAACCAATTGAATTTAAAAGATGTGTTTTTCTAAAAAATGATTTAAATGATAATAAGTTAATTTTGAAATAATAAATTCACTCTTGATGGATTTTATTAATGAAATATATATATGTAAAATATTCAATTTAATGTTTAAAATTAGTAATATTTGTTTTCTTGAGATGATATAAAAAAAATCTTTTTTCAGATAATAGAAGTATTTTTAAAAAAAATGTAGTTTTGTTACCTTCTGAGGGAGAACCCATTTCAAATATGATTTTTGAAACTTTTATAATTTATATTTGACAAAAGAAACTTATTTTTGTAATGAGGACATATAAATTTACTTTGATTTAATTTTTGTATTTTTTATGATTAAAATCATTTTTAATGTATAGTAAAAACAATTCATTTTAATTGAAAACTACTTTTCCATCAATATATTTTTATAGTTAGGTCTACCATTTTATTAGTTTTAAAGTTTAATTAGATAAATATTTTATAATTTCATAAAATTTAGTTCATTATAAGTAATTTTTATTTTGAAATTGAATAGAAAAACTATGGTAAATTTTGAATGTTTTACTTAAAAAAAACACATTTTCTCATTTTGATAGTGTAATTAATTTTAAATTTAATTTTTCCACTTCAATGAATTGAATTTTAAAAAATTGACATCCATGGTTATAATTTTTATGAATATTTTGGTCCAATAGGATCAAAATAAATTTTTGTGAATATTAACTTTAGTATTTTATTTACCCCATTTAAAGGTAGACATGGTAATTAAAGGTTAAAATAATATTATAAAAATATAAAACTACCCAAAAACATATCCTAAAACTACTGGATGAGTTATTTTCGACCAATAAAATCTTATGGCCTAAATTTTTTCCTTTTAAGTGACCTGGGTGTGATTATGACATTTATAACATTTAATTTAATGTAAAGAAAAATATGTCACAATCATGACTCTTATTACTAAAACAATTTTAATATAGGGTTATATAAGTGATATATTCAACTATAAATAGTCTATATAAATCTAAAAAGTTTACACAAATTATGGTAATTTATTTTTACTTTTTAGAAATTAAATAATCAAATTTAATTATGACACAAAGATGATGTTGTAATAGATTTATTAATGAAAAAATTAAATAAATGATAATAATAATAATAAAATAAATATAATTTGAAATATTTTATTCCATAAACCAATTTAATGGATTAATATGAAATTTTATGATTTATTTAATTTTTTTAAGTAATAAAGTTATTATGGTATTTTAAAAACTCATGTAATGAATACTGTAAAAATTGATATAATTTATAAAATAAATTATAAAATATCTTATTAAATGATATAAATTTTTTGAAGAAAAAAATATTTAAAAAAAACCATAAAAAATACAAAAAATTCATTTATGACTCATTAATTTTTCTTTTAACATTATTTGGTAATTATTTTAACTCTCAATTTGTAAATTAATTTATAAAATTGTAAGAGTTAAAATGGGTTAAAGAAAAAAGATACAAATTAAAAAATACGGAAACATTTCTAATTTTAATTAGAATTATATAATTAGAATAATAATCATCCTATATTAGATTTAAATTAGTTTTGAAATATTTGGAATCTAAATTGAATTTATAGTAATTTAATAATTTTTATAACTCTAAGGGTGCCCCTCCCGTTGCTTATAAAAAAACCCACTCTTCTCTAATATTCACACTTCAAGAACCATTGTTTTTTGCACAATATCTTCCCAATCCCCTTAATATAATTCCTCTACATATTTTTAGGCCTTATTTTAGGCATAAAACCTTCCTTAAAGGTGTTAAGGTGTTCTTCAAAAGTGACCAACCGAAGAAGAGGTATTTCTTTCTTTAAGTATTTATATTTTATTTCTTCTTCCAAATCCTTCAAATATTATTTTTAATTGATGAAATAATAACTAAATTATCCTAAATATAATGATATGTTATTATGTTAATATCATCACCTAAATCCATATCCACATCCATTAAATGGGAAAGGAATTAATACCTCGTGCGTATGTGTCAACTATAACCTCCATGAACCAATCTAATTTTTTCCACATCCATCTCTAAAGACTTGTTATAATAATGGAATTAATTTTAATATTTGATATTCATGACATTATAATCATTATAATATAATAATATATCAATTAATTTCTTACTTTCCATGAACATCAAAATGATGACGTCGTTCGTACATATGGGTGAACTATCACCTCCACGAAGCGATGTGACTCATTTTTATTCATTATATAACATTTATGATATATATAAGTTTATTTTAACTATTATTTTGATTTTAACTATGTTATTATCATTCTGTAAATATAAAAGAATAATTAACTTATTTCCATAATGATCAATGAAAAATGGAAATGTTAATAATGCGTTCGCATGACCTACCTTCTCCATGATTATAACATTGTTCATTTTTCATACTATAAATGAATGGTTTGATTTAAAATTTATAATTAATATATAAAATTTATTATTATGTAATTAATTTTATTATTTATATGATTTACTTAATGAACACTTGGACTATTGACATCATAAAAAGTTCATTCTTGGCTCAAGTACCAAATATCAACATAACATCTGATATGAACTTAAATAATAATGTAATTTTTATAACATGGTAATAATTGATATAAAAGAAATAATAAAATTTAAAAAGTCTCTAAAGAGATTATAAATTAATATATGTCTTTTAATCAGGAATATAAAGATTTTATGTGACGATTCAGACTCACGGTAAGGGTCTTCATCTCAATCTCCTTTCATTGAAGCATATTTTGTTAATAAACACCACCTTATTTTATACGGTGTATAATAAACCACTTGAACTTTTAATTTCATTTGAATGTTTTAAAAATGAAACTTTTTCAATGAATTATTTTACTAAATGAGAAAAGTACTGTATATTTTTAATGTATGTGGCGACAATGACATTTCTGCCACCGTGACCATTATTTGATATTTGGATTCCTATAGAAGTCGTAATTTTTTTTAAAAAAAAATTTCTACCATATTAAATTTTCATGTTTTTATTATTGAAAATAGATTGATAAGGTATTTATTATCTCAATATCTAGACATGATATCTTGCGATTTCAGTGCGGAAATTTTATTTTTCCTCTATACTTATTTTTGGGTTAAGATTATGTTATGGTTCTTGGGAATTTTTTATTTATATAGGTGGTTCCATGAAAACTGAGGGCAACTGTGCCTATGATATCTCTCCAATGAATTGGGTAATGAGATGGATTTAAATTATAAGGTTTCTCCCAAGATATTTAAGGAATATATTGTGATGGTTATTCCAAACATAGCATTGAAGGTTACCCCCAATGTAGCTTTGAAAGCTATAAAGTAAGTATGATATAGATGCCACAAGTTACCTTTATGATTTATGATTTTTTATGATTTTCAAGAGTCTTATGATTTCCTGAGTTATTTTATTGAGCTTATGTTTTATGGGTGAAAATTATGATTTTATTGGTTTATAAGTAATAATGAACTAACATATTCTTTCCTTATATTATTTCTCTTACTATTATTTTTGTGTGCATCCCATGATTTAAAAATGTTTTTACATGATGTAAATATGGGTAAGAGAATTTTAGATTTCAATATGAATGATAATAATATTTTTATCAAGAAAAATAAATCATGTTTTATTTTAAGGCATTTTATTTTATGAAAAAATTGATAGTGGGTATAAGTGTTTGCATTGTAATATTTTGAGTTTTTATGTAACGGTTATGGACTAGTTCTTTAAAAATAAAAACCTGAAAAAATACTCAATGTGAATGAATGTAAATTCTTGACTTAACTCAAAATTTTGTAATGTTTAAGGATCATGCCTTATAACTGGTATCATAAGTCATTTTATACAACTTTATAGGTTAGGTTGATATTTAAGCAAAGTTACAAGTTATATATAACCACAATGATTTGCATTATAGAAAGATTTATACTTATTTTAGATAAATTAGATGAGTTTTAAATAACATGAGAAACTATATCTTATTGTTAATATTCCTTATAAGATAGTATATAATGATTTTATTGATATACTCACACTAACATTTTTGGTTTTATTAAATGGATGGATCCAGCAGGTCCCAAAGTAAAAATGAATGTAAACGAAAATGTGATGGTTATCTAAATAATCAACTTAATGAAAAAGGAGCTTCAATGAGAACACACATGTTATTTCTAAATCCACTATCAGATGTAATGATTAACCACGAGAACCTTAGTGAGTTTTCTAATGCATCATGTGTGAGAGAAATGAATCCCTATGAGATTTTAGGTAATAATCATATAGGTAAATCTATTCAATGTAATATGTGTCAAGGATGTAGAAAGAAGCCCTAGTAAATGTTTTAAAAGTACTAGAAGATGTTATATATGTGGTAATGAAGGTTATAAAGCAATAACCTTCCAAGGAAAAATGAATCCTTTGGTTGACTCCATAAAAGGGAAAGAAGTTATTTCTGATTTATTAATTGAATGTTTTAAATGTGGGGTGTATAGTATTTATGAAAATATGTGTCCTAAGAATAACATTTAGGAATATGATCATCAAGACCATACAAATATATGTTTATCAAAACCTAATTCCATTCCAATTGATATTGAGGAAACTAAAAATGACCTATAAAAGTTATGGATTATTTCTTGTCTTATGTTTTGAAATTATAGAATCTTAAGACATGATTCATGTTTTTGTTTATAGGAAAAATGTATTAAGGAATAATATGGAAAATAATATTTAATAGATAATGAATAATTCTTAATGATTAAAAATTCTATATATAAATGATTCAAGAGTTATGGTAGACTATTAGACGATGAAATGATTAAAAGTAGTAATGCTCTTTTAATGATGGGAATAATTTGAAGAAAAAAATCTAGTATGTTTATCCTTGAAGTTTGTTATGTTAAAATGTTATTTTGTGAATAATTATCTTTTCTTGTGTGGAAATAATTATAATGTTTAGGATAACCATTAGGGTTTATATGATCTTTTATTTTGAGTTAATTATGGGTCATTGTATTTTGGAATTCAAAATTAAATTTATGAGATAAAATTTGAGAATATATCATGTTATGATTGTTTTTTATGATTATATCGCATTTTGAGAATTTTATAAAATTATAAAATTTTAGGAAAAGGAAAAAACATAGGATGGGTGAAAACATGTCACGTCAAATAAGGCTGTAGAAATTGTACCTACAACCAAAGTGCAACAAGGTTTTATCACCTACCACATGCCTATATAATGTATGTGGTTAGTATGTCATTTTATTTTTAATTAAACAACCTGATCAAATAAGAATATTTTGATTTTTATAACTTATGTTTTTTCAAATTGAATATCCTTGCAATTGGAAAATGATTTGGGGATTAAGTGGTAAATGTTATTATGGAAAATGATAGCTATTTTGGTAACTATATATGATTAAGGTATATAGAATACTATGGGATTTTATTTGACGAGTAGTGGTTGAATATTATTTTGGAAAAAATATATGTTTTTATTATGGACTTACGGAGATTCAAGTTATTTATATAAATAATTAACCTATCTTGGATAATATGTTGTTTTTGAAATGAAATTTTTAGTATAAGGAATTAAGAGTGGTTTATGTTATTTGGAGTTAAATATTAGAACTTATCTTGGAGGATTATTTGATTAGATCCTTCTGATTTTTGGGATTTAATAATTGTTAAAATATTTTTTAGGAATTTTAATGATAGTTATTTGTTTAATGGTTTATGTTGGAATTTTATTATTACAGTTTAATTTTTGAGATTAAATGTATTTTTTCTTCATCCAATGATTTTTTCTTTTTGAAGAATTATTTTATCTTATCAAAACAATATTGGTTTCAGTTAATATTTCATGATTGGATAAATAGGTAGTTAATCTTTTGTTGATTATGTGACTCTCTAGAAGTTAATTTTAGTGATTCAGACATGAAACTTTCAGCATCAATACTCATTGTTTAGAGAAAAAAGTTGATTTTTTGGCAGAATTTGATTTTTTGATTAAACTCTACATTTTATGAAAGTATATTTCCTTACGTTCTTAGTCTAAGTAGAAAAAATTCAAAACATGATGAAATAATCTTAAAAAAATTTCATTTACATTTCCTAGTATGAAATAAAATAGTGTTTAACCCATCATAAGTTTTCAGTTTTGTGATTTTTATCTTTCTCCTGATCATGTTTTCTATAACTCTCCATCAGAACACGATGGTTATTTTCTCTTCCATGTCATTGTTTTCCTACATAGAATCATATTTTTTGTTATCTCGAGTTACCTTTTTAATTCACTTTCTTTATTTTAATGTGGAATTTTTATTGAATCTTTTTTTGATAAGAATTTCAATAAATTAATTTTGAAAAGAGAATCCTTGGTTACAGAGCCCATATTTAAAATTATGATGATGCAATTTATAAAAGGGGTTAAGGATATAACATCCAAGGTAATTATAGAACAACACCTTTTCATATTTATGGATATTTATGAATCATATAATAATGTTCATTTAAGATGGATGCTATTTTTGATAGAATACTTGACACGCAATAATGGATTTTTTATAAATCTTACATCGCACAAAGACTGAGTTATATCGAAAAATAATATATTGTTAATATATTATCAATTTAAGTTAAATTTCTCACCTAGACCTTAAAATGGTAGGAATTAATTATATTAAAAGAATTTTGAAAATATGGTTTATACATTTTTATAAAAAAACTTATTTTTACCTAATTAATTATGAAATTAAATAAAAACTAATTGAATTTAAAGGATGTGTTTTTCAGAACAAAAACTTTTATTGAAAATAAGTGATTTTTGAAACAATAAAATAAAATTTTAAGGATTTTATTAATTAAATATGTAAGTAATATATTCAATTTAATGTTTAAAATTCATCTTATATGTTTTCTATACATGATATAAAAACAAACTCATTTTTTTTGATAAAAGATATATTTTTTAAAAAATGTAATTTTTCCACCTTTTGATGGAGTACCCATTTTAAATCTGCGTTTTGACAGTTTTATAAGTTATATTTGAAATAATAAACTTCTACTTTGGAATAGGGATATCATAATTTACTTTGGATGGATTTTGGTATTTTTTCGGATTGAATTCATTTTTTAATGAATCGTGAAAAACACTACATTTTAATTCAAAAATACATTTTAATATAATTTATTTATATAGTTATATTTTAATTTTAATTAGTTTTAACATTTTATTATATGATGCATTTATCATTTAGTCCAATTACTTTCATTGGAAGAAATTTTATATTGAAATTGAATTGAAAAATTATGTGATCTTTTAAACGTTTTACTTAAAAAACCCATTTTCTCATTCCAACAAAGGGATTAATTTTAAATTAAAATTTTCCACTTCTGTGAATTTAATTTTCAAAATCTAAAATATATATTTTTAATTATCCTGAAAATATCAGTCCAATACGATCAAAATAAGTTTGGGTGAATAATAACTTTAGTATTTTATTTACCATGGTTAAATGTAAATTTGGTAATTAATGGTAAAAGTATTATTATAATAATATAAAACAACCCTAACACTTGTATTAATATTATTGGATGGGTTATATTCTACCAATACAATACTTTGGCCTAAATTTTGGCCTTTTTAATCCACCTGGGTGTGATTATGACATTTATAACATTTAATGTAAGGTAAGGAAAATATATCATAATGATTTCACTTATCACTAAAACAATTTTAATATGAGGTTTTACAAGAGATATCTTTGACTATAAATAGTACATATAAAGGTAAATATATTATCTACATCATCGTAAGTTATTTATAATTTCTAGGAGTTAAATAATTAAATTTAATTATGACACAAAGATGATGTAGTAATAGATTTATTAAAGAAAAAATGAATTAAATGATATTAATAATAAAAAATTAATATAATTTGAACTATTTTATGCTATAAAATACTTTTATGGATATATATTACATTTTATTATTTATTTATAATATTTTTTTTGGAGGAATCAATTTGTTATGATATTTTAAAAAAGTCATGTAATGAATAGTGTCAAAATTGACATAATTCATAACTTAAATTATAAAATATATAATAAAATGATAAAAAATTTATAAAAATCAATATTCAGAAAAAAATACATATAACTCTAAAAATATCATTAATGACTCATTAATTATTCATTTTTAATTATTTGGTAATTATTTTAACTCTCAAATTTTAAATTTCATGATAAAACGAAAAGATCTAAAAGGGGTTAAAGCTAAAAGATAAGGATTAAAAAATAATAAAACTTGTCTAATTTTCATTGGAATATTATATTTTGATTCATACTCATCCTATATTCTAACTAAATGATTTTGGACCAATTTTCCATCGAAATTTAATTTATATTAATTTAATAATTTAAACAATTCCAAGGGTGCCCCTCCCTTCTCCTAGAAATGGTACCCACTCTTCTCTAATACTCACATTTCAAGAACCATTTGGTTTAGACAATTTCTATCCAAAACCTTTTATATAATCCCTCCCCACATTCCTGAGACCTTATTTTAGGTATAACACCATCCTTAGAGGTGTTAAGGTGTTTTTCAAATGTGGTCAACTGAAGAAGAGGTATCATTTTCATTATGTATTTTTATTTTATTTATTCTTCCACTTCCATAAAATATTATTATTCAAATATGAAATAATAAATCAAGTATCCTAACTATAATGATATGTTATTTTGTTAATATCAGCACCTAAATCCTTCTCCACTTCCATTAAATGGTAATGGAATTAATTGTTTGTGCATACATGTGAACTATCACCTACACGAACTTATCTAATTTGTTTTAAATAACCATCTATCTTGGATTGTTATAATAATGAAATTAATAGTTCTATGTTATATTAATGAAATATTAATCATCATTCGATAATAATATATCAATTATATTCTCACTTTCTATCCATATAAAATTTATAATGTTGTCCATGCGTACATGTGAACCATCACCTCCACCAAGCGATGTGACTCGTTTTTCTTAATTATATCACATGTATGATATATATCAGTATATAAATAATTTTTATAATATTAATTATGTTATGATAATTATGGAAATGTAAAATAATAGTTACCTTATTTCTATAATTATCAATGAAAAATGGAAATGTTACCCATGCGTACGTGTGACCTACCATCTCCTTGATTATAACATTGTTCATGTATCATACCATAAATGAATGGTATGATTTAAAAAGTATAATTTATTTATAAAAGTGATTATTATTTCATGAATTTTATTTTTTATATTATGGAATTATTGAACACATGGACTAGTGACCTCATCAGAAGTTCATTTTTGACTCAAGTACCAAATATCATTAAAACATCCGATATGAACATAAATAATTATATAAATTTTATAGAATTGTAATAAATGCTATAAGAGAGATAATAAACTATAAAAAGGTTCTCAATCAATTATAAATTAACAAAATTCCATTATTCATGAATATAATGATTTTGTGATTAGTTGAACTCACGGTATGGGACTTCATCTAACTCTCCTTTCATTGAGGCATATTTTGATAATATTCAACACCTTATTTTATACATTATATAATAAATCCCTTTGAATTTTAATGTCATTCAATGGTTTTCGAAAGGGATATTTTTTTTGAAAATTTTTACTAAATTACAAAATGAATGTTTATTTTTAATGAATATGGTGACAATGGAATTTATACCACCATGACTATTATTTTATATTTGTAATCTTCTACAAGATGTAATGTTTTAAAATAAAAATAAATACCATATTCCATTTACATGAAATTTTGTATTGAAAATGTTTTGAGAAGTTATTTATTATTTTAGTATCTTGAAATGATATATTTTTATTGCAATGTGGATATGTTATTTTTTCCTCTATGATTATTTTATGTGTAATGACTTTGTTATGGTTATTGGGAATTGTTTACGTATATGAGTAGTTAAGTGATAAACAAGGGCAATTGTGCTCATGATAGCTCCACAATACATTGGGTAATGATACAGATTTAAATGACAAGGTTTCTCCTAAGATATTTTGGGATTATACTATAATGGGTATTCCAAATGTAGCCATGAAGGTTACCCCCTATATAGCTGTGAAAGCTAAAATGTAAGTATAATATGGTTTCCACAAGTTTCCATTATGGTTTATAATTTCAATGAGCATTTTTTAATCTTATGATTTCATGAGGTATGTCAAAGAGCTTATGTTATATGGATTAAACGTATGATTTCATGGGTTTATAAGTATTAATGGACTAACATTTTCATTCCTTATCTTATTCCCCTTACTGATATTTTTTTGCTCGTCTCATGTTTTTAAAATAACTGGGTGTGAGGATGGGTAATTGAAAGGTGGATGTCAAGATGAATGATAAGAATATTTTTATCTAGAAAAATAATTCATGTTTTATATTAATGATATTTATTTTGTTAAAAAATGGATTGTGTGTTGAAGTATTTACATTGTAAAATTTTGAGTTGTTAATCACGTAATAATTATGGCCTAATTCCCTAAAAGTATAAACCTAAAAATATTTTCAATGTGAATGAATATAAATTATTGAATTAACTCAAGATTATGTAATGTTTATGGATGTGTCCTTATACAATATCTCCTACATGTGAAGCTTCAGGTGTCCCAATAGAATCAAGGATCACCTAGATCCCCTTTAATAGCCTCTCCACTTCTAATAACCCATTATCAACAATAAAATATGGTGGATACTAATTCAAGAATACTGAAATGGGGTATGAGTAAAAAAGGTACTATTCTCACCACTCCCCTCGAAGTCTGGGTAGGAAAACAAATTGAATAACCCTTTTAGGACATACTATAGGACCACAAAAACAGCATAGAACATTAACATTGTCAATCCATACCTCAAAACACAACACAAGTGATTCAACCAAAGGTAGAAGTCAAGGCCTATACCACATTCCCTCAAACGAGGAATAAAATATTCACACCAAAAGAGCATTCCTTTTGAAACCACTATTTTACTCAAGAAATTTGAAATCACCACCCACCAGGGTATTTCTCAAAATATAAGCCATCACAAATTTAAAAATAAGAAAAATTTGGTTGGACATATGCAAAAATTTCCCAAGAATGGAAATCCATAAATACCTCTTTCAAAATTCAATTTTGTTTTGATAACCAATCATCCAAGGATTGATCATCAAAACCCATTTCAAATTTTCCAAAACTCCCTCAAAAATGGAAACAACCATTTTAAAAAAAATTAAATAAAACCATATTTTAAAATAAAATTTCAGGAAATCCAAACATTTTCTAAAAAAAAGATTTACAACCAAGTGAAAACATATCACTTCACAATCATTGAAGAAAAGTTCACATGAACCACATTCATAAATGGAATAAAAACAATCATCATTCCACCACAAATAATTGAAAACCACCTTTGGATAAATCTAGAATCACGAAGATTAAAAATAGGCTAACTATGGAAGAAATAGTGTTTTGAAAACATCAATAACATGGTTTGGGAATCCATGTTCCAAACAATTATCACACTCTACCATGGAGGAAGACTCAATTGTACATGCACCATATGGTTTTGTCTAGCCATGTATGCTAGTCATGAATCCAAAGTTCTCCTCCCTTTCCACCCCAAAACCATAGATTGATCCTTAATATCACATACATAATAAAGGGGGATAAAACAACAATTTACATAAAAAGAAACAAAAAAAACTCAAATTCACAATTCTAAACCCCACTTCCCCTGGATACTTAAGGCTTGGGATGAGAAAGAGATGACTATACTCTCCCCACCATTATCTCTCATGCTCCAAAAACCATAGTATCCTTTCTACCAGGACATCACCAAATAAAAAGGGGATATTTTCATATGTAAAGACCTATAAAATTCTATGTAATTTATTTTAATTATTTGGGATTTTTACGAGACTATAAAAATTGACGGTGCATGATTCTGAGGCCCGATGTGCCCCGAATGAATTTCTAAACATTTTTTCTGGTATGATCAGTAACCACACGGGCAGCTTTTTCTATATTTTTAACCGGTGGTTAGATTAAAAATATGAGGGCACTGTTGAATCCACAATGTGAAGATTCTTTTAAGGGAAGCTTCACTTCGACCGAAGTTAGTTGGGAGAAAAATAAAGTTTTTGTGACTTTTAAAGAAATAATAAAATAACATAAATTGTTATTTTATTTATTATTCTTTTTCCTACCACCTATTGAGCAGTGGTGGAGGGGACCACAGAGGTGGTCAGGCCTTTAATTATGGGATTTTAATTGCACGGTACCACTTTATTTCCATAATAACCCATCATGTAATTAATGGGATACTTTAATTACATCAATTAATGAGGAACAATAATTCTGTCAATTAATGAATCTCATTAATTACTTGGTGGGTTACACACCATTTCCCCCCTCCATTTAAATAGAGCTTGGGGTGGGGTTTTGGCATGGATTCGTCAAGCGATGAACTCCTGACGAAGTGACACCATGCCTTCCCCCGATGGTGAAAGGAGGATTGATGATGCCAATTGTTGGATCGATCTGAAGGTCGACGGACGACGAATGCTGATGCATGTGAACCTTATCCTTCATCCTTAATATCCTTGAATGTGGAAGAACCACCATCCACGATGTCTCCAATGAATCACAAGGTAGGGGTTGTATTTTAATTCAATATTTTCCCTCGACTCTATTTCTATATATTGAATTTATGGGAGGTTGTTGTGCGGGATTTGAACGGGGTTAATTATTCTTCAAAATTGATGAATAATTACCTTCCTCTTGTTTTAATGCTAATGTAGAGTGCAGATGCCAAATGAAAATGGCCCGGACCCTCCGCTGCTTGTTTTTTTTTGCATTAATCGGGGACGGTATTCCCAATTCGACGACAATGTGAGACAGAAGGTCACGCTATGGTGGCGGCAATCCGGGAGGCCCATAGGCATTGAAGACACAAAGAACGGACCACCAGAGCATGTATGGTGGCCCGCAGAAAAACTGTTGGCACACCATACTGGCAACGGCCGATGATGGCCAGAGGAAACATGCGGAAACTGGCCGCGGGTAGTGAGAAGGTGGTGGGCCATCGTGTACCATGTTAGATCATGGCGACCGACCCAATCTGGCCATGCGGGAGAAGGGAGGCACCCGCAAGCAGCCACAAGAAACAACAGGCATTGCCAGTGGGCCACAGTAGGAGGGGGGCGGCACGGACCCCGCATCACGCCAGATGGAATGGACCGCATCTACGGGGATATCTGGTATGAGCGGTCTACCCTCTATAAAATGGGGCTGGAAACAGGCTAGATGAATGGGCCAGACCCATCCTGTGGTTCGGGTCGGACCCGGAGCCCTATGGGCTAGTGCGGGTGGGCCGATCCCCACTCGGTGGGCTGGGCCAACCACGGTTGAGACCCGTGAACTAGTCGGGCTAACCTCGATGGGTTGGACTCAGTTAACTAGGATGACCATTAACAACTAGACCCGAGCAAGGTTAGGTGGACCCCAGGACCCATTGTGTCGGGCCAGCCTAACTGAGTCGTACCGGGCCCAGACCCAAACGGCCCCCGAATAAAGAAATGCTTGTATCTAACAAACTGATTGTCTGTTTTACGTGCCGTCAGTGGAATTTGAACCCCATTTTGGAAAGCGGTCTTTTTGGCATATTTTGATGGTATCAACAGAGCCATACTGGATCTAGGTGTGATCACCCCCATTCATGGAAATGGGTGTAACTAATAGTCTGGGCGTCTGGTCAATTAATGTGTCATTAGTGGCATAAGGACCATTGTGATAAGGCGAAACATTGGAGATACTGTAAGTGAGTTTTTATGGAGTTTGAAATGCGACTAGGGTTCCATCAGACATGAATCCAACCAGGCCCTTTTTTACAAAACTATCCATATCTCACAGACCGGGCGTTTGATCGACATGTCGTCTGTAACTTTGGGACCCTTGAGACGGGGTGGTCCCTTGGGTATGATTTTTGAAGGACATAGTAGCAATTGAAAAAGTGTGAATGGCTTGAGGAGAAGAGTCTTTCAGAGATCAGGTGTGCTTCATGCATGAATCCAGTGGTTGGATAGGACAAGAGGAAGAAGAGTGACCAATGCTGATTATCATCAGAAAGTCCATAGTGGGATGATCTAGATGTACGACTAATCATTCCTACCTACACATAAACAGAAAATATGTGTCCACACCATCAACCAATTTGGGTCAGCACAAGTGACCAATATGGGTCAGCATCTAGCGACCAATTCGGTTCAGCATATAGTGACCTATATGGTTCAGCAGTCGAGTTATTACATATAGGATTATCTGTCTTTCTAACTAGTTATCCCTATCCCAGTAACCTTGATGTTATACTGTTAGGGTGATCTATCTTTTTTTCTTTTTTATTTATAATTTAGATCATGAATGTGATATTACCTTTGTGGTATTTCCCTGGGATGTTTTCCATTGTGGATTACTGAGATACCTTCGAGGGTCTTGGGGTCCCCTACTGGGTATTGTTATACTCACCCGATGAATGGGCTCTGCCAACACATGTGTGTCCAGTGCAGGCTCCTGAAGCACCGAGGAAGACTTTAGAGGTTCAGGACATGGTGGATCATGGTGCGATAGGAGCAGTCAAGACCCTCTTCTTCGACTTCATACCTATAGCTACTACCCCCAAACTAGAGCTCCAGGGCAGGCACGATAGCTGTTTACCTTCTTTTAGTTTCTAGGGATTGTATTCCAGACCACTGTTTTTAGTTTACAGCTGTGCTTGTAGTTGTACATTACTCTTGTGGTTGTACCTTAATTTTGTTGGTTGTTTAATTCAATTTTACTTTTTGATTGTGTTCAGATTTCTATGGAAATACCATCCCTATTTGGGAAAAGCCTTCAGGTGCTAGTCACCAACCCTTGGGCTATGGAAGCTGGGCTTGGGGTAGTCACATATGGGCCCTGTGGGACGGGTCATGACCAAGTGGTATTAAAGTATGTATATTTGTACCAGTGGCACTACGAGAGGAGGTGATGGGGGAGTTCCATACAACCCCTTTGGTGGTACATCGAGGTGTGATGAAGATTTATCAAAACCTATGATGTCTGTATTGGTCTCCAAGGATGAAGAAATCTATGGAAGATTTTGTTCCTAGGTGCCTCACTTTCATGAAAGTGAAGGCCGAGCACCATGTACCAACAGGCTTAACCCAACCCCTCGAGATACCAGAGTGGAAGTGGGAAGGGATATCGATAGAATTTGTGATGGGGTTACCACATACATCTAGAGGGCACGATGCCAACTGGGTGATGATTGACCAACTCACCATGTCAGCCCACTTCCTTGTAGTTTTAGAGAAGGGTTTGGTAGAGATCTTGGGACATCTCTACATTAAAAAGATCGTGTGACTTCATGGGGTTCCTTCGATGATAGTCTCAGACCGTGACACATGCTTCATATCCCAGTCATGGAAATGATTGCCAGAAGATTTTAAGACTCAGATTCACTTGAGCACAAATTTTCACCCATAGACATATGGTTATACTGATCGGACCATACAAACCATGGAGGACATGCTTCATACATGTGTGCTAGATTTTGGTCATAGTTGGGAGGACCTTCTAACCTTGGTGGAGTTCGAGCACAACAATAGCTATCACTCCACCATTGGTATGGCCTCGTTTGATCCATTGTACGAATGATAATGTAGATCACCCTTGTGCTGCATAGATCCAGGAGAGCCAACACTCGTGGGCCTAGAGATGTTACAGGCTACCACTGAGAAGGTGTAGGTCATCCGAGAGCAGAAGAAGACTACACAAAACCAACAGAAGTCATATGCTGATAGGAAATAGAGACCACTCAAGTTCGAACAGGGGACCACATATTTTTTTGAGTCTCCCCTCAATGGGGAGTACAAAGATATGGATGAGGCGGTAAACTCTCACTGAGGATTATCAGACCATTCTGGATACTTTGGAGGATTGGCATAGTGGCGTACCGCTTGGCACTGCAACCGTAGTTAGACAGGGTGCATGACAACTTCCACTTATCCTAGCTGAAAAGATACGTGCATGACCCATCTCATGTCATCGACTATGGTGAGTTGGAGATTGACAACAGGGTGACTTTTGTGGGGTAACTAGTGGAGATAGAGGATCAACATTATAGGATCCACTATGGGTGGTTGATACCTCTTTTGCGCATTCTTTGGCAGCACAAGAATCTCCAGGGGTGCACATGTGAGTGATATGATCATATGTGTTCCTAGTACCCATCTTTGTTTGTGTAGCCATGTTTGGTTTTCAGGGACATAAATCCCAAAGGTGGGGAGAATATAAAGACCCAAAAAATTCAATATAATTTTTTTTAATTATTGGGGATTTTAGTGAGACTGAAAAAATTGATGGCACGTGATTCTGAGGCCTGGTGTGCACATAATGAATTTCTAAACTTTTTTTGGGTACGTTCAGTACATGCACGAGCAACGTTTTCTATCTTTTGAGTTGATGCTCAGATTTAAAATCTGAGTGAACCATTGAATCTATAGGGTTAGTATTCGCATAAGGGAATCTTTACTTCGACCGCACTTGGTCAGGAGAAAAAGATAGTTTTTTCAACTTTTAAAGGAATAATAAAATAAAATAAATTGTTATTAAATTTATTTTTCTTTTTCATACCACCTGTTGAGCAGTGGTGGGGGGACCAAGGAGGGGTTTAGACATTTAATTATGGGTTTTTAATTTCACTATTACACATTGGTTGCATAACCACCCATCACGTAATTAATGAGACACTTTAATTACATCAATTAATGAAGCACATTAATTACTTCAATTAATGAATCTCATTAAATACTTGGCGCGTTACACACTCTTTCTCCCATTTATTTAAATGGAGCTCATGATGGGGTTTTGGCCTGACTTCTTCAAACAAGGAATCCTTGAAAAAGTGATGTCAAGCCTCCCACTGATGGAGAACGAAGGATTGATGATTCCTATTTTCAGATCGATCTGAAGGTCAATGGACAACAAACATTGACGCACGCAAACCTTCTCCTTTTTTTGAAATACCCTCAAACGTGGAAGCACCACCATCCACGACATCTCTAATGAATCGCGAGGTAGGGGTTGTCTTTTAATTCAAGATTTTCTCTTCTTTCTATTCATCTCTCTTGAATTTACGAGCGGTTGTTGCGGGGGATTTAAACATGGTTCATTATTATTGAAAAGTGATGAATAATTACCTCCCTCTTGTTTTAGCACTAACGTAGAGGGCACGGTCCAAACGAACAAGGCCCAGACCTTCTGCCTATTTTTTGTTATTGCATTCTTCGAGGATGTTTTCCAAATTTGATAGAAATGGGATACAGAAGGTCACGTTATGGAAGTGGAGATGTGGGAGGCCTATAGGCATAGATGACACCCAGAACAGACCACCGGAACAAGTCTGATGGCCCGTGGAAAAAACCACTAGTGCACCATGTTGGCAGAAACTGGCTACGGGCAGTGGGAAGGCAGCGCACTGGCACGTGTCGTCGTGTCTAGAGGCAAGCAGCCCATGTTAGCTGTGCGGGAGAAGGGTTGTGCCTGCAAGCACTGCCGGCAATAGCAGCTGCAGCAAACAGGTCGCGGTACGAGGGGGGACAGCGCGGACCCCACTTCGTGCCACGCCACACCATAAAAAATGGTCTTGCATCAATGGGGCTAGCTAAGAGAAGTTGTCCACCTTCAGGCAGACTGGTCTGGACGTGGGACAACCGAACATGCTAGACCCGCCCATCGGGCTGACCCCACGGCCTAGTGGGCTAGTGCCGGTGGGCCGAGCCCCACCTGGTGGGCCGACCCAACAAAGGCCCGAGACCGTCAACCAGCTGGGATGACCCCGATAGGACGAACCCCATGAACTGGGCCGACCCTTAATAGGCCGGACTCGAGTGGGGAATGGTAGACCCTGAGACCTGTTACGTCAGGCTGGCCTGACCGAGTTGGACCGAGCTCAAACCCAACAGGCCCCCAAATAAAAAACGCTTGTAACTAATGAAACGAGTGTACATTTGGCACGCCGTCAGTTGAATTGGGACCCCTTTTTCTGAAGCGGTCCCTATGGAATATTTCAGCGGGCCCAGATGAGATGGTCAAGACCGAGGTGCAATAACCCCCATTTCCTAGAAAGAGGTGTAACAAATAGACCAGACGTCTGATCGACGAGCCATCTGTAGAGTAATGAGCATTGTGGAAAAGAGGTCCATTGGAGATACTCTATATGAGTTTCTACAGATTTTGATGTGTGATCGATTTTCAATCATACTTGAATCCAACTAGGCCCTTTTTACAAAAGTTCCCTTATCTCATTGACTGAGCGTCTGATCGACTCGCTATCTGTCACGTTGGGACCCCTATGATGGGGTCATCCTTTGGGTATGATTTTTTGGGGACATAGTTCTAGTTGTAAAAGGACTAATGACTTTGGGATAAGAGTCTTATAAATATAAGGTTTTCTTCTTGCAGGAATCTCGTGGCTAGTTGTGGAATGAGGAATAAGAGCGACCAATGCGGGCCAGCATCAGAAACTCCAAAGTGGGATGATGTAGTTGTACGAATAATAATCACTACCTATGAATCAGTTACAGACACGGGTCAGTACCAGTGACCAATATAGGTCATCACCAGTAAACAATACAGGTCATCACCAGCAACTAATACGGGTCAGCATCTAGCGACCAATACGAGTCATCACCAGTGACCAATATGTGTCAGCATCTAGCGACCAATACGGGTCAGAATACAGTGACCTATATAGTTCAGTGGTTGAGTTACTATGGATAGGATAATCTGGATTTATGACTAGTAATCCATATCCTAGTAACATTGAAGTTATACCATTAGAGTGAGCTATCTCTTTTCTTTTATGCTTCATGATTTAGATCATGCTTGTGATATTACATTTGTAGTATTTCCTTGCGATGTTCTACTTTTTGGATTATTGAGAGACCTTCGGGGGTCTCGGGGTCCCCTATTGGGTATTTTTATACTCACCCCTTGCACATGATCCACCCGTACCTGTGTGTCTAGTGCAGACTATTGAATCTCTGAGGAAGACTTTGGGGGTTCAGTACTTGCTGGAGCATGGTACGACGAGAGTAGTCGAGACCCTCCTCTTCAACTTCAGAACTATAGCTACTATCATCCAGGTGGTGATCCAGGGAAGACGTGAAAGCTATTTACATTCCTTCAGTTTCTAGGACTTGTATTCTGGCCCACTGTTTTCAATTTACAATTGTTCTTGTGGTTGTACTTTAATTTCATTGTTGTACGATTCTTTTGTTTGTTGTTTACATCTATTTCCCTTTTTGAGTGAGTTAATATCTCTAAGTAAATGCCTTCCTTGTTCAGGAAGAGCCTTCAGGGGCTAGTCACCAACCCCTATCATATGGAAGGCGGGCTTGGGGTAGTCACGTACGGGCCGCGTGGGATGGGTTGTGATAGAATATCCCTATTATAATGAACCATGAATTACATACATTGATAATAATTATAAATTTATGTATATTCATTATAACATATAATAAATAAATGACAGGACCATATATTGATAGTGTCTTTAAAAAGTGGGAAACATAAACTATAGGATCATAAAACATCTACATTTTCTCCTGTTTATTTCTTCATAACTAGAATCCTTTTTGACTTACCTTACTTAATACCCATATTCAGGACCTGGGGAAAAGAAACATATGAAAGGTTGATATCAAATTCTCATTAATTGTAAAAAATGTAAATATCAATCATATCATAATCATAATACATAATAACATAACATTTGGATGTCTTATGTTGCTTATGAAGGATCGTGATATCATGTCATGGGATAAAAGTTCATAAGATTTTTTAGAAATAATCCAAAAAGTGAAACATAAGACATGAAGTTTTTTGGAATAAAAATAAGCATATAAAATCATTTCACATTTGTTAAGGCTCATTTCCAATACAATCATAGAAAACAAAGTCGACTACTAAACCCAGTTTACATTCTGTTCCAACCCTGTATTACCGAACTAGATTAACTTTTCATTCCATTCATTTTAATGTCATGATATATAAATCCTTAACCAATGCATTTGGGTAGATATAGGTCCAAGACATCTCATAATTAAATCATTCTAACATGTTCCAGAAAAGAATAAATCACTCATCACAGCATAACCAAAAAAATAAAATGGGTTTCTTAAACATCATTCCATCATAACATAATTAATATAAAATATCATTCCATCATTAACACAATCAAATCATAGTAATAATTGAGATAGAAACATAACACTATTTATAAAGTGTCATCATAGATGGAAAATAATTTTGACAAAACACTTGAAATTAATTCTTGAGGAAAATATTCCTTATTCTTCAAAAATGATTTCTTTTCAGAAAATTCTATACAATTTTAAAATAAAATAATTTAGTTAAAAATAAACATGAAATATGTTATAGTATGCATATTTGAAATAATTCATAAAAATCCATCCATGTCGTATATGTTAAATAACCTTATCCTCGTATTTTTACTGGAAATGTCAAAAAGTACTTTGTATGGTAAACGAAAGAAAGTTTCCTTCCAAACTATGTAGTAAAAGTCAAAAATGGGTAAAAATGATTTTAAACATACATAGGAGTGTTGTAAATATTTTATAAACATATTTTGTTTTTGAAAAAATGGACATGAATTAAAAATATAACCTAGTAAATAATTATGAATAAACAATCTTAGATAATAATGAGTGTACAAAATTATCCCTTATCGTATGCCCGATGTCCTTAGTTTGTATCTAATCCTCCTGTATAATGATTCAAATAATGTTATTTACTTGTTCCAAAATCACAATCATTTTTATGATATCATAAATGATTTTATTATCCTCTGTTTTTTATAAACATTTCATTATCAACTGTTATTTGGATATTAATTAATTTATGTTCTTATGCTTGTTTTATCGGATAAGTTCAAGTTCCAATTCTTTGGTTATAGTTATATCATTTAAAAAGTGATATTATTATAATATATATCATATTTATTTATTCCATTCAGGTAAATAATCATGGTTTAATGAATATCATATATAATAATTGCGTCGCATCATGGAGATGGTAGGCAGTACGTACGCACGAACGACGATATCATTCACTTAATGGTTAAATGGTATAAAATTAGTTTGTTTATTATTTATAAAGAATAATTTTCATATTATATTAATTATTTTCTCCATTATACTAATATTTATACCCATCCTAATTAATTATTATCGAATAACAAATTACACCATGGTGTGAAGACAATATGTCGTATGTACACACACATTATGAAATTGTTGTTCTTTTTTTTAAAGGTTTGGGCAGAAGCCTCAATTTATTATTTTTTTAAAGCAAAGACCTCTTTAGACTAGGAAGTGGGTGACCCACTACTTAGACCAAAGGCCCAAGGCCAAGTGGCCTGAATACAAGGCTTGAAATCCCATTTTTGGCCCAAAGGACCCCTCGGTGAACAGTACTGCTACAGTACCTGCATTGCTACAGTAACTGCTATAGAAACTGCTGCCACTACAGTTCCTGCTACAGTCCCTCTGCTACTACAGTGTCGCCGCTGCTACAGTTCCACGGCTACAACAGTATTGCTACAGTGCCCCCTGCTACAGTGCCCTGCTACAGTACCCCCCGAAAATTCACCCCTGCCCGGATTTGATCCCGGGTCTTTTGGATGCCAAGCAAGAGCTTGTACCACTAGGGTACTAGCTCGTTGGCAAAAATGTGTGTAACGGTAACGCTCGTCTCCCACTGGGGGCCCCACCATGCCAGAGCGTGCCGCATGTTCCCCAACTAGGCAAATGGCATTGAATCGCCCTGTGCATAATATGAACAGTGTCCTAGTCTGGCGGGACTCGAGCCTGGGTCAGTTCCCACGGAGTGCGGGGGGTACAACCAGTGGGTACCACTCGGCTAACACCCCATGGGCATGTGAAATTGTTGTTCGTATGATGGATAAATGTAGGTATAAGTTTGTACCATAATTATAATAACATATAATCGTGTAGAATATACTAGATTTATAAAATTAGTTTGGAAACAACATAATAATAAAAATTGAAGAAGAAATTTTTTTTGAAAGAGGTGATAAAATAATTACCTCTTTTTCGAGTATATTCTTTTGATTTGCAGATAAGGTCTCCATAGGATAGCTTTATTTACAAAGTGTGGCTTCTAGGATAAATTTGAGGAAGTTAGTAGAGAAAATGGGCATAGTTTTTCTTAGAAAAATGGATTTAGAGGTGTGATTAAACGATAAGGAGAGGTTCTCGTTTACAATAGAGGGGAGGAGTACCTTTGGAAATACCAAAACTATTAAATTAATATAAATTATTTTTTAAATTAAAATGGATAAAAAGTATATTATTTAGAATATTATATAAGGATGGGTTTAAATCATCTAAGCCAATAAACTTTAGACATGTTTTTATTTTATTTTATGCCTTATAATTTTGATTTATCTATATTTTATATATTTAATTTTAATTATGGTAATATCATTATTAATATTTAATGGTTATATGTATTTACGTATATGGTAAATTGACTATAAATGTATATTTTATGAAATTTTAGACCATATAATTATCACATTTTAATTTTTAAATATAATTATGATTTTTAAATAATTTAATAAAATAATTTTTTATAAGATATCAATATTGTCAATTTTGACACTATTCATTTCTTTGATTTTAAAAAAAATCCACACAGAAGATAAATTTGAAAAAAATATTTAATATACCCCAAAACATTTCATAATAACTTGTAAAATTAGTGGAAAACCATAATTAATACAGATTATATTTATTTTAATGTGTTTCAAATCATTTATTGGATATTTCTATTAATAAAATAATTTATGTGTCACTATTGTGTCATCCTTAATAATAATTATTTAATTTCTAAAAATTATAAATAATATTCTATGATGTATGTAATTATTTTATATTTCCATATACTAGCTATAGTTGATGTTATCTCCTTCTTATCCATATATTATAATTAATATACTTATATAAAAAGCGAGTGTGATGCTTTGTCACGTTCATTGATTATAATAATATTAATGTCATATTCTTGGGAAAGTCGCCATTAAGTGATTCCATTTCAAACCATATATAATAAGGGTATAATTTAATCATTCAATAGGATTTTTATAGCTATTAAAGTAGTTTTATAAACTTATTTTTACCCTTAATTACATGATTTACCCTTAACTGCATTAATAATACTTTTTTACTAAAGTTACTATTCATAATGTCCAAAAAATAAAAGTAACCTATTAACATAATTTGGACATAATGATTCAAAATATGGAATCCATTTTTCAAAATTTTAATCATAGATGTTGCATTACATAAATTAAAATTAATCTTGTTGTTGGAAAGAGAGAACGTGTTATAAAAGCTAAAACATTGGAAACATTGAAATGGTTTTACATCCGGATTCAATGTAAAATTAATGATAATGAAATAAATTATAATTAATGATAAAAATATATTATATTTATACTTTAAAAACATCAAATATCATAATTCAACTGTATAAATTATTTTAATGAAAAAATTTGTTTTCACATAAAATTTAGTGTATTTTTACTATTCATCAATACATCAATGTTATCAGAGAAATATCATAAATTCATCCAAAGTATGTTTTTATATTCCCATTTAAAAAGAACATGTTTATTTTTTCATACAAAAATTAGTAATGTTTCAAAATCAAAATTTAAAATGGGTTCTCCATTCAAAGGTGTCAAATTACCATTTTAAAAAATATAGGTTTAAATACATAAAATAGGGTTTATTCAAACCCTATGACTAAAATATCCATTGAATGAATATAAAAAATATTTTCTTAATTATATAACATATATATATGTCATTAATTTCATTACCAATTTTAATTAACTCAAAAATAAAAATATCTAATTAATTTATATTTTTTTTAAATAATTGATAACTAATGAATTCACAATGCATTTTCTTAAATTAGTTATATTTATTCCTGTTAACATAACATATAGGATATAAAAGTAATTTTATAAAAAGGATTTCTCATGGTTTTTTTAAACTCACAAATGAGTTCAATGAATGATACTGAAGAATTATAACTATTTAAAGAAAATATTTCATAAAAACATTCGGGTGTTACATTCTACCCCCTTAAAATAAATTTCACCCTCAAAATTATCCATATGGAATAAAAAAGATTAGGATACCTCTCCCTCATTATATCGTCAAGTTCCCATGTATCCTCGTCAAATTGGTGGTTCCACCATAAAACTTTAACCAAGTGAGTGGTCTTGTTTTGTAGAATTATTTCTCTATAATCCAGAATCTCTATCAGTTGTTCTTCATAAGAATTTTCTTTATCTAATGGTACGACTTCTGAGATTAATACATGTGAAGGATCGAATATGTACATTATTAGTAGATTTTAGTGGAACACATCTAGAACTTTAGAGATATTAAGGGTAAGTTCCAATTGGTAAGTTACCTTCCCAACACGATCCATAATTTCAAAAGTATCAATATACCAAGGGAACAGATTAACCTTCTTTCCAAATATCATTACTCTCTTCCAAGGAGATATTTATAGAAACAACTTATCACCCTCTTCAAACTCTAGGTCTTTTCGTCAGTTGTCATCATAACTTTTTATCAACTCTTAGATTCTCTTATATGTTATTGAATAGATTTTACATTTTTTTCATTTCATCAACAAGATCAGGTCCTAATTGATTTCATTTCTCAAATTCATCCCTTAAATTTTGAGTTATGAACTTATTTCTATAGAGGGAATCATAAGGATCCATCTAAATACTAGAGTGAAAGCTATTGTTGTAAGAAAATTACAAAAAAGGAAGGTTTTGATCCCAACCACCTATGAAGTCCATAGTTAATTCTCTCAACATGTCTTCCCGAGTTTGATTTTCCTCTCAAACTGGCCATCTGTTTAATAATAACAAGTAGTATTGAAACATAACTATGTATCTGGAGAATGCTAAAAAATTCACCAGAACATTGAGGTAAACCTCATATCTTGATCAGATATAATGGAAGGTGGTACAACATGCAATATTACCATTTCTTTAATATATATCATGGCAAGTGGATAAAGAAAAAAATCCTCTCTAATAGAAATGAATTTTACTGAATTTGTAAGGCAATCAACTAAATACCAGATATCATTAATTCTTTTGATGTTTTAGGAAGTTCGGTGGCAAATTCCATAGTGATGTTTTTCACATTTCCAGTCTAGTATGGGTAATGGTTGTAACATCCATGTAGACATCAGTCTCTCAACCTTAACTTGCAGACAAACCAATCATCGAGAGACATATTCAGCGAAAAATCTTTTCATTCAATCCCATCATAAATACTCATTCAGGCCATTGTACATATTTTTCCTTCTAGGGTGAATAGATAATGATGAAATATGATCCTCATTCAATAGATCCTTCTTTACTTCTTGTATGGGAGGAATACAAACTCGATTCCTGAACCTTATTATGTCATCATAATCAAGGTTGAGTTGAGAATCATTTCCCACCTTCTTTTGTAGTGTAAATAATTCTTTTTCACATCCTTCATCTTCAATAATATAGATGGTTGAACATTCATTTGATAAAGACAATATTTCTCCCATTCTATAAAAATTTCATCATCCATCCTTTACTAATCCATAAATATTGGATTTTTTGTGATCCTCATTGTAACGACCCAATGTTTTTCAATGGAAATTACCTACCTATAAATATGTCATAAAATCACATGAAAACACAACATAATTAATTAGTAAGTTCTAACTAACCGATAAACATATATCTGTCACTTCTGTGTTTAGAATTTTGAAAATATGACATACAGGGTTGCAATCATTAAGTTATTTGGAGTACAATAAGAAAAACTTATTTTTTGATGAATAGTAACCTACCCATATGAATAGTAACATACCCTTATGAATAGTGATATACCTAATGAATAGATACCTTACCTCTGATAATATACAAATAATATTCAAGTGGAAAGTATGATATACCTATATTCTAGAATAAGTAAATGAATATTTTATAACTTTTTTTATAATAAATTATGATTTTAATTAAATATTAAAATAATCATATTTGAAAAAATATTTTTGAGAAAATGAATTTCATTTTAGGATTCTACATGTCTAAAAAATGGTTAGGGTGAAATTTTGAGATTTTTCTAAAATACTTGAATTTTTATGAATAGTATAATACGATTATTTACGATGAATGCTAAATAATGGATTTATTGACTCGTTGATGATGATATGCTAGTGTAATCCCAATTGGTTCGAATTCACATGAATTTATTACTATTTTTGGTCTTGTAATCATCACTATTGCTGGTCTTGAGGGAAAATAATAATCTAATGATTAAAAATTTATTGAAACCCTCTTCTCTTACATAATTACCCCCGCCCCCCTCACTCCCTCTTCTCTTAACTACTCTCAAGCCTCGTGCCTTTCTAATATTCTACCCAAATATCTCCCCAAGATCCTCACCCAATTTAAAAATCCCCTATCCTCTTCAAAATACCAAAACCTCTCCCTTTAATAGGTTCTCAAAGGAGGAAGTCTCAAGAGGAAAATTACTCATTCCAATTCCTTCATTTCATTTAAGTTCTTTTTTTTTGTTTCTTTCCTCACCTCCATTCACCCAAAAAGTATGATAACTCTAGTAACATAAATGTACTCAAATGTTTTTATGATAATGGTATATTTCATTATCTTCTCATATTTCCCCACCATTTATTTGAATGAAATGAAAGCACCGTTTGAGATGTGCTAATTTAGTAGATTCAAGGACAACGATTTATCAATTTATATTATCATCATTAATTATGGTCATGAATACATTTGTGTTATGGTTGAACTAGATTATTATATATGTAATATATCTTATTTTTTGTTCTTTAATCCTTTTTTACAAATGGTATTAAGTTATAAAGAAAAACATGTTCTTTGTAATCAAACCCACTGATTAACAAAAACGGTTGTCACTATGGTTTTATATAATAATTCGACTTAACTCTAAGTAAAAATTAAATTTAAAACCATTTAATCACCTGAATGTGCAGTGATAGAATATAACTTCAATTCTGGGAAACCACTTCCATCTTACATGTTTATCCAAACATTAATATAAGTGAACTGGTTATTAAAACCATGTAAACAAATGAGCCTGAACAATGAAATTGAACATCATATCCAATCAAAACGGTTATAAATTAACTTAAAATTATTATACTAAAACAACTAAAAATATAATAGGTTCTGGAATTATTAATTAATAAACCTAATTTTTTTTATTTAGTTCTTTAATTACAAGTGGACAACACCAACAGATTTAAGGTAAGGGATCCTCTTCATTTCACTCTTAATCAAGATGTCCTCTATGTTATGCTTTTTTATGTGTAATCCCTAATGATGGGGAATTTTTAAGAACCTCCCCATACTCCCCTCATGATTTATAAGTGATGATAAACCCCTTTTCTCTCTCATCAAGCCCTCTAAGTTACACCCAACACCATGCCGATAAACTGTAATGAATTCTACTCAAACCTTATTTGTTCTTTTAGGTTGCCTTATATTTCTATGTATAAAAATATAGTTATCTTTTTTATTTAAGTAAATATTAAAAATGTTTTTTAGTTTTACAAAATTAATTTATGAATATCCTTTCATCACCCTATTTTGGGTATACACATGATTTTAAAAGATTCCCTCCTTGGAACTTTCTGATAAGAAAACCTGTTTTAAGGGAACTTCCCAAAACAAATTCCTAATTTATAGTAAAATTTATCCTTGGTTTTAAGACTCCATTGTCTTTATAAAATCATCATTTTTATTACTAAACCTTTCTTGGTTCAATTCTGGTTTTATATAAAAGATTTTCCTCTTTTCTATTTTAAAATCTCTATACTATTATCCTTAAAACCGTACAATAATGTTTTAATCCTAATGTTTCTCAAATTCATTTCATGTTTGTTTTAACTAATGTTTGACACCACATACCATGTTATATTTCTCTTTTACATTATTAACGTCCATGTATTTTATAATATGTTTCTTTCATTGAGACATCCAGGATACACTCTTTAGTTATGCTTTATGTCATGATTGTGGTACCCAATTCATTCCATGGGTATCCATATGATTATGTATGGTTGATTATGTATGATTATTTATGTGTTAAGAATATTAATGAAAATGTTGAGTTGGATACACCCATATATACCTCTAATTCATTGATTATTGTTATGTCTCATGAGATGTGATGTGAAATAGGATTGGTAGTTAGCCTTGACCTGTACTAAAATGCGAAACAGGATTGGCAGTTTTCCATGAACCATACTAAAATGGGAAATGGTATTGGTTGTTAGATTTCACCCATACTAAATACATGTTTTAGGATTATGCCACATTTATATGATTTCTTGTTTATATTATTCCTTGTTTATATGATACGATTTTATATGTTCCATGCTTTGTATATCATTATGTTATGCCTTCTAACTCATGTTTTTAAGATGTATCCATATGTTCATTCCCTTATTGGGCTTTTTAGCTCATCCCTTTTTTATGTGTTCTTAAAGGTACCTTTTGAAGATGTAATGTCTCAAAGAAAGTTTGGAGCTCTTTATGAAGATTAAATAAAGAATGTTTTTAGCCCCATGTTTTATGTTTTATGTACCAAGTCTTCTGAGACACTAGACTTAACGACCACTGGATTGTGCTCTGAGGTATAATTATGATTAAAATCATGTAATGTTATATGGAGAAGGTTTGGGTCACTATAGTTAGCATCATAGGCTACTATAGTTATTTTTGGTGATTAGGATTAGAGCACCTTAGTGAGAACCTTAAGGATGAGACTAAGTATAGGAAAACATTACTAAAATTTGGTGAGTATGTATTAATTGGTTTATCAATAAAATACATCCCTATATAGATACGAGTAGGTAGATGTGGCTCTGGAATAGATGTATCTAGGGGTAAACCCAAGAACACCACTTTGAGATAGACTCAAACAGGAACTAGTGAACGACAATGGGCCTTGCTGCACTCTTAGTTACGACACTCTCGGGGGATATGCTTTGGTAGATTCATGATCATAGTACAAACCATTAATAAGGGACAAAAACTCCCATAAAAATATAAGTTAACAAATAGATTGAGCATAAGCTATATATAAACCTAAGGAATCACAAGTTAGGATATACTTCTTATTTATTGGTTTATCCTTTTATGTTCAAAGATTTCTTTTTTATGCTTTATAGTTATGTATTCAAGACCTCTAATTATATGTTCCTTTTCTTAGTTAATTGATGGGAATAGAAGAACATGTTCCAAAAACCAATGTGATAGGAAATGTGAATATTTCCCTAATGATATGCCTGATATGACTAAAGAGGGTTCTCAAAACATCATGATAGTAATTGATCATCTGGCGCAATTTTTGAATAATAACTTGAATCATGAGAAACACCCACCTCCAAGGAAAGAGCAAGTTTCCATAGAATATTTCATACAGAAAAGGGCTCCCATGATTAGTGGATCTTCTTATCCCCTACTAACAGAATAGTGGATTAACTCCATTGAAAAGATATTCTCCACCTTCTAGTGCTTAGAATAAGAGAAGGTTGTAATGGTGTTCTATCATTTTGATAGGGAAGATGATCAGTTCTGGACACTAATCAAGAATACAATGTCCCAAGATGAAATTGATTCCATGGATTGGGAGGAATTAAAGAGGATGTTTTCCAACAAATATTTTCCTTGAAACCTCCATCTCATGATGGAAAGAGGGTTCCTGATACTCAAGTAGAAGGAAAATGAGACTATTGGGGCATATGAAGAAAATTTACAAGGCCTGCAAGGTAGGCCTATAGATTTTTCATGAACACATAATGCAAGGTAGATTTCTTATTTAGTTGACTACAGTTGAGTCTACGAAAAGCTTTGACGATTTGATACTTATACGGTTATGAGGATATTTTTCATTGTGCCCTCAAGTTTGAAATGGATATTGGAGACTCTCAGTGGTCTCATGGGCCCAATGACAAGAAGCGGAAAATGGAGAACAACATTGGTGGTTCATAAAAAAAATCCAATAATAGAAAGAAGAATGAATTTTCCTATTGTAAAATTTGTGGGATGAAGAATCCAGGTAACTTTATAAAGGGAACCAAGTACTTCATTAAATGTGGAAATGTTTTTCATCTGTATAAGAACTACTGAATGGATATGAAAAAAAATGCTAATGTTGAAGAAGAAAGGAAGTTTTAGAACAACACAAAGCATGCAGTGCAGTATTAAAATTGAAAGGATCATGGGAATTATGCAAGAAATTTCTCTTAGACAAGGGTTAATAGAGGTAATCAACAACAACCTACAAGTAAAAAAGGGAAGGAATATACTATCACTACTGTTGAGGTGGAGCCGGACAATGATGTGGTGATAGGTACGCTAATTATTCATTCAATAATATAAAACATACTATTTGAATCTAGTTTTGTGCATTCTTTCATATCATTCAAGTTTAGCAGAATTATTCAAACACCACCTCAAATTTTAGAGGACATGTTATATGTGAGAACAAAAAATGGGGAAATTATTGTTTCCAGGGTTTATAACTCCACCTAGGTTAATGTTTGTTGATTGAACCTCCTAGAAAATCTTTTCATACCCCCTTACGTGGAGTTAGATACTATCTTGGGCATGGATTGACTATATTTATACAAATCAAACATCAACTATCAGTAAAGAGAGATCACTCTTCACATCCCTAAGCATCCTCTAATTCTTTACAAGTGTAAGGAGGAAGATGAATATCCTTTAAAATCATTATCTAAAGTGTGGATATTGTTGCATTGTGATTAGGTATATCTAGATCAAATGATTGAGACAAAAGAGAGAATTATGCATGAAGACATGACCATCGTGAGGGATTACACCGAGTATTCCCTAAAGAGTTGTCCGGTATTCCTCCTAAATGAGAGGTTGAGTTCTCAATTGAACATATCCCTAGATCTCTGCCTATCTCAAAGACACCCTATATAATATCCACCATAGAGCTAGAAGAGCTGGAGAAGCAGTTACATGAGATTATAGAGAAGGGTTTTATATGCCTGAGTGCTTCACCGTGGGGTACGCTAGTCCTCTTCATCAAGAAGAATTATAAATCAATGCCCCTCTGCATTGATTATCGTGAGCTCAATAATATCATGTCAAAGAACAAGTATCCCCTACCATGGATAAATGACTTCTTCGATCAACTTTGTGGGGCCATTTATTTCTATAATGTGGACCTTTGGTCAGGATATCACCAATTAAAGGTGAGGAAATAAGATATTACCAATACTACCTTTTGAATGAGGTATGAACACTACGAGTCCATATTGATGCCCTTTAGACTCAGTAATACTCCATCAATTTTCACATATTTTATGAATATAGTATTTATAAATTACCTCGGCAAATTTTTGGTAGTCTTACATGATGATATTCTAATATACTCCAAGTGCAATGAAGAACACGAGGATTATTTGAATACTGTGTTAAAGACATTGTGAAGGAAGAAGTTGTATGTAAAGTATAGTAAATGTGTGTTCTGGATAGAGGAAGTATCATTCTTAGGGCATGTTATCACCAGTAAATGGATATATGTGGACCCTTCCAAGATGAAGGCAATTGAAGAGTGGCACATGCCAACTTCAATAATGAAGATCCGTAGCTTTTTGGGTCTAGTTTGGTTTTATCGACAATTTTTGAAGAACTTTCCACCATTTTCAAAACTAATGACCAAGATGACATGGAAGGGAAGTTTGTATAGACACAATAATATGAATATTGTTTCAAGGAGTCGAAAAAGTGGCTTATCACTGCACCAGTACTCACACTCCCTGGATGTGGAGAACCCTTTGTGGTGTATAGTGATGCTTTAAAGAAGGACTTATAATTTTTTCAAATGAAAAATGATAAAGTGGTAGCCTAAGCCTCAAGGAATATGAAAATCCATGATAAAAACTATCATATGTGTGATCTGGAGTTGGCAGCGGTGATCTTTGTGTTGGAAATATGGCTTAATTATATCTTTGGGGAGAAGTGTGAGATATATACTGACCACAAGAGTCTAAAATTTATATTCACATAAAAAGAGATTAATATGTGATAGTGAATACGAATAGATCTCATGAAGTATTATTACTACTCAATCAACTACCATCCTGGTAAGGAAAACAAGGTGGAAGATGCTCTAAGTAGAAACGATCTTGCATCTTTATCAAGGATGAGAATTGAAAAGGATGTGATAATCTTAGATTTTCAAAGGATTTACATGGGAATCATTTTGGGAGGAACATCATAAATATTTTCTGAAATGATTACTCAACCATACCTCTTAGAGAACATAAATGATTCTCAAATAAAATATGTGGAAATTCAGAAAAGGGTGGAAGCTATCATAAATGGGAAACCCTCCAATTTAAAAATTGATGAGGAAGGAGTTGTATGGTTTGGGACACGATTATGTGTACCATCCGATCCAGAGATAAAGATGTAGCTATTGAATGCGGCACAAATATCTACCTTAATTATCCACCTATGGATCACAAAAATGTATCAAGATCTCCAAGAAAACTTTTGGTGGGAAAACATGAAAAAAGAGATTGTTTAATACACATCAAAGTGCTCGGTATATTAGAATGTGAAGGTCGAGAAGAAAACGTCTAAGGGGATGATGCAACCACTACCCATACCAGCATGGAAGTGGGATAACATTACTATGGACATTTTCACTGGACTTCCAAGTATATCTAGAGGAAACAATTCTTTATGGGTAATTGTGGATTATCTTACAAAGACATCTCACTTTATCCCTATTCGAGAGGACTTATCATTGGATAATCTTGCACAGACTTACATCAAAGAATTTGTAAGGTTTCATGGAGTACGACTATCTATTGTATCTGATTGTGATCTTAGATTTACCTAAAAGTTCTAAAAAAGTCTCTAAGATGCTCTAAGCACTGAACTGAACTTCAGTATGGCCTATCATCCTCAAACTGGGGTCTAATCTGAGGAAACTATTCTGACATTGGAAGATATGTTGATAGCATGTTCTATGTAATTCAAATGAGGATGGGACCATCATCTTCCACTGGTTGAATTCTCCCACAACAACAGTTCCCACTCACGAATTTGAATGGAACCATATGAAGCCTTATATGGGAAATGGTGCAGAACACTAGTGTGTTGGGATGATGTCGATGAGTGTAAGCTGCTCAAAACTAAAATGGTCAAAGAAATAGTGGATAAGGTGAAAATGATTCTGTAGAATATCAAGGCAGACCAAATTGGATAGAAAAGTAATGAAAAAAATTGTCTATTAGACCTTCAGTTTAATGTTGGAGACATGGTATTTTTATGCATATCTCCGTTAATGAAGATCATGAAGATTGGAAAAAAGTGAAGTCATGTCCCAAGTACATCAGCCCCTTCGAGATCCTTGATCGAGTCGAAGCTATGGCCTATCGACTAGAACTTCCACCTACCATGTTGAAAGTACATAGTGTCTTTCATGTATCTCTCTTAAGGAAGTACATACCATACCATTCACATGTACTCTCTTCAGAGGTGGTATAGTTGGAGGATGATCTTTCTTATGGGAAAATCTCGTGAAGATCTTGGATCATACAGACAAAGTTCTATGCAAAAAGACTACTCATGTGGTCAAGGTACTATGGCGAAACTTTAAGTATGAAGTGGAAACATGGGAACTGGAGGAAGAAATGAAGGAAAAGTACCCCCCACATGTTTTGGACTACAGTGTAAAATGAAATTTCAAGGGTTAAATTTCTTAATGGGGATGAATGTAATGGCCCAATGATTTTAAATATAAATTCTTTACTTATAAATATGTCAAAAAATTACAAAAAAACACAACATAATGAACTACTATGTGCTAAGTGACATTTAAACATAATTTTTTCACTTCTGGGTTTGAAATTTCAAAAATATGAAATACACAGTTGCAATTTAAAGACCCTAAAATTCCATGTAATTTTTTCAAATAAATTAAATTTCATGAGTCTGTGAAAATTGAAAGCCTGTGATTATGAGGCCCGTAGTACATGAAATGAATTTCTAAACTTTTTTTCGATTACATTCCGTAAACATGTGTGTGGGATTTTCTGACTTTTGAATCGGTGCTCATAATTGAAAGATGAGGGCACCGTTGAACTCACAGCACCAGAATTTGCTTACAGAGACTTTCACCTCGACGACAGATGGTCAAGGGAGAAAGATAGTTTTTGGGTTTTTTTTCAATGAATAAAATAAAAATAAAAGTGCGTGACATTTTATTTTTATTTTCAACACCCATGTGGGTGTTGGGAGGAGGGGTCAACTGTAACTAAACCTCCATGTGGAAGTTTAGAAGTGGGGACCGCCAGACCTTAACCTCCCATGAGAGGTTATGGTGGTGTGGACCACCCAAACCTAACCTCCCATGAGAGGTTATGGTGGTGGGGACCACTCGAGGCCTAAACCTTTTGAACTCCCCTCATCATGGAGAAAAATCTCTCAACCCCCCTCATTAATTTGGAGGAGCCTCTTTACTACCTGCACATTAATTGTGCCAATGCACATACCTTTAATATTCCAACCTAGTTAATTGATTAGGCTAATTTGAATTTATGCCAAGGAAATAAATAGAGAACTTAATCTATTATCCTTGGAATCATTGGTGGAATTGGGAGGATGAAACTCTTGGGAGAAAGCTCTTCAATGAAGAACGCTCCACCGACGAAGAACGCTCCACCAATGAAGAACACCACCCCCCCCTGAACCTTCTTCCTTGGGACTTCTTTAGACGTGGAACGTCCTCATATACTGAAAATTGATGACCATACAACCTTCTTATTCCAACGTCATCAAGAAAAAGAGGTAGTGGTTTATATATATTTGATTATCGCTTCCCATGTTCTCCTCTTCTAATTCTTTTGTGGGTTTGGGAATAGAGATTGATGAGGATTGTGGGAAATGATGTTTTAAAATATCTTCCTTACACATTCATGCTTCGAACTTTGTGAACCTCTTGCTATCACACTAAACGCAGAGGGTGTGATCCAAACAAACATGGCCCGGCCCCTCTACCATTCTTCTTTGACGTGTTCTTCAAAATGAAGGAAGGTGAAGAAGGCAACGGTGTCACCACCCTTGGCCTCTAAAACCCGCGCTACCCCATGATGCTTCACCCTCCCAACCGAACTGGCCCCGCACTTGACCAAGCCACCTGCGGCTGGACCGAGCCGTCATGTAGCGCCGCCCCGGACCAAACCCCCCTCGCCAGGCCACCATCGTGTCACGCCGACGTGCCGCCCTGGGTCGAACCCCCCTCATCGTGCCACCGCCATACCAAGCCACCGCACCACCACCATCTGTTATGCCGAGTCACCGGGCCGCCATCCGCCAAGCTGCACCACTGTTCGGGCCGAGCCGATCTTCCACCATCATCGTGCCCTCGCTGCAGTGCTCTGAGCCTCTGGGCTTCTGCTCTCTGTCGTGCTGAGCCGCTGAGCCGCACCGCTGTGTGGGTTGAGCCAAGCTGCCACCGCTGTCGTGCCCTCACTGCGGCCCTCCAAGACACCCAAGCCGACCTCACCACGGCCACCCAAGCCACCCTCTCCGTGGTCTTGCGAGCCACCATGAGCCAAGCTGGCCCGCGGCAGAGCCTGCCTCACGGCACCCTCAGAGGCACGACCACCTTTGCTGCCCCTCGCGGCCGTCGGGCCGAACCCAATGGGTCGGACCGCACTGAGGTCCAGGCGAGACCCAGTAGGTATAGATGGGTTGACCTGAACAGGGATGGTCCAGGCCGGGTCGGATGACCGGGTCGGACCAGACTCAAGCCCACTATAACTCTGTTATTTCTTTTGGCCATAACTTTGGCACCAGATGTCCGTTTGATGAACCGTCAGTGGTGTTGGGAACCTTGGAGCGAGTCAGTCCCTTTGAGTGATACCCAACTATGATTTGTATTGAGACGGGGAACAGTCAGGTTGGATCGAGCATGAATCCAAATGGGCCTCCGGGACTAAAAGGATAATAACTCACAGATCGGGCGTCCGATTGACATGCCATCTGTTACGTTGAGATCCCTATTATGTGGCAGACCTTTGAGATACTTCGTTGGAATTCATGACAGTTAGAGTATCGACCAATATCTTGTGGAGCGGATCCTCCTGGAGGTGAGTGTGTATAGTGCAGAAACCTAGTGGCTTGTTAAGACTTGACGACTGCTGACCGTTTCGACTCGGAGTGACTTGATAGGCCCAGTGGGGAGCACCTTGGTGACGCGGTAGACCCATGGTGGGGAGTGCCTCGATGATGTGGCAGACCCACTGTACTCGACTGGAGGAGTGTCTTAGCAAGCCTTGAGAGGGAGAACCTTTGTGTGAGGCGACAGACCCATGGTGGGGAGCAGCTCTATGTGATGTGGTAGAACAATAGTACTCGACAGGAGGAGTACCTCAACAGTCCAAGGTTATTTGGAAGTGCCTCTATGTGACACGGCAGGTCCACTATACTCGATATAGGAGTAGTTATTTAGTAGTAGAGGTGTTCGATGTTGTGACCCAAAATGTTACTTTTTATTACCCCCTAGAATAAATCTTGGTGTGAGATGAGTCATAACCTCTCTGTTTTCTTCATGATTGAGATGGATTAGTTGATAACTTAGGTATATGTATGGGAATATACCTAAGTAAGGATATCTGTTTATTTCATAACTTGTGTTTTATCCTTGTTGAATTTTGTGAGACCTAGAGGGTCTCAGGGTCCCTACTGAGTATCGTTATACTCACTCCTGCACATGCTATACCCACACCTTAATGTGTTGGATACAGATGACAAACAGTGCTCACTGAGGCTGAGAGTACCAAGACTGGACAATACCTAGAGGTGGACCTTACGACAAGTCGGTACACGAATGAGACATATGGATGTGGAGTGCTGAGGAGGCGATCTATACCTACACTTTAGGTAGGAACCTTGGAGGATGACCCAACAGATGACTTTACCTTTTGTTCAATTGTTTTGTATCACAGTTGTACTTGTACTTTCCTGTTGGGCTTGTATTGTGGCCCCTTTTAATTTCAGTACTCTTTTTTTTATATAGTTTAATTAGTGTTTTATATCCATCTGTGTGCTTGCTTGTGTATGTGTTTACATGTTATAAAAGCAATGCCTTCTCGGTTTAGGAGAATTACGCCTTTGGTGCTAGTTTTCAGCCCCTGGCCTATGGAAGGCGGGCATGGGATAGTCACGGAATGGGCTCTAGGGGATGGGTCGTGACAAATTGGTATCAGAGGAGTCAGTTCTACCACATAACTAGGACTCTGATCTTTTCTATGAAGCAATAATGTTAATTTTAGTGAGTGTTGTTTTTAGTTTATGGAGTCCAGTGTTGGTGCGGTGGCCGACATATCCATACACCAGGACCCTAAATTCTGATTTCTGACTCAGGGCACGAAAACACTGATTGCGTTTGTGTTTTAAAAAGTATTTTTTTCTAAACTTCTGAGTCATATCACAAGATATAACATTCAACTCAACAGGTATAAATTTTTGACTATAGTGAACGTATTTCTTTTCAGGATGCCTCCATGCAGACAGCCATCTAGAGTTCTAAGAGTTGTACACTCTTATAGCACCCCGAGTGATGAGGCCTCGGTGCAGGGACCTCATCCAGCATAGGAACCAGTGGAGGAACCAGTGGTACCATTCCCCATTGGGCCACCGATGCCACTAACCCCAGAAACAGATAGTACACACCGCATGAGCACATTGAAAGAGTTCCAGCACCAGAGGCCACCCATGTTTAGGGGAGAGATGGACCCACAGGTAGCTGAGGATTGGCTGGAGGTTGTGGTGAGAGTTTTCTTATTGGTAGGGAGACCAGCAGGTCTCATGGTGATCCTTGTCGCCAACCTTCAATAGGAAGCAACATGAAGATGGTGGACCTTGATGCTCCATGTTCACAATGAGGTGATGCTTCTCTGGGCAGACTTCGAGAGCCTGTTTCAGGTAGAGTTTGTCCCAGTTACTCTTTATGTGGTGTGCATACAGAAGCTTCTTCATCTACAGTAGGGTAGCATGACTATGGCTCAGTACTCAGCGAGGTTTACCGACCTCTCACGCTACTCCAAATATATAGTGCGAGACCCATTTTTTCGGGCCCGAACCTTCGAGGAGGGACTTAGGCAGGTGATCAGGGCTTCATTGATCTCTTTCAGCATCCCGATGCAGGTAGGGGTGTTAGACAGAGCCCTATTGGTGGAGATTTTCCTTGTTGAGTAGTCACCAGCAGCAAAACCCATTATTAGTCGTCACGTAGCAGAGTCTTCTACAGCTGTAAGTAGACAGATGTCGTAGAGGTCCAAGAGGACCAGACCTACGGGTGGATGACCGCATGACTCAAGATCGATTGTGTGGGGCACCTGAAGTAGAGACAGTCATTCAAGGAGAGGGTTGTGTTAAGCTTGTGGTGGGTAGGGTCACATGTCTCGTGACTATCCAAACCGCCATTCGGATGATCAATAGACGTTCGAGGGATCGCCCAGGCAGAGACAGAGGTTTGATCGAGGTGGTCCGTAGGGAGCAGGCAGATGTGGCAGAGGAGATGGTCGTGCAGCTGGTGGTTGGATATGATTAGAGATATTACCACCACCACCACCAAGAATTACACCCCGACTGTAGGGAGCAGGTGGAAAGGGGAGAGCTCAGCTCCAGGAAGTTGAGGCTTACGATCACGATGCTCCGAAGATGATATAAGGTATGATATTTGTCTAGTCTACCAAAGCTTCAGTACTTATAGGCATAGGTGGCAGTCATTCTTTTATTTCCACCACCTTTGTTTGGAGCTTGGAGAATCCGATGAATCCATTGGATCGATTCATATAGCTAGAGACTCATACAAGATCATATTTGATGAATATGCACTGTTTCAGGCAGTACGAGCTTACTCTAGGAGATGAATGCTTCGGTTGGGATCTCCTAGTAGTGGCATCGAGGCCTTACAACGTCATCTTGTATATGGACTAGTTATCTACATTCAATTGTTAAAATGATTCTATTAGGCACAAAGTGCGGTGTGTCCACATGGATGGGACCAGGTTTACCTTCACCGGCGAGAAGGGAGCCTTTGCAGCACATGATGGACTTACCCAGAGGAGAGTGAATCCAATCACTCATCAGTTTGATAGCCTTACCATGAAAGTTGTTGATGTGAATAGTTTGAGCTATCCTTTAGTGGTGGACCAGTACGCGGATGTCTTCCCTAATGATGTTTCGGGACTACCTCCTCATAGATAGGTAGAATTTTACATAGACATGTACCCCGTGACAACACCAATATCTACACCATAATATCAGATGGCTCCCACAGAGCATCACAAGTTGTGGGTACATCTAGAGGACTTATAGGGGAATAGATTCGTTCGGCCCAGTGTTTCACATTGGGCATCCACAATTTTGTTCGCCAAGAAGTCATATGGGAGCCCGAGGCTTTGTGTTGACTACAGGCACCTGAACTAGGTGACTTTGAAGAACAAAAACCCACTCCTGAGGATTGATGACCTCTTTGATCAGCTGAAGGGGGCCCGATGGTTCTCAAAGATAGACATCAGATTTGGTTATCACCAGCTCAGAGTTCGAGAAAATAATGTGTAGAAGACGACCTTCAGATTCTGGTATCGCCATTATGAGTTCTTGGTTATGCCATTTGGCATAACCAACACTCAAGCAGTGTTCATGGGACTCATGAACAGAATCTTTGAGCCATACCTTGATCGCTTTGTAGTAGTCTTCATCGACGACATTCTGATCTAATCAGCTACTGAGGAGGAGCATGCCTATCATTTTCAGGTAGTACTAGACACACTGCGAGAGAATCAGCTTTATGGTAATCTCTTGAAGTGCCAGTTTTGGATCAGAGAGGTTCACTTTCTAGGACATATCATATCAAAGGCTGGAGTTGCAAAAGATCCAGCGAAGACTGAGGCGGTACATACTTAGGAGCCACCCAGGAGTGTGACGGAGGTATAGAGTTTCCTAGGTTTGGCTGGATATTATTAGAGGTTTGTGCCAGAATTCTCCAGAGTTGCAGCACCACTATCTTCCTTGACAAATAAGGGGTAATCCTTTGTGTATTCAGAGAGATGAAAGTAGAGTTTTTAGAAGATGAGGCATAGGTTTACTAGTCCCCCACCATGATACTTTCAGAGGAGGGCATAGGGTACATAGTTTACTGCGACTCATCAGGGATCGGGCTCGGATGTGTCCTGATGTAGGAGAGAACAGTGATCTCATATGGTTCTCAATAGCTGATATATCATGAGAAAAACTATGCTACCCATGACCTGGATTTAACAGTAATGGTCTTCGCCTTGATGATGTTGTAGCACTATCTGATTGGGGAATATTTTACAATGTTCTCTGATCACAATATTTTTATGTATATCTTCTCTCAGAAGGACCTAAACCTGAGACAACGACATTGGCTTGAGATCCTCCAGGACTCTGACTTCGAGATAGTCTATACTCTTGGGAAGGGGAACGTTATAGCAGATGAACTGAGTAAGAGGTCTGGTATACAGCTGACAGTTGAGGTGACGGAGAAACTGGCCACTTTGCAGATATCCATTATGGATAGAGACGAAGCAGCCTTTCTATATTCTCTTATAGTAACCCCCCACTTATTCAGTGAGTCAGGGATGCACAATGTGGGGATGCTTACTGCGAGGCATGATGGGCTCAGATATCCACAGGACATGAACTTGATGGATTTTATGAAGGTGGGGAGCACGTCATCCTCTTCAAGGGATGTACCATGGTACCAGTGTCACTTCAGAAGGAAGTGTTGAGGGAGTTCCACACATCCCCTCTAGCAGTAAATCCGGAGTGTCCAAGAAGTACCAGATCTCCAACGACAGTACTAGTGGTCGAGAATGAAGAAAGCAGTTGCAGTGTTTGTTTCTCAGGGCCTCACTTGTCAGCAAGTGAAGGCAGTGCATCAAGTACCAACATGCTTGGTTCATCCTTTAGATGTCCCAAATTGGTAGTGGGATGGGATATCTAGGGACATCGTTATAGTAAATCCACGTACATCCCGGGGACATGACTCTATCTGGGTGATCGTCGACCGAATCACAAAGTCGGACCACTTATTACTGATCAGAGAGCAGGGTTCAGTAGAGAGCTCGGAACACCTCTATGTGCAAGAGATTTTGCAACTACATGGAGTACTCACAACGATTTTCTCCAATCATGACACACATTTTACTTCTCGGCTATGGAAGGGGTTGTAGGAGGCTTTTGGGATGCAACTTCGTTTGAGCACCGCCTTCCATCCATAGATGGATGGTCAAACTGGGTGGACTATTCAGACACTCAAGGACATGGTTCATGATTTTGTCCTAAGATTTTTTCACATCTAGTAGGATCACATAAATTTGGTGGAGTTTTCAAACAATAATAGCTACCACTCCACCATTGGGATAAAACCTTTTGAGGCGTTGTACGGGAGAACTTGCAGATCACCTTTGTAATGGACTGACCCAGGGGAGTCAGAACTATTGGGACCAGAGATGGTATGGGCTACCATAGAGAAGGTGAAGATCATCCAAAAGAGGATGAAGACTGAACAAGACAGGAAGAAGTCATATGATGATAGAATACAGAGACCTATGGAGTTTGAAGATGGTGACCACATCTTTCTACGGGTCGCACCCCGGTGAGGTCTACAGATATTTGTCCAAGGCGGCAAGTTATTTCCAAGGTTCATCAGACCTTTTTAAGTCCTCAGTAGAGTTGGAAAGGTGGCATACCGATTATCCCTTCCACCTCAGTTGGAACAGGTGCGCGACGTCTTCCACATATCCCAATTGAGGAGATATATGAACGACCCTTCTCACATCATTGACCATGGCGAGCTAGATGTCAATGATGGGGAAAATTTTATAGAGGTTCCAGTAGAAATTGAGGATCGATAGGAGCAGGTCCTTCATGGATGGTCGATACCTCTGGTGCACATTCGCTAGAAGCATGAGAACCTCCAAGAGAGCACATGGTAGTGGGAGGCTCAGATGCATGCTTAGTACCCCCACTTGTTCCCTTAGTATGGGTAGTGGATTATATGGACGTAAAGCCTGAGGTGGGGAGAATTTAAAGACCTAGAAATTCCATGTAATTTTTTTAAAATAAATGATAATTTTATGAGTCTGTGAAAATTTCCGTTGTGTGATTCTGAGGCCCGGAGTGCCCGGAATGAATTTCTGAGCTTTTGTTTGGGTACGTTCAGTAAACGTGCAAGTAGGTTTTTCTAACTTTTTAACCGGTGCTCGAATTTGAAATCTGAGGGCATCGTTGAACTTTCAGCGCCGATATTCGCTTAAGGAGACATTCACCTCGATGACAGATGGTCGAGGGAGAAAGTTGGTTTTTTTGTTTTTTTTTGTAAGATTAAAATAAAAATAAAAGTGTGTGACATTATATTTTTATTTTCCACTCCCATGTGGGTGTTGGGAGGATGTGTCCACAGTAACTAAACAACCATGTGGAAGTTGAGAAGTGTGGATCTCTATACCTTAACCTCTCATGAGAGGTTATGGTGGTGGGGACCACCTAAACCTAACCTCCCATGAGTGGTTATGGTGGTGGGGAACACCCGAGGCCTAAACATCTTGAACTCCCCTCATTGTGGAGAAAAACCACTCAACACCCCTCATTAATGTAGAGGATCCTCTTGAATTCCTCCACATTAATTGTTCCAACACACATACCATTAACATTCCAAACTAGTTAATAGATTAGAATAATTTGAATTTGTGTTAATGAAAAAAATAGAGAACTTAATCTATTATCCTTGGAATCTATGGTGCAATTGGGAGGAAGGAGCTCTTTGGATAAATCTCTTCAACAAAAAATGCTCCACCAACAAAGAACGCTCCACCAACAAAGAACACTGATCCCCCCTCGACCTTCTTCCTTGGGACTTCTTCCGACGTGGGATGTCCTCATATATGGAAAATCGATGACCGTACTGCCTTCTTGAACCAACGTCATCAGGTGAACAAGGTAGGGGTTTATTTATATTTGATTATCGCTTCCCATGTTCTCCCCTTCTAATTCTTTTGTGGGTTTTTCAATAGATACTGACAAGGATTGTGGGAAATGATGTTTTAAAATATCTTCCTTACACGTTCATGCTTCGTTATTTGTGAACTACTTGCTATCACACTGAACATGGAGGGTGCGGGCCAAAAAAAATGTCATGACCCCTCCAGCCATTCTTCTTTGATGTGTTCTTCGCAATGGAGGATGTTGACAAAGGCAACGAAGGCAAAGGTGTCACCGACCACGGCCTCCATGACCTGCACCGCTTTTCCCTCCAAGTCGAATCGGCCCCGCGCCTAGCCAAGCCACCAGCGGCCAGACTGTGCCACCATGCCACCCCGGGCTGAACCCACCTCGTCGTGCTGCTGCCATGCCACGCTGCCGCACCACCCCTGGCCGTACCCCCCTCGTCAAGCCCCCGCCGTGCCATGCCCTCGCCGTGCCAAGCCCCCGCGCCACCGCCATCTGGAGTGCCAAGCTGTCGCGCCTCCGTCTACCAAGTTGTGCCATTGTTTGGGCCGAGCCAAGCCATTACCGTCGTCGTGCCCTCGTCGCGGCCATCCAAGATGCCCCCGTCCATCGTTCGAAGCCGCCTCACCACCATTGGTCGAGTTGCGCCACTGTCCGGGCTGAGCTGAGCCGTCATCGCCGCCTTGCCGAGACGCGACTATCTAAGCTACCCTTGACATGGCCTTGTGAGTCACCCCGAGACGAGTCGGCCTGTGGTGAAGCCGTTCCGCGACTGAGCCACCCTCAATGCACCCTCCGAGGTTGGGCTGCCTTTGCGCCCCCCAGGTTGTTGGGTCGAACCCAACAGGCCGGGCTGCCCAGCGGGTCGGGCTGAACCCAATAGGTCGGCTGCACTGCGGGCCAGGTCAACCTGAACCGGGTCAGCCCAGGCCGGGTTGGCCGACCCAGTCAGACCAGACCCAGGCCCAGTAAAACTCTTTTACTTCTTTTGGCCATAACTTTTGCACTGGACGTCTGTTTGATGAACCATCAACAGCATTGGGAACCTCAGAGTGAGTCGGTCACTTTGAGTGATACCCCACTGAGATTTTGATTGAGATGGGGAATGGTCAGGTTGGATCGAGCACAAATCCAATTGGTCCCCTGGGATTAAAAGGAAAAAAACTCACAGACCGGGTGTCCGATTGATGCGATGTATGTTACGTTGAGATCCCTATGATGTGGCGGCCCTTTGAGATACTTCTTCGTGGGACTTCGTGGTAGTTGGAGTATCGACCAGTAGCTTGTGGAGAGGATCCTCCCAAATATGAGCGATCAATGTATGGGGATCTAGTGTCTGGATGAAACATGATGACTGTTGATCATTTCGACTCAAAGTGACTTGACAAGCCTAGTGGGGAGGGACTTGGTGACACGGTAGACCCATGGTGTGGAGCACCTTGGGGACACGGCAGACCCACGGTACTCGATAGGAGGAGTACCTCAGCAGGCCTTGAGGGGGAGTGCCTCTATGTGACGAGGCAGACCCAATGTGGGGAGAGCCTCTATGTGACGCGGAAGACCCACGGTACTTGATAGGAGTACCTCAGCAGTCCAAGGTTAGTGGGAAGTCCCTCTGTATGACATGGTAGGTATAGCATCCCGCCATTTTATAAAATAAACTTTCATTACATTACACAAAACTGAGGATCTTTAAGGTCTAGTGTCTTGGAAACCAGGAACATAATACATGAAAACAACATAAAACATTCTTCTTAAACACTTGAAAGGTGTCTCCTTAAGTTCATTCTAGGTTCATTACTGCATCTCATAACTTGGGGACATACATCAAAAGAAAGGGTGAGCAGAAGGCCCAGTAAGGGAAATAAGAGGAACATTTTACATGTGAACTTGAGATACTTCAATAAGGACATGAAAAGAACTTTAAGGCATGAGAAAGAAATCATGTGGCATTTCATAATAAAAATAACATTTTTCATAACTTGAAGATGTGGCTACATCATTTAACATAGAAAATCATGAACATATCACCAAGGTCCATCCCCAAGGTGTCATTTGAAAATTACCAAGGTTATTCACCAAGGTATCATGAAAATTGTAATCTCTAGTGGTTACATCATTACCCAATGCATTGGAGCGCTATCAGGGCGCACCCTTAAATTTGACATTATTATCATGTGAGCCACATATATCATCATCAAAAATTTCATAAATAACCCACATATCATAAAATAAATGGGTTTCATTTCATAATCATAACGTTTTAAAAACTGCTTTAAAGACATGATCTTTTCGTCACTTTAAACCCACGAAAAGGGAAAGCGGGTCTCATGTATGTAAATCCCAGAATTTAAAATGGAACATTTTGATATATATGTGAATACCCTTGTAGAAATAAGAGCTTTGAGTATTCACTTTATAACATAAAATAATTTTTGAGAAAAGAGAGAGGCATTTTGAGGGGAAAATTCTGCAGCATAACGGCTAAGTTTCGGGGTTTTAGAAAACATTGAAATGAGAGGGGACATGGGTAACCCACTCATAAATGATCCATAAAACAGTAGGGTGAAATAATAAGAAGGAAATATGGACATGGTAATGAAATTTTAGGGACATACCATTTGAAATGAAAAACATGGAAGGAAAAAAGATTAGATTTCTCTTATGAAAATTCGGCAGCCTTACGGCGTCACTTAACTTCAAAAGGAAATGATTTGACAAGATCAAATAGGGTCCCTCATCATATGATAATAAGAGATCAGTATGATAGATATAGAGATCATACCCCAACATAATAAAAAGGAACTTGAAAGACTTGACATGAAAATCAAACTTGAAAAATGAGAAGGGTGAAAGAATCCCTTAAAAATTCGGCAGCCTAACGGCGTCACTTAAACTTTCATAAAACGAAATGATGAGAGTAAGAGGGGATCTCTCATCATATAAACATGAAAGTGCAGTAAGAGTAATATAAAAGAGCATCCTCTCACATAAAAACATGGAGCAGAAAAGGAATGACATAAAAGAGATTACATGAAAAGAAAGAGAGGGGTCGGATCCCTTACCTTAAAACGTGACTCTTGAAACTCAAAGGATTGGACCTTGAGGGCTTGGGGGAACCTTGGGAGGACTCCTTGGAAGGTAAGAAGACCAGAACTTCGTTGGGGGAGAGTTGGGAGTGAAAAATAAAGGAGGAAAGGGTGGGTATTTATAGGGAAAGTGAGGGGACAAAGCATTAATGGCCAAGGGACACCTCACTAGTGGTTTTGGAAAAACCATGGGCTTGCCCATGGTATTTGCACATGGTATTGGCCACTTGGGAAACCTCACTCCTTATCTTACTATTCATAATTCGACCATATTGAATATATACTTAATACATAATTTAATGATGTCATTAAACACCCGTAACTTAAAAACTATACTTTCACTATTCACCGAAAATTTATTTTTTCAGAAAAATCCCCAAAAATTACCATAACACAATATCGATGCTCTGAGTTCAAAAATAAAGTCATTTTTATAAAAATAATTTTCTAATTATTTTTAATTAAATTTTTAATTAAAAAACACTATTCGTCCGAAAAAACTAATACTTGAATAATAATTTATGAAACCGTTATTTACCCATTTTATTGAATCACATTACTTAATCAAGGTGCCTAGATTATTTTAAAACTTTCTTTAAGTGAGATTACTAATCCATTTGGTCACATTACTAATCCTAAGCGTAAAATCACTATTCACTATTTACTATTCATCAAAAATTAAGTTGATCTCATTAGAATCCAAATTCCTTAATGAACACTTTTGTAGAAGACCATTTTTTGAAAATCATTACACATCATTAGTTATTTAGGGTTTACATAAATATTTCAAAATATCCCTTTTTCAAAATTCATCAATAAAATACATTCTAAAATTATCCGGACATTTGAAATTTCACAAACATCACTAAAGGAAGAAATCTCAATTTATTCACCCGAAAGGACTACACAAGGAAGCTAGGGTCTCGTCACATATCCCCTTATAACACCGGCATAAGACCTGAGTGTAAGGTGTGCTATGGTGAGAGAATCTGAGGGAGGCTCAGATAACATTTCCCTAGTAGTAATCTCTACTAACTTGAACTTCTCCCATAGGCGTTTCCGTTCAAGCTTGACATGCTGGAGCTCGGCTTGGGCTTGGTCCAAAGCGAAGCCCACAGATGCTACCTCCTTCCCAAGCTCTGATAAGTGGGCTTCATAAAGGTCGAGTCTACTGGATGAAGCCATCGACTCCTCTTTCTGCATTAACCATTAACATCATATTAAATCAATAAGAGTAAGTTAATATACTACTCAAAAATATTGGGTCGTTACATTCTTCCCCCCTTAAGAAATTTCGTCCCCGAAATTTATACTTGTGGCCTAGTCGAAAAGGTGAGGGTACTTTTGCTTCATCGTTTCCTCAGGCTCCCAAGTCGCTTCTTCATATTTATGATTCCTCCACAACACTTTCACAAGGTGGGTAGTCTTGTTTCGTAGGACCTTGTCTCTACGGTCCAAGATCTCCACTGGCTGCTCCTCATAAGAGAGGTCATGTTCCAATTGTACCACCTCTGGGTTCAGTACATGCGAAGGGTCGGGTATGTACTTCCTCAAGAGAGATACATGGAAGACATTGTGAACTTGAGCTAGGTTCAGTGGAAGTGCTAGACGATAGGCCACTGCTCCTATGCGATCAAGGATTTCATAGGGGCCAATGTACCTAGGGATGAGCTTCCCTTTCTTCCCAAACCACATGACTCTCTTCCATGGAGAAATTCGAAGGAAGACTTTGTCACCAACACTAAACTCCAAGTCCCTTCGACGATTGTCAGCATAGCTCTTCTGCCGACTCTGAGAAGCCTTTATGTGTTGTTGGATGACATGAACTTGTTCTGTCATTTATTGCACAAGATCAGGCCCAAGAAGCTTCCTCTCACCAGTTTCATCCCAACAAGTAGGAGTTCTACACCGCTTTCCATACAGAGCTTCATAGGGTGCCATCTGAATACTCGCATGGAAGCTGTTGTTATAGGAGAACTCCACTAATGGGAGGTGTTGATCCCATCAACCCTTAAATTCCATTGAGCATAATCTCAACATGTCTTCGAGTGTCTGAATAGTCCTTTCAGATTGGCCATCAGTTTGAGGATGATAGGCCGTACTAAAATTCAATTCAGTATTCAGAGCATGTTGAAGACTTCTCCAGAATTTTGACGTGAATCTTGGGTCACGATCAGATACGATGGATAGTGGTACCCCATGCAGTCTTACCACTTCCTTCACGTATATCTTGGCAAGCTGATCCAGAGAGAAATCTTCCCGAATAGAGATAAAATGGGCTGTCTTGGTGAGACGGTCCACAATAACCCATATCGCATTGTTTCCTTTGGATTTTTTTGGGAGACCAGTTACAAAGTCCATGGTGATATTATCCCACTTCCATACTGGTATGGGTAGCGGTTGTAATACCCCCTTAGGAAGTTGTCTTTCTGCCTTTACTTGCTGACACACCAGGCACCTTGTAGTGTAATCGACAATCTCCCTCTTCATGTTATCCCACCAATAATGATCACGAAGGTCTCTATACATCTTAGTGCTTCCCGGATGTATAGAGAAAGTAGAGCTATGAGCTTCATCCATCAGTTCTTTCTTTATCTCCCGAATAGATGGAACACATAGTCTTGTACGAAATTTCAATACACCTTCTTGATCAATATTGAAATCAGGGAACTTCCCATTCTTTACAGCCTCGAACTTCTCCTGCAGCAAAGGATCTTCTTTTTGAGCCTTCTTGATCTTCTCTAGTAATGAAGGTTGAGAAATCATTTGGGATAGGGTTGATGATGTCCCTTTCCTTATAATTCCCATGTCCAGTTTTACTAGATCTTTAATCAAGGGATCTCCCAGGATCCTCATTGTTGCCAGAACAACAGGATCTTTCCTGCTTAACGCATCCGCGACTTTGTTTGCTCTTCCAGGGTGATAATGAATTGAACAATCATAGTCTTTAATATGCTCCAACCATCTCCTTTGTCTCATGTTCAATTCTTTCTGAGTGAAAATATACTTCAGACTTTGGTGGTCAGTGTATATATCACATTTCTCCCCATAAAGATAGTGCCTCCATATCTTTAGAGCAAAAACAACTGCCGCCAGCTCTAGATCATGCGTAGGATAATTCTTCTCATGAATCTTCAAATGTCGAGATGCATAAGCAATTACTTTGTCATTTTGCATGAGGACGCACCCAAGCCCTTTCAGAGATGCATCGCTAAAAATAACGAATCCTTCTCCGATAGAGGGTAGTGTTAACACAGGTGCAGTAACCAATATCTTCTTCAGCTCTTGGAAACTTTCCTCGCATTCCTTTGTCCAGATAAACTTAACCCCTTTTCGAGTCAACTTGGTTAGTGGATTAGAAAGCCGTGAAAAGTTTTTCACAAACCTCCTATAATATCCCGCTAAACCACGAAAACTACGAATCTCAGTTACTGTTGTGGGTTGAGGCCACTCCTCCACAGCCATTGTCTTTGCAGGGTCAACCGAGATTCCTTCATTGGTTACGATGTGCCCCAAGAAAGCCACTTGTTGTAACCAAAACTCACACTTGCTGAACTTCCCAAAGAGCCTCTCCTTCCGTAGAGTTTTCAAAACAACCCTCAGATGATCTTCATGCTTCTCACGACTTTTTGAATATATCAAAATATCATCAATAAAAACTACCACAAAGTTATCAAGGTAGTCCTTAAAGACTCTATTCATCAAATCCATGAAAATAGCAGGAGCATTAGTCAAGCCGAAGGGCATAACAGTAAACTCATAATGCCCATATCTTGATCGGAAGTCAGTCTTTGGAATATCTTCCTTCTTCACCCTCAGTTGATGATAACCAGATCGAAGGTCAATCTTAGAGAAGAATTGAGCCCCACGAAGTTGGTCAAATAAATCATCAATTCTTTGTAGAGGGTATCTGTTCTTCACTGTGATCCCGTTCAGTTCTCTATAATCAATGCATAGCCGCATTGATCCATCCTTCTTCTTCACAAAGAGAACTGGTGCTCCCCAAGGAGACACACTCGGTCGGATAAACCCCTTCTCCAACAAGTCTTGGAGTTGTTTATTTAGCTCCTCTAGCTCCACATTTTCCATTCTATACGGAGTCTTTGATATCGGTTGGGATCCAGGTACGAGTTCAATGGAGAACTCTACCTTTCTCTCTGGGGGAGGTCCAGGTAACTCCTCAGGAAATACATCCATGTATTCCTGAACAATTGGAACATCTTCTATTTGTATGCTCCCTTTTCTTTCTTCATCATCACCGATTAACTCCATAAAGAAAGCTATAGGAGGTGCTTCTAGATAGGGATCAGTTCGGGATATCTCTCCTTGGAAGATAACTGTAGGTCGTTCTTTCAAGACTACTGAGATTTCCTTACTTCTGCATTTGATCTTAGCATTATACTTTGAGAGCCAGTCCATCCCTAGTATAATGTTGAATTCCATCATGGGAATGACTACTAGATTTGCGATAAGATTGTGCTCACCAAAGTAAACACTAGAGTCTCTAAATACTGTTGATGCAAGGATAATCCCACTTGGAGTCTTGACTGACAACTCTACCTCTAGCAGTTCGGGGATTGATTCTATTTTCCTTGCAAACTTGGAGGAAATAAAGGAATGCGTAGAACCAGAATCAAATAAAGTACTTGCTAGCTTTGAGAGGACAACAAGAGTACCTGCTACCACATCGTTCGGGACTTCAACTTCAACTGTTGTGATAGCGAAAGCACGACCTTGCTCCCTTGGCCTCTGCCGAGGTTGATGGTGATTCCCCCCCACCGCCCTCGGATTTGGACATTGATTAGCAAAGTGCCCAAGTTGTCCACACTTGAATCATGTGACTTCGGGTAGGGCCATAACCATCTTTCCTCTGTCGTTAGTGTTGGGAAGTTGAGGCTTCACATCACCACGACAATTCCGAGAAATATGGCCTTCTTTTCCACACCTATAGCACTTACCACTTCCGATCAAGCAGTTCCCCGAATGCTTCTTCCCACATTTATTGCATGTGGGATGTTGGATATGCTTTCCACCTCTTTCCTGATCAAAACTTCTTCCCAGGCTCGGTTCTAGAGTTCTCTTCTTCTCATTAGATTTGTGAGACCACTGTGTCTCCCCAAACTCTAGTTCAACTTTCATGGCACTTCGAACTATTTCTTCATAGCTATCATAGTCCCTGTTGGCTAGATTCTTCCACAGATGAGGTCGTAGTCCACCAAAGAATCTATCAACCTTCCCATTAGGGTCCATGACAAAGCTTGAGGTATAACGGGAAATCCTTGTGAAGTTCATCTCATAGCTTCCGACAGATTCGTTCTCCTTCTGCTTCAGCTCGAGAAACTCTTTCTCCATTTTCGTTCTCATGGAACGAGGGAAATACTTGTTAAAGAAAATCCCCCGAAATTCTTCCCACTCCATAGCTTCCATCTCCCCTCGTGGCTTCGTGTTTTTGATCAGTGACCACCACTGATCAGCTTCCCCCTCAAGGCGGTAAACAGCAAGGGTGACTTTTTCTTGTTCCGAACAATGAAGTACAGAAAAGATCTTTTCAATAGAGCTTATCCATTGTTCCGCAACCAAAGGGTCAGTAGATCCACTGAATGTTGGCGGTCGTTGACGCATGAAGGACTCAACAGAGTGTTGTTCCCTTCGTGGTGAGGTCGGCCTCTCAGCTTGATTCAAGTTATTACTCATAACTTGAGTCAGTTGGTTCATCATTCGCATAAATGTTTCCATTCCGGCTTCCATCGGAGGTCCATCAGCACATGGTGCATTGCGGTCACCATCGGCACGGTTCCTCCTATTGCCCGCCATCTTCTAAAAGAATAAAACCTTAGTGAGAAACTTATTTCATTTATGAATCTTTTAACTAAAACTTCATGCTTAAACAATTATACTTCTCTATAATTCCTTCATAATGAATCATAAAAAGCTTGTGATTAACCAAACATATCCCCCGGGAGTGTCGTAACCAAGAGTGCAGCAAGGCCCGTTATCGTGCACCAGTTCCCGTTCGAGTCTAGCTCAAAGCGGTGTTTTCGGGTTTTACCCCTATGTACATCTGTGCCAGAGCCGCCTCTACCTGCTCGTATCCAGACAGGGATGTATTTGTTTGATAGACCACTTACTCAATACTTACCAAAATTCCAGGAAGTTTTGCTATATTTAAACTTTTCTATAGGGTTCTTCCTAAAGTTTTTATATCCTAATTTCCACAAATAACTAAAATATCCTTTGATACCAACTATAGCATCCCGCCATTTTATAACATAAACTTTCATTACATTACACAAAACTGAGGATCTTTAAGGTCTAGTGTCTTGGAAACCAGGAACATAATACATGAAAACAACATAAAACATTCTTCTTAAACACTTGAAAGGTGTCTCCTTAAGTTCATTCTAGGTTCATTACTGCATCTCATAACCTGGGGACATACATCAAAAGAAAGGGTGAGCAGAAGGCCCAGTAAGGGAAATAAGAGGAATATTTTACATGTGAACTTGAGATACTTCAATAAGGACATGAAAAGAACTTTAAGGCATGAGAAAGAAATCATGAGGCATTTCATAATAAAAATAACATTTTTCATAACTTGAAGATGTGGCTACATCATTTAACATAGACAATCATGAACATATCACAAAGGTCCATCCCCAAGGTGTCATTTGAAAATTACCAAGGTTATTCACCAAGGTATCATGAAAATTGTAATCTCTAGTGGTTACATCATTACCCAATGCATTGGAGCGCTATCAGGGCGCACCCTTAAATTTGCCTTTATTATCATGTGAGACACATATATCATCATCAAACATTTCATAAATAACCCACATAGCATAAAATAAATGGGTTTCATTTCATAATCATAACGTTTTAAAAACTGCTTTAAAGACATGATCTTTTCGTCACTTTAAACCCACGGAAAGGGAAAGCGGGTCTCATGTATGTAAATCCCAGAATTTAAAATGGAACATTTTGATATATACGTGAATACCCTTGTAGAAATAAGAGCTTTGAGTATTCACTTTATAACATAAAATAATTTTTGAGAAAAGAGAGAGGCATTTTGAGGGGAAACTTCTGCAGCATAACGGCTAAGTTTCGGGGTTTTAGAAAACATTGAAATGAGAGGGGACATGAATCACCCACTCATAAATGATCCATAAAACAGTAGGGTGAAAGAATAATAAGGACATATGGACATGGTAATGAAATTTTATGGACATACCATTTGAAATGAAAAACATGGAAGGAAAAAGATTAGATTTCTCTTATGAAAATTCGGCAGCCTTACGACGTCACTTAACTTCAAAAGGAAATGATTTGACAAGATCAAATAGGGTCCCTCATAATATGATCATAAGAGATCAGTATGATAGATATAGAGATCATACCCCAACATAATAAAAAGGAACTTGAAAGACTTGACATGAAAATCAAACTTGAAAAATGAGAAGGGTGAAAGAATCCCTTAAAAATTCGGCAGCCTAACGGCGTCACTTAAACTTTCATAAAACGAAATGATGAGAGTAAGAGGGGATCTCTCATCATATAAACATGAAAGGGCAGTAAGAGGAATATAAAAGAGCATCCTCTCACATAAAAACATGGAGCAGAAAAGGAATGACATAAAAGAGATTACATGAAAAGAAAGAGAGGGGTCGGATCCCTTACCTTAAAACGTGACTCTTGAAACTCAAAGGATTGGACCTTGAGGGCTTGGGGGAACCTTGGGAGGACTCCTTGGAAGGTAAGAAGACCAGAACTTCGTTGGGGGAGAGTTGGGAGTGAAAACTAAAGGAGGAAAGTGTGGGTATTTATAGGGAAAGTGAGGGGACAAAGCATTAATGGCCAAGGGACACCTCACTAGTGGTTTTGGCAAAACCATGGGCTTGCCCATGGTATTTGCCCATGGTATTGGCCACTTGGGACACCTCACTCCTTATCTTACTATTCATAATTCGACCATATTGAATATATACTTAATACATCATTTAATGATGTCATTAAACACCCGTAACTTAAAAACTATACTTTCACTATTCACCGAAAATTTATTTTTTCAGAAAAATCCCCAAAAATTACCATAACACAATATCGATGCTCTGAGTTCAAAAATAAAGTCATTTTTATAAAAATAATTTTCTAATTATTTTTAATTAAATTTTTAATTAAAAAACACTATTCATCCGAAAAAACTAATACTTGAATAATAATTTATGAAACCGTTATTTACCCATTTTATTGAATCACATTACTTAATCAAGGTGCCTAGATTATTTTAAAACTTTCTTTAAGTGAGATTACTAATCCATTTGGTCACATTACTAATCCTAAGTGTAAAATCACTATTCACTATTTACTATTCATCAAAAATTAAGTTGATCTCATTAGACTCCAAATTCCTTAATGAACACTTTTGTAGAAGACCATTTTTTGAAAATCATTACACATCATTAGTTATTTGGGGTTTACATAAATATTTCAAAATATCCCTTTTTCAAAATTCATCAATAAAATACATTCTAAAATTATCCGGACATTTGAAATTTCACAAACATCACTAAAGGAAGAAATCTCAATTTATTCACCCGAAAGGACTACACAAGGAAGCTAGGGTCTCGTCACATATCCCCTTATAACACCGGCATAAGACCTGAGTGTAAGGTGTGCTATGGTGAGAGAATCTGAGGGAGGCTCAGATAACATTTCCCTAGTAGTAATCTCTACTAACTTGAACTTCTCCCGTAGGCGTTTCCGTTCAAGCTTGACATGCTGGAGCTCGGCTTGGGCTTGGTCCAAAGCGAAGCCCACAGATTCTACCTCCTTCCCAAGCTCTGATAAGTGGGCTTCATAAGGGTCAAGTCTACTGGATGAAGCCATCGACTCCTCTTTCTGCATTAACCATTAACATCTTATTAAATCAATAAGAGTAAGTTAATATACTACTCAAAAAGATTGGGTCGTTACAGTAGGCCCACTATACTCTTAGAGGAGGAGTTCTCCAGCAGCCGAGGTTTTCGATGTTATGACTCGAAATATCATTTTTTACTACCACCTTGAATAAATCCTGGTGTGAGCTGAGTCATAACCTCTAGGTTTTTCTCATGGTTGAGATAGATTACTTGATAACTTAGGTATATGTATGGTCATATAACTAAGTAAGGATATCTGTTGATTTCATACATTGTTTTTTATCTTTGTTGAATTTTATGAGACCTAGAGGGTCTTGGGGTCCCTACTGAGTATCGTTATACTCACCCCTACACGGTATATGCCCACACCATGTTGTGATGGATGTAGACGACAGACAACGCTGATTGTGGCCGAGAGTACCAAGACTGGACAGTACCTGGAGGTGGACCTTATGACGAGTCGGTACACAGAGGAGACGGATGGTCGAGGAGTACTAAGGAGGAAATATGTACCAACCCTTCAGGTTGGAACCTCATAGGATGAACCAGCAGCTGACTTTCCCTTTTCATAAGTTTTTTTGTATCACAGTTGTACTTTTACTTTCTAGTTGGGCTTGTATCTGGACCCCTTTTACTTTTAGCACTCTTTTGTTATACAGTTTACTTGGTGTTATGTATCCAGTTGTGTTCTTTCTTGTGTGTGTGTTTACAGGTTATAAAGGCAATGCCTTCACTGGTTTAGAGAATTATGCTTTTTGTGCTTGTCGGCAGCCCATGGCCTAAGGAAGGCGGGCTTGGGGTAGTCATGGTATGGTCCTCGGGGGACGAGTCATGACATAGAATCAGTAAGTTATAGGAGTCCGATAATAAAAACACAATTTTGGTAAATAGTAACCTACCTTTTTTAATAGTAACATACCCTTATGAATAGTGATATACCCTAATGAATAGTAACCTTACATATGATACCGAAAAAGGCCAAAGATCAGGCACACCTGCCTCTATTAAATTGAATGAAAATAAAAGTGCCAAATATGTCATTACAGACCAGCCTTACACAGGCAGGTAAAAACTTTTCCACAGTAATCATCATGGACTAAATGACTACAAGACTCTAGAGCTCTAAATGACCAACTATAACTCACCTCCACAACTGATATTTTAGATAGGGCATCTTCCACTTGATTGGCTTCACGAAAGATATGTGTCACTTCAAGGGACATCTGGTCAGCATGTTTAAGGAAGTCCGCCCACACTGGAAGCATCATCCATGGCACATTCTGTGGGCCGCTTTTTATAATCTATACAACAACAGAAGAATATGATTCTAACCATAGATCATGCCATCCATAATGGACCATGTACCTGACAACATCAATCATTTCCCAATGTTCCGCTTCAATAGTAGTCTCATTTCCAATGTAGTGAAAGAAGAAGCCCTTGACCAGAACCCGATATGTGCGAAAGACACCCTCGCAGCCAGTAGGTCCTGGTGCGCCGGATGTAGCCCCATCAACGTTGACCTTCAGCCACCATGGGATGGGTGTAATCCATTGAATATACTTCACCATGAGAGGTTTCTTTGACCTTCCAGTTACACCAATAGACCTCAAAATCACAAGATGAGACACATCATTATTCATTTCCCTGTTGGGACATGGGAGCTAGCTAGAATGGCCCGATGAATAGAAAAACTAGCAACATGAGAAGAGGTATTTTTTTCTAAAAATAAAATCATTATTTTCCCTCCAAAGATAATAAATTCCAAAAACAGTGGCAGTGATAATTAAGGAATGAACTTGCTCACTGCCAGTGTACTTGCAAACATTATGTTGCAGAGTTTCAATGGAATGTATCTTCATAGAGTATCGAAAAATATCCTTCACATGGGGCCAAATTCTCCTGGAAAACCAACAGTTAACAAAAATATGTGAAATCAACTCATCCTATCTCAAGCACAAAAGACATAATGAGCAAAGAATCCTCCCAGTTCGTTGTAAAAGGTGTTGCAAGGAGAGTCTTTAATTCCATATCTGCCATAGCAACAAACAATTAGCAGGGGGACAAACGGTTTTCACATTCTAGAGATCCACAATGGTGGAGGGGTTGAGGGTCCACAATGAAGCCTATATTATTCCTTTGTGGTGAACTAACCATTCAGGTTGTTCACCCACACAAGAGTTTCCATGTCATAGAACAAGTATCTGGATATTTCCATTCACATATGTGTAAGAATAATCATCTACAAGGCTTGGTCAGTAATAATATTAGCAATGGATTTTTCCTTTAGAGGGCCTGGCACATTAATGAGAGTGTAAACTGGATGAGACAACCAGTTGGTTATCTAGAAGTTTAGTGGATACTACATGCAGAAAACCCACTTTGAGCATATCATAAGATTTGAGTAGGCCTGTTTCAAAACAGGCCACTCTGAGGAGGACATGTAACCACCCCAACCATTATAAAACTTCTCAAAAAATCTGATATTCAGAAAATCAATGGACATATCAGAGCTAGAAATTATCATCCAAGTGAATTCTTTGACCAAAGAATCATTGAATAATCTAATGTCTTTAACACCCATTCAACCCATATTAATAGGTCTAACACACTATTTACAAGAAACTTTGACCAATTTCTTCTCATCAACACAACCAGTCCAGATAAATTTTTTAATTTTACTGCTCAGATCTTTCACAAAATTTCTATGCCATCTATACAAAGAAAAAGAATAGACAATCATTGATGTGATAACATAATTGACCAAAAAAATTCTGCCTTCTTGAGATATAGTTCTCCGTTTCCAATTTTATAACTAATTAATAATTTTTATATAAATGTTCTCTAGATGAAACCTCTTTACTCTACCCCAAAACTTAGGAACTCCAAGTTACGTAAAAGGTAATGAACCTCTCATGACACCAAGCTTGCGTGCATTTCTGTTCTCTCTGTAAATAATAACACCATCCCCAAACATAATTGAAGTCTTACCCCAAATGATGATCTATATAGCAACCTCTTAATAATGTGAGAAGATACTCTCAATACAATAAATGGCACCTCTATTATCATTTCCAAAGAGAAAGATTCCATTTTCATACAACAAATGGGAGGGAGAAAAGTTGTTTCATCCAACGCTCATCCTCTTTTATAAACCGATATTAACAAGGTCATTCAGGCACCGGCTAAGATAATCTTCAGATTTGGAAAATAAAATACCAGAGAGAGGATCTCCCTGCTAGATACCTCTTGATCATTGAATGAACCCCCTAAGAGATCCATTAAACCGAATAGAGAGTCTGACACTCCTCATAATGGACTCAATCATATCGACAAATCCTTGTGAAAACCCATGCATTCTTAGAATGGTAAAGATGAATCTCCATCTGATGGTATCAAAGGCTTTAGAAATATCAATCATCATAGCCATATTTCCATTATTTACTTTTTTCCTCATGATATTGATGTTATCAGAAGCTGTAAAAAGACAATTTTCTATACTTCACCTGGGGACAAAACCAAACTGATTACATGAAACCAGCCCTTTTGCGATTTCTCCCAGTATGTGTGTCAGTATTTTACTAATTTCTTTTGGTATGGTATTCCCAATTGCAGCTGGTCTGAAGTCCTTAATTTCTAGGCCATTATACTTCTCCATATTAAGGGCAATAATGTTGGAGTTCATCGCAAAAATAATGTATAATGAGATGAAGAATTCTTTCAGAACACTCCTAACTTAAAGACGAACAATATCCAAGTAAAACATGAAGAACTTGATTGTGAAACCATCGAGTCCTGCAATACTGTCAATATTATGATAAAAGAGAGCATCATGGATTTCATTGTCTATAGGTGTCTCGACAAGTCCCTTGTTCTGGGCATCATTAATTGAAGGGTAATAACACTTTAATATTTCCCCAATGTTTTCCTCCCCACTATCAAAATAAAGACTCTCGAAATAATCTGTTACGGCATGAGAAATCTCATTCTCAGAGCTAAACAAATTCCCTTAAATCTGAATGGCACTGATACTCTTTATGGACATCCTCTCCCAATGCATGAAGTAAAAGAATCTTGAGTTTATTTCACCTTCTTTCATCCATATATTTCTAAACGGCATCTAAGATAAACTTCCATTAAGGGTCAAGAGCTTATTTAGCATTGAAGTAGCATCTATCTCATCCTGAGATGGCATGTCCAGGGACATGTTATCATTTTGGTAGGATTCCATTCTGATTTCAGCCTATTTTATGTCATTGTCAAAAGAAGAGAAGTTTAACTTACTCTATTCCTTCATCTTCAACTTAACAACCTTCAATTTCCTGCATAGAATATAAAAAGGGATACCAAAAAATTCATATTTCCATGCATCCGTAACCACTTCCATGTAGCATGATATGACGACCCATGCATTTTTGAACCTAAAAGGTAGCGGGGATGACCTCAAACAGTTACCACAAACATCATTAAGAAGAGCGTTCTGATCTGAATTCAGTTTTGGCAGGGTGATACCCGAAACATCGATAGTGTCATTTATATCATCAATCTTCATAAAGCACCGATCACCTTCCCTATGATAATATGTAAAACATGATAATTTAAGATCAATGCTGAATAATGGATTTATTGGGTCATTGATGATGATATGCTGATGTAATCCCAATTGGTTTGAAGTCACATGAATTTATTAATGTTTTTGGTCATGTAATCATCACTATTTCTGGTCTGGAGGGAAAATAATAAACTAATTAACAAAAAATTATGAAAACCCTCTTCTCCTCCACTATAACCCCCCCCTCACTCTGGCTTCTCTTCACTACTCTCAAGCCTTGTTCCATGCCAATATTCTTCCCAAATCTCTCCCCAAGATCCTCCCCCACGTCCAAAATCCCCTATCCTCTTCAAAATACCAAAATCTCTCCCCTTAAGAGGTTCTCAATGGAGGAAGTCTGAAGAGGTAAATTCCTCTTTCAAATTCCTTCATTTCTTATATGTTCTTTTCTTTTTGGTTCTTTCCTCTCCTACCATCTCCCAAATAGTATGATAACTCTAGTAACATATATGTACTGGAATATTTTTATTCTAATGTATTTCATTATCTTTTATACTTTCCCCACCTTTTATTTGAATGAAATTAAAGCACTGTTTGAGATGTGCTAATTTAGCACATTCAAGGAAAAAGATTTATGAATTTCTATTATAATAATTAATTCTGGTCATGAAACCATTTGTGTTTTGGTTGAACTAGATTATTATATATTTAATGTATCCTATTTTTGGTTATTTATTTGTTTTGTACAAATGGTATTAATTTATAAAGAAAAACATGTTCTTTGTAATCAAACCCACTGATTAACAAAAAGATTTGTCACTATGGTTTTATATAATAATTTGACTTCAATCTAAGTAACCAAATTAAATTTAAAACCATTTAATCTTATTAATGTTCACTAATAGCATATAAATTCAATTCTAAACAACCACTTTCATCATACATGTTTATCCAAACATGAATATAAGCGAACCGGTCATTAAAACCAAGTAAACAAATGAGCCCGAACAATGAAATTGAACCTCATAACCAATCAAAATGGTTATAAATGAACTTAAAATGATTATACTAAAAAAATTAAATTATAAAGAGGTTAGGGAATTATTAATTAATAAACCTATTTTTTTATTCAGGAATTTAATAACAAGTGGAGAACACCAACAGATTTAAGGTAAGGGGTCCTCTTTATTTCACTGTTAATCAAGATGTCCTCTATGCAATTCCATTTTATGTGTAATCCCTAATGATGTGGTATGTTTACAAACCTCCCCATACTCCACTAATGATTACTTAGTAATAATATACCCCTTTTCTAAATCATCAAACTCTCTTAGTTACACCTGGCACCATGCTGATTAACCATAATGAATTCTACTATAACCTTCTTTGTTCATTTGGGTTGACTTATATTTCTATATATCAAAATAGAGTTATCTTATCTTTTTATTTACATATTATAAATTATATTTAGTTTTAAAATATTAATTTATGAAGACCCTATCATCACTCTATTTTGGGGATATACATGATTTTAAAAGATTCCCTCCTTAGAACTTTTTGATAGGAAACCCTATTTTAAGGGAACTTCCCAACTTTTTTACCCAATTTCATGTGCACTCTTTTCTCTGTTTTGAGACACCATTGTCATTATAAAATCAGTATTTTTATTATTAAAACCTTCTTGGTTCAATTATTGTTTTATATACAATATTTTCCCCTTTTCTATTTCAAATAATCTGTTTTATTTTTCATAAAACCGCACAAAAATGTTTTAATGCTAATATTTCTCAAATACATTTATTATATGTTTTCACTTCTGTTTGACACCACCTACCACATTATATATCTATTTTACCTTATAAATATCCATGTATGTTTTCATCTGTTTCTTTATTGGACACATTCATGATACGCTCTTTGGTTATGCATTATGTTATGTTTCTGGTACCCAATTCTTTACATGGGTATCCTTATGTTTATGAATGGTTGATTATGTTGGATTATTTATGTTGAAAGAATATTCATGAAAATGTTGAGATGGGTGTTCCTAGATAGCACTCCAACGCATTGAGTAAAGATAAATATGATGAGATACGATGTGAAACGAGATTGGAGGTTATCATTGGCCCATACTAAAGGCATGTTTTATGATTCTATCACATTTATATGATTCCATGTTTATATGAATCCATGATTATTTGATATGATTTTATATGTTCAATGATTTGGATATCATTATGTCATTCCTCCTAACTCATGTGTTTAAGACATATCCTTATGTTCATTCCCTTACTGGGCTTTTCAGCTCATCCCTTTGTTCATGTGTTCCCTAGAGTACCATGGGCAGATGTAAGGGCTCAAAGGAAGTTAGGATCTCTTTATGGAGATGAAATAAAGAAATGTTCTTTTAGACCCATGTTTTATGTTTTATGTTTTATGTACCTAGTCTTCCAAGACACTAGATTTAACGATCCTTGCTTGGTACTATGATTTATAATTATTCTTAAAATCATGTAATGTTATATGTAAAATGTTTGGATCGTTATACTCATCACAAATAGGATAACATGGTATTCTCAACTCAAAGAATCTTCCACCTTATTCACTTTACTAGGGTGGTAATTTATTGTGTAGTCTTAATCTTTAATCAACCCAAAACATCTTCTTTGGAACATATTCAACTCATTTTTTGTGAAAATATACTTTAAACTTTTTTTATTAGTATAAATATCACAACTTTCACTATAAAGATAATGTCTCCCTATATTTAACACAATGATTTTCAAAGCTAACTCCAAATCATTAGTTGGGTGATTTTTCTTAGGGATTTTCAACTATCGTGATACATAAGGTTTCACAATATAATTTTTCATGAGAACACATCCTATCCTATTCTTGGGTTCATCACTATAGATAAAAAACCTTTCTACACAACAAGGTAGTGTGGGCATATGTGCACTGGGTAACCTTCTTTTTAGATCTCTGAAATTCTGTTCAGATTCCTCCATCCATAAAAACTTTACTCTTTTCCAAGTCAACATGGTGAGTGGATTAGATAACCATGAAAAATATTTCACAAAACATCAATAATATTCAGACAAACCAAGAAAACAACGGATCTTAGTTAACTTTTTTGCTCTCATCCAACTTTCAACAACTTATTTTTTTATGAATCCATAGATATCCATTCTCTTGAGATTTTGTTACCCACAAATGAAACTTTTTGATGCCAAAATGTACACTTTGTAAATTTTTAATAAAACATATCCTTTCTCAGGGTCTTCAGTGCAATTCTCAAGTGGTCTTCATGTTCTTCCTTTCACATAGAATATACAAGAATATCATCTATAATGACAAGCACAAAATGAAGAAGATAGTCTCAAAATCATATACTTATTATATCCAGGAATATAGCATGGGTATCAGTAAAACAAAATTGTTGTCATAATAAATTCCTAATGTTTATACCCTATATGGAATCCCATATTTGGTATATTCTCATTCTTGACCCTAAATTGATGATATCATAAATAAATATCAATCTTAGAAAAATATAGAGATCTGCATAGATGGTCGAATAAGACTTCAATTTTGAGAAGAGGATATGTTTTTTTCATATTGATCTTATTAAGATCTAGATAATCAATATAGAGTCCCATTGATCCATCTTTCTTCGTAACAAACAGAACAGGTGCCACCCTAGGTGATCCACTAGGGTGTATGAGTACCTTATCAAGATTCTCTTAGAGTTTTTTCCTTAATTCCTATAACTAAATTGGATCCATTCTATAAGGTGTATTCGAAATAGGCACAACGCTTGGTTTGGGTTCTATTAAGAACTCAACTTCACGATTTGGTGGAAGACTAAGAAATTCCTCTTTATATACGTCATAAAAATCCCATATAATGGGTGTATTCCTAAAAATTAGTTTCTCTTAAACAATTGGAGATAAATAACCTTCATTTATAGGAATCAAGACCTATAAGATGGAAGAAATTTCTACTGGAAGGTTATATTAATCCTTTCATTGATATATGATCATAGATTGATCTGTTGTATGAAATGTGATTTCGCTTCCATGGAAATTGATATGAGATCCATGTTGAGAAATCCAATCCATGCTAATAATCACATAAAATTACAATATAGGCAGGATCACAATATTTTTAAGAAGCACTTTCCCACAAACATAAATTGAGAAGAATTATAAACTTTCGATGTGACCGTTGTGCCATTAAGAGTTGTTAGAGATAACTAAACATCTAATTATTGATGTAATATAGTGAAACCATTAGAAAATTTTTCAAAAATAAAAGAGTGGGTGGATCCATAATCAAATAAAACATTTACTACTTTAGAGTGGATAGTAAGTGTACATTTAACCACTTCATTATCTTACTCCACATCGCCGATAGCGATTGCATGTTACTTTCCTTTTTCTTTGGCCTTAAATGTTTTTTAACATAAATCATCCTCAATTTCCCTTGGATTAGGGAATTTATTGGAATAATTCCCCATTTCCTTGCATTATTCGTATTAAAGTGTAGGAGGTGCATTTTGTGTGACCTTTTCTCTGTTTTCTTCATTTGACATCTTTTTCCCATAACTTCGGTATTCAACTATCTGATGAACTTATCTTCTACACTTAAAACATTTACAAGTCCCATTAAGACCATTTTCTCCATGCTTCTTTCCACACATTGATCATAAGGTAAGAATCATCTTCTTATCAATGTGGTCTTTTGATTTTTCTTTGAATTCTATTTTCTCTTTTTATGAAATCCTTAGGATTGATGGGTTTCTAAAATCTCCATATCAACCTTGAGAGAACATAAAATTATTTCATCATATCTATTAAATTATCTTATGGCTAATTAACATTGGAGACTTGGTTTTGATCCAGTAAATAATCGGTCAATTTTACTCTCAGGTTGGATAATAATTCTATAAGGGTACCTGCAAGCCTAGTAAAAATTTATTCGTAGGTACCAACATATTTATTATCCTTTTTCTTAAGTTCAAGGAACTTCTTATTCATATTTGTTTGAATAATATGAGGAAATTACTTATTGATAAATAAGTTCTTGAACTCATTATATTCTATAGACTCAATTTTATATCTTGGCCTCCTATTATTGATAACATTGCACCATTGATCAACTTCACCATCTAAAAAATAGACTGATAAAATGAAATTATCATGTTCAGAACATTGTAGAACTGAAACTATATTTTTAGTGGTACTGATCAATTTTTCAGCCACTATTGGATCAAAATATCCACTTAAAGAAGGTGGATGTTTCAGCATAAAGGACTCAAAAAAATATTTATCCCTCCTTTGCTTGTTTGGAATTTATACATCATTCATAGTTTGATAAATATTTGTGAGCATAACTACAAGATTTTTCATTCCATCTCACATGAAATTTGGTTTCTCATAAGGACAATCATTACATTTCTTGTCACATTTAGTATTAATGTTGTTCCTTCAGGTTCCAACCATTGAGTAAAACCAAGAAACATAATGTGATCAACAATAATCATAATAGAAAAACTACATAATAAAGAATAAAATTTAAATTCAAAACACTTTAGTTTTTATCCTTTTTTATTCATGGTAATTTCTAAAACACTAATATTGAAACCTATACTTAGAAATATCCTTAGTGTTCTTACTATGGCTTTCTCATCCTAGTTTCCACAGGATAACTATACCTTTCCTCTAATACCAACTATAATAGAACATACTTTACATACAATGATATTACTTCAAAATTGAAGTATATTCATTACAACATATAATAAATCCATGACAGGATCTTATAGGTATAGTATCGTTAGAAACTGGGAAATATAAACAACTTGTTCATAAAATATCTACATTATCTCCCACTAATTTCATCATAACTAGACTCCTTTTTTCCATATCTTACATAATAACATTATTCATCACCTGGGGAAAATAGCTATATGAATGTGTGAGATCAAAGGATCAGTAAGGGTAAACAAGGTAAATATCAATCGAATAATAATCATAAGATATAAGAACATAACATTTCAAAGTCATATCATGCATATGAAAGATCATGATATCATCTCATGAGATAAAATTTTATAAAAATTAATGGAAATAATCCCAAAACTCAAAATGTGAGACATGAAGTTTTTTTGAATACAAATAAACATAGAAAATCATTTCATATTAGTCAATTCTCCCTTCCAAGGAAATCATAATAGACAAATTCCATTACTGAATTGAGTTTACTTCATATTCCAGCCCTATATTACTGAACCATATTTACAGGTTATTTCATTCATGTCTATCTCAAGAGATATAAATCATTACCTAATGCATTTGAGGTTTATATAGGTCCCACCCGTATCATAATGAAATCATTATTACTAGTGTCAAAATATCATAAATCATTTATCATAGCATAACCTAAGAAATAAAATGGGTTTCTTAAACATAATTCCATTATAACATAATCCATAAAAAATATCATTACATCATTAACACAATTAAATCATAAAAATAATAGAAATATAAACATAACACTAGTTAATGAGAGTCATCTTAGATGGAAAATAATTTTGATAAAACAATTGAACTTAATTCTTGGGGAAGATATCCTTCATTATTAAAAAACATTTTCTTTTCTCAAAATACCGTGAAATTTTAAAAGAAATACATTTAGTTAGAAATAAACATGAAAGAGTGTAGAGGAAGATTCGTGTAAATAAGGTGTAAAAATCCATCCATTTTGTATAAGTTAAAAAAATATTCTCATTGTACTCTTACCAAAAAAGTCAAAAAGTACATTGTATGGTAATTGAAAAAAATATTTCATCCAAACTATGAGGTAAAAGTCAAAAATAGGTAAAAATGAATTTAAAAATACAGAAAAGAGTAGTAAAAATTTTTTGAAAACAATTTTTAGAAAACATGGAAATGGATGATTAATATACCCTAATAATTAATTACGTATAAACAATCTAAGAAAATAATGAAACTTTAAAATTATCCCTTACCTTAGGTCCAATATCCTTTGTATGTATCCAAACCTCCTGTATAATGATTTAAATAATGTTTTTTAGTTATTCTAGAATTATAATATTTTTTATGATATCATATATGATTATATTATCATCGGTTTTTAGTAACATTTCTTTTTCAATCATCATTTGGATATTTATTGCATTATGTTCTTATGAAAGTTTTGTCAGATAAGTTTGATGTTACACTTCTTAGGTTATAGTTATATCATTTAAATAATAATAATAGTATAATATATATCATATTTATTCATCCCATTAATTTTTATAATTGTGTTTTAATTAATATCATATAGAATGAATCACATCACATCGTGGAGTGGGTATGTCGTAGGTACGCACGAGCGACGATATCATTCACTTAATGGTAAAATGGTATAAAATTGAATGGTATATTAATTATACAGAATAATTATAATATTATATTAACTATTTAAATCCATTATAACTATCATTATACACATCTAAATTATGTATTGTTGAATACAAAATTACACCACAGTGTGGAGACGGTAAGTCGTACATAGACACACATGATAATATTGTTATTCTTATGATAGATAAAAGGTGGTATAAGGTTGTACCATAACTATAATAAGATATCATGATGTAGATGATACGAGATTTTTTACTATAGTATGGAAAAGAAAAATTAATAGGATGTATAATAATGAAATTAATTTCGAAAGAGTTGAAAAAACAATTACCTATTTTTCAAGTATCTCATTTTTATTTTTACAAAATGTATCCTTAGGATGAATTTTTTTTCCAATTTTTGTCCTATAGGATGAAGTGAAGAAAGTTGAGAGAGTAAATTGGAAGGTTTTGGCAGAGAAAAAGGGATTTAGAGGTGATATTAATATAGAAAGATAGGTACCCTTTTATAAGAGAGGGTAGGAAAACCTTTGGCAATACCAAAACTATTAAATAACTATAAATTAATATTTAAAATAAATTGATAAAAAGTTTATTATTTCCAATATATGATGAAGTTGGGTCTAAATATTCTCATAAAATAAACTTTAGACATGTTTTTATTTTATTTTAAACCATATAATTTTGATTTATCTTTATTTAATCAATTTAGTTTTAATTGTGGTAAAAAAATGCTAAATATTTAATGGTTATAAATATTTACTTATATCATGTCAATTTCCCATAAATGGATATTTAATTATATTTTAGACCTTATAATTATCACCTTGTAATTTCTAAATATTTCAATGATTCTTAATTAATTTAGTAAAATGTTATTTTTATAAAATATCAATAGTGTCAATTTTGGAACGATCCATTTATTTGATTTTAAATAAATTCCACACAGAATATATCATTGAACCAAAACATTTAATATACATCGTAAATTTCTTAATCACCTATAAAATTTACTGATAACCTTAATTATTTCAAATTAGATTTCTTTTAATATTTTAAAATAATTTATTTTATATTTATATTAATAAAATAAATTTTGTGTCACTATTGTGTCATCCTTAATGGTATTTATTTAACTTCTAAAAATTATAAATAAATTTTATATGATGTAGGTAATTATTTTATCGTTCCATATAATACCTACATTCGATGTTATCTTCTTTTTATCCATATATTTCAATTAATATACATATATAAAAAGAGAGATATATTATGTCACATTCATTTATTTTAAAAATATTAATGCCATATTCATGGTGAATTGGTCCTTAAGTGATTCCATTAAAAACCATAAATAATAATTGACTATTTTAATAATATAATATGATTTTTATGCATTTTAAGGTGATTTTATAATATTATAGTTACCATTAATTACCAGATTTACAATTAATCATGGTAATAAAAAAAATACTAAAGTTACTATTCATAATGTCCCAAACACAAAAGTAATCTATTAACATAATTTTTACCCATTAATTCCAAATATGGATTTCAATTTTTTAAATTTTAAACACAGATTTTTTAGTAATTGAATGAAAATTAATCCCATTATCGGAATGAGAGAATGAGTTTTAAAAGCTAAAACATTGCAAAAGATTAAAATGTATTTACATCTGGATTCAATGTAAAATTAATGATAATGGCATAGATTATATTGAATGATAAAAATAAATTATATTTATAATTTAAAAAAATTAAATATTATAGTTTGACCATATTTATTATTTTTTTGAAAAAAGTTGTTTTCACAGAAAATTTAGTGTCTTTTACTGTTCATGAAAAAAGGAAAGTTATCAGAAAAATATCATAAATTCATCCAAAGTAAATTTTTATATCTTGATTCAAAATAAAATGTTTATATTTTCATATTAAAATTATTAATGTGTAAAAAAATTAATTTAAAAGGGCTTCATCATTCGAAGTCATAAAATTACCATTTTAAAAAATATAGGTTTTTATACATCAAATTGGGTTTATTCAAACACTATGAATAAAATATGCGTTGGATGAATATAAAAAATATTTTATTAGATATATAAAATATATATCTCATGAATTTCATTACCAATAATAATTCGCTCAAAAATAAAAATATCTAATTGATTTATATTTTTCATAAATAATTGTTAGCCAATGAATTCACGATTCATTTTCATAAGTTAGTTATACTTATTCCTGCTAGCCTAACAGATTGGATATAATAGTATTTTTATAATAAGTTCATATCACAGTTCATTTAAACTGATGATTGGATTCAATGTATGATACTTAAGAATTAAAATTATTTAATGAAAATATTTCATAAAAACATCCTAGTGTTACTTTCTACCACCCTTAAACTGGATTTCACCCAAAAAATTCATCACTTGGAAAATAAAAAGATGAGGAAACTTCTCCCTCATCATATCCCAAAGTTCCCACATAGGTTCTTCATATTTTTGGTTTCACCATAAAACTTTAACCAATCCACTAGACTTGTTATATAGAATGTTTTCTCTATGATCCAGAATCTCTATCAGTTATTCTTCATAAGAATGATCTTTCTCCAGCAGTACCACTTCATAGTTTAGTACATGTTAAAGATAAGATATGTAATTTCCCAGTACAGATACATGGAATACATCATGAACTTGAGAGATATTTAGTGGAAGAACCAATTAGTTTGCTACCTTCCCAACATGATCTGGAATTTCAAAAAGACTAATCTAACTAGGGCTCATCTTTCCCTTATTTCCAAATCTCATTACTCTCTTCCAAGGAGATATTCGTAGAAACACCTTATCACCCACATCAAACTCAAGGTATTTTATTTGTCTTTCAACATAACTTTTTTTCGACGGTGAGCTACTCTTATGTGTTGTGGAATATAAATGACCTTTTCTTCCATTTCATCAAAAAATCAGGTCCTAATAGCTATATTTTCCCTACTTCATCCCAGAAAGTTGGAGTTTTGAACTTCTTTACATAGTGGGATTCATAAGGATCCATCTATATACTATAGTTAAAGCTATTTTTTATCAAAATTACCTTAAAAGTAGGTTTTTATCTCAACCACCTTCAAAATATATAGATTAAGATCTCAACATTTATTCTAGAGTTTGATTTTTCCTCTCAGACTAACTACTTTTCTAAGGATGAAAATCAGTGTTGAAACTTATCTATATATCCAGATCATGCTTAATACTTCACTAGAACATTGAGTTAAACCTCAAATATTGAATATATATAATTGAAATTGGTATTCCATTCAATCTTAGCACTTCCCTTACATATATCTTAGAAGTCAGATCAATAGAGAAATAGTCTCTATTGGTAATGAAGTGTACTGATGTTGGAAGGTGATCAACCATAACCAATAAATCATTATTTCCATTGGATGTTTTGGGAAGTTCGATGAAAAATTCCATAGTGATGTTTTATTATTTCCATTCTGGTATGGGTAATGGTTGTAACATTCCCTTATAATTCTATCTCTTAGCCTTAACTTGATGACAAACCAAACATTGAGAGACATATTCGACAACATTTCTTTCCATTCCATCCCACTAAAAATAATCTTTCAAGTCCCTGTAAATATTTTTGATTCCAAGGTGAATATATAATTAAGAACTATGAGCCCCATCCAATAGATTCTTCTTTAATTCTAGTATGGGTGGAATACAAACCCGATTCCTAAACCTTATTATTTATTCAAAATCAATGATGAATTTAGGATCATTTCTCACATTATTTTTTAGCTCAACATCTTTCTTCTGCACCTCTTTGATCTTCACTTATATAGATGGTTGATCATTCATTTTTGAAATATAATATTTCCCCCCTTCCATTAAAATTTCGAGACCTAGACTGTTCAAATCAATAAATATTAGATCTTTTGTGATCCACATCACATATACGATAGCATGGTCTTATAGATTAAATGTGTCTTCAACCTTTTTCACTTTCCCAGGGTAGTAATGTATTGAGTATTCGTAATATTTAATCAACTCTGACCATCTTCTTTGGTGCATATTTAGCCCCTTTTTTGTAAAAATATAAAATAAATTTTTCTGATCAGTATAAATATCACACCTTTCACAATAAAGATAATTCCACCACATCATTAATGCAAAGATTTCCCCAGATAACTCCAAATCATGAGTTGGGTAATTATTCCTATGGATTTTCAACTTCATTGAGGAATAATATATCACCATATAATTTTTTATGAGAACACATCTCATCTCTTTCTTGGATGCATCAATGTAGATCACAAACCTTTCTCCACTACACGGCAGTGTGAGCATAGGTTTACTAGATAACCTTCTTTTTAGATCTTTTAAATTATCTTCACACTCTTCTATCCATAAAAAAATAACTCCTTTCTGAGTAAACTTGGTGAGTGTATTAAATAATCATGAAAAATATTTCACCAAATGTTGATAATATCCAAAAAAAACAAGAAGACATCAGATCTCAATTACGGTTTCTGGTCTCGAAAAACCTTCAAAAACTATTATTTTTTATGGATACACAGATATCCATTCTCTTGATATTATGTGACCCAAAAATGAAACATTCTGAATCCAAAATTCAGACATGGTAAATTTTTCATAAGGCTTGTCCTTTCTTAGGGTTTTCAGTACAATTCTCATGTGGTCTCCATGTTCTTCATTTCTCTTCTAATAGATAATAATATCATCTATAAAGACTACCAAAAACTGATCAACATAGTAACTGAAGACTCTATTCATTAAATCCATGAATTTGGTATTGGAATTAGAAAGACCAAAAGGAATCACTGTTATTTTATAGTTTCCATACCTTGTACGGAATTTTGTCTTTGGTATATCCTCCTTCTTGACCCTTAATTAATGATACCATGAATGAAGATCAATCTTGGAAATATATTGAGCTGCACATAGTTGTTCGAATAAGTCATCAATTATGGGAAGAGTATATTTGTTCTTGATAGTGATTTTGTAATGTTCTTGATAATCAATGTACTGTCTCATTGATTAATCATTCTTCTTAACAAATAAAATTGATGCTCCCCACGGTGATGTGATAGGGCATATGAATCAATTGCCAAGATTCTATTGGATTTGTTTCTTCAATTCCTTCAACTTAATTGGTGATATTCTATAATGTTTCTTTAAAATAGGTACAACACCCAGTCTAAGATCTATTGAAAAATCAATATAAAAAATTGGTGGAAGACTTGGAAATTATTCTAGAAAGACATCATAAAACTCTCATAAAATGGGATTATTATTAATTGTGAGTCTCTCCCCAACCATTTGAGATAAATAACATTCATTTGTATAAATAAAGACCCATAATATAGAAGAAATTTATACTAAGAATCTATATTCATCCTCTCTTTGATAGATGATCATAGATTGATCTAGAATTTGAAATGTGACTTCTTGTCCTTGGAAATTACTGTGAGAATCATATAGATAAATGAAATCCATGCTATGAATTACATCAAATTTCACTATTGTAAGGATCACAATATTTGGAGGAAGCACATTCCCAAAAAAAATCAACCAGAGAAGAATTATAAACTTTTGATGCGATCGTTATGCTATTAAGAGCTGCCACAGGTAACTCAACATATAATTGTTGAGGTAATACAGATATACCATTATAAAATATTTTAGAAAAAAAAGAGAGCATGGATCCATAATCAAATAAAAAATTTTCTTCTTTAGAGTATATGGTATGTTTACCTTTCACTATATCATTATCATACTGTACATCGCCGATAGTGATTGCATGTTAATTTACCTTATCTTTTCCCTTAAGAGTTTTCTAATGTCAATCATCATAAATAACCCTTGGATTAGGAAATTGATTGGAATAATTCCCCATTTCCTTGCACTTGTAGCATTGAAGTGTGTGAGGTTTATTATATGAAGCCTTTTCTCTTTTTGCAACATTAGACATATTTTTTCTATCACATCAGTATTCAACTACTTGATGAATATCTTTTTCACACATTAAACATTTATTTGTCCCTTCAAGAAAATTTCCTCCATGTTTCTTTACAAACTTTGAGCATAAGTGAAAATTCATCTTTTTTTAGTCTAGTCTTTAGATTTTCCTTTAATTCCATTTTTCTCTTCTTATCAAATCCATAGGACTGATGAGTTAATACAATCCTCATGTCAAACTTGAGAGCACATCAAACAATTTCCTCATATCTATTAAAGTTTTTTACGGCTAACTCTTTTTAGGTACTTAGTTTTAAGACACTAAAAAATCAATCAATTTAACTCTCAGTTTGGATAATAATTCCATAAGCATACCTTTCAAGTCTTCTAAAATTTCCTCAGTTGGAACCAACAGATTCATCAAACATTTTTTTAGTTCAAGGAACACCTTCTTCATATTTTTTTGAAGAATTCAGGGAAATTACTTATTGAAAAACATGTTCTTGAAATTTTTCCATTTTATAGACTCAATTTTATCTCTTTACCTATTATTATGGATAATATTACATTGTTGATCAGCTTCACCATCCAAATTATAAACTACTGAGATGACTTTATCATTTTAAGAAAATTGTAGAACTAAAAATATCTTTTCAGTGGTACTGATCCACTGTTCATCCACTAATGGATCAAAAAACCCATTGAAAGAATGTGGACGCTACCTCATAAAAGAATCAAAAAAATGTTGCTCCCTCGTTTGCTCATTTCAAATTCCTTCATGATTCATAACTTGAGAAGTTGTGTTAGAATAACTATAAGATTTTACATTACATCTCCCATGAAATTTGGTTTATCTGGAGGACAATCGTTGCATTTTCCATCACATTCAACAGTAATGTGGTTCCTTTAGGTTCTAGCCATTGACGAAAACCAAGAAGAATTTTGTGAGCAACACTAATCATAATGGGAAAACCACATAATCAAAAATAAAATTTAAATTTTGGACACTTTAGGTTTTATCCTAGGTTATTCATGGTAATTTATAAAACACTATGATTATAACCTATACTTAGGCATATCCTTAGGGTTATTACTATGTATTTCTCATTATAGTTTTCAATGGATATCTATACCTTTCCTCTGATAATAACTATAATGATGCATACTTTACATACATTGATATTACTTCAAAATTGTTTTATATTCATTACAAAATATAATAAATCCACAAAAATATTTCATAGGTATAGTTTTTTATAAACTATGAAACATAAACAACTGGTTTATAAAACATCTCTATTGTCTCCCACTTATTTTTTTTTATAACTATACTCTTTTTTGACACATCTTACTTAATACCCTTCTTCATGTCCTAGGGAAAATAAACATATGAATTGGTGATCTAAAATATTAGTAAGGTTAAACAAGGGAAATATCAATCATATCATAATCATAAGACAAATGAACATAACATTTGGAAGTCTTATCCTACATATGAAAGATCGTGATATCAGGTCATAAGGTAAATGTTTAAAAGAATTAATGGAAAAAATACCAAAATTCAAAACATAATACATGATGTTTTTTGGAATATAAATAAGGATATAAAATCATTTCATATTGTCAAGGCTCATTTCCAAGACAATCATAGTGGACCATGTCCCTTACTGAACCAGGTTTACATGTCGTTCCATCCCTGTATTATAGAACTAGACTTACTTGTCATTGCAATAATTTCTATCTCATGAGATATAAATCTTTTCCCATTTCATTAGAGGGATATATAGTCCCACCCATCTCATAATAAAGACATTATTACATGTCCCAAAAAATCATAAATCATTCATTGTAGCATAACCCAGGAAATAAAATGGGTTTCATAAACATCATTCCATCATAATAAAATCCATATAAAATATCATTCAATAATAAAAAAAATAAAATTATAGTAATAATAGGTATATAAATATAACTATATTTAAAGAGCGACATCTTAAATGGAAAATAATTTTGATAAAACACATGAACTTAATTCTTGAGGAAAATGTCCTTTATTCTTCAAAAATGTTTTCATTTCTCAAAATGCCATGAAATTTTAAAAGAAAATAATTTAGTTCAAAATAAACATTAAATCATGTAGAATAATCTTCTTGGAAATAATGTGTGAAAATCCATTTATTTTGTATAAGTTATAAAAACATTGTCCTTATACTTTTACAAGAAAATTCAAAAAGTACCACGTATGGTAAACCAAAGAAATATTTCTTCTAACAAATTTCGTAAAAGTAAAAATTTGTAAAAATGACTTTAAAAATACATAAGATAGTATTAATAATTTTATTATAACATATTTTTGGGAAACATGGAAATTGATGATAAATATACCCCAGAAAATAATTATATATAAATAATATCAGATTATAATGATATTGAAAAATTATCCCTTACATTAGGCCTGATATCTTTTGTATATATCTGAAACTCCTATATAATGATATAAATAATGTTATTTATTTATGATATAATCATAATTATTTTTATGATATCATATATGATTATATTATCGTCTATTTGTTAGTAACATTTCACTGTCACTGGTTATTAGGGTATTAACTGCTTTATGATCTTATATAAGTTTTTTTGGATATGCTAATGTTCCACTTCTTAGGATATAGTTATATAACTTACAGAATGATAATAGTATTATATATATCATATTTATTAATTCCATTCATGTATATAATAATTTTTTAATGAAGATCATGTAGAATGAATCACATTGCATTGTGGAGACACTAGGTCATACATATGCACGAGAGACGATATAATTTACTTAATGGTTAAATGTTATATAATTAAATTGTGTATTAATTATAAAAAATTATTATCATGTTATATTTATTATTTAAATTTATTATACTCATCATTATACCCATCCAAATTAAGTATTATTGAATAAAAAATTACACTACAACGTGGAGACGGTAAGTCGTACGTACGCACACATGGTGATATTGTTATTCATAGGATGGATAAAAGGAGGTATAAGGTTGTAAAATAATTATAATAACATTTCATCATGTATAATATACAATAATAATTACTTTAGTATAGAAACAACATAATAAGATTAAGTATAAGATTAAAAGAATATTGAAAGAGGTGATAACACAATTGCCTCTTTTTCGAGTTTCTTCTTTGGATTTGTAGAAAAGGTCTTTATGTGATGGATTTCAGCCCAATATTTAGACTCTAAGATAAATTTAGGAACGTTTTTAGAGTAAATGGGATGTATTTTCTAAGAAAAATTGGCTTTATAGGTGTGATTAAAAGATTATGAGATGTGCCCTTTTATAAGAGAGGGGTTGGGCATCTTTGAAAATATCAACACTATTATATTAATATAAATTAATATTTACATTAAAACAGCTATAAAGTGGACTGTTTTGAAGATAAAATATGTATGGGTATAAATAATATAAACAATAAAATTTATACGTTCTTTTATTTTTTTAACCTGATAATTTTGATATATCCTTATTTAATATATTTAATTTTAATTATGGTAATAACATTCTAAATATTTAATGGTTATAAATATTTATTTATATTCTATCAATTGACCATAAATGGATATATTATAACATTTTAGACCTAAAATTTTTCAATCTTTAAATTTTTAAATATTTTTATGATTTATAAATAATTTAATAAAATGTAATTTTTATAAAATATCAATATTGTCAATTTTGATGCTATTCATTTATTAGATTCTAAATAAAATAAACCAAAAAGATTAATTCTAAAAAACATTTAATATACTCAAAAAATCATAATTACCTATAAAATTAGTTTATAACCTTAAATAATTAATATTATATATTTTTTAATATTTTTAAAATATTTTATTTAATATCTCTGTTAATATAATAATTGTAGCATCACTATTGTGTCATACTTAATGTTAATTATATATTTTATAAAAATTATAAATAAATATCTATGATGTCGGTAATTATTTTATCTTTAAAGAGACTACCTATAGGAGATTTTAACTCCTACTTATTTATATATTAGAATTAATATACTTATATAAAAACAGAGTGTGACATTTTGTCACATTCATTGATTTTAAAAATACTAATGTCATATTCATGGGAAAGTGGTCATTAAGTGATTCCATTTCAAACTATATATATTATCGGTATAATTTAATCTTCCAATAGAATTTTTACAGTTTTTAAGGTAATTTTATAATATTATTTTAACCTTTAATTATCGGATTTACTATTAATCATGGTAATAAAAAAATTACTAATGATATTATTCATAATGTACAAAAAATTAAAGTAACCTATTAACATAATTTGGACCCACTAATTTCAAATATGGAATCAATTTTTTAAAATGTTAAATATATAATTTGTAGTAATTAAATTAAAATTAATCGTGTTTTCAGAATGAGAGAACGAGTTTTAAAAGCTAAAACATTGTAAAAGATTGAAATGTTTTTACATCTAGATTCAATTAAACATTAATGATAATTACATAAATTATATTGAATGATAAAAATATATTTTTTTTATACTTTAAAAACATTCAATATTTTAATTTAACCATAAATTATTTTAATAAAAGAAGTTGTTTTCATGTAAAATTTAGTGGATTTTTATTATTCATCAAAACATGAAATTTATAATAAAAATATCATAAATTCATCCAAAGTAAATTTTTATATCTCGGTTCAAAAGAACATGTTTATATTTTCATATAAAAATTATTAATATTTCAAAACCATAATTTAAAAGGGGTTCTCCATTCAAAGGCATAAAATTACCCTTTTAATAAATATTGGTTTTTATATATCAAATAGGGTTTATTCATAACCTATGACTAAAATATCCTTTGGATGAATATCAAAAAATATTTTATTTAGTATATAAAAAATATATACTTATCTCATTAATTTAATTTCCTATAGTAATTAACTAAAAAAATACAAATATCTTTTTGATTTATATTTTTCATAAACAATTGATATCTAGTTAATTCACAATGCATTTCCATAATATAGTTATACTTATTCCTGCTAACCTAATAGTTAGGCTATAATGGTAATTTTATACTAAGGGCATCACATGTTTCATTTAAACTCATGATTTCATGCAATTCATGCTACTGAAAAAATGAAATTATTTAAAGAAAAAATTTCATAAAAACAACCGTGTGTTCCACCTATAAACCTCAGACTCAAACTGGGCACACTTTAAATTAAATCCAACTGAGGTATTATGCTCTGATTCAATTTAGTAATGAACCAGTCTAGGCATCCATTGAACCTGATGGCCCAACCAATTTTCCAGAAGTCTCAAATGGAATTTCTTATCCCCTTCTGTAGGAAACCAATTCCTTGGCATCAAAGGAGTCCCTTTATAATTGATTTCTCCCCAAACAGAAATAATAAATACTTGAATAAATAAATAAATTTAGAATAAATAAACATACCAAATAGGCCATAACCAACTAAGATAATCAGAACCATTTTCATGTACATGAAAATCATCTATAAAAATAAATATAGTTTTGGGAAGAATAAATAAAATAAAAAAACAAGAAACCAACTTAATCTAAGCTTGAACCCTCCCTATGAAACCTTTGGTTTCTCACCAATAACAAACTCCACCCAAATTATCCACAATGATCAAAATAAATTCTAAATGGGAAACTATAGCCTAAAATATGTAAGAATGAGGTAAACCCCCAATAGGTCACCAAAACCCAAAAAATCTATGCAATAATTTTCATAAATAAATTCATGAATAATAGTTTGAAAATAAACTACAAACTACACATTTCATATACAATTTAGTGAAATTAAAACGATTCCACAGACATCTTTCAAAATATTTCCCTTTGTTTTCTCAATTTCAGAACCATGAGTTGAAAACATTTCCCCCATCCCATGCCATTTAAAAACTAAAATCCCATTAACATTCCCAAAAAACAACCCTTTTGTTTTAATTAAATGAAAATAATAACTTTGTAACATTTTAACATCTGAAGTCATCCATAAGAACAAAACAACCATTTTAAAATACACTTTCAAAACACATTCAAGAGCCTTTAATGTAAAAAAAACGTATTACAATCATCTTTAAAAGTAATTTTCTTAATAAAATGACCCTACACATAGTTCATACACAACAATCAAAAACCATACACATCTAGGAATATATAAAATATTAAAAAAGAATTTCTTCTACAGAAATGAAATTAGGGAAAATGATATAAAAAAGAACTAGGTCAAAATCCTCTTAATCAGTAACAACTTAAAAAATCAAATGGGTCATGGGATGTAACCTAGGATTCCAAAAATGTGAAGTATCTTACCCTATAAGAGTATACTAGCCAAAAAATCAGCTATCAGCATGTAGTAAATATCAAACACCAATTCATCATACAATCCCACATATGCCTCATTATTATGATAACCCCCACATATCCCTAAATTCTTAGAATGAATTGGGGGCTACTAATGGTTTTTATCCAAACTATAATAAACAATTAAGTAACCACTTAGTACCTCCTTTCCCATGACTAACAAAAGATGTGACGCACAGGAACAAGAAAGCCAAGTCTTACACACATGGAAAACCAATAGAAACCATCACCCCTAACATACATCAATTAACTTTTCCATGATAAAATGCATCCTTTATATAAAAATCATATTCACACACAAGTAGAGAAAAAATTATATCATATAGATCAATGAGCTACACAAGGGTAGACAAACAAGGTGAAATCAAGAGGGTTTCACTATCACAATTTTAAAATCAATATTCCAACCAGGAATTTAATACAAAAACATAGATTGTGATTCCTTGAACTATCAAATATGGTAAATAAACATTTCAAAAACTATTTTTAATCTCCTACTCATTCAAAACATTTCATAGACACCCAAAAATAGGGGTCTTTTCTCAAAAATATGAAGCAAGACTAATGGCCATTCATTTTCATGATCCCATTTTAAAGAATCCATAAATAAATTTTAAAAAGGGGTAAAACACACACCCATTTCAAATAACCATTTGAAATATATTTAAGAATACATTTATAAAACACTTTAAGGTCAAAACCTCACTTAAAAACCAAATTCCCTTTTAAAAGTAGTTCTCACTCATTAAAACCCAAATCAGTGTTAAAACATCAATTAACACCATGAAAAAGATTTCTAAATCCTTATAAGAATTTTAAAAAAAATTATAACCTTTAAACATTGCATTTAAATCCTGAATACAAGTAATTTTCATGAAAACCCATTTATACCATGCTCAAAACATAATGAAATTGTTTCAAATCACCACAAGGCTATCACATATAATCATGCATTTATAGAAATGGAATTTAGAAATCATAAGAAGGATTTTAACTCCAAAATTAAATAATTTAATATAAAACCATACCACAAGAGATGAGAATCTATCAAAAACTCTTCAGATCATTTTTCCTTCAATGGATACCACACAAACGAGAACATTGATGGAATCTACTACTGTTATACACAAAAAAACAGAAAGTTATATCAACTTATAAGCCTGAAATAATCCAAAGTATATATATATGGTTTATGGTTGAATCCAAAACCTTGATAAAATAGAGAGATAATAGAATAATAAGGGAAGAGAAGAATAAACACCTCAAAATCTCTTGAAAAGAACTAAATGAATGGAAAGCATCAAAAGGAGGAAGACGATGAAGCTCCTCCATAGATCTCAAGGATCATTTAATGCCATAGTGGGATAAAATTGGTGAAAGACCCTTTAATTCAAATTGGTTATTTTAGTAAATTTCCAAAAATTAAACACTTGGTAATGCCACATGGGTTTCCAAACTATGTTCCAACCATGTGTTGGCCACTACCTTGGCTAGACACCCCATTCAAAATTTAGTCTAGTTTTCACAAAGTTTGTAAAAATAATGTTCCAAAACAAACACAAACCTCTATCCTTACATGAACTATTAGGAAATCTTTATAATTTGAAAAACTTTGTGGAATCCTTGCAAAATCACTCTATCAAAATGGAATGCCCACAAGCATGGGCTTCACACTGTTAGTACTAACCATGCGGGCTAACCGTGATCTATCCAAGAACCATTCAAAAATATAGAATTCCAACCAACCAAGAAACGTACCTCCAAACCACTCCAGAAAATATAAAATAATACAAAATAAAAAACATAGTGACATGGATGTTTCATAGATCTAGTGCAAATAGGAGTGTTTTGTGAGTGAGTGCCCTATACCCAACATAAACTTGTATTTTAGATTTCAACACCATATATATAGGGTGATATATGTATTACCTATTATTTATCTGATAGTAACACATCCATTTCATGTACTATATATGGAAATTTCCTTTTAATTACAAGGAATGTTAAGAGGGTATATAAATTACCACCTATAAGGAAACCTTGTGATACAATGATAGTAATCTTAAAAAAATGACTCATAGTAAAAATATATATATCCTATATAAAATATATGATGTATAAATATCTAGTTTTGGGGACCATAATAATTGAAAATTATTCTCATAAAGTACACACATGGATAGGACAACGAATATGAACATCACATATTTTGGATGTCATTAAATATTCATATATATGAATGTGTGTATTGGTATCTTGAAATGGATGTTTATAAATGTCTATATTTAAATTATGTACATTTATTAATGATAAAAACCATGAAATTGTATGTTTTAGTGAGTTATATGGTGTCATGTATGTTATTAGTGGTATTACATTGATTGAATACTCAAGATAATATTTGTTGATTTTGAGTGTATGAAGAATATATCTTGGTTATTTTTCTGGGATGGTAGTGCCTTGAATAAATCCATGGACATGGTAGATGAAATAAATCCTATCCAATGTAGGTAAATAAAGATAAATAAAATATAAATTTATGATAACAAAAAGTATGCATTCAACATTATGAGATATTGCAAGACAAGGAGAATATAGTGAATATTTAATGTGTGTAAGAGGTTTTCATAGCTATAATTTAATATTATCTCTTTACGGTCCATGAAGTGTTACTATATATAGTTATTATTATATGAGTAAGACTCGCGCCTATCGATATAATTTCCTAGAGATGAATGCATAATGTATATCCAAAAGTTCAACTAATTTAAATAAATCATAGTGTAAAATGAAGTGGGATCTATGTTTTTGGTTCAGTTAATTTTTGAGAGTGAACAATCACAATTAAATAAATTAATAAATTCCATTATATTTTATTCATGTAGAAAATAAAATATAAAAACTAGAGAATGACTTATTTTTAAAAAAATTTACAAAATTTTCATTTCAAATACCATTGTTTTAATGGTACAAAAGGGAATAAAACTCTTTAAGCCATGGAAATACATGAAAACTTGTCAAAATGTTTTTAAAATAATAAATTTTAAACTAAAATATGATCATAAACATATAATAAATCATGAAATCATCTTATTTTATCATATATATAAAATCTAAATAATACCATAAAAATCGCATGCAATCATAAAGGAAATAGAGTAATCATGAATTCTTCTTGAGATGTTTTATTCAAATCACTAATAATCACGTATAGTCACCTGTGATCACCCATAATGGAATAACCTAATTGGATAATTCAAATATAAATTCTATAGAGAATAAATCATTAACTAATACATTTGAGAGCATTATTGTGTGACCACCAATCATCATATAAAGTGTATATGAACCATAACGTGAATAAAATACATAGAATCTTGTATTTTAAACCATATATATAAACATTAATGAATTCCCTGATGAATAAAATGAAATTGGATTACAAATTAATTAGTGATAGAAAAATAGAATACAATCATGTAATATTTATTTATTAAGATAAATTGGAATCTTGTAAAAAAATTCTTATAAAAAATTTATAGAGAGATAAGAGAAAAACATAAACACATTTAAAGGCTTAAAAGAAACCCCTTACTGTAATCTATGATGCTTATGTGTGAATTTTATTATATAAAAATAAATTTTAATGTGTTTTTATTTATTATAACATTTAAATTGTTTTATTATATAATTATATATAGTTATTTTAATTCATTTAATATCATATTTGAATCAAATTTGAAGTTCAATGTCCACGAAATTTGGTTGTTGATAGTCATTGTAGTTCAAAACAATATCCCTATGAAATTTAGTGTTTTAAAAACTTAATAGTTCAAAAATACATATTAATTTTTAATTATAGAGTAATTATATACATAATCATTATGTGTTTTACTTTTTTATTCCATCACTCATATATCGTTTAATAAAAAATTAATAATTTTTTGAAATTTAATGTTTACATTATTAAAAATGTCATTATGTATGTATCATTTTTGTATATGATACCATGTTTAGAAGAACATATAATTACATAAATGAAATAATCCATCTTACTAATTGATTTAACACCCATGATAATTGGTTTAATTAATAATAAAAATAATAAAAAAATAAGTAAATTGTTAAAATAACTAAGTATAGACTTAATCGAGCAATTATTAAATACAAGTATATATCTTCCAAGATGAATAATTATATTACCAATTGAATTTAATATAAGAATAAATAAATAGGAATACTTCATACATGACAAGTATATCCGGCCTGGTTTCTTCTTAGAATTGATGAAATGAAAAGAGAAGGAAAGGAAATGAAAATAGAAGAGAAAATCAAATCAAATTAAAAGTTATGTATAATAAATACATTATTTGTTTATTTTATCATTTAAGATTGATAATGTAAAGAAAAAACTAAATTTTTCAAAAAAAAATTCCAAATAAATTATACCCTTTTTTAAACAGAAAAATTTAAATAATTATATGGTTGAAAAAATTGCAATTCCATTTATGTAGATTTCTTTTGTTTCTCTTGTAATTTGGGTTTAAAAATATATAAATAATTATGTATTTTTTAATATTTACACAAATTATTTATCATAATATTATATTTTATATTATATTCTATACTTATCCTTTCTCAATCATATAATTAATTTTTCAGTTATTACTTTTCCTATGTTGCATAAGAACTGCATCAACGTTTATGAAGATTTTCATATTTATCTTAACATAAACACTAATTTATGTTAATTTTATAATATTTTTATGATATTTTTATTATCATATTATGTAATAAATATTCTATATCTTCCTATAATTTTCTTTGTCATTTTAGATAAAAATATAATAATATTACGTACAAAACCAATTAAACTCAAATTCTTAATTTAAAAGGAGTCCAAATGTGTTACTAAAACCCTATCCAATTTGAATTCATATATTAACATTATAAATTGATTTTTTATGTGTCTTATGTATTATAACACATTCTATACCTTTAATAAGTCTTCCATGGATTTCTAGACACATTTAATAAAATATTGTAAAGTTTAATTTCAACTTGAGAACTTTTATAAGGGATTTGACTATATTAGTCAACCTATAGTCAAATGGAATTAAAATGATGAACTTTTACAGAAATATATTTAATATCTAAAATATTTTAACATATTATATATATTTTTAGTTACAAATTTTTTTATATATTTAAAAATTAATTATCAGTATAATTCAATTTGAATTTGAACTTGTATTTATTAAAAAAATATGAATTCAAATGTATCACTCAACTTATAACCACATTGAATCAAAATATTGAATTTCAAATTAAATCCATTATATTTTTTGAAAATTATAATTGAAATAACAAAATCATTAATAATTTTTTACCATAATTATTTAACTGAAACTATGATTAGACATCATATTTATTATTTACAATAATGTCTTGTTTTCTACATTTTTTTTTAAAAAAATACCTTCCTCCAATGTTTGAAATAATGAATCAAAATAAAAAATTTATATTATTAAAATAAATCCCTAAAAATTATATATAAACTATTAAAATAATACTCATAACATATTAAAATAATATATATATATATAGAGTAACAAATATTTTATTTTAAAACAAAAACTACATTCTTGATAAGAATATTTTGTTTGGATTGAAAACACATTGGATATGAAATTAGTGACTATACCTTGTTCTACTTGTTGAAAACCATTAGATGAGTTTGGCCTTGGAATTAAAAACATAATTCTCTTTAATGAGTCCCTTCAAGCCATGATTACTTGGAAAATGATACATAATGAATCTCCTTATATTGATTTCATAAAAAATATGTTTCTAGATAAGTTCATAAAAGGAAAAATGAACATTTTGAACTCTTCCATCTGGCCTTCCATTAAAAAAGTGTATGCCAATATTATGACCAACTCTAGATGGATGGTTTCCAAGGACTCCTCTATGAACTTTTGGTTAGACAACTGGACTGGTAATTCCCTAATTTCAATGATCCCTACTAAAGAAACTCATGAAATTATTAATAATACTATTAGGGATATTATTAATTTCCATCTTGATAGTCTCCCTGATAATGTTGTCCAATTCATTGACAACTATATTTTTTCTGACGTGGGTTATTTTTTTATCTGAGAGCCTTCACACAATGGTATGTTGGATTAAAAAAAAGTTAAAACCACCATTTTCATAACTATGGAAATGAATTTATATGGATCAAAAACATTGATAATCCATGGATAAAACCTTCAAGGCTTACTCTTATTTGGCACATATCCTACAATAGGTTTCCCAATGATAATTGTCCACAATATTCTGTTATTCACATTTTCTCAAAATATCATCTTTTTATTCAACATAGAGAGGATCCCAAACATTTATTTATTTATTATGCCACAACCACATATCTTGGGAACTATATTTTTTACATATTTGATTGTATATGGAAGATTCTTGACTCTGTAAACACTCAACTGATTTTTTGTGTAGATATAGATAACTCCCAAAAAATAAAGAATTTATATCTTTTTGAAATTTATGAGCTTCATAATGTGATTTGGTATGATAGAAATTCTATTCTTCACAATAACTCAATCAATATTAATTCAGATCAGATGCGGATCCCCATTGCTATTCACAAAGCTACTTTGATTCAGAAGGTGTATTGCAACAACATAGTGAATGACTTTATCATTCTGCGGTGACTATAGGTTTATGGAATTCTTCCCCAACTGCGATGCATGTTTGAAGTTTTCAAGAAGTCATCGTTCCCTAGTTGGATTAAAATTTTTGTGGACGGTACTTCTGAAGGAAATCTGAGTCCCACGGGATGTAGTTCCATCTTCAAGAATCATCTTGGTCAGATCCTCAGGTGCATATTTGGAAGTTATGGTATTGCATAATATTTGGAAGATAAAATTATGAGTGTGATTCATGATATTCATTTCACCAATCACAAAGGATGGAACAACATATGGATTAAAAGAGATTTGACTATCATAGTGAAAAAAATATTGAATGGTGTGATTCATCTAGCCTAGCTGATTACTACATATTGGATGGATTGTCTCTGTTTTCTCTTAGAAATCAACTATATTATTACTCATAACTATTTTTATGTGAATATGGTTGTAGCCGGTGTTTCCAATAAAAGAGCAGTACATGATATTACATGGTCATAGGATCTCCCTGATGATTTACTCCCCATTCATGGGAAACATTATAATATGATCCCATCTTTTACACTCATGTAACCTATCTTTTTATATAATAAATTGTTCTTTGGTTATTTTTCAAAAGTACCATGTTATTGTAATATATATATATATATATATATATATTCTAATTTATGTACATTATTTTAATTTATAATTATAAAATATATAAGTTCATTGAATATTTATATTAATAAATACACACATAAAAATTTTATTTTGAAAATATTTGGATATTGCATTCTCTTCCATCAAATAGTTGTTCCCTTACAACTTTTACACCTTGGTAAATAGGCGGGGATAATTTTATTTCATTATTTCTTAATGTTTCCGTGTTTCTTCTTCTATAATATGTTCTTTCTATAAACATTTTACCATACAAGTTACTTTATTTTGGAAAAAATATCTCTATAATAAATAATAATCAATCGTTTCTTCCAACTGAAATACTTTAGGGCTCAATATATGAGATGCATCACGTACATATATCCTTAATAAAGAATCCCAAAACACATTATGTACCTGAGATAAAATTGAAGGCAGGTCTACTCAATGACCCATTAATCCTACGTTCTCCAAAATCTAATATGGACCAATAAATCATGAGCATAATTTTACTTTATTATTGAAATGCATCACACCTTTCCATGGATGTATTTTAAGAAAATTGTGATCTCCTTCCGAAAATAAAGGATCATTTCTTTGATTATCTAAATAGTACTTATTCTGACTATGAGCTTCTCATATATAGTGAAACCCACCATGTCACTATAGATTTTATGTTATTTAATTTATATATTTTCTTGTTTTTTATGTTTATAGGGAGTTTCGAAACAAAACTTAGAAATTATCAATTATTTATTATTAGGAATGATTTATATGCATGGTTTTGAGGAAACTTAGAAGTTAACCTTACATAGTTAATTTTTTAGTTAATTTTTTTTGCACAATTGGTCTTCATAAGTAGCACACAATTCATTCTAAACCATATAGATTCTATGGAAAACCATTCAAGATTTTTGATGTGTAAGGGTCAGGATGCGAAAAATTTGAATTGTTTGGTAAACCATATGAAAAGACTATAAATCAAATATGTAATTTGGAAGTGACATTTTGAACATATTTTGAGATCTCAAACTTCTAAAAAGGTACATCATGCTTCAGATATTTTTTAACTCCCATTCAATTGGTTTTTGGAATCCCTCTTGGAAGAGCTAAGGGTACATGTAGTTTCTCAGGTGTTTGGGGTATGAAAATTGGGGAATGGTGGACATGAAGTTCATGGAACATGGATGGTGAATTGTTAGTACTATCCATGTGCTATAACCATGTTCCCTAGTTAAGGGAGTTTCATGGTTTGTAAACAGTGCAAGGGGAGGTTGAAAATTATGAAAATTTAGATAGAGACAACTATATTTCCTCTATAGAGTTTGGAAAAGTATAAGGACTCCCGAGAAAACTGTGGGATCTATCCCCCCTCTTGGATAGAGGGTATTTCATAGTTTCAACATTGTTTGGCCAATAATGTGGCTAAACCGTGAACCTCTAAAAAGTGGTGGAATTAAACATTTTTTCATCCCAATATTAAAGGCTTCCTATAATTTTTTTCTTCCCCTTTCCTACTCAATTTGTAAGGGTTATGAAAAAAAATCCTCCCAAGCTCTAAAAGGGTGGTTCTTTATTGATTCCTAATAATTTGAAGTGTCATCTATAGAAAATAAAATCTTTGAGTGAATCTATGAGTCAAAATTCTACAATTTTCTAGAAAAACTGTGATTTGGTAGTTTTATCTTCTTTTGAGGCTTATAAACCTTTTTCTAGAAAATCATTAGATTTGGAATTAGCAGTTTTTTAGCTCAAATAGAGGGACAAGGTTGTGTGAGTGTTGTCTCAGAGATTGAGTTAGGTGGTATATAATTTATTTACCATACTATTGATGGTTATTGATGTGTATGTGGTTTGTGTGTTTGTGTCATTGCATTGTGTAACAGATTCGTCATTATAGAATGATAAACTAGGTGTCTATGTGATGTGATGAATCGCTTACAGATCCCATCGAGACTATTGATGATGAGTAGACTTTGATAAAGGTTATCCATGGGGTGTTCCACTCCCTTTTTAATTGAAATGAGGTTCTTTATTGTAAAATTAAAGGTTTTATGAGATTAATCCAACTATAATAGTGTTTAAAATTTGATCATGGTATAAATGGTTGTTTGGATGAACAAAAAATGGGTAATGGGTTAAGAGATAATTAAAGGGAAATTTTTAAATGGGTAAAGGTGTCATGTGCTTATGTAAATATGGGTTGGAAGTATGTTTATTGTTTCTTGTTATTATTAAATGGTAAAATGGTCAAGTAACAGAATTGAGTACATGTATTGGGAGAAATGAGCAACTTGAATATTTATTTATGAAAAGTTCCCCCTTGTTTTTTGTTTGTTAAAATGGCAATGTTTTAGAACATGGTAATGTTTTTTTATTGAAATGGTTATGGTTATTAGTCATATAGTTCAAAACCATGGTAATGATATTGGTATTGGAACTCCATGATGAGGAATGAGTGTTGGTCATGGTGGTCCACACCATGGTAATGATGTTAGTCATGAAGTTCCAAATCAAGGAATGGGTGTTGGTCATCATGTTCCATACCATAGTTTTAATACCTATACTTGTGATCATTGTATAGTATTTTTAACCCCTTTGACATTTGTTCTATACAACCATCAACATATGAGGAAGATTTTATGGGTTTAGGTATTATTTGGAACCCATGGAAAATGTGGTTAAATGATAATATTGAAATTATGAAACCAATTTTATTTAATGATTTTCTATTATTCATTTAAACATATGAATACACTTTTATTGACTAGATACTACTTTATACGCTATTTTTGGTGGCCTACTTAGTTTTACTCACACCATTCTTAGGCTATAGTTGATACCCAGTAAAATTTCATGGTTGTAGGTTAGGATAAGGGAAATATCCTATGATAGTGTATATGTTGGTATTTTAGGTTGTCTCATGGATGAGGGGACTTGATTGATATTGGGAACTATTTTTGGATCATCCTTAGTGTCTCTTTTTTGTTACCTTTTGGATCATTAGACTATCATGAAATGACATGCTTATTGTATATATTTTGTTGGAATTTACCCAATTCTTGGGAATTGATTATATGATGCAAGGTTATGGATTATTACAACATTGTTAAATATTTATTTTTATGTTTTTATACTATAGTAAGGTGGTTATAGTCTCCACATGTATCTCATTATACCATCACTGCTAGCCGTAAACCTATGGCTCATGGGAAGGTGCACCTGAGGTCTTTTGACAGACCGATATGAGGCATCAGTTTAGTGGAACCCAAGTTGAGACATTACAATGTGGTATCATAGCCATTTTGTTTTCTAGTATATTACAATTTTGGAATGGTAGAAAGTATTATATGATCTGTTAGTCCTTGGAAATGATATTACCAATTGGAGTAGCTGACCCATGTGTAGGGGAAAACTCAAGTACCTAGGGTGGGATTACTATTCTTCATTTTTTCTTATTATAGTTAGATTTTATTTTTCCTTAGATGATAAACATGTTGTGTAATATTATTTTTTACTGGGATGTTAATTTTTTCCTATTATGGCATAAGATTTTATATGCTTTAATTATTTTAGAGACTTATGGATTTATGTAGAATACATTAGGTTAAGGAAACATGGTTGAGTATAAGAGTTTTGGGAAAATAATATTATTTTCTATTTATTATGGATTTAAATAAAGGATTCAAAAAAATAGTTTTATTATTTTAAAATACAAATATTTATTATTAAATGGTTAAAATAGTTCCTAATAGGGGTGTTTAAATTATTATAAAAGTTTAAAGATTAGAAAATAGTTTCAAAAGGGAGTATTGGATTTCGAATATCTAGTTTACCATAAATTATCCACGGAACGTGATAGGGATGGTTTATGGTAGTGATAATGTCATGGTTATGTCTGTATATATATACTATACATAGTGAATTATTTATGGACAATTATGAGACCTCCCATGTGTGAACTACAGAAATTATATATTTAATTAAATGTATTTTTAAAATTATACATAGATTCTACAATGATGACATTTACCCGTAGGGTGATAGAAAGAATTTACTGAGAATGCACCTCTAGTAGAAGGGAAATAACTATCATTGACTCTGGGTGATAGGGGAGAATATTTTATGGAATTTTTTTTTTCATTTTATGAAATTTATAGAGAGATAATTAGGCTGAGTTGTGTAGATTATGTTTGATCTCTTGAGAGAGGTTCATCTGAAACACCCTCCAATATTTGATGGAGTGGGTGGGTCTGAGGTAGTATAGTTTTAGACTATGTTTATCAAGATGAATTTGGAGAACTTAGAGACTTAACTAAAGAAAAGGGTCAAGATTTAAATTTATATGTTGTGGGGACCATTGATGAACCAATGGGATATTCAATTCCAAATTGAGAAAATAGAATTCATGTCTTGGAAGGACTTCTAAGGGAAGTTATTTGAAAATTTATAACTAGAGACCCTGATATATGAAGGATTTCTTGAGTTTATGCCTTTGACCCATGAGAAAATGATAGTGATGGATTTTTCTAGGAACTTAACCTACTTACTATACTTTGTTTCAATATTGGTAGGTGAGGATGTATCTACGAAGAGATATTTTTATGATGGGATCAGGCGAAAGATTAAGATGAAAGTTATTATCCTCTATTTGACAAGGTTTTCTGAGGTGGTAGATCATGCTTTCATTTATGAGGGAAACAAAGAATAGAATTATATAGGTGGAAATGTGGGGTTGGTTGGGTGATCTGGTGGTATGTATTTCTATATTACGATGCAGTTTTTATGAGAACATTCACTAGGGTAGTGGACAACAGAATAGTCAAGGGATAGGGTCAGTCTCTCAAGGAGGTAGTTCAGTCATATTATATTTGTTTGGTTGACCTGAACACATGTATGGTCAGTTTATTTGATCAAAAATGTAGTGTCAGCCTTATTGAAGTGTGGTTCATATATAGAGGTTCTTTAGGAACCCTCAGCATTTGGGTAATGGTGGATGACCTAAGCTAATGTAGGGTGCATAAAGGGGGCCTTCTACACCGTATAGGTATTCATGTTAGATTCCAAATAGCCATAAAATATGGGGGTAAGACATGGTACTAAAATATAAGTTTCTATATATGTAGAGTAGTGTAGTTTCAAGGACTCATATTAGAGGATAGTGTAGCGGAACAAGATAGCTGCTTGCAATCTGGCCTACCTCATTTGGTGGTGAGTTCAGACCATCAATTATTCAAGGAATAATTCTTATATATTGCACTCTTTGAAGTAATTTATTTGATACATGGGATTCTCACTATTTTATATCTTCTAGTTTGTGAATGGTTTAGATCTATAATTGGGGTATATGTTTGGGGTAAGGTTGATGGAAACATCTCTAAGGGTGCGGTAATAGGGTATCTGACGATGTAAGGAGTGTTCCCTCGAGGGTGGTGGGTACCGTCTACTTTATCACATTCTCATACTTTATATTTCAAGTTATAACTTGATAATAGGAATAGAAAATATAGTTTCATACCAGGAACACATTTACTGTTACCATATGAGAATGAGTTTTAGGTCTCCATAAGGTGACACTTATGTCCACTATGGGAATGGATTATATAGGTAGGTCGTGCATGTCTAAATTGACTAAAATTTGAATCTCTACATGTAGGTATAAGGAATTATTATTGATGATGGGGGAGGGAATCATAATGTATAGTCAACAATAGTTGATCAGTTTTGGGAGCTGTTTTTGGATTATTTTTTAGCATTTCCACCTATGAGAGAGGTTGAGATCACAATCGACAAGATACTATGGGCTATGACAATTAATGTTCTACTATATTTAATGTAAATAGTAAATATTCGAAAGCTTAAGACATATCTAGATGAGTTAAGGAATATGGTATTTATCCATCCGAGCAATTCTCCTTGGCAATCACTGGTGTTTTTTCAGAAGAAAGCATTTGGAACCTTACATTTATGTGTTAGTTAGTAGAAGTTGAATCAGATGATGATTAAGAACTAGTATTCACTTCCATGATACAATGATATTTTTTAATTGATGAAGGGTTAATAATATTTTAAAATATTGATCTGGAATAGGGTATCATCAGTAGAGAGCGATACCTTTTCATATATCATAGAGTACTTTCATGAGAAGGTATGGATTGTATGTGTCCATAATGGTGAATTTTGGGCTGATGAATGAACCTTTTGTGTTTATGTATTTGATTTACCAAATATTCCACCCTTATTTAGTCTACTTTGTATTTGTATTCAGGGATGACATCTTACTGTAGTCCCAGACACATGATGACCATTCCAAACATCTTAACATCATCATTAGTATAGTATGGGAGAATCGAATATATGATATGATATTTAAGTGTCTTATCGAGATCGATAAGGTAAAATTATTAGGTCACATCATCTTTCAGTTTTTTTTCAGTGAGATTTGAAAAGGTTTAATTAATTTTATCTTCTAAACATCGCAAGAATTTTTCAAAGATCAAATCTTTATGGATTTATCATGTTATTACCAAAGGTTAGTCAAATAATTTTCTGACTTGGAATTTTCTATCTTAGGACTAACTAGGAAGGTTGTGAGATTTGAGTTTTTTGGGGAATATGAGGATGATTTATAGGAGATAAAAATGTATTTATCTACAACACTAACTCTTGTATTTCCTGAGTATACTTTTTTTTGTGATGCATCCAGGAATGGACATGAGGCAATGTTGATGTAGTGAGATCAAGTCATGGCATACAGATCATGGCGATTAAGGCTTCCTGAATAGATCAATCCTACGCATGATCTTAAATTTTCCATAATGTAATATTCTTAAGGTGTTGGTGGAATTATCTTCTGGGTGAATGTTTTATCATTTTTATCAACTATAAGAGCCGCAAGTACATTTTTTCCAATCATGATTTAAATATTGGTGAATGGAAATGGGTTGAGTATATGAAGTCATTCTATTTTGAGCTATTTTATGTACCGACAAAGAGAAATAGTGTCGTGGATGCCTTGAGTCAGAATATGTAGATTCATGGAGATCAGTAGTTGATTTTTTAGTTGAATATGTTGGCATTATTTACTAAGATACGCATTGATGTACTGAAGGAGATGAAAAAATATTTTTGTATCTTTATCCATTGAGCCCTCTCTTCTGATTCGGGTCGAGAGGAGTCAGTATCAGGACCTAGAATGTTTATATTTGAGGGATATATTTAATGGTGTGGTGACACCTCTCAACTATACCATCGATGATGATGAGATTATCTATGTGCATGGTCATGTGATTAAGTCTGCTTGTATGAGGTAATAAATGATGCATGAGTTTCATGCTTTGAAGTGGGACCAAATACATGGTCTGAACAAAATGTATTGTGGCCTTCATAGATAGTATTGGAAGCTAGGTATGAAAAATAATATTCCATGTTTTGTGACATGATGGTAGACATGTCAAAAGTTGAAGTTTAAGAATGATTGACTTGCTGGTTTGTTACAACCATATACCATTCTATAATTGAAGTGTGATGGTATTAAAATGGATTTTGTGGTTAATATTTTGGGGACTCCTCAGAAGTGATATTTGATTTGGGTAGTTGAGGATCAATTGAAAATTTTAGAACACTTCATTATTATTTGGGATACTTTTATGGTGGATCATTTTGTGACTTTTATATTAAATAGATAGTGTGTTTTCCTGGGGTACCACTGAGAATTTTTTTTAGATAGAGATAATTATGCTACTTCACACTTATAGAAAATGATTTTAGATGGATCTTGGTAATCATATGTTTTTTAGTACACTTTTTCACCGACGGACAAATGGGTTGTCAAAACATACTATACATGTGTTAGATGATATACTGAGGGCATGAATCCTTGATTTTAGTGAGACATCAGAGAAGTAATTAGATCTGGATAAGTTCACAAATAACAATTGTTATCATGTTACAATTTAGATGGAACCATACGAGGAACTCTATGGTTAGACATGTAGATTATCATTCTATTTGATGGAAATGGGATAATCAAGGTTCTTGGGATCAAGTCTTGTATTGGATACATCAAAACTTGATTAGTTGATAGAAATAATATGGATATGACACAAATTAATACAAAGTCATATAAAGATTTTTTTCATTGTCATATTGAGTTTATAGTGGAAATAATGAATTTATTCAGGTGTTTATAAGAATGACAGATCATCAGATTCAAAAATAATGAAATTTGGAACCCAAGTATTTGGGGCCATTTGAGATTGTAGAGTGCATCAGACTATAGGCATACTAATTGGATCTTCTATAGTAGTATAGTTCTATGAATGAGTTTTTCCATGTGTCATAGCTTTGAAAGTATCCCCATAATCCTTCTCATGTGATTGATATTGATCATTTTTATCTTGTGGTTGATTTGTATATTGAGAATAATATGATTCGTGTATTAGATCTCCAGTAAAAAAAATTGAGGTAATATTATGCCTTTGGTTTGAGTTTTGTGGAATATTGTCATGGTTCTTGAGTAAAATTGTGAGATGTAAGCTAATATGTGGGTAGAATGGATAGATCTTTTTACCTTGGTGGAATAATGATTCTTGGGAGATTATCTCATGGATGATATATTAAATGGTTTGGAGGTTTTTAGATCATAATCTTTTTACAAAGTATTTTTTTAATGAATTTTTTTTATCTCTCCTTAAATTGGTTAATGAAATACCCCTAGAAGTGGGAATGATCATAGGAGTGTCAAGGGGTTTGGGAAATAAAAAAGGGGGAACGGTGTCCATCCAGTTCATGGATTATACTCAGAACACAGTTAGTACTAATCGTTCTCAAGAACTATGTCCCCTAGAGAAAGGAGATACATGGTTTGTAAACAATATAAGGGGAGGATGAATACTATGATTCTTTTGATAGATCCAACCACATGGCCTCTCCATGGATTTTGTAATAGTACAATCTCCCTTTAAAACCTAGTGACTTGAAACCCCTCTTGGATATATAGTATCACACTGTTTTTGCATGGTTTGGCCAAACATGCATCTGAAGTCTGTGCTTATTAAAAAGTGAGGGAAATGAAATTTTTTCCAATTCAGTATTAAAGGGTTCCAACTTGATTCTATTCATATTTATTCCTCTAGTAGCTATGTTTATGAACCAAATACTCACAACCACACCAAGGGTGGTTCAACCTTGATTCTTAAGTGTTTGAAGTGTTGTTAGTTGTGAATTGAGTCTATCGGTAAGTCTATGAGTTCTCCTTATCATATTTTTTTTAAGATCCATGATTGGTAGTTTTCTCTTATTCTAAATCTTATAAAGACTTCATTTTATAACTAATCTTTGGGTTTGGTGTTAGCGATTGATTTAGATCAAATTGAGGGACATGGTGGAGTGAATGTTTTCTACGAGCTTGAGGTATGTGGTATTCAAGTTATTTACCATAGTTTTTATTTTTATTGAAGATTATGTGGTTTTTGTGCTTGGGTCATTTCACTATGTAATTGATTCTTCATTATGAATTAATACATTGGGTGTCTAAATGATGTGATGAATTTATCACAGATCCCATTTGATCTGCTCCAGATGAGTTGACCAGGCTAAAGGCCACCCATGTGGTGTGACAATACCTTGAGCATGGAAAAAATTATTTTAGTGGTGAATTAAATGGTTTATGATATTAAACCAACTATAATTTTATTTAACATGTGAATAAGATATAAAATCTTTTTTGGCTAAACATAAAAAATTAAATGGATTGTATGATAATTAAAGGGTAAAGCGATAAATGGATAAAAGAGGTGTTTAATTATTGTAGGAAAGGTAAGAGTTTTGTTTATTTGTTTTAGTTACGATTAAATGGTAAAATGGTATTGTTATTAAACTGAGTACAATAATTTTGAATAATGAACCATGAGAATGTTGTTAAATGAAATGGTACTCCTTATTGTTTAATGTTAAAATGGTCAATTGTTGTATCGTGGAAATTATTGTTGTTGAAATAGTTATAGTTTCTAGTCGTGGTAGTCCACACCATGGTTGTGATGTTGGTTAGGGATTTCCACATTAAGGAATGGGTTTTGGTCATGGAGTTCCACACCTTTGTGATCAAGTCGTTATTGAAGTTCCACAATGAGGAATAGATGTTGGTCTTGGAATTCCACATCATGGTTTTGATACATCGAATGATTATCATTGTATAGTATTTTTGACCCCTTTCACACATGGTCCAAACAACCAATAGGGGATAAAGTATTATTGATGGGTTCAATTATCCTTTGGAACTTTTGGGAAAATATGCTTAAATTTTAACTATTAAATTATGAATCATGTTTTATTTGTTTCTTATCTATTCTTCATTTATACTTCTGCATACATTTTTATATACAAGATATTTATTTATACCACATTGGTGGAAACCTACTTAGATGTACTAACAGTCTTATTGGGATGTAATTGGTACCTAGGTATATTTTATGGTTGCTTGTTAGGATATGGGAAAAGTCCCCCTATGATAGATTGTGATGTTAGGACTTCAGTATAGAGCATGGATGAGGGAAACATGCTGATCTCAGGACCTATTTGGGAATTTTTCATAGTTTATTATTTTCGTTTCTCTTTTGTAATTATAGACTACCATGACATGATATTCTTATTGAATCTAGTTTGTGGGAAATTACCTAGTTTTTTAATTGATTATATATTTCATAGTTATGGATTACTACTCATTTGGTTTTTATTTATATTTAATCCACTAATTTTATGATATTTTAACATGGTTATAGTCTCCCCACATACCTCATTAGACCCTCTATACTAGTTAGAAGCCTTTGGTGTATGAGGATGCGTGTCTGAGGTCATTTGATTATCCGTATTGGGGCACCAATTTAGTGTCCCCCACGGTGGGATGCTACATAGTTGGGGCATGATATTTCCAAGAATACATATTTCTAGGTAAAAGAGGAATGAATTTATTTTTATATGATGTATCCTATGAATGATTTGGTAAATTGTGCGTTTTTCCAAATTCAATAAAAATTAATATTCCAATTTTACCCCTTCCTGATTTTAACCCTCACCCTCTCATTTCCTCTACCACTCATTCGAACAGACCAGGTGTTCATCCCATGGGAGTATCCTCCATTATTCCTTCCATTTTTTAGGATTCTCTCATTAATTTAATGTGTTTTACTCTTTGGTAAGTTCCCTTCGTTTCTTCCTCTTTCCCCATCAATTTTTTCTCCTCCAATAAACCATAGAGAATATGTTTGATAATTTATGGGTAGGGGTTAGAATTAATAATAAAGAGTGTATATATATGTTTTATAAAGAAAAAAATTGTTTTTAAGAGCATTCATCATCTTAATTGAAAAATTATTGATTTCTCGCCATTGAACCAAGGTGGGTGTTTATTTTTTGTCACTTTATATTGTATGTATTTGAAATTTTTTTGTTTTAGTTTATTTTTTTTATTAATTTAATTTTTATATGAGTGACCATGGGGGAAAATGATACATATAAAATGGTTTTAACCCTTGGAATGGATATAAATTCTGTGACAATTATTGTTTAAAATTACCAAGTTTATTTTTAAAGCTTCTGAGTGTTCTTAAAAGCCTTTCCTAATATCAGTTAGGGCTTCTAAATAGTTATTTTTTATAAATTGGTTTCAAATAAATTTATTGAGTTCTTTAGAGTGATAAAATGCATAGAATTATTTTACATGAAAGGGGTTTGTTAACCCTTTTATATTATATTTGAAACCTATTTAAAAACGTGTTTTTTAAAAAATTGTGGTATGTTTGTGTTCTCATTTGAGTTTTAAATTTTTTTAATAAAATTAAATCCCATTATTTGATTTGTATGATATTTAAATAGTGTGAGTTGGGATAGTAATTTCATGCATGTTTTGAAAATAAGCTCATTTGAAATTTAATGAGAAATGAACTTTCATAATTGGTGTGAGACTCTCTTGTTCAACGTGTGATTTATAATATGCATGTGATGGATTGTGATCTAATGAGTGGATGTTTTATATTTTCAAATAATTATCTTTCAATCATGAACATATGTTTTTTGGGATAATTGTTATGAGGTTGTTGGAGGTGTGGTGTTACTTATTTTAAATAATTTATATTTCACTTATTAAGTGGTTCATTGGTGATCACCTCCATTTGACATGTCATTGGAGACCATGGGGAATCATGGGTGGTGACATAAGCATTTTAATACCTAGGATGGGTAGCTAAATATATTAGGTACATTTTATATTGGATAATGTGAGTCCAAGAAGGGAAAATTCCCCATGGGACTAAGAAAACCCATGGGAGGAGTTTTACCCATGGGGCTGAGAGAGTTCATGGGAGGTTTGGACTAAGAGAGCCCAAGGGACCGAGGGTTACCAGTGAAGACCAAGAGAACATCCAATATTTGTTGTGAAAACATGTTAATTAGTGAACCTAGAGTTATTTAATATATTCTATATATCATTTATTAATTACTATTGGTTAAATACCATGACACTATGATCTTTTTTAGGATAATTTTAGGGGACATATCCATTATAACAATTCCTTCCATTACTTTTATTATTATTCATCATCTATGTACTTATTTTTTATTTAACCTTTTCGTAGTACTTTAAGTAGAGGTGTTATCTTGTTTTATTTATTCATTTTTCATTGTCGATTAATTTTAAAATTATTTTAAAATTTATTTTTGAAAGGTTTGAAAGGAAAAAAGTGAAAGTGTGATTATAATTTGATTTCAAACTATTTTGATTATAATTTTGGAAGGTATTTTATTTAAATGTGAAATTTTTAACCCAAATAGTTTTGATGTGTTTTAATGAGAAAGTGTAAATAAATTAAAAACCTAGTGTCTTTAGGATTTAAAAACCTGGTTTTTGTTCATCGTTCCTATTTTTTTTTTGAAAATTGGTTTTCAAAGATGTATTATGGAAATCCATTTGAATGTTGAGAACCAATTTTGATTTTTGAATTGTGAATTTCAAAAAGATTTTTTTTGAGATGGTTTCAAATTGGGACCATAAAATGGTTGTTTATCCAAGAGTTTTTGGATTGGGAAAGGTTATTTCCAAGTGACATTTTTCATTTATTGAAAAAAATAAAATTAATTTTAACACAGTTATGATGTGTTTTTGGATTATTTATTTAAAATATTATGAAAAATGAATACTTTTCTGCTGTATTTAAAACATTAATTTTTAGTATGTAATGTGAAAGAGACTACTTGGATTTAGTGGATGGTTATATATGGGTATATTTAGTTCTTTCTTATAATTTTACTATTATAGGTATTTTCTAATTTAATTCACCCCTACTGATATTTCAAGGGAGATATATGGTTGGATGGTGATTTTGGGTCATATTGGGGCATTTGGAGCTAGTTTTGGTATTTTCTTCATACATGGATTTTTTGTCATCCACTTTATCATGTTATATTTTATATTTTTTCATTCAAATATTTTTTTAATTACATGATTTTTTGTGTGGAAATTGTGTATTTTATATGGGAAACTTGTATTGTTTTCTCATTCTAGATTGGTTAAAACTTTTTTTATTATGATTATTCATTTTTATTTCATGAGGGTTAAATCATTAATAAGGTGCTTCCTTTGATTCCCATGAACTATATTACAGCTCATAGGGATCGGGAATTCCCTTTTTATTGTGTGTTCGACTAGGTAATGTGATAGGTTAACTGGTTACCTCTAGATTGTTCATTACAAAATAATATCAAAGGGGATATTATATCTATGGGACCTAGGTTTTGGGATTTCCTAGTATTATTTTTTATGTTGGTAGTGTATATATATAGTTGATGGGACTCGAGTGGTGGGTTTGGGGTGAGTGTTGTGATCTCTTTTCCACCCTATTCTTCAAGTTGTAATGTGTAGTAAAGGTTTTTGTATTGATTATTGATTTATATTTGATGAAGTATTTTTATTGTGGTTTGATTCCAAAGGTGGTGGTGGTTTGATCCTAAATATAATTTTTTGAGATGAATTGGGGTATCATGTTTGGGTATTGGTATGGATATAGAAAAGGGGGACTGAATACTAAGGTTGGGTTGTATCATTAAAAAACCATACAAAAAAAATTATTGATTCCTAATTTGTTATGAGGACCAATGCATGATTGACATGTGGTAATAAAAAATATAGTCAAGTTATGCATGCTTCTCCATCCCTCTTTATTTGTATATTTAAAACCATTGATTCTAGATTTTCATGGGTATTAGGGTAATGAAAAGGGATACAAGATTGGTCTTTTGATATGTTTTCATTATTAGATAAATTTTTTGGATGAGTCTTGTGTTAAGAATTTTTTTTTATATTTTTAATGTGATATGTGTTGTAATGGCGGGTTCTTTATACCCAACATAAATAATAATTTTCAAATAACATGTTATGTATATAGTGACATATGCATGAAGTAAAATTTCCATAATTGTGTTTATATTTCTTCATACCCTATTTAAATGGTAATATTTATAAATTATTTAACATATAAAAAGGTTATAGTAGTTTAAATGCTATAATGAGAAACTTGAGATACTATTAAATTAATATTAAACATTTTTCCAATGGTCTATATACTTCACGCTAACTCGACATAGATGATGTGTTCCCATCAAGTGTTTGTGGATTATAAGAATTGAGACTTCTTATCATGAAGTTCACACTTAGTGATCTTGAGTAGATGAGATCATGAGGACTAACCCACTAATAGTAACACCACATGTTTCACGTTGCAATGGTAGTTACTATTAGATAACATGTGTAATAGTTTCTAAACTAGAAATTAATATCAGGATATACTATTTTAATACGTAATTAGATTCCAGATGAAAACTATGGAATTGATGTCACAACAAGGTAGCTTGAATTGGGTGTGTCGTTGGTGGTATGTCATTTTTTTAAAAATTAATATATAATTTTTCACTTATAAGAGGAAGTGATATATCATTCCTAATTGATCATGATGGTAGTTTCTTCACTAAATCCATGGACATGGCAAAATAATATATGTTTGTTTCAGGTCAATTAATAATAAATAAATTATTATGATGACACAATTTTTTAATCCTTCATTATAATACATCACAGGATAAAAAGATTACATTACATAATGTGTGTTTATAGAAAACGTTTTCATTTCTATGTCTTTTATTTATCTATTTAGGGGAATTTATATTTTTTTTAACTCTAGTCCTAGTCATGAATAATATTCAATTCTATCGAGATAAGGTACTATAGGGTCATACACTTAGAAAAATTAAATTTTTGGCCTATTCTAATGAATAGTAGTATAGGGATGGTTAGGCCCCACCATAGGTTCCAAGTTATGTCTATGTTTTAGATGATCACTAAAAAATAAATAAATTTATATTATTAGAGTTCTAAATAATTAGTACTAAATTTATTTTTTAAAATTATTACCAAGTTATTAAGTGAATACATGGAAATATATTATATGAACAAATATAATTTTAATATTCAAGGATTGTCTAATATTTTCTATAATGATGAGACAAGTTAATGAATCATTTTTATCATGAAATATATTTATTATATTATAAGTAAGTGATAAAAATATAAATGATATTTATAACCTAGTAAATCAGTCATATGATTTCATTTATATCTTATTTAGTGGGAAAATATTTAGGGGTCATGGATCCATTTTTTCTGTATTTTGTACCCAACTACATAAGGATAAGGTGGCTTGTATGTGAGGTATTATTCATCAAAATACTTTTCAGAGATCCTCTCTCCTACCTACCACATCCTAGAGATATAATCTATCAATCAAGGCATGTAATGGTTAGTTCCTTCCTAGTATATTTCTTTTCCAGGTTGAGGTAGTTGAAAGTGTTCAAAGGGGGAATGAGGAGGTTTAATAGAGTTATAGCTACATAAAAAACTACAACATAAATTTAATTACATAAAATGGATCTTTATAGTGTGAGTATGTGTTTTACGGCTTGAGAAGTTGGTGGTTTACAACTTTTATTTGACTATGGTGTAGAGAATAAAACAGGTTTAGTCTATAAGAATGGAATTAATGGTGTATGTTTAATTCATCCCTAGTATCCATGTTTTTTAGTGGAAAAGGAGTTTACATCCTAAATGTTTCTTTTATAGAATATATCTTGTGGACCTATGGATTTAACAATTTAAATGTGTGGTTTATTCCATAAGTTAGTTGAGTTATTTGTTTTTATAACCATTGTTTGGATGAATTTTCATTTATTAATCCATCATCGTTTCCTCTTAGTTTTAGGAGAACACTTGATGGGTTTTTATATATAATATATCCCATCTCCTGATGAATTTATCTTTGGGTTATCATGGTTTGTCATTTTCTATTGATGGTGGGTTCTCCTCCATTATCCCATTGTTTTACATCATTCTTCTCTTGGGTATTCACTATGGTATTGTTGGTTTTATTTGAGATAATATGGGATATGTTTTTGAAAACCCATTAGTTTGGATCAGGTTGATGCAAGGTTCTCTACTGAAATTGTGGTTTTTATTATATTTATTCTTCACCCTGCATTGGGCAGTAAGATTGGAAAGCTTTTTTAAGGTAGTAGATCCTCATTATATCCATTTATATGTGCTATATGTGGGTACTTCATGGTTTTTTCATTTGGGTGGATATTTAGGGTTGACATAATAATGATAATTAATTTTCACAATTGAAATTGATTGGTATTGGATATATATCAAATTACATAGATCATTGATATATGTTTTTGATGATATTGAGAATTTTATATTCCAATAAAAATACTAAAGAATTTTGGGATACTTTTTTCATATAAAATGATATTCCTTGATACTCTTGTTGTGTTCTTGAATGATCACACCTTGAATAAAATGATAATGAAATTATATCTGGTTATTAAATCAGTTTATCATGGAATCTGGATTGTGTGGAAATAGCTATGCTAAATAAAGAGGTAATGTGATAAAATCCTCTAAATAAATTGTATAAGTAAGGATGTGTTGTAGTTATGTATTATTGTTCTTATTATGTTTCCTTGTGTTGTTTGGGATGTTGAACATCAGTTGTGGATACTGACTGGAAGTGTGGGTTGTGTCGGGATGTGATGTGGTAGTTCGTTGGCATGGATGTGATGTCTCTAATTCTGAGATGTGTTGTGTAGTGGTTATAATGTGAGGTTATGATTCATGATTCTTATAGTCTGTAGTGGTAATGATGTGTCATATTTTTGTGTTATAGTTGTGTTGTGATATGTTTCTAGTATATATGGTGTGTGGTTGTTATGGTGAGATAGCTTTCTCAAAATGGAATGGAAATGATGGTGGTTGTGTAGTGTTGTGGTGATAGTTATGTGTTTGGATAGTTGTCATGTAACTTGATTGAGTTTGTTTCCTCTTTAAACATATATTAGATTATTATGCAGTAAATTAACATGAATTGGATGGAACTAAATGTGTGGTAACTGAATCAATTAATTGGATGAATAAATGAAAGGTGTCACACCCCGACCGCGGACGTTCGTAATTTTTCTCCTTTCTTGGTCCCGGTTTAATTTTTTTTCGAAGTTTAACTGCGATTGGTGGTTTCGCGTCGGTGCACGGTCACCGCATCGCTAGCAGTTACCGTGCTTTCGGCCCGGGTGACTATGCGCTCACTCGGAGTTTTAAATACTAAAGTTTTTACGTTGACTTTTTATTATTATTACTATTTGAGTTGCGTTATTATTATTGTAGTTATTTTTCCGTGTATAAGTATATATATATATATGTCTATATATGTGTATATATATATACATATGTATATACTTTAATACGTTATGTTTATATATGTATATATATATATATAATGTATCTATGTGTAGATGTTTATATATAGGTATATATATATCTGTGTTTAGGTATGCGAATATATACACGGGTATTTTGATTATAATAATTATTATTAAAATTAACTAACTTTTATTTATTATCATTATTTTATTATTATTATTATTATTATTATTATTATCATATATATATATATAGATATAAGAACCGAAACCCTATTCCCCCCCCTGTCCGACCCCGCTCCCGCTCAGCCCCGGCGCGTTTCCCTCTCCGGCGGCCCGCACCGCCGGCCTCACCCCCTCTAAACCCAGCCTTCGCCCTCCCTGCTCCCTGCCGCCGCCTCCGGCGACTCCAACCGCTGTCCTGGCTCCCTCTTCCCCCTGTCACGGCCCGCACCTAGCCGCTTCCCCGGCCCTCTCCACCGCTCGCCGTCCCGCCGCGCCAAGCCGCCGGCCTCCTCGCCCAGCCACCGTCCTGGCTTCCCCGGCTCTCTCCGCCGCTCGCCGTCCCGCCGCGCCAAGTCGCCGACCACCACCGTCCTCACCTCCTGTCCGGCGGACCTCCGTCCGGCTCCCGCTCAGCCCCGCATGCCGCGCCCGACCACCCCGCTACCTTCCTGTGCGCCCCCGCGCCGCCCTCCCTGACCGCAGCGCCAGCAGCCCCGACGTCCGGCGACCCCTCCCCTGCATGCGAACCCCCCTGTCCGGCTCACCGCTCCCATGCCGGCCTCGCCCCGGCGTCCCGGCCCCTCCGCTGCGCCAACCTCTTGCTTTCATCTTCTTCCCCAACCTCAACGGCCTCCCGACCTCCGGCGCTCCATCTCCCCGGCCCCGAACCTCCATCCGGCGACCCTAGTCGCCGGCCCGCACCACCCCGTTTCGGCTCCCCCTCCCGCTCCATTGTGAGTTTTGTTTTTATTTTCATTTTGTTTTTTTTGTTTTTTTATATATATATAACGTTTTAATATTTTTATCATGTTAATAATAATAATATTATTACTATATTATTATTATGTCATTATTATTATTATATGATTATTATTATTATTTTGTTAATATTTTTCTTATTAACATTATTATTATTATTATTATTATTATTATTATTATTATTAGCATGTTATTAAGTTATTATTTTTATTATTATTTCCATATTATTATTATGATTATTTTATTATTATTATCATTATTATTACTATTATCTTATCTTTTTTATTATTATTATATTATAATATTATAATTACGCTAAGTTATTATTATTATCTTTATATTATTATTATTGTGATTATATTATTGTTATATTATTATGTTAATATTATTCTACTATTATTATTTTTATTATATTATTATTGTTATTATTGTATCATTATATTTTAATAATGTCATATTATGATTGTTATTATTATTTTCACATTATTATTACTCTGGCATTCACTTGTGCTTTGTTAGGGGTTTTTTTTCATCAACTTATATTTGTTTTTGGTAGGTTTAGGATTTTAGGACCCGCGCAGGGCGTTTCCGAGAGAGCGCCATCACTGCGCCTTGTTTCCGACGTTCCGCCGTCTCCGCGCCTCAGTTTCGAGAGTGTTGGACTTTATCACGTGGCTTCGGGCACACGTCGTGTCATCGCGCCTTGGTTCCAAGGTCGTTTAACCGCCGCGCTTGGATCTTGAGGTAGGTCTCCCATTGCACTCGTCTTTAAATTTAGAATTTATTTATTCCTTGGCTTTTTATTAAGTTTCAGTAAATTTAAAAGTATTATTAAGTATTTGTTTATAGTGTGGTGATCTGCTAATGATTAAAGATGTTTTAATTCTAGCGGTTCATTGAAAGCGTTTTCTTGGATTTAATTGTGTGTTTCCATGGTAGTGTTGCTAAATGGTTCTTACTGAAAAATGAAATTTATGTTGAATTGTGTTTTGAAATGTCTTTGGTGTGTGAAAATTAGTAGGTGTATTGTTAATGGAAAAAGGTGTTTCTTAGAACATGGATTAGAGAAAATGACTGTATGATCTTTAAACTTGATTTTGGAAACCTTAAGTGTGGTTCTTGGTTGATGAAAAATGTTTTCCTTTGTCCCACGAACAACAGTTTGGATTTCATTTAAGAAGTAGCGTTCCTTCAAAAAAAAATGATTAAAGGCCTGTTTGGCTTTTGATAAAATTGGCATGCGTTTGGATATTGGAAAATGATTTTTTCTTGTGATGCCAGTGGGTTTCAAGTTTAATATGCTGTTTTGAGTTTCTTAAATAAAGTTTTAAGTGTGTTTCTGGTTTTCATTGAAATGGCGTGTGTCATATCCCTTTAAAGATGCTTTAGTGTTTAATGGTCAAAATTAAAGTGACATGACAGACCGGTTGGCACTTTAATAAATGTGAAGTGATTATACATACATATATATATATATATATATATATATATATGTACTTGTGAGGGCATCTCTACAGGGGGACTTCCCTTCGAGGGTTGTCGTGTAGCGATGTCCGTGTAAGGGGTTGGTAAGTGCGGTGAGATGAGTCACGCGTGCGAGGGTCTCCCACTTACACAGTGTTACTAAAACCACCATGGGTTCCTGGGCGTCTTGTAGATTATCGAGTGATGGTTGATTTCTAACCCTGATTAGACAGGTTGGTACCCCCTGGAGTCGTGGACAGGCCAGGTGGGATGTGCCACTGGTTGGCTATTAGGGCGGCCAGTTGGTTATTGACTGTGGAGTACCATGCCGATAGGTAGTCTGAACCCGAGTACGTCCAGGGGTTTTCTAGGGATGTTCAAGATCGCCCATGGTTATTGCTGATAACTTCTGGTTTATTTTTCTTGCACTTGGTTTTTCCTTGCTTATTTCCCTTAACTTGCACTTGTTTTCCCTGCTTATTTACTTTCAGCCATCCTTCACAGCCTGTACTGTTAGACTTTGGGAAAATGGTTTTCAAAGGAAAATGCTTTATTCTCTTTGGGTATGTTTGGAAAATGTAACACTTTGTTTTTTTTGGATGAGTTTAAAACTGAAAAAAGGGAACTAACTTTCAAAAATAATAAGGGAAATGTCTCGTGTTTGATTTTCAAGTAAAGCATTATAAAAGCTTACTTTTATACATTGTAGTTCAAACCTGGAATTAGGTAGATTCTTTATTTACTGGCAGTGCTTTGGGATTTGTTGTTGGGCTCACCTACTGAGTACTTTTGTGCTCACGCCTATCTTTTACCTTTTTTTTAGTTGCAGGTCCCTTGTGTTCAGGTTTTCCTGCTTGAGTCGCTCAGTGTGGGAGAGACGTTGGTCGTAGTTAGGTGGTGACCCGCGAGGTCACGAGGAGGTATGTCGTGGTGTAGGTTTGTTTATGGATTTAGTGTTTGTCTGTTGTTTAGTTTATATTCGTTCTTTTGATCCTGTTTTTAGTTTGGGATGAAATCGTTCCCAACGATTGAAATTTTAATGCCCGGCACTTGTTGCTATCCCGGGGGGATCGGGAACGCCCCTCGGGACTTGACGCGGACCGGCTCGGGTGATCGGTTCAGGGTCGACCTGGGCTGGTTCGTGACAAAATGGTATCAGAGGAGGTTCTTGTTATTTTGGGTTATTCGGTAGAAGGAGATTAGGGCTATCGGAACTCGAGGGGTAGGTACGGGAAGAGCATGGCGAACTCTTGCTCGCACTGATCCTCGAGTTACCGGGGGTAGTCCAGGAATTGTGTTCTTGTCTTTTATGGTTTGTCTTGGATTGAGAGATGGTAATGGAGGCAAGCCGACGTTACATCGCGATTTCACATGGATTAGTGACCCATGTGGAGTTTGAGTACGCGGTTTGAATTCCTCCTAGTGGTCAACGCTGACTTGGGACATGGCCCACTACCATGTCGTCAGGTTGAGCGTGACTACTAGTCCCTCATTTCAGTAATTGATGCAAATTTGGATGCTGCTTTTGTTTTAGTCTGTGTAAGTACGTTGTTGGAAATGAAAAAAAGGGGTTTTAAAAAAAAAATTGGACTGATTTCTTTTAAAAGACTCTAAACGTATGAAATGAGTTTTAAAACTGGAATCCCTTGATTTGGAAATCTGTTGTTTTCTTGGAATTGGTTAAGAATGATTTGGGTTGAAACCTCGGTTCCTCTTTATGAATGTTTGCACATGTGTGAGAATGCATGGAAAGTGTGTGTTGATGCACGTATGAATGGAATGTGGATAAAGACATGTGCAACGGGTCAGGGGAGTACCTGGGTGTGTTTGAAATTTAACACTTGACTTTGTTTTCTAAATTGGTTTTAAAGGGGAAACAGTTTTGGAATGTTTTTGGTTTGAAAGTGGATTGGTTTTGGAAAGTAGCCTTGAAAAAAGGGTGGTTTTATAATCTAAAATAAAAAGGGGATTTTAAAAAGGAGATCTTATTTTGGGTTGTGTTTGTGTTTGTTGGGTTTTTTTGTGCTGACTGTTTTTGATGAAGGCACTTTTATTGAAGTTGCTTCGGTTTGATATTGGTTTTGGCTTTGTGTTTTATATATCGCTCAGGAAATGCCGCCCAGAAAGGTCTCTAAGGATTCGGATATGTCATGCCCAGTTTTTAGTCCTCCTCAGACTTTGCCTATTCTCCATGGTGATCAGGGTCCGTTAGAGGCAGTGGAATGGCTCGAGGAAGTGGAGCGTGTCTTTAGAATGTTGGGAACTCCCGATAATGTTAAGGTTCGTGCAATTATGGAGTTGTTTGAGGGTCCAGCTCTGGACCAGTGGAAGAGGGTTACCCCATCATCAATGCAAGTTGAAATGATGTGGGATGTCTTTAGAATCGTTTTCATCCAATGGTTTGTACCTGAGGAAGTGAAGCTGGAGAAAAAGGGAGAGCTTGTGCATATTCAACAAGGCCAACGGACGGTGAAGGCATATGTTGACCATTTCAAGGAATTGATTTCCATTTCTCCAGAGGTAGCGTCGCATGAGCTCATGAAGGCCTCTCTTTTCACCGGAGGTCTTCGTCCAGAGATCAAGGAGCGAGTCCTCCCTTCTAAAGACCTTTGTTTTGAGAAGCTGGTGGAGGAAGATTTCTTGGCTGAGTTGGTTTCCGGTGTGTGGGTGATTAATACTTCAGCGTCCCCTGTTGTTCGTAAGAGTTCCCCCTCTGGTGAGGAAAAGGTGCCAGAGATACCTGTTCCTAAGGAGTTATCTCCCTTGGTCCCAGCTTCCAGTTCATCAGACCGTACGATGGTATGCTATCAGTGTGGTCGTTTTGGGAATTTAAAGTCGTCTTGTCACAACCCTCCGAAGACCTGTCATCGATGCGGTTGTCTGGGTCATTTGGAAAAGTTTTGCAGGAAGCGTCGCTTGAAGAGGACGCTGTGATGGGAGAATGTCAGTACCTGACTATGAGGCAGGAGATGCTTCAGCCATCAGAGCTCCAGCCACAGGTCTTGGGGTGAAGCTCGTGCACAGTCAGGAGTTCCCAGGGTTGTGAAGCCTTGGTCCAAGTTCTGTCTTCCGTGTTGACGAGGGAGCAATTAAAAACCTTTTCATAAATGTTTTCCTGCTATTAAATCTCCAATAGCGTTATAAATGAGTTGTTTGTCTATAAAGTGACGATGGACTTGCTCTATGATAATCTAAGCGGACTTGTCGTGTGGACGTAATATTCTGAATCAAGTGTCCTTCTTAAAAGTGTGTTTGACCCTCGTGTGGGTTGACCTCGTTGTAGTTATGTTGTCGATGTGGTTATGTTTCGTGGACTTCGGTGGATCATGTCTCCAATTTGATATTGGTTAAATGTTTTTCTATGGGTTTTCCCTGGTGTTGAAGGTTGTTGACTCTAGTCGAGGATTCAATGTCTTGACGGAGGTGTTGTTTTAATCATGCTATAAGAGTTGGTTTGAATTGGTTGGGAGTTCCCGCGTCGACCCCCTTTTTCCTAGGGTTGTCTATTTAGATGGTAAATTTTTCTGCAGTAGTTGAGTTCTTGTGGTGGGGAGAACCCCTTCGTGTTCTCCCCTCAATCTCGGACCTCAGTTTTCTCTTGAATTGGTCGGGTGTGACCTGTGTAGAGTAAGGTCATCCCCGAGATTCTTAGTTTTCTTTAGTTCCTTTAGTTCTGTTTGGGCATAGACTTGGTTTTTGGCTGACTTGTGGTCTGGTGACTTTCTGGGGGCAGAAAGTGTCTGTGGTGGGGAGAATTGTCACACCCCGACCGCGGACGTCCGTAATTTTTCTTCTTTCTTGGTCCCGGTTTAATTTTTTTTCGAAGTTTAACTGCGATTGGTGGTTTCGCGTCGGTGTGCGGTCACCGCATCGCTAGCAGTTACTGTGCTTTCGGCCCGGGTGACTATGCGCTCACTCGGCGTTTTAAATACTAAAGTTTTTACGTTGACTTTTTATTATTATTACTATTTGAGTTGCGTTATTATTATTGTAGTTATTTTTCCGTGTATAAGTATATATATATATGTCTATATATGTGTATATATATATACATATGTATATACTTTAATACGTTATGTTTATATATGTATATATATATATATATAATGTATCTATGTGTAGATGTTTATATATAGGTATATATATATCTGTGTTTAGGTGTGCGAATATATACACGGGTATTTTGATTATAATAATTATTATTAAAATTAACTAACTTTAATTTATTATCATTATTTTATTATTATTATTATTATTATTATTATTATTATTATTATCATATATATATATAGATATAAGAACCGAAACCCTATTTTTTCCCCCCTGTCCGACCCCGCTATCGCTCAGCCTCGGCGCGTTTACCTCTCCGGCGGCCCGCACCGCCGGCCTCACCCCCTCTAAACCCAGCCTCCGCCCTCCCTGCTCCCTGCCGCCGCCTCCGGCGACTCCAACCGCTGTCCCGGCTCCCTCTTCCCCCTGTCCCGGCCCGCACCCAGCCGCTTCCCCGACCCTCTCCACAGCTGGCCGTCCCGCCGCGCCAATCCGCCGGCCTCCTCGCCCAGCCACCGTCCTGGCTTCCCCGGCCCTCTCCTCCGCTCGCCGTCCCGCCGCGCCAAGTCGCCGGCCACCGCCGTCCTCACCTTCTGTCCGGAGGACCTCCGTCCAGCTCCCACTCAGCCCCGCGTGCCGCGCCCGACCACCCCGCTGCCTTCCTACGCGCCCCGCGCCGCCCTCCATGACCACCGCGCCAGCAGCCCCGACGTCCGGCGACCCCACCCCTGCGCGCGAACCCCCCTGTCCGGCTCGCCGCTCCCGTGCCGGCCTCGCCCCGGCGTCCCGGCCCCTCCGCTGCGCCAACCTCCTACTTTCCTCTTCTTCCCCAGCCTCGCCGGCCTGCCGACCTCCGGCGCACCATCTCCCCGGCCCCAGACCTCCATCCGGCGACCCTAGATGCTGGCCCGCACCCCCCCGTTTCGGCTCCCCCTCCCGCTCCATTGTGAGTTATGTTTTTATTTTCATTTTGTTTTTTTTGTTTTTTTATATATATATAACGTTTTAATATTTTTATCATGTTAATAATAATATTATTATTACTATATTATTATTATGTCATTATTATTATTATATGATTATTATTATTATTTTGTTAATATTTTTCTTACTAACATTATTATTATTATTATTATTATTATTATCATGTTATTAAGTTATTATTTTTATTATTATTGCTATATTATTATTATGATTATTTTATTATTATTATCATTATTATTACTATTATCTTATCTTTTTTTTTATTATTATATTATAATATTATAATTATGCTAAGTTATTATTATTATCTTTATATTATTATTGTGATTATATTATTGTTATATTATTATTATGTTAATATTATTCTATTATTATTATTATTATATTATTATTGTTATTATTGTATCATTATATTTTAATTATGTCATATTATGATTGTTATTATTATTTTCACATTATTATTACTCTGGAATTCACTTGTGCTTTGTTAGGGGTTTTTTTCATCAACTTATATTTGTTTTTGGTAGGTTTAGGATTTTAGGACCCGCACAGGGCGTTTCCGAGAGAGTGCCATCGCTGCGCCTTGTTTCCGAGGTTCAGCCGTCTCTACGCCTCAGTTTCGAGAGTGTTGGACTTTATCACGTGGCTTCGGACACACGTCGTGTCATCGCACCTTGGTTCCAAGGTCGTTTTACCACCGCGCTTGGATCTTGAGGTAGGTCTCCCTTTTCACTCGCCTTTAAATTTAGAATTTATTTATTCCATGACTTGTTATTAAGTTTCAGTAAATTTAAAAGTATTATTAAGTATTTGTTTATAGTGTGGTGATCTGCTAATGATTAAAGCTGTTTTATTTCTAGCGGTTCATTGAAAGCATTTTCTTGGATTTAATTGTGTGTTTCCATGGTAGTGTTGCTAAATGGTTCTTCCTAAAAAATGAAATTTATGTTGAATTGTGTTTTGAGATGTCTTTGGTGTGTGCAAATTAGTAGGTGTATTGTTAATGGAAAATGGTGTTTCTTAGAACCTGGATTAGAGAAAATGACTGTATGATCTTTAAACTTGATTTTGGAAACCTTAAGTGTGGTTCTTGGTTGATGAAAAATGTTTTCCTTTGTCCCACGAACAACAGTTTGGATTTCATTTAAGAAGTAGCGTTCCTTCAAAAAAAATGATTAAAGGCCTGTTTGGCTCTTGATAAAATTGGTATGCGTTTGGATATTGGAAAATGATTTTTGCTTGTGATGCCAGTGGGTCTCAAGTTTAATATGCTGTTTTGAGTTTCTTAAATAAAGTTTTAAGTGTGTTTCTGGTTTTCATTGAAATGGCGTGTGTCATATCCCTTTAAATATGCTTTAGTGTTTAATGGTCAAAATGAAAGTGACATGACGGCCCGGATGGCACTTTAATAAATGTGAAGTGATTATACATATATTTATATATATATATGTACTTGTGAGGGCATCTCTACAGGGGGACTTCCCTTCGAGGGTTGTCGTGTAGCGATGTCCTTGTAAGGGGTTGGCAAGTGCGGTGAGATGAGTCACGCGTGCGAGGGTCTCCCACTTACACAGTGTTACTAAAACCACCATGGGTTCCTGGGAGTCTTGTAGATTATCGAGTGACGGTTGCTTTCTAACCCTGATTAGACGGGTTGGTACCCCCTGGAGTCGTGGACAGGCCAGGTGGGATGTGCCACTGGTTGGCTATTAGGGCGGCCAGTTGGTTATTGACTGTGGAGTACCATGCCGGCAGGTAGTCTGAACCCGAGTACGTCCAGGGGTTTTCTAGGGATGTTCAGGATCGCCCATGGTTATTGCTGATAACTTCTGGTTTATTTTTCTTGCACTTGGTTTTTCCTTTCTTATTTCCCTTTACTTGCACTTGTTTTCCCTACTTGTTTACTTTCAGCCATCCTTCACAGCCTGTACTGTTAGACTTTGGGAAAATGGTTTTCAAATGAAAATGCTTTATTCTCTTTGGGTAAGTGTTGAAAATGTAACACTTTGTTTATTTTTTGGATGAGTTTAAAACTGAAAAAAGGGAACCAACTTTCAAAAAGAATAAGGGAAATGTCTCGTGTTTGATTTTCAAGTAAAGCATTATGAAAGCTTACTTTTAAACATTGTAGTTCAAACCTGGAATTAGGTAGATTCTTTATTTACTGGCAGTGCTTTGGGATTTGTTGTTGGGCTCACCTACTGAGTACTTTTGTGCTCACGCCTATCTTTTACCTTTTTTTTATTTGCAGGTCCCTTGTGTTCAGGTTTTCCTGCTTTAGTCGCTCAGTGTGGGAGTGACGTTGGTCGTAGTTGGGTGGTGACCCACGAGGTCACGAGGAGGTATGTCATGGTGTAGGTTTGTTTATGGATTTAGTGTTTGTCTGTTGTTTAGTTTATATTCTTTATTTTGATCATGGTTTTAGTTTTGGCTGAAATCGTTCCCAACGATTGAAATTTTAATGCCCGGCACATGTTGCCATCCCGGGGGGATCGGGAACGCCCCTTGGGACTTGACGCGGACCGGCTCGGGTGACCGGTTCAGGGTCGACCCGGGCTGGTTCGTGACAAACGGGATAATTAGTTTAAGTGGTGAAATATATAATTGAAAGTGGGAAATGTTTTATGGCTTGTGTCATGGTTGGGTGTTGTTTCATATATTTTAGGTAGTGGTCGTGATGGTTGATATGTGGTATAGTATTTTTGATGTGGTGTGCACTAGTGAATTTTTTTTGAACACTTAAGTTGGGTATTTTTTTACCTATATATCATGTATGTTTATGTTATTTGAAGATGTACCCTATCAGAGTTAGGTATGATTTCCAAAAATCAATGAATATGGGTACTAGATGCTTTCCCCAACATCTAGGTTAGTGGTGGTAAAGATGGGTGGAAGCCCCCTCTTTCCCAATATTCATTTTGTAGTGATGGAACATGTGTCTAAGGGTGATATGTGTAGTTATTTTCCATGTTTCTTTAGGTGAAATGTGTTTGATGATTCTATGATGAGATGTAACTTGTGGTGGGGTTCATGCATAGTAATAGGTGGGAATGAGTTTGATGTACTCCATGTTCATGATACCCTACTACTTTGTTTATGTGTTGTGTTGGCCCATAAACTTTTGGTAAAGGTGTAATGTGATGACCTATGTGTTTTTGGGAGAGATCTGATGTGATGATATCTGATTCTGGCACTAGATGTTGGACCTTGCAAGGGTGGGGTGTGTAAGGATACTTCTCTACCCACATAAGAGATAGATGTTATGTGATGTGATGTTTATGGAAGGAATGAGAACACATGATGTTCGACGTTGGGGTGTGAGAGAGGAAAAAATGCTGGGAAGTATATTTGGGGTCCAATGATTTTCTATGATCTCAATGAAATGTTATTATATTGGATGTGTGATTTGGTGAGAAAGCCATAGTGAGGCTAGGTTCTGGTTAGTTAACCTATATGGTTGCTTATTGGTTCTGCTATTTGTTCACTTGTGAATTATCATGTTTTTTCACATATAAAATTGATAACATGGTTATTCCCCTATTAAGTATACCTGTATACACACCCAATGTGTATAAATAATTATTAGGTTTCAATGATGACTTTGGGGGAAGGTACATACATTGTTAGATTGTGTTTGGATCTGTTGTTATGTCATTATCATCATCTTTTCATTTTATATATTTGGATACTTTTATGTTTATCATTTTAAATTATTAATGGATCATGGGATGTTTTTGGGTTTACCATTATTTTATTTCTTGGAATGTTTTGTTGGTTTTTTATACTATCTCTAGATCCTATTTCTTTTAAAGAGGGTTATGTCTCTTATAGTATGATATTTTTATACCCTCGATGCTAGTTTCCATCTTGAGGCCTACTAAAGATGGGACTCCGGGGGTCATTTTCTATTTTCCTTCATTGTAGTATCTTTGGATGGATGGGTTCATGAGAGAGTAGTATCAAAGCTTTTTTTGAGATATAGGATGAATTTTGACGTTCAGAACTATGCAATTTGAATGGGTTAGAAAGTAATTGGTGCATGTTATTCTAGGGGAATGAAATAGTCTAGGGAGACCGTCTATGAAATGGGATTTTAGGGCCCCCATGATCTGGTACATAGACTCTAAGCTTATTGAATGATCATATGAGGTGAACTTGTATATAGTATAAAGAATTATTCTAGGTACATGAATCATTATTTTTTTTGTTTTTTAAAATTGCGTTGTTGTGTAAAAATAAAATGAATTAAATAAATAATATTTTATAAAATTACATGATACCCTACTTAATAATTATTCATATTTTCAAAAAAGTCTCATGTTTAACAATTCTAAGTGGATCTAGTAGTTGAGTTTTAGTAGTCTAGTCTTGTTGATAGTCAAAGGGTTGACCTAATAAAGAATAATGAGGTTTAGACGAGTCAATTTATTTCCTTTCAATGGTAGAGATTGGGGAGGAATGAGGGGATGCCACAAATTTAGAGATTGATTGGTTAATGTAAGAGCTCAAGATTAATTTTGTTTTGATCTAAGAGTGGGATGTGTTTTGGGTGTCATTAGTAGTTAGTCATTTTATGTGAAATGTGTGTCAGTGGTTTATTTATTTTCTTAGTGACCATAATAAATTTGACATGTTGTGGCCCGAATATGGGAGGGATTTGTGCATGTAGTTCCTATTGTCGATGATGGGGGCTACCACAAATCATAAGATACTCCCCATTTATAAGGGAGATCTAAGTGTGATGGAAATTGGGATAACATTCAAGGACCACCTACACATTTCTTCAATTTTTTTTCCAGATAAGGATTCTAGAGTGCAGAATTTGGGGGAGAATTTTCACCCAATGATCTGCTATATGTTCGCTCCATTTACACTATTGTTGTATCTTGAGGTGGAGAAAAAATATGAGGTTATCAATAATATTCTTTAATTGGTATTTGATCCTTGAGAGAGTGGAAAGTAGGTAATCTTGAAGATTAGGGCTTCAAGTAGTGGGTTGTAGGCATCTAGGAATTTTGGGCTTGGTCTAGTGGGAAGATAACTGTGGCATATCCCTCCCAATTGTCCTAGGATAGGTGGATTCAGAGAACTTATATGGGATCTACATTTTGTTATTTTTATTTTTTTGGTATAGGTTCACCACTAAGCATAGTTTCCAACAACTTAGGGAGTCTAGTTTCAATTAGGTGGTCAAGACCCTTTTCAGTAGTAGCAACGGTTGCCTCTTGGGAAGATTAAGAAGTGGGCACTACTAACGATTCGTCAGTAGCTGAGGAAAGGTATAGTTGTAAAGGGGAAGACTCAAGATGGTCCCCATCCACAAGTACCTAGGCCTTAATGTGGTTATGTATGTTGAAATTATTGGGCAATGTGATATGGTTATGGTCAGATACACATGTTAGAGGTAGTGGTGCCAGCAGAGCCATGAGTTTTTTGAGGTATAATTATCTTTTCATCTACCCTGGTGTGTGCTTTGTTTGATTTGGGATCCTCTCACTCATTTATTCCTCCTATTTTGGTCTATTATTTGGGACTATACATGGAAAGGATTCCAATTCCTCTTGTGTTATCGACATGAGTTAGAGTTTAGGATTCATTGTTTGATATGTTTCAGGGATATAGACTATTAGTGGGTCAACACCAGTTAGTGGGGGACTACTTTTGATGAAAATAAAAGCATAAAATGTTATCCTTATCTGGTATTGATTGTATTCTTTGTGTGAATTATTTGATTTATTCTAGATTAGAGTTCATCTTCATATTGTTAGGGTAAGTGAGTGGCATTCGTTAGCTAGTGAAATTATCATATGAGTGGTAGGAGAGTGGTGCTGATTTTATATCAGTTGGAAATTTTTTCCATGTAAGCTCATGTGAGAGATGTTCTAGGAGTTTTGGAGTATTTTTTGATGTTTTACTAGAGGATGTTATGACACTAACCACTCAATAAGATGACAATTTAGGGTTATAGTTGTAGTAAAGAATGTATCTGATTTCAATTTATCCCTCTCGGATGGCGCCTATTGTGGGGTTATAGTTGAGGTTGTCTATGGATGTTCTGATGTAAAGGGGTTTCATCCAACCTAGTGTATCATCATTGGGTGCTATTTTGTTCTTCAAAAAGAAGTTGGATAGTAGTTTGGGGTTGTGTATAGTCTACCAGAGGGTGAATTTGGTGACATTAAAGAACCATTACCTTCTTCCAAGGATATATGATCTTTTAGGACAACTAAGAGGTGGTAGTTTTTTTTTCAAAGATTGATATTTGGTATCAATATCTACATTTTTCGGTGAAATATAAGGATAGTCTAAAGACTTATTTCAGGTGTAGGTATGGGAACATCAGGTTTGTATTCAAGTCATTTAGTGTTATGAACTCACTAGTTGAGTTCATGGGGATAATGAACACTATTTTTGGTGAGTTCCTAGAAATATTCTTTATTATAATCAGAAATTATATCTTAATATGCTCAAATTCATAGGAGGATCTTGTCAAACATCTCATTTTTTTAGTTCCTATGAAACCGCTATCTTTATGGGAAATTATCTAGGATTAATTTCTTGATGAGATTTGTGTGCTTTCTCAGACATGTTGTGTCTCAGTAGGTTCTAGCAGTGGACGCTTACATGATGGAGGTATTTGTTTCTTTGGCCACACCCAAGAGTGTGGTAGAAGTTCATAGTTTCCATTGTATGTCTGGTTATTATCAGTGGCTAGTTCTAAATTTCTATTTTTTATAGACTCACTAACTATATTGACCATTAATGGAAAATAGTTTTTGAGGAGTGATTAGGTATATACATAATCATGTTACATGAAGTATAAGTGGGTTAGTTCCCTAGTACTTTCGTTTCATGAGGATGAGGAGTTGTTGTAGTTATTTTTCGACACATCCCCTCAAGTCTTGTTGTGTGTGTTGATAAATTAGATGGGGATGATCTCTTATGGGCATATAAAGTCACATCTAAAAGATCATAACTATTCCGCCCATAATTAGGATCCAGTAGTAGTCAGATTTTCACTAAATTTGTGTTGGAACTACCTCATCAGTGAGTGCTTTCTGATTTTCAAAGACTATAAGAACCTAATATATGTTTTCTATGTATAGTAGCTGAGTTTATGCCAATGGTGGTGAATATTATTCAAGAATATTATTTTTAAATATCTTACACCATAAGAAAGAGGAATGTGGTTGTTGATGTGTTGAGTCAGAATTCCCAAGGGTATGTGATTCAAGAGTCTATGAATGTTTGTAAAGGGATGAAGGATCTTACAACAATTCATGTTGATGTTAGAGAGACTTTTTTCCAAATTTGGATTTATCAAATGATCATAGATTCATTTTTAATGTATCAAGTGGAGGATTTTATGTGGGGAGACTTAGAGGTGATGGTGATCCATGATCATTTTGACCATGGTGACACTCCTGAGGGATGGTCCAAGGATAGTCAGTATTAAGTTTTTTAATAAGGTAAGTAGTTCATTCCAAAGTTGATTCATGATGGATTTCTCCATGAGTTTTATAGATCACCCTTAGTTTTATATCTCATCATGTCCAAGATGTATCATTGCTGGAGGAGGAAGCTTTGGTGGATGATGAAGAAATAGTTGGTGTTAGAGTTTGCAGAAAGGTGATTATTTTTTTAGTAAGTGAAATCAGAGTTCTATGTTCCTAGAGGATTGTTGCATTCCTTATAGTTTCTTGAGTGGGAAATTATGAGAAATACAAACCGATATGTTTCTAATTTTACTTTAGTATCATGGATGATGTGATGCATTTTCAGTTGATCGTGGACCACTTGATGAAGATAACTTTCTCATGGGGAATATGTGACTCAAGTGTCATTGATGTTTTTTTTGTCTTAGTAAATGGATGATTTGGTTTGGATTCATGGGTAATGGAGGACCATAATCTCTTATTACTATCCTCATTTAACTGCATGTGTCTGTAGGGTATTGTACCACGATCTTGGATCCTAGTTTCACCATAGCATTACTTTCCAACCAAAGACAGATGGGAAAATAGAGGAGACAATCTATATAAAGTAGGATATGTTGTGAAAATGTTTTTAGGAATTTTTTGAATCTTTGGTAAGACATATCCCTTTATTTTACACTGTGTACAATAATAAATAATACTCATCCATTTGGATGGTGCTATTTTCCATTTTTAATGGATGATTGTGTTGTTCTATGGTGTTCTAGGATGTGGTTTGCGAAATAGTTGTACTTGGTCTTTATGTGGTGAAAGACATGACCAATAAGATCATGTTGGTTCAAGAAAGGATGAGGTTACCATATGTTCATCAGAATTCATGTACTTATCATAAGTGGAGGACCATAGAGTTTGAGGTTAGAGACCATGTGTTCTTTAGAGTCCCCCACAATGTGGTTAGTGAAGGTTTAGTAGGGGTAAGATTTATCTCCGATTTTTGGGACATTTGAGGTGTTTTAGTGTGTTGGTGAGGAGGCATATCATTTGGAATTTCCACTATGGTAGGAGAGGATCCATGATACAATTCATGTGTCTTGGATTTTTTGGTATATTTAGGATAACTCCCCCATAATTGACAGGGGAGAGTTGGATATGTATGATTAAGGGACATTCGTGGATTGGATAGTAGAGATTCAGGATCATTAATATAGGGTGATGTGTGGGTATATCATCCCCTTGGTTCATGTGTTGTGGAGGCATGGTGGCCTATGGAATAATACTTGGGAGTGAGAGACACAGATGTGTGTCTAGTACCCATAGTTTTGTTTACTTATTTCATGTATTGTTTTTCTTAGTGATGGGATGCATGGATAATTCTTATTTTATAAAATGATTTATTTTCTTGATGACTAATCTTTGATAAGGCTTTTAATATATGAAAATGGGAGTACCTAAATCTTAATGAAAACATATTATACTGTGACATGATTAAAACCATGTGGGAAAGTTTATGCTGCCCAAAGAGAATAATATCTTGACATGGAAGATATAATTCCTTTATATTTTTGCTCGAGGTAGTGATTTTTGTTGTTGTGGAAGTGGTTGGTTTGGGATATGTGGAGGTTGAGATGGTTTTGTGATGATTACATTGTATAGTGATGTGATTGTGTTGAGATGTGGTGGCTCTTGTCTGGTATTGGATGATGGGTCGTTGTTCCTAGCGAGAGTTGGTAATGTTGTGTTGCGTAGTGTTGTGCGCATGTTTCAGTTTGATGTGTTTTCCTGGTGGTAGCATTTGAGGTGTCATGATATCATTGAGAGGTATTTCACAGAGTGGTTTTTTGGATCCCTTTGTTTTCTTTATGTTTGGTTTTTATTCTTGAGTGTAAGAATCATTTGATAGGTTTCGAATGTAATGGTATGTTTCTAATAGTCCGATTACTTTTCCATTTTAGGTTGTTGAAGTTGTTTGGAGGATGATCAAGGAGTTTTGGTGGATTTTGAGCTACACCAGACCATTTATTCTATAAAATAGGGATTTGATGTGTAAGTATGTGTTTTATGGATTAAGAAGCTAGTGGTTTGTATCTGGTATGTGGCTAAGGTACAAGTTCGAAAATGGGTTTACACCATAATTGTAAAGACCCCGAACCTAGTTTCTCAGAGATGGTTCCTTACTTTATTAAATTAGTGTGATTACAAGGAATCACATCCAAAAGTACCAAATAGTTTTCTGTTATTGTAAAACTAGATACATATTTTAAATTCAAAATAAATTTTAGACATAAAACACAAAAATGTATTTTAATTGAGAACACCATTATTCCCCTTAGTGTACCCCTACAAATAAATCATAATAAACTTATTAGAATCCCAGGGAAAAATAAAATATAATAAATGGTTAAGATAAGATGATTAGTAAGGGAGAGCATATAGTGGAATCTATATTAAATAATAATAAACAATAAGGAAAAATTAATATCTTAATGCACGTTTCATTGAAACACAATCTTGAGCATAATATGAAAGGATTAAAAGCAGATCAAAATAATTTAAAATAAAAAATCACATGAGAATAAAACATAACCATGGATATTAACTAGTAAAATAAAATTATTTTTATCAATAACTAATCGCATAATGATTAAATAAATAATGCGAGATGTCTAAAACATACCATCAAGGCCCCTGGTAGAAAGTGTACATAAATGGGTAAGGCCTTGACAAAACACAGTCTAGTTTTTCTCATTATACATATTGATGCATTGAGGGGATATTTCAATCCCTTCATGACACTTACTATGTCCAATTAATTCCTCATATTAAAGGGGTGAAACATTATCAACATATACATTAATATTGAGACTATAATAATAAATATAAATAATATCCCCAAAATATAATCATAAAATAACCAACGTAATATAGAGAATGACATCAATATGGTACATCCCCAGTAAAAATGATCATAAAACATTAAAAAAAATATGGTTGATGGAATAATATGAGATAAACATCAATTAATAATAAATTCAATATGGGGTATTGACAAAGATGAAAATACATTAACAAAATCATTGAAATTTTATTGAAAGAAATACCCATTTTACTTTGGAATCCTTTATTTTAAAAGTTGATTAATTATAAAAGACAAAATTTACTTTGAAAATAACCTTTTAAACTTTTAAAGTATTCTAGAAAATAAAATGGAAACATGAAATCACTAAAATCTTCTCTGCCTATATTTGTTTAAAATCATTTCTTTTAATTTTTTGAAAAAAACAATCATTTAAAAAAGTACTTCTAAAGATAGTGTGAGCGTTAACTAAATGAATAAATTATGTGTATTAGATAAAAATAAAATTAAAAAATTTAAATAAAACTTTAAATAATAAAATTTTGTGTGTGAAGTAATCATAGAATGGAATAATCATCCGATTAAATGTTTAACCCATATAGTGGAAATTTGGTTAATAATTCCTTTACTAGTGTGCAAACAGTCAAACTGTATGCCCGTTAAAATTAACGATCATAAAATGAAACATTAAATATTAAGAAGATAAAGAGATTAATGAAATTATATATTACAAAGAAGTACAAATACACCCCAAAAAATAAATAATCGGTGAATAAGGAATATCTCATAAAAATAAAAGTGAGATGAGAAACCTTTACCTTATGTCTAAAATCATTCTGAACATATCCATAATATACTAGATAATATAGTTAGATTAATTAATTAATTAATTCAAAACCTATTAATGAAATATTTTACTTATTATAATTTTATGAATTTCATTTATGGACATTTTTATGGGTTATAATGTTTAATTTCATTGTTCAAGGAGTATTTGTTTAAAAGTTTTATGGTCGGTTCCCTTGAGTATATATATAGAGATTCGTATCAAATGGAATAAAAAATAAATAAGTGGATGGAATGATATTAATATAAATCCATAATTTTAAATGGTTCTCATATATAATTTGGTCATATGGTATGAATATTATTCATTAAATAAAATGATAATGAAGAATTATTAGTTTATTTTGGCAGTTTTTATGACCATCACTAACTAGTATTATTTTTTTAATAATATTTTTATATATTAGTTAGAGAATATTAAATAAGTTTTAATACAACTATCATAATTTTTTTAACCATAAAATGGTTTTATGGCAAAAAATGAAGGTGGTTTTGAAAAATGAAAACTCGTCATCAAATGAGGCGGTGAATCGACACCGCATGGATTGTATTTTCAATCTTAAAATAAAATGAGAAGAAAAAAGACATGATTAAGGATATTCCATTAACATAATAAAATTCCTGTATATGTATGATACTATAGTCACCATTCCATATTTCATATGGTAGGTTAGGGAAGGATAACAAAAGAGTACAAGTTAAAAGAGAAAAGGGAGGGTTTTACCCCTTGAGTGTCATCTCCTTGATATCCTTCATATGGAACATGAAAATGGTATTTTGGTGAGAAAAAAAAGAACAGAAAGAATTTATGAGGTTTGGGAGAGTAATTTCTCAAATATAAGCAAGATACAAATCTTATATGGAGTAAGGACAAGTAGTGGTGAGGGGTAGTATTAATATTGGAGGAGAGAGGTGTTTTTTGATTATTTTACTCATTAGTTTATTAGTTTGGATACAGAAAATCAATAGTATTGATTATTATGACTAAATAAATTATGTAGAGCATTTTAGTTTGGGATAAGGGCCCCTAAAATCATCCATGACATAACTAAGACTCAAAAAATTTTGTATTCTGATTATAATTTTAAATACTATAAATTATCATATTTCTCTATTCATAAAAAATTTAACTATTATTAAAATATATATAAAATTTACCCAAACCATTAATCAATATTTAGATTTCAAATATAGACTCATTTTTTAAAAACAAATTTTATGAATAGGATAAATATATTTTCTTAATTAAAATCATCATTTATTTGATTTTTGGTATTAATAAAATAATTATTTCATCGTCATTATATAATCCTATAAAGTAATTATTTCTTCACTAAATATTTTAAATAAAATACAATGATGTAGATAAATCTTATATCTTTAAAAATAAAATATATAGTTGAATATGTATTCATAATAAAACCATAATAAAAATAATATGGTCATTAGGACTATTAAGGTGACATTTTTTGATTTTCATTAATTTATATAATATCAAAGTCATATTCATGGACAATTTTATTTTAAATAAATAAAACAAAAACCTTAGTTTCTAAGGGTAGAATATAAATAATCTAATATTTTTTTTGAAAATCTTACAGTGATATCCTAATCATTATCCTTTTATTTTTAGCTTAAATTTACAAATTTATACTTTAACTGTGGAAATAAAAATTATCAGTTACAATTCATATTGATAAAAAATTAAAGGATCCAATTTAATAATGTTTTAACTTATAATTAAAAATATTACTTTGATTTTAAATATTCAAAACATATAAGCTTCATAATTTAATTTAAAATTAATACCAAAAAATGCAATGAACAATAACTTTATTAAAAAATGTGTCTATAAGCCTAAAAATGTACGTGTACCAAAATAAGATATAATGATAATTAAAAAAAATATTATATTATTTATAACTAAATATTTATTATATTTTATTTATATCAAATCAAAATCATAAATAATATTTAATGATATTGACAATTTTATAAAAATTGGTATTTTTTGACTACTCACTAGAAAATAAATATTAACTAAAAATACCAAAACATCACCCTATGATAATTTTTAAATATTGATTTTAAAAATTAAGTTTATTTTTTCAAATATAAATTATAAAAGTTTCAAAAATTATATTTAAAACAAGATCCCTATTAAAAGGCTTTGAAATCACTTTTTAAAAAATATATCTTTTTAAACTTAAAATTCGGTTTTTCTTATTTTAAGCCTTTCAAACTTATTTTTTGAATTTGAAAATTTTTATTTAATATTTAACATATAAATTTTATTAATATATATCACTAATATTGATTCGTTTATTTTTGTATGATAAAATAACTTTTGGTTCAAAAATTTGTTTTTCATCAAAAGACATCCTTTTGGTTTAATGGGTTTTTATTTTGATTTATAATTAATTGGTAACAAATGAATTAATTTTATAAACATGTTTAAAATATATTTTCATAATTTTCTTTAGCTCATTCATTCCATGGATTACAAAAACTAGGTGATAACTATCACAATTAAATAATAATATTTAATCATTTGTTTAATCTCAGTGTTCTGTGTAACTCAAGCTATCAAGGAAGATAAATATAAAATGTGACATACCATAGATTATTGGGGTTTTATATTCTCCCACACATCAATAAATTTCATCCTAACAATTTTCGTATTTCACTTAGAAAATCAAATTATGATACTTGAAATTTTTTGTCCAAAACCCACATCGTAAATTGGGTTGATTAAACGTCCTCTTAAATGGATAGGAAGGAAAATATGATGGTCACAAAAAAACTTGGATTCCCTATATGATAAAATTAGTGAGAAGTGAATATTTGGGTATGGAAAATAAATATAACTATCAAATTATAATGGAGATTGATATTAAAAATGGTCACTATAAATTATACCATCATTAAATAATAAATTTGTGTTTGGTTAAAAGACCATTGATTTCATATAAATAAAAGTAAACTGATAACATTTTTCCCAAAATCATTGTACTTGAGTAGAGGGATTACTTTACTATTATAATAGGAACATGAGAAAATGAAATTACTTGATTTCTTTCTATTTAATAATAATAATCTCATCATTTTATTATGCTTTGATCCATCTCCAATTTATTTCTTAAACCAAAAGAGGGATATTCAAAATGAATTTCTATACTTGAAGAAATTTTATCAAATGATACATAAGTCATTCCATTGGACATTAAATATTTACCAAAAGAAAAATGGTTATAACATGTTATAAAATATGATAAATCATACATGAACATAAAATAAAAATATACAATGTTAAAATTAATCCATTCAATAAGTAGTTACCTTTATACTCGTTCAAAATACATTTTTCCCAAATTCAAAGTATAAAAATTTAGAATGAAGGACATTAGATTTCCAAAATAAACATAACATAATATTACCCCAAATAGTGAAGACCTTATTGTCACATACCAAATATATGAACACCTTTATCTCCTTTAAACCTTTATGAAACATACCTTCTTCCAAGAGTAAAATATCGAGTTATTGAATGTATTCCTTAAATCCACACATCTAATAATTCCACAATGACATAAACCCTTAGATCTCTAACAACCTTCATTGTCACCAATACTATCCCATAAACATCTATTTATTATCAACTACATATTTAGTGTTACCTTTACCAAGTCATGTGTTTTAAAATTACAATTGAATCACTACTCTTGAATTTTTGGTGGTACTCATCACATGCTCCCTATTCAATAAATAATAAATATTATAGTATAATCTTTATATAACTCATGATTCTTATAAATATATAATTTATTATTAAATACTCAAAAAAACAGTATTCTGGAATCCAAACATAGATATATTAATCAATCCTATTCCACATAGGTATTAGAATAATCTTGACCAAGATCTATTATCATCTGTTGTGGTATATTCCTTTAACACTGGAGACATTGATTTGTGTAGTTTCTTATCTTCTTGCAGTTGAATCATTGTACATAAAAAACCTTTTCCTTAACCTTTCATTCACAATAATAGTGTCCTTTATCTCCACAGTTGTATCAAACTTTCATTCCTTTTATGTAAGTACTAGGATGTTTATTTTTACAATTATCACATGTGATAAAATAATTATTTTTCTCTATTAATATATTAAAAAATTTACTAGTTCTACTCTGTTTCTTATTCTTCCATCTAAAAGAATAATTCCTAGATAATTTTTTCGTTATCTCATTAGCATATGATCATATATCCTCATATGATGAGAATGTTTGAGAGATTTTTTCCCTTTGAAGTATTGGAAAAACATAATAAAAAAATTTATCCTCTTTTCTCTTTGGATAACTTTCATTCATGACATTCCCATTTCTTCTATGAGGTTCCATTTCTAAATGATTACATACACATTATTAGATCATATCATTATGAAAAAAAAATTATAATCCCAAAACTAGTGAAATAAAGAACTTTAATTGAATAATTTATGTGTATCTATACTCATAAACATGGTATATTTGGGATGTTTTTCAATAGTTATACTCAAAATTCAATATTAGGGGTTTCTCCTAATGTAGGATATCATAAATATAGATCCCAAGGTTTTGAGTAAAATTACTCAGATACCAACTGTAGAGACATTGATCCTAATAGCCCAGAGTCGATGCCATACTTTTTTACATTAGCATGATCTCAAGGAGTTGTATCCCAATGAATAAAATAGTTTAGTACTATTGGAAAATTCTATACATATTTGAATTTAAAAATAAATTTTATACATAAAAAATTATTTTCTTTGAAAACACCATTATTACCCTCAGTGTAACCAGGAATATCTATAATAATAATCTTCTTGGTATCTTGGGGGAAAATAAAACATAACCAATGGGTGAGAAAAGATGGTCAGTATTTGAAAATGTATATATAAATCTATATTAAATAATAATACAAAATATGGAAAGGTGAATAACTAAAAAACATTCCATTAAAATATAATCTTGATCGTAATATGGATGGAGTAAAAGCTGATGAAATAATTCAATATAAATAATCACATGATAATGAAACATAACCATGTATATTATACTAGTTGAATAATCACATGGATTACCAATAAAAATCTCTTAATAAGGGAATTAGTAATGTGGTAGGTCTAAAACATACCACCATGTCCTCAGCCAATAAGTCTACATAAATGGGTAAGGCCTTGTCCAAGACCTGGTCTAGTTTGTCTCAAGAGACCTACTGAATCATCGAGGAGATATAGAAAGCCCCTCCTAACACATAATAATTTAAATTCATTCCTCATATGAATGGGGTAAAAATAATCAACATATACATTCATATTGAAACTATAATATGAAATGTAAATAATCTCACAAAAACATAATCACAAACTATCCAGAATAATATAGATAATGTTATTGAGATAGTACATCCCCAGTCAAAATGATCATAAACAGTTTCATAAAATATAGTATATGGTTTCATAAGAGAACAAACTCAATTAAAAATAATAATATATATAGGGTTTCGACCTAGATTAAATTACTAAAACAAAATCATTGAAAACTTATTGAGATTAATTAATTTTTTACATTGGAATCATTTATTTAAAAAGTTGCACAATTATAAAAGAAAACAATTCCTTTGTAAATAACATTTTTAACTTGTGAAGGATTGATAAAAATATTAATTCATCTTGAAATCATTAAATTCCTCTCATTCAATAATTTTTTTCTAAAAGGACATTTCTTTTGTATTTTGGTTGAAAGAAGCATTTAAAAGAGTATTTTTGAAAGAAAGTGTGAGTGTTATCCAAATGAATAGATTATGTTTATTGGAAAAAATACACATAAAACAATTTTAAATAAATATTTATATAATAATAATTAATTTTAGGCATAATTATTGCATGAAATAATCATTGGAGTATATGTTTAACCTATAGAATGAAAATTTGGTTAAGAAATACCATGCTGCTATGAAAACAGTCAAACTGTATTCCTCATAAAATTAATGATCATCAAATGAAACATTAGATAAAATAAAGAAATGTAAATTCATGATATTATTTATCAAACGAAAATATTTATACACCACACACAATAAATATGTGGTGAATTAGGAATATCTCATAGAAATAAACATGAGATGAGAAACCCTTACCTTATGTCTAAAAGTGTTCGTCACTTGAACTTAATGTCCAAGATTATCAAATTAGATTCATTAATTACTTACTTCATAACCTTGTAAACATATATTTTACGAATTATAAATTTATTATGATCATTTATGGCCATTTCAATAGGTTATAATGTTTAATTTCATTATTCTGTGATCGTTCGTTTAATGGTTTTATGGTGTGTTCCCTTGAGTATAAATATTATATTTCTTGTCAAATGGATGAAAAACTAATGAAGTGGAATGAAATGATATTAATATATATATACTATATTATAAAGTTTTCTTATATATCATTTTGTTATATGCTATATGGATGATTAATTATATAAAAAGATAATAAATAATTATTAGTTTATTTTGTCGGTTTGTATGACCATCATTAACTAGTATTGTTTTATTTAATATTATGTTTATATAGTAGTTATAGAAAATAAAATAAGTTTTAATAAAAATATTATAATCTATTTTAACCATGAAAATGGTTTCATGAATATCCTTGAAAGCATTAATGAAAAAATAAAACTCATCATCTGTGATGGTGGTTAATCAACACCTCACAGATGATGTTTTGATTTTGAAAAAATGTTGAATATAATAGATATTATGATTTTTATTTCATTAACATAAGAAAATTTAAATATATGTATGATAATGGAGTTACCATGCCACTTTGGATAGGTGAGTTATGGGAAGGATAAGAAAATAAAATAAATTAAAAGAGAATGAGGGGGGTTTACCTCTCGAGTGTCGTCTCCTTGAGAGCCTCCTTAAGGCACTTCGAAATGGTCTTTTGGTCAGACCAAAAATACAATAACATGGGAAAGAGGGTTGGAAGACTAATTTGGAAGAATATAAAAAAATATTCAAATCAATTAATGTGTAAGGAGAATAATTGGTGAGGGTTTGTATTTATTGTGGAGGGAAGGGTTTTTTATTATTTTATTCATAGGTTTATTATTTTGGCTGATGTAATCTCTCTCTCCCTTTTCTCTTTTAATAAAATTTTCTACTCCCTCTAAAAAAAATTTGGTTGAAGACTACTAATATTATTTATTATTGGGATTAAATATAGTAAATAAATAATTTCAGTTAGATATAATGTCCACTTATATCATCGATGACTCAACCCTGACTTAAAAATGCATGCATTTGGATTATAATTTTAAATTACGTAAATCATCGTAGTTAACTATTCATCAAAAATTCAACTATTATAGAAAAATCTCAAAAATTTATACTAATTATTTTTTGATGTTTAGATTTAAAAAATGGACTCCATATTATGAAAATATATTTCTAAATATTATAAATTAAAATTTTAATCAAAATAATCATTTATTTGATTGTTTCATTAAAAAAATAATTATTTCATCATCGTGGTATAATTATGTATGGTAATTATTTCTTCATGAAAAATTAAAACTAAAATACACGGATATACATAAATATTTTATATTTAAAAATAATATCTATAGTTTAAGATATCATCATAATAACACCATATTATAAATAATATAGTTATTAAAAATATGAATGTGATATTTTGTGATTTTCATTAATTTATATAATATCAATGTCATTTTTCATAAGAAAGTGTCCATTAAATAACATAAATTACAATATTTTATGTTAATTTTATAATTTAAATATTATTATAAAATTTGGAAAAAATTTAGGATAATTATATGATCATAATCATTTTATTTTTAGCCTATATTTCCAAATTTACCTGTTAAATGTGGGAATAAAAATCACCAAAATTACTATTCATATTGATAAAAAATTAAAGGATAATATTTATTAAATTTTTAAATTATGATTCCAAATATGTAATCCATTTTTCAATATTCAAAACACAGTATTTATATAATTAAATTTAAAATTAATCCTGCAAAACGAAACGAAAAACAGTTTTATTGGAAAATGTAATTTTAAGCCTCATGATGTGCATGTACAAAAATAAGATATAATTTTGATTAAAATTAAATGTATTATATTTGATATAGATAAATATTTCTTATGTTACATTTATATTAAATTAAAACCATAAAGAGCCTTCAATGAAATTGACAATTTTATAAAAATCCGCATTTTCACTATTCATTGGAGAAAAAAATAATAGCTTAAAAATACAAAAAAAAAACACCCTAAGATAATTTTTGCATTATAATTTAAATAATTATGTTTATTTTTTCAAATATAATTTATGAAATTGTTAAAAAATTTATTTAAAACAAGTATGCCATTAAAAGGCGACAAAATTTCCTTTTAGAAAATATATCTTATTTTGCTTACAATTTGATTTATTCTTATCTTTAACCTATCAAAAATATTTGATGAATTTAAAAAAATTTCTCAAATATTTTACATATAAATTTTATTAATATATTTCACTAATTATTATTATTTTAATTTATTAAGATAAAATTCCATTATTGTCATAAAAATAATTTTTCATATAAACATTTTCTTTTTTGTCAATTGGTTTTTATTTTCATTTATAATTAATTGGTAACCAATGTAATAATTTTATAAAAATTTGTAATATTGATTTTAAAAATTTAGTTAATCTAATTCATTCTCATCATTCCAATGGCTAGGTGACAAGTATCACAATTGAATAATAATATTTAATAATTTATTTATGCGTGGTGTTCTTTGTAACGTAGCCTTTTGAAGATATTAAATTTAAAAAGAATCATATTTTAAAATATTGCGGTCTTACATTATCCCTTAATTCAATTAATTTTATCCTCTAAATTTTTAAATTGAACATCAGAAATAAAAGGTTGATACTTGAAAATCCATTTGTGGGAAGCTCACATCGTAAATTAGGTTAATAAAACATCCTCTTAAATGAAGGGAATGGAAAATGTGATGGTCACCACAAAACATGGTTTCCCTATAGGAAAACATTAGTTATAATTGAAACATGGGAATAGAAAATAAATACAACAATAATGTTCCAATGGAGAGTTATAGAGAACATGGTCATCAAAAATTCTCCCATTACAAAATCTTAAATTTGTGATCGGTTAGTAGAACGATGATTTATTTGCAATAAAAGTAAATGGATAATGTTTTTATTCCAAAATAAATTTCCTAGAGTTGAGGTATTGTTTTACTATACAAATAATCACTTAATAAAATAAACTTACATGATTTATTATCATGTTATAGGCATAATATCGTCATTTGTTTGTGCTTTGATCCATCTATACTTCATTTATTAAACCAAAATAAGGATATTCAAGATGAATTTTTATGCCTAAATAACTTTTATCAAATGATTAATAGTTAATTATTTTGTAATTTATATATTTACCAAAATAAAAATGAAAATAACATGTTTTCCAATATGATAAATCTTACATTAACCTCAAATAAAAATATCCAATGTTAAACTTAATCCAATATATAGTAGTTAACTTAAGACTCATTCAAAATAAATTTTTTCCAAATTCAATGTCTAAAAATTTATAATAGAGGTCACTAAATATATAAAATCAAATTAACATAGTCTTTCTTAAAATAATGTATTTATTATTATCATATACCAAACATATCAATAACTTAATCTCATTTAAACCTTTATGAAACATTCATGCTTCCAATAGTAAAATCTCATTCTATTAAATAAATTACTTAAATAAAAATATCTAATAATTAATTCATAACAAAAAAACATTGTATATCTAACCACATTCATGGTCACCAATACTATCCCTTATGAATATATTTATTATCAAGCACATATTTAGGGTTATCCATGAAAAATCATGTGCTTCCAACATACAACAGAATCACTTCTCTTGATTTTTGGTGTTATACCACACATGCTTCCAATTCCATATAAAGTATTATAGTAAAATCCTTATATATATCATGGTTATTATAACTGAATAGTTATTGATAAAACTCTAAAATAACATAATTATGGAATCGAAACACAAGAATATTAATCATTCCTCTTTGCCTGAGGTAGTAGCAAATGCTTGACCATGATCCATTATCTTCTTCTGGGTGTATTCGTTTGACACTTTATAAATTTATTTTCATAGTGTCTTATCTCCTTGTAGTTAAATAATTTTACATTGGAAACCTTTTTTATACCCTTGAAATCATAATAATGTTTTCCTTTCTATCCACACGTATAGAAAACGTACATTCAATTTGAGAAAGTTCCAGGGTGTTTCTTTCCACAATTATCAAATGTAGGAAAAAAAATATTTCTCTTCATTCCTTTATCCAACTTTTTCCTAATTATAATATTGTACTTATGCATCCCTATGAATTCATAAAACATAAATAATTATTTCTTTATCTCATTAGGAAAATATATTATATCCTCATATGTTGATAATGATTGGCTGACTTGTCCCCTTCGAAAGATTGGAATAAGACTATAAAAGAATAGATCTTCCTCACACTTTGAATCATATGGATTTGTTAAGTTCCCATTAATTCTATGAGGTTCCATTTCTAAATGAAAAAATACACTATATTATATCATATCATTATTAAAAGAAATTTATAATCCCAAAAGTATGGAAATCCTTAACATAAATTGAAAAAATTATGCATATATAAACTCATAAACAAGATCTATTTGGGATGATCTTAAATAGTTATGTTGAAACTATATATTATGGTTCTTTCCTTAATCAATTATATCCTAAATCTAGAACCCGAGGTTTCTACTAGGATTCTTAATATACCAAATACAAATATCCTGACCCCATTAACCTAAAGTCGGTGACTTACTTTATTATGTTTTCATGATTATAGGGATTCGCATCCTGAAAGACCAAAGAGGGTAGTATTCTTTGCAAAATATATACATATTTTAAATTCAAAATAGATTTTAGACATAAAACAAAAATAATGTTTTCTTTGAGAACACCATTATTTCCCTTAGTGTTAACTTTCATATCAACCATAACAAACTTCTTAGAATACTAAGGAAAAAACATAAGAAAGGGGTGATCGTAGATTCTCAATAAGATAAAAAGTATAGTGGGAGCTATCTTAAATAATAATAAACAATAAAGAACAGTTAATAACTAAAAAACATTCCCTTAAAACATAATCATGATCATGATATGGTGGGAATAAAATATGATCAAATAAGTCTATATAAATAATCACGTGAGAATAAAACATAACCATGGAAATTAAAATAGTTTAATAATAACATGGATTATCAATTATTAATATGATAATGTGGGAATTCATAATTTAGGACATCTAAAATATACCATCAAGTCCTTAGAAAATAATTCTATATAAGTTGGTAATGCCTTGGAAAAAACACAATCTAGTTTGTCTCATGAGACCTACCAATGCATCAAACGGCTATAGCGGGCCCCTCTCGACACTTATCAATTCAAATTAATTCCTCATATGAAAGGGGTTAAACATAATCAATATATAAATTCATATTAAAACAAGAATATAAAATTCAAATAGTCTCCCTAAAACATAATCATAAATTATCTAGAGTGATATGGAGAATGGAATTAAGATATTACATCCCTAGTCAAAATGATCATAAACCATTCAATACAATATGGTAGATGGTATCATGATATATCAACCTAAATTAATAATAATGTTAAATATAGGTTTTTTTTCACGACCTTTCCTCGGGGCCTGTGTCGTGACTACCCCAAGCCCACCTTCTAAAGGTAAGGGGATGGCGACTAGAACCAAAGGCGTAATCCCAATAAAAAGGGAAGGCATTTCCTTTAAACATGTAACACACACTAACTGAACAAAAGCTGTAGAAGCAACAAGTAAAAAAATAGAAATGAAAAGTGTGATGAAAGTAAGTGGGATAGTATACAAACCCCACTGAACAACAAGTACAAGTAAAAAGGGAAAAGTATAACAGCCCGAGATTTTATAAAAAATATTATTTTTAATTTCATTAATGTCTTGTTTTGTACTCTACACCAAAAGGAGCTTTCTCAACACGCATCCTTGACTTGCCTTACATTACACGCAATCGCGTCCTTCCTCGATAGCGTGTGTTGTACGCAATACCGAGTTTCACTAAACAACGATATGCTATTAAAATATTATTAAAACCAGCCATTATGAATAGTAATAAAGACCTTATAAAATTTTATAAATTTTAGCTCTCAAAATGGACATCATTTTTGGATTCGGAGTATCAAATTTATCCTAAGGTGAAATTTTGGTACTTTTCGGATAACTTTCATATTCTGATGAATAGTGAAAATTACTAAATTTTAATTAAAAAGAACTTTTTTAATAGAAATAATTAATAGTGATAAATTTTTAATTTGAGTGGTTTTAAAGTATATTGAGAATATATTTTTAGAATTTAATACAATGTTGGTCATTGGATGTAATTCTACATTTAAACCAGACATAAACAAGTGTCAATCTTTTGATGGTTATTATCTCTTAAAAACACACTATTTGTTTTGACGACGAGAATTAATTTTTAAATTAATTAATGCAAATAATATGTTTTTAATTTGGTAAAATAGACATCATTTTTGAGTTCATAATATCAAATATAGCTTAGGCCTAATTTTTGGTATTTTTCTGGAAACTTTCATTTTTTGATGAATAGTGAAACCACTAAGTGGTAGTTAAAAAATTGAATTTTTCATAAAACTTAATTTTACCGCTTCTATAAGTGGAATTTTGAAAATCCGAGAGACACGGTTAATATTAAGGACTTAAATGTGGTTCAATGAGATGAAATAATTTTTGGTGAATAGTAACTTTTTACTTTTTATTACCACGGTTAAAAGTAAATTGGGTAATTAAGGGTAAAAATGATATTATTATTACCCTAAAACATGTCCTAATTCTATTGGATAAGTGTAATTCGACCAAAAACAACCTTAGGAATAAAATATGACCATTTAGGCCCACTTGGATTAGATTAGGACATTTATTATTAATTTTTTTAAAAGAGGGTTAAAATTGTTAAAATCAAAGTTTAATAAGTAAATCATTTTTAATATCTGGTTATACATAAGATAAATTCAACTATAAATATTCATTAGAAAGATAAAAATATTTCCTACGTAATGATATTTTATTTTTAATATTTAGACATTAAATAATTTAATTTATTTATGACACAACGATGATGCAGTAATTATCTTATTAATGAAATATTGACATAATTGATGTTATAAATACCCAAATAAATATAATTTGAGACTTTTTATGAATTAAACTAATTTTATAGGTTAATATGACATTTTAGGATTGATTCAATTAACTTTGGTCTAAGTAATCATTCTCTTATGAGCTCAAAAAAATCAACTATTGAATAGTGTCAAAATTGACATAAAATAGTTTTTAAAACAAATATTATATTATTAATTGTTATTTTATTCATAAAAATATAAGGCTCTACCAAATGACTTATTTATGGTTATATATATTAATAAAAGACAACTTGGGGGTCTCTTGGATGTATATGGTATGTTTATTAACTATATAATATAAAAATACAATGTGACTTGGTAAATGTGAATCTAATTAATTAAGAGTTAAAACTAAAATATAAGGTTAATATAATGACCTGAACTTTTCTAAATTATATTGGATGAGAATATTTTGACCCATCCCCACCTTATCTGAGAAATAACTCAATTTGGAGCTATTTAAAACCGAACATGACTTTATAATAAAATAATATTTTTAGTTATTCCAAAGGTGCCCCTCTCCTCCCTTATAAAAGGGAACCTCCTCCCTCTCTTCCTCACACCACTTTGAGCCTTCAAGATCGGCCAACCTCTGCCCAAATATCTTCTCCACTTCCCTAGAAACATCCTAGAGGTTCTGGTCTTCTTCAAAGACCTATTTTAGTGCCCTAAAAGGAGGTCTCAAAGAAGCACTTCAAAGAAGAGGTAATGTCCGTTACCGATTCTTTCATCTTTATTTCTTATTCCACTTCTTATTATTTAGTTGTTTCATTATGAAGTAATAACATCAGTATCACTCATATAATGATATTTTATTATAAGTATGAAACAACACTATTTCACCATCTATCCATCCTACGGAAAAAGAAATCATCGCGCGTGCGTACGTACGGAATACCGTCTCCACGCCGTGGTGTAATCTATTTTCCACCACCACCATATTTGGATGGGTATAATGGTGTAAATAATGACTATATATGACTATTATAAAGTGGTATTGATTCTGAAATAGTATACATACACTCCAATACAATTCCACGATCATAGGAACGATATCATCACTCGTGCGTACGTACGGAATACCGTCTCCACGATGTGATGCAACTCGTTCTACATGATATTAATTTCATAATGATTATATAAATTAATTGAATGAATTAATATGATATATATTACACTAATACCATTCTGGAAATGAGTTATCTATAACCTAAAGGGAAGAATAAGAATTTATTCGACAAAACACGCATAAGAACAAAAAGTAATAAACACCCGAATAACAAGTAGTAATGAAATATTACTAATAATAAGCTAAGAATATGACCATATATGATATCATAAAAATAATTATGATTCTTTAATAAGTCAATAACATTATTCAAATCATTATACAGGAGGTTCGGACACGTACAAAGCATATCGGACCAAAGGTAAGGGAAAATATCACAATCTCATTTTTATCCGGGATTGTTTATACTTTGAAATTTACTGGGGTGTATTTTATCATCCACATCCATGTTTCCTCAATATGTAATATTTATATCCTTATAAAATATTTTATATCCAATTTTTCCCTTCGGTGAGTTTTTAGTAAAAGATATGAAAGGAATATTTTGTCATTTTTCATACGAGGTACTTTTTGACTTTTCTGACAAAAGTGCGATGAATGTTTTTTTAACTTATATGGCATGAATGGATTTTTAAAACATTATTTCCAAGAAGCTTCCTTTACAAATTTTCAAGTTTATTTTTAATCAAATTCTTTTAGTTTAGAATTGTATGACATGTTAAGAAAGGAAAAGTGTTTTTGAAGCAGAAAGGATATTTTCTTCATGAATGGAGTTCAAGTGTTTTATTGAAATTATTTTCCATATAAGATAATAAAGGGTTCTGTTTTTAGCCCTATTATTACATTTATTTTATTATGTTGTGATGGAATTATATTTTTATGAATTCCTTTATCTTATATGCATTTTATTATGATGTCACGATGTTTGAGATTCCCATTTTTATTTCATGGGTTATGCTATGATGTATGGTATTATGATTTTGTGGCACACATAAGAATGAAATCATTATAAGATGAGTGGGACCTATATCTCCCTCCAATGCATTGGGTGAAGATTTTATATCTCATGATATAGACATGGCTAGAATGGTAGGTTATACCGGTTCAGTGAAACAGGACTGAAACGAGGGTGACTTGGTTCAGAAATGGACTTTGTCCACTAAGATAGTCTTGGCAATGAGACTTGACTAATAAGATATGATTCTCTATGATTATGTGTGTATGCCAAAAAGTTTCATGTTTTCAGTTATGATTATTGGGATTACATTTCACTACTATGATTTATCCCATGTTATGAAATTATGATCTCTTTTGCAGGTTAAGATTTCCAAAAGATATGTTCTTATGAATATGATGTGATTGATATTTCTTTTGTTTACCCTTACTGAGAATTTGAGCTCACCCTTTTATGTTTTCTTTTCCCCAGGACATAAAGAAAGGATTTAGGTTTAGAAAAAAAGAAGATCTTTATGGGATATGTTGAAGATCATTCACCACGATTAGAAGATTATATTCCGAGTTTCCAAAGACACTAAACTATTACGGTCCTTGTGTGTGTGTTTTTGTCATGTACTAAGTATTCCGCAAAAGTAATGTAATGTCCATGTACGTCAAGATTCGGGTCTCTATAGTTGGTATCAGAGGATAAGTTTAGTCAACCTTTGGAAACTAGGATGCAGAAACGTTAGTGAGATCCCTAGAGATACTTCTAAGGTATGTCTAGGGATGTCCCTAAGGATAAGTATACATATAGGATATAGTCCTAGAAATATGGTAACGATATTAGATTAAACCAAAGATGTAAGATATTGAAGTTACTCCCCCTTTATTATGATTTTTGCCTCTCACACTATTCTTTTTGGGTTTTAGAAAATGGTTGGAAACAAGATGATTCACTATAATGGAGGATATGAGGAACAATGGAATGATATTTTTTATGAGAAACCAAATGAAATGGGATTTGGAAGTCTAAACATCATTATTATGCTGAATCCACAATCTCATAATATGATCAATAAAGTAAAATTTGGTAAATTTTCTGACTCGGCTAATAAGAGAAAGATGGAGTTTCATGATGATCATAGAGGGAATAAAGATCAATTTCCCCTATGTAAATCATGTGGGAAGAGGCATCATGGAGAATGTTTCAAAGGAACTAGAAGATACTTTGGGTGTGGAAAAGAAGGACACAAAGCCAGTAAATGCAAAGGAAAAGGTTCAGTTAACACCAGGGATGAGGATAATGGTATTGCTACGACATCAACAATGGTTAAATGTTTTAAATGTGGAATGTACGGGCATTATGCAAACTAATGCCCTAAGGGAATGTCTCATGAAGAGAATCAGTATAGTCGTATGGGTAGTGTTTATGTGGATGATGATGAAGAGACTACAAATGATATGTGAGATGAAAGAATTGTTGAAGCTCGGTCAATGGTTTAAGAATGTAGTGGAATGATTACATGTTTATCATGTGTAATGTTTTTTAATTAATCTCTTGGTACTATGAAATAAAGAGACATCTAAGGATTGTTACACTGTTGTCTTTACTTGAGTTTTGAAAGTGTATGATTAATGTTACCATTATCCATGGAAGCTTATTCAGATATTTTTGGAATTTAGATGATATGCGCATAATGAAGGGATAAGGAGAAAATTAAATTTTTGATAGTATTCATGAGCTCATGACTGATATAAAGAGAAGGTTATATCATGGTTTGAGTATATAGAATTTATGGATTTTGGTTTGTGGAAAGAGTTAACTTTTGACAGCATTCATGTTTTCACTAAGGTTTAATGGGTATTCATTTTTTTCAAGAGAATACATCATTAAGGTATTCAAATGATTAGAATGTGACCAACATGATATATGGGGGATAAATGATGGTATTCACATGCTTGGTTGACGACATTTCAAGTTATCGTTTTCTTTATACTATGATCTTGGACATAAGTATTTTAGATAAGCCTAAAGATTGGAATGGATTAGGTTAACTATAATTTAGTATTATTTAAGGATAGAACTTTTTTTGATATTATTTATGTGATGTTATAGTAATGTAGTTTTAGAAAAAAAAAGGACAACCTGCAGGACGGGCGACAACCCATCGCGTCGGACAAGGCTGTGAGAATCGAACCCACAACCGAAGTGCGACTGGCCTTTATTGCCTACCACTGGCATACATGAAGTTCCTGTTTATTAGAAACTAGTTTTATTATGTTAAGCAGTATGATATATGAAGTATAATTCCATTTTAGGAACTATAAATGATTAATCTCACTATAGATGAACTTATGTATTTTTTGATAACTTTTCTAACCTGTTGTTTGAGACAAATGGAATGACCCATCATTCTATCACATGATCTGCTAACACATCACGAATGACAAATTCATCTTCATTTCTTTAAGAGACGAAGTGGAAATTGTTCAAAGAACGACAAATGGTGAGACTATACCAAAATCACGAAAGTATTTCTTCTAATTCCAATTTCATCAACTTTAGGGAAATGATCTTGAAAACCAAAAATGTTGTCCTAGTGCTCTTATATCTGATGAATCAGATGGTACCTTAGATCGTCAAAAATTTATGGCTTTGTGATTGCTGGATTTTCCATAGCCATGTTCTCTACCACTCTCCATCAGAACATGATGGTTATATTTCTCTTTCATATCCATATTTTCACCTATGTGGAAACCCAGTGATTAGTTTATTTGGGTAATCGTTACATTTCATACTTTAGTTTTTAAAGCCAAGATTTGGTATTCCTTTTTACGATGTGGGTTTCTATTAATGAAACTTTCGAGTGGTAAACCATTTATAACCCCGACGAATTTTGAGGGCAAAATTCATTTTATGGGGGGTAGAATGTAACAGCCCGAGATTTTATAAAAAAATATTCTTTTTAATTTCATTAATGTCTTGTGTTGTACGCTACACCAAAAGGAGCTTGCTCAACATGTATCCTTGACTTGCCTTTCATTACACGCAATCATGACCTTCCTCGATAGCGTGTGTAGTACGCAATACCGAGTTTCACTAAACAATGATAATCTATTAAAATATTATTAAAACTAGCCATTATGAATAGTAATAACCACTTTTTAAAATTTTAGAAATTTTAGATCTCAAAATGGACTTCATTTTTGGATTCGGAGTATCGAATTTAGCCTAAGGTGAAATTTTGGTACTTTTCGGATAACTTTCATATTCTGATGAATAATGAAAATTACTAAATTTTAATTAAAAAGAACTTTTTTAATAGAAATAATTAATAGTGATAAATTATTAATTTGAGTGGTTTTAAAGTATATTTAGAATATATGTTTAGAATTTAATACAATGTTGGTCATTGGATGTAATTCTACATTTAAACCAGACATAAACAAGTGTCAATCTTTTGATGGTTATTATCTCTTAAAAACACGCTATTTGTTTTAACGACGGGAATTAATTTTTAAATTAATTATTTCAACTAATATGTTTTTAATTTGGTAAAGTAGACATCATTTTTGAGTTCATAATATCAAATATAGCTTAGGCCTAATTTTTGGTATTTTTCTGGAAACATTCATTTTTTGATGAATAGTGAAACCACTAAGTGGTAGTTAAAAAACATTCATTTTTTGATGAATAGTAACATTTTACTTTTTTTTACCACGGTTAAAATAAAATAGGGCAATTAAGGGTAAAAATGATATTATTATTACCCTAAAACATGTCCTAATACTATTGTATAAGTTTAATTCGACCAAAAACAACCTTAGGAATAAAATATGACCATTTAGGCCCACTTGGATTAGATTAGGACATTTATTATTAATTTTTTTAAAAGAGGGTTAAAATAGTTAAAATCAAAGTTTAATAAGTAAATAATTTTCAATATGGGTTTATAAATAAGATAAATTAGACTATAAATATTAATTAGAAATCTAAAAAGATTTCCTACATAATGGCATTTTATTTGAAATTTTTAGACATCAAATAATTTAATTTATTTAAGACACAACGATGATGCAGTAATTATCTTATTAATGAAATATTGACATAATCGATGTTATAAATACCCAAATAAATATAATTTCATACTTTTTATGAATTAAACTAATTTTATAGGTTAAAATGACATGTTAGGATTGATTTAATTAACTTTTGTCGAAGTAATCATTCTGTTATGTGTTTCAAAAAAATCAACAATTGAATAGTGTCAAAATTGACATAAAATAGTTTTTAAAACAAATATTATATTATTAATTGTTATTTTATTCCTAAAAATCTAAGGTTAGGACAAATGACTTAGATAAGGTTATATATATTAATAAAACACAACTTGAAGGTCATTGGGATGTATATGGTATGTTTATTAATGATATAATATAAAAATACAAAGTGACATGGTAAATGTCAATCTAATTAACTAAGAGTTAAAACTAAAAGATAAGGTTAATATAACGACTTAACTTGTCTAAATTCTATTTGATGAAAGGATTTCGACCCATCCCCACCTTATATTCGAAATAAATCAATTTGGAGCTATTTAAAACCGAATTTGACTTTATAATAAAATAATATTTTTAGTTATTTCAAAGGTGCCCCTCTCCTCCCGAATAAAAGGGCACCTCCTCCCTCTATTCCTCACACCACTTTGAGCCTTAAATCTCGGCCAAAATCTGCCAAAATATCTTCTCCACTTCACTAGAAACATTCTAGAGGTTATGGTCTTCTTCAAAGACCTATTTTATTTCCCTAAAAGGAGGTCACAAAGAAGCACTTCAAAGAAGAGGTAATGTCCGTTACCGATTCTTTCATCTTTATCTCTTCTTCCACTTCTTCTACATTAGTTGTTTCATTATGAAGTAATAACATCAGTATCACTCATATAATGATATGTTATTATAAGTATGAAACAACCCTATTTCACAATCTATCCATCCTACGGAAAAAGAAATCACCGCGCGTGCGTACGTACAGAATACCGTCTCCACGCCGTGGTGTAATCTATTTTCCACCACCACATTACTTGGATGGGTATAATGGTGTAAATAATGACTATATATGACTATTATAAAGTGGTATTGATTCTGAAATAGTATAAATACACTCCAATACAATTCCACGATCATAGGAACGATATCATCACTCATGCGTACGTACGGAATACCGTCTCCACGATGTGATGCGACTCGTTCTACATGATCTTCATTTCATAATGATTATATAAATGAATTGAATGAATTGAATGAATTAATATGATATATATTACACTAATACCATTCTGGAAATAAGGTATCTATAACCTAAAGAGAAGAATAAGAATTTATTCGACAAAACACGCATAAGAACAAAAAGTAATAAACACCTGAATAACAAGTAGTAATGAAATATTACTAATAATAAGCTAAGAATATGACCATATATGATATCATAAAAATAAGTATGATTCTGTAATAAGTGAATAACATTATTTAACTCATTATATAGGAGGTTCAGACACGTACAAAGTATATCGGGCCAAAGGTAAGGGAAAATTTCACAATCTCATTTTTATCCGAGATTGTTTATACTTTGAAATTTACTGGGGTGTATTTTATCATCCACATACATGTTTCCTCAATATGTATTATTTATATCCTTATACAATATTTTATATCCAATTTTACCCTTTGGTAAGTTTTTAGTAAAAGATATGAAAGGAATCTTTTGTCGTTTTTCGTACGAGGTACTTTTTGACTTTTTCGACAAAAGAACGAAGAATGTTTTTTAACTTATACGGAATGAATAAATTTTTAAAACATTATTTCCAAGAAGATTACTTTACAAGTTTTCAAGTTTATTTTTATTCAAATTCTTTTAGTTTAGAATTGTATGACATGTTAAGAAAGGAAAAGTGTTTTTGAAGCAGAAAGGATATTTTTCTCAAGAATGGAGTTCAAGTGTTTTATCAAAATTATTTTCCATCTAAGATAATAAAGGGTTATATTTTTATCCCTATTATTACATTGATTTGATTATTTTATGATGGAATTGTATTTTTATGAATTCATTTATCTTATATGAATTGTTTTATGATGTCACGATGTTTAAGATTCCCAATTTTATTACATGGGTTATGATATGATGTATGGTTTTCTGATTTTGTGGGACACATAAGAATGGTATCATTATGAGATGGGTGGGACCTTTATCTCCCTCCAATGCATTGGGTAAAGATTTTATATCTCATGAGATAGACATGGCTGGAATGGTAGGTTATACCGGTTCAGTGAAACATGACTGAAACAAGGGTGACTCAATTCAGAAATGGACTTTGTCCACTAAGATAGTCTTGGAAATGAGACTTGACTAATAAGATATGATTCTCTATGATTATGTGTGTATTCCACAAAGTTTCATGTTTTAAGTTATGATTATTGGGATTACATTTCACTACTATGATTTATCCCATGTTATGAAATTATGATCTCTTTTGCAGTTTAAGATTTCCAAAAGATATGTTCTTATGAATATGACGTGATTGATATTTCTTTTGTTTACCCTTACTAAGCATTTGAGCTCACCCTTTTATGTTTTCTTTTCCCCAGGACATAAGAAATGATTTAGGTTTAGAAAAAAACATGATATTTATGGGATATGTTGAATATCTTTCACCACGATTAGAAGATTATATTCCGAGTTTCCAAAGACACTAAAATATTACGGTCCTTGTGTGTGTGTTTTTGTTATGTACTAAGTATTCCGCAAAAGTAATGTAATGTCCATGTACGTCAAGCTTTGGTTCTCTAAAAAAAGAGATCCTGGATCATCCACCAGGAAATCCTACCATAAGGGTACGCATATAACTACAACAACTCATCCCTTTGGTATGTCCCGTCTAGTCCATCTCCGAGCAACCTCCTGTCTGTCACCCTCAGCCTCGATCACTGTTATCTGTCATCTGCATAGAACACAACAAGGTGTGGGTGAAGCCCATGTAGGGGTGAGTATAATAATACTCAGTAGGGGTCCCAGAGACCCCCAAAGGTCTCCCAGAATCCACAAAGGATAAACCAAAGAAGTAAGATACAATCACGAAGTGTCAACCAACCCTACTTAGGTATATTCCCATACATATACCTAAGTAACCAGTCAAGGTTAGGCTCCAACTCTCGAGCCCAAGCACAACCTAGTCCACATTGGATGTAAAGTCAATCACCTTGAAGATAAATAATTTAAAGTCAAGACTCGGCTCACACAATTATACTTCTTTCGTAGAGTGATAAAGATGATCAGATGTAGTAACTGATTCATCAAGTTGTAGGACCCACACGAGATACAGGACCAGCTATTCTGTCAGACCCACAAAGGGTACAGGAACAGAAGTCAGAACTGTTGGACCCACGGAGGATCCCGGTATATTAGTCATCACTGTTGAACCAACAGAGGATTCTGGTACAGTAGTCATCACAGTCGAACCCATGAAGGATTATGGTATAGTATTCATCACAGTCGAACCCATGAAGGATTCGGGTATAGTAGTCATCGTAGTCGAACTCACTAAGGATTCTAGTACTGTAGTCATATTAGTCGCAGTCAGCCCTAGGGTTCCCGCACATAGCAAGCTCAATTCTTGGAGAGTCCGCTCCTCAATCCAAGTGTCGATATATCAACTATCACAAAGTCCTGAGTTGATGTATTCCATACTTTCGTCTCATCATAAGGAACTCATCGCGACAGACGGTGCGTCAATCAGACGCCCGGTCTGAGAGTTATTGTCATTTCCCTTCCAGGGTCCCGGTTGGATTCACGCTTGATCCAAACCCGTCCATTTTCCAAAAATCTCCAAAACTCACTTAGTGTATCCCTAAAAGAACCACCTCTTCGTGAGGGTCCCAGTTCCATAGACGGCACATCCTTCAGACGCACAGTCTAGGAGTTATTCACATTTAAGTGAAGACGGGCCCGGCCTATCAAGCCCAGTCGGCTGGCGGGTCGGCCCGACCTGGCTTGGAAAATCTGACCCAACTGGGGGCCGGCCCAGCCCGGTGGGTCGCGGCCCACATTTGGACCCATCCCACACTGCAGGCATGTCCGGTTCACCCGGCGGCACCATGCGGTGCCGCCTCCTCCTCTACCGGGACGACCGTAGCCGACAGGTTTGCCTCGGCGCACGCGGCCCGCGCTATGTGTCGCGGTTCTGCTCACGTGGCACCTGCAGGCGTCGTGGTTCTCCATCCGGGCTGGTACGCGGCCATCCGGATTGCCCAGCCGTGCGGCCTGTGGATGCGGACCACGTCCTCCTCCACGCGGTGCCTACGGGCGCCGCGTTCCTCCAGCGGGCCGGCCGGATTGGTTGGTCGGTCGTCCCGCGTAACGGGCAGCCCGAGCGGCCGCCAATCTCTTCGTGTGGCTGGTACGCGGCCGCCGTTGCTGCCGCCACCTTCGGTCTCCACCACCGCCACCTCATCAGTCTGTCGTGGCCCACATGGCCTCCCCCCTTCCTCCAACGTGGTGCGACGACACCACGCCCTACCGACTCTGCCTTCGTCGTCAACACAACCAAAAATCAACAGAGGGATGATGGGCCGTGTTTTTTTGGCCCACACCCTCTATGTTAAGTGATAACAATTTAGCCACCTTCAATCCAAAAATAAGCATCGAAGAATGAGGGTATGTTTAATACATTAAAATAATCCAATTTCCCCTACCTCAATTTCAGTAATCAACGACGGAGTCGCATAATACGGATGTGGTTCCGTCAATATCGGAAGAGGAAAAGCTCGATGAAGATGAGTCGATTCGACACTGTTAGTGTACTTAAAAGACGGCGATGCTTCCCTATCTTGACCTGATTGAAGAAGTAGGAAGAGAAGTCCATCATTTTTTGTTGGAGAGAAAGTGCATTCTTCGTCGAGAGCTTCCTCCAAGGGTTCTACCAGCTCTACCAAGATCTCCTCCCCTCCTTAGTTCTCCCAAAAAGGCTTATACCAACCGAAATAAAATAAGATTATCCCTTATTTTAATGGTTGTCAAGAGTTCAAAATAATTCAAATTAATTAAGTTATTTCACTTCATTAAATGTATGGATTTGGAAAGAATTTCAATGGACTCAATTAATTAATTACAAGGGAGTGTTTGTGCATTAAGGGGAAAGGTGGAAAGGCTCCACCATTACTTGGGAGTTCAAGAGTTAATGGGCGGTTCAAGGGAATTTGAAGGGTTTGATGTTCGTGTGGGCACCACCTTATAACATCCTCCCAAGGGAGGTTCTGTGCAGGTGGCCTCACCACAAACCTCCCTTTGGAGGTTTTGACATCCATTCAAATAAAAATGTGTTACACCCATTTTTATTTCATTTAAATTAGAAACCCCAAGAAATTAACTCCCAAGCCCAATAAAACGCAACTGCGGTAAAGGTCTCCTTAGGCGAATACTGATGCTGTGAGTTCAACGGTGCCCTCAAATTTCAATTCTGAGCACTGCTTCAAAATATATAAAACCCCGCACATACGTATACAGAATGTACCTGAAAAAAACATCAGAAATAGATTCTGGGCACATCAGGCCATAGAATCAGGTGCCGTCAGAAACCGCAGACTCGTAAAATTCCCAGGTATTTATGAAAAAAAAATCCACGAAATTTCTGGGTTTTTACATTCTCCCTTCCTCAGGTCTTTACATGCCCATAAACTACAACACACACTAGGGGAATAAATGGGGGTACTGATCACGCATCTGAGCCTCCCGCTCCTATATGCTCTCATGGAGGTTCCCGTGCTGCCAGCGAACGCGTACCAGAGAAATCGACTATCCACGCAGGACCCGCTCTTGTCGATCCTAAATATCCACTGGAACCTCTGTGAATGTTGCCCCATCATCGATGTCTAGCTTCTTGTGGTCAATGATGTGGGATTGGTCGTGAATGTATCTCTTTAGCTGAGATACATGGAAGGCGTCGTGCACCCAGTGCAATTGAGGTGGAAGAGCCAAGCAGTAAGCCACATCTCCTACCCCACTGTGGACCTAAAAAGGTCTGATGAATCATGGAGATAACTTTCCTCCTCATCCAAATCTCTGTAGACCTTGTCGAGGTGAGACCCGTAGAAAGACGTGGTCTCCATCCTCGAACTCCAGTGGTCTCCATCTCCTATAAGCATAGGACTTCTGTCTGCCCTGTGTAGTCTTCATCCACTCCTAGATGATCTGCACCTTCTCCATCATAGCATACACCATCTCTAGTCCTACAAGTGTTGACTCCCCTAGTTCAGTCCAGCACCGAGGTGATCTACAAGGTCGGTCATACAGTTCCTCATAAGGCGTCATCCCAATGGTAGAGTGGTAGTTGTTGTTATACGCCAACTCTACCAAGGGAAATTGATCCTCCCAACTATGACCAAAGTCAAGAACGCATGCACAAAGCATGTCCTCGAGATTCTGAATGGTCCTCTTAGCCTAGCCATCTATCTGAGGATGGAAGGTAGTGCTCAAGTGAAGCTACATCCCCAAAGCCTCATGAAACCCCTTCCATAGTTGGGAAGTGAAACGGGCATCTCGATCAGAGATGATCATCGATGGCACACCATGAATCCATACGATCTCATATACATAGAGGCATCATAGGCTCTCTATTGATCCCTGCTCTCTGCCTTCACTTGCGGACAACTAAGGCATTGCGAGAAAAACTCTGCTACCACCTTCTTTATACCAGGCCACCAGTGCTGCCATCTGAGGTCCTAATACGTCTTTTCCACTCATAGATTTACCGCTAGAGGGGAAGTGTAGAACTCCCTCAACACCTCATCCTGTAGTGAAACTGATACCATGGTACATCCTATGAATAGGATGAAATACTTCCCACCTTAAGAAAACACTTCAGGTTCCTCCCCTGAGGATATCTGAGCACGTCACATCCCATAGTCAATGTACCCATGTTATGCCTCCCTGACTCGCTGAAGAAGTGTAGGAGTGACTATGAGAGACTGCAGAAAGGTTGCTCCATCTCTATCCATGAAGGATATCTGCAACACGACCAGCTGCCCTATCTCCTCTCTTAGCAACTAAATTCCTGATCTCCTGCTGAGATAATCTGCTACATAGTTCCCCATTCCAGGAGTATAGACTATCTTGAAGTCATAGTACTGTAGGAACTCAATCCATCGCCACTATCTCAGGATTAGGTCCTTTTGAGAGAAGATGTACCTGAGACTCTGGTGGTCAGAGTAGACTGTAAAATGTTCACCCATAAGATAGTGTCATAACATCTTCAAGGCGAAGACCACTGCTACTAACTCCAGGTCACGGGTTGCATAGTTCTGCTTGTGCTGTCTCAACTGCCGAGAACCATATGCGATCACTGCTCGCTCCTGCATCATGAAACACCTGAGTCCAGTTCCGGATGCGTCATAGTAAACTACATACCCAATGCCCTCCTCTAGTAGCCTCAAGATGGGCGCACTAGTCAACCTCTACCTCATCTCCTGAAAGCTCTGCTGGAATCTCTCTGACCACACGATGGGTTGCTCTTTCTTTGTCAAGGCTGAAAGAGGTGTTGCAACTCTGGAGAAATCTGGCACAAATCTCTGATAGTACCCAGCCAGTCCCAGGAAACTCTGTACCTCTGTCACACTCCTAGGTGGCTCCCAATCAAGTACTGCCTTGATCTCCGTTGGATCCACTGCAACTCCAGCCTCTGAGATGACATGTCCCAGAAATTTACCCTCTCGAATCCAGAACTGGCACTTCGGGAGCGTACCATAATGTTGGTACTCTTAGAGTGTGTCCATTACTACCCTCAAATGCTAGGCATGCTCCTCCTCAGTAGTCGAGTAGATTAGTATGTCTTCGATGAAGACTAAGACAAAGCGATTAAGGTAAGGCTGGAAGATCATGTTCATGAGACTCATGAACCCTGCTAGAGAGTTGGCTATGCCGAAGGGAATAACTAAGAACTCGTAGTGGCCATATCGACACCTGAAGGCTGTCTTATGCAAATCCTCATCTCGAACTCTGAGTTAGTGATAGCCTAACCTAAGGTCTAACTTCGAGAACCATTGTGCTCTCTTGAGCTGATCAAAGAGGTTGTCTAACCTCGGAAGTGGGTACTTTTTCTTCACGGTCACCTGATTCAAGAGACGGTAGTCGACACACAATCGCAAGCTCCCATCCGCCGTCTTGGCGAAAAAAATCGAGGATGCGTAGAGTTAAACACTGGGTCGGATAAATCCCTTCCCCTGGAAATCCTCTATCCGTACCTGCAGCTCACGAAGCTCAGTGGGAGCCATCTGATATGTTGGTGTAGATATCAGTGTCATCCCATGGTACAGGTCAATGTAGAAGTCTACCTCTCTGTGAGGAGGTATTCCTAGATTGTTGTCAAGGAAAACATACGCGTGCTGATCCACCACAATAGGAAAACTCGAACTCCGCACATCAACCTCTCTAAGGACGTGACTAGCCAAAAGATTTGTGATATGTTGTCCCCTCCTCTGTGTAAGTCTATCCTGCATTGAAAAGGATCCCTTCTCACCGGTGAAGGTGAACCTAGTCCCATCCATGTGGATACACCGCACTTTTAACCTAATATAATCAATCTGGGCATGAAATATGGACAACCACTCTATACCCAAGATGGCATTGTAAGGCATCGATGCTGATATTAGAAGATCCTATCCGAAACTCTCACCTCCTAGAGTAATCTCACACTTCCGGAACCAGTGCGTAATTGTCGAGTCTGCTCCCGTAAGAGTCTCTAGACATAAGGATCAAGCCAACGGCTCCGTCGGAATCTCCGATCTACGAGCAAGGGTAGTGGTAATAAAAGAATGAATTGAACCTATGTTTATAAGTACTGAAGCAAGGGTGGAGTAGACATAGATAGTACCTCGAATAATATCATGTACACCATGGTCGTAGGCCTCGACTGCCTGGAGATGAGCCCACCTCTGTCTTCCAGCTCCCTATGGTCGGGGTGGACCTCCTGGCAGTGGTGGTAGTAGAGTCTCAAAACGTCATCCACCACCCACTGCTCGACCAATTCTTCTGCCACGTCTGCCTACTCCTGATAGACCACCACATTCAAACCTATACCTCTAAATGGGAGTTCCCTCTACTGTCTGCTGATCATCTGCATGGCGGTTCGGGCAATCACGATCCATGTGGCCCTGCCCCCCCCCCCCCACACACATAGCATTGCTTGCTCCTCGTATAGCTGGATCTGTCTCGTGTGCCCCTCAAAACAAAACTTGTATCCTAGGGTCGCCCACCTGATGGCCTGGTTCGCTTGGACCTCTGCGGCATCTGTCTACTACCGGCTACAGAAGACTCCGCTATGTGTCACCATGTGGTGGGTCTGGCTACTGGTCACTGCTCAGCGAGAAAATTCTCGACTAAAAGGGATCGCTCCAGCACCCCCGCCTGCATTGGGATGCTGAGGGGGTCATTGAAGCCCTAATCTCATTCATGAGTCATGGCTCTAAGGTCAAGGTCCTGAAGAATGGGTCACGTACCATATCTGTGGAGTAGCACAAGAGGTTGGTGAACCTCACTGAGTACTGAGCTATTGTCATGTTGCCCTACTGCAGATGAAGTAACTCTTGAATCTGCACTGCATGAATGGTTTCTGGAACAACCTCTGAGAAAAAGAGACTCTTGAAGTCCATACAGAGTAATGATGCCTCATCATGCACCTAGAGCATCAGGATCCACCATCTTCCTGATGCTTCATATAGGAGACTCGCGACAAGGATCACCATGAGGTCGGTCGGTGTCCCTACCAGTCTGAAAACTCTCACGACGAGCTCCAGCCAATCCGTAGCTTCCTATGGGTCCATCTATCCCTTGAACTTGGGTGGAATCTGGTGTTGGAACTCGTGTAATGCACTCATATGGCGTGCACTCTCTACTGCTGGAGCTGGTTGTATCGGTGGCCCACCGGGTTTTGGTACCACTAGTACATTCACTGTAATGGGGCCCTACACTCAGGCCTCATCGCTCAATTGGATACCATCATTTATGAAACTCGGAACCTTAGCTGGCTGCCTTTGTGGGGCCATCCTAAAAAGAAACAGGTGTTCCACGGTTAAAATAGTATACCTGGTGAGCTGATACAATGTAATCACGAAGAAAACCTTTTCAACGGAAACACACACGCAATCAGTGTTTTCGTGCACTGAGTCGGAGATCAGAAGTCAGAGTCCTAGTGTATGGATATGTTGACTGTCACATCAACATCGGTTTCCCTAAAATGATAATCATACCCAAAACACATAACACTATTGCCGTTGAAAGAATCAGAGTCCATGTTCTATGATAGAACTGACTCCTCTGATACCAATTTGTCATGTCCCGTCCTCGGGGCCCGTGCCATGACTACCCCATTCCCACCTTCCAAAGTCCAGGGGTTGGAGAATAGCACCAAAGGCGTAATACCAATAGAAATAGAAGGCATTTACTTTAAACCGTTAACACACACTGACAGAACACAAGCTGTAGGAGAAACAAGTACTAAAATAGAAAAGAAAAGTGTGCTGAAAGTAAGTTGGCTAGAATACAAACCCAACTAAACAACAAGTACAAGTAAAATTGGAAAACAACTCCTGGATCGTACACTGAGAAATACTACCTGAAGGGTAGGTATAGAACTCGAACAACTCATCCCTACAGTACGTCCCGTCTAGTCCAGCTCTAAGCAGCCTCACGTCCATAACCCTCAGCCTCAATCACTGTTGTCCATCATTTGCACAGAACACAACAAGGTGCGGGTGAAGCCTGTGCAGGGGTAAGTATATCAATACTCAGTATGGGACCCTGAGACCCCTGAAGGTCTCCCATAATCCACAAAGGATAAACCACAGAAGATACAATCACGAAATGTCAACCAACCCTACTTAGTTATATGCCCATACATATACCTAATTTACCAGTTACAGTTTGACTCCAACTCTCGAGCTCAAGCACAACCCAGTCCACCAACCCTACTTAGGTATATGCCCATACATAAAACTATGTTATCAGTCATAGTTTGGATCCAACTCTCAAGATCAAGTACAACCCAGTCCACACAATAGGTAAAGTCAATCACCATGATGATAAATGATTGAATGTCAAGACTCAGCTCACATATTTATACTTCTTTCATAGAGTAATAGAAATGATCAGATGTAGTCACTAATTTATCATAGCTGTCGGACCCACACATGATACAGGAATAGAAGTCAGAACTGTCAGAACCAAAGAGGATCCCAATATAGTAGTCATCATTGTCAAACCCATAGAGTATTCTGGTATAGTTGTCTTCATAGTCAAACCCACAAAGTATTCCGGTACAGTAGTCATTGTAGTCTAACCCACACAGGATTCTGGTATAGTAGTCATCTCAGTCGCAATTATCCCTAAGGTTCCCACACACAGCAAGTTCGATTTCGGGAGTTTCAGCTCCTCGATCCAAGATTCAATATACCAACTATCACAAAGTCCTGAGTTTATGTATCTTGTAGTTCTGTCTCATCATAAGGAACTCATTGCGATAGACGGTGCGTCAATCGGACGCCCAGTCTAAGAGTTATTGGTATTTTTGTTCCAGGGGCTCAGTTGGATTCATGCTCAATCCAAACCCGTACATTTTCCAAAATTGTCCAAAACTCACTTAGAGTATCCCAAAAAGGACCTCCTCGTCGCGAGGGTCCTAGTGAGGCAGATGGCGCATCATTCGGATGCGCGGTCTAGGAGTTATTCACATTTGAGCGAAGACGGGCCCAGCCCATCAAGCCCAATGCGCTGGCGGGTTGACCTGACCCAGCTCGGCTAGTCTGACCTGGATGGGGGTCGGCCTGGCTCGGTGGGGTGCGGACCACCTGCAGACCCAACCTGCGTTGCATGCCGGTTCGGTTCACCCAGCGCCGCCGCCTCCTCCTATGCTTGGCTGTTCGTAGCCGACCTGTTTAGCCCGGCGCACGTGGCGCACACTGCAGGCTGTGGTCCTCCTCACGTGGCGTCGTGGTTCTCCAACCTGGCCGGCCTGTTTTCCTAGATGAGAAGCTCATGGACACGGGCTGTGTCCTCTTCCATGAGGTGCTTGCAGGTGCCTCGTTCCTCCAGCAGGCTGGCCAGATTGGCCGATCGGTTGTCCTACGGACTGGGCGGCCTGAGTGGTTGTCGGTCTCATCACGCGGCCACCGTAACCGCCACTGCCTCTGGTCGCCACTGCCGCAGCCTCCTCTATCCATTACGGCCCGCATGCCCTCTCCCCCTTCCTCTGGCGCAGTGCGATGGCACCGTACCCTACTGGCTTCGCCTCCATCGTCAACACAAACAAGAATCAACAGAGGGATGTCGGGCTGTGTTTGTTCACCTCATACCCTCCCTGTTAGGTGATAACAATTTGGAAATCGTCAATCCAAAAATAATCATCAAAGAACGAGGGTATGATTCATACATTTAAATAATCCAATTTCCCCTACCTCAATTTCGGTAATCAACGACAGAGTCACAGAACACGGACGTCGTTCCGTCAATATCGGAAGAGGAAAAGCTCGGTGATGATGAGTCGATTCGACACCGTCAGTGTACTTCATCGAAAGTGATGCTTTCATATCTTGCCCCGGTTGAAGAAGGAGGAATATATGTCCATTTTTTTCATTGGAGAAAAAGGATATTCTTCGTTGAGAGCTTTCTCCAAGGGTTCTCCAAGCTCTACCAGGATCTCCTCCCCTCCTTAGTTCTCCGAACAAGGCATATGCCAACAAAAATAAAATAAGCTTATCACTTATTTTAATGGGTTTCATGAGTTCAAAATAATTCAAATTAATTATGTTGGTTCACTTAATTAAATATATGGAGTTGACAATAATTTCAAGGGACTCAATTAATTAATTACAAAGGAGTGTTGGCGCATTAAGAGGGAAGGTGGAAGTGCTCCACCAATAATTGGGAGTTAAAGAGTTAATGGGGGTTCAAGGGAAGGTGAAGGGTTTGATGTTCATGTGGGACCGACCTATAACATCCTCCCAAGGGAGGTTATGTGTGGGTGGCCCCACCACCAACCTCTATTTGGAGGTTTTTTACTTCCATTCAAATAAAAATGTGTTACACCAATTTTTATTTAATTTAAATTAGAAACCCCAAGAAATTAACTCCCAATCACGATAAAACGCAATAGCGGTAAAGGTCTTCTTAAGCGAATACCGGTCTTGTGAGATCAACAGTACCCTCAGATTTTAATTCCGAGCACCACTTCAAAATATATAAAACCCCGCACGTACGTTTACAGAACGTACCCGAAAAAACATCAGAAATAGATTTCGGGCACACCGGGCCCCGGAATCAGGCGCCATCAAAAACTGAGGACTTGTAAAATTTCCATGTATTTAAGAAAACAAATTCCATGGAATTTACAGGTCTTTAAATTTTTTACATAGATTAAAATACTCTAACAAAATCATTGAAAATTTCTTGAGAGAAATGCATTTTTTTACTTTAGAATAATTTTTAGAAAAAGATGAATAATTATAAAACAAAATAATTTCTTTAAAAATAACCTTTTAAAAATGTAAAGAATTCATAGAAATAATAAGGAATCATAAAACTAGAAAAATATTATCATTCTATTTATGTTTAAATAACATTCCTTTTTAATTTTGGACAAAAAAGAAACACTTAAACTAGTATTTTTAAAAGAAGGTGTGAGTGTTAACCAAATGAATCAATTATATATATTAGCTATAAATCAACATAAAACAATTATAAATAAAACATTATATAATAAAAATTATTTTAAACATAATCATATAATCAAATAATCATTGTAGTAGACATTTAACCCAAATAATGGAAATTGGGTTAAGAATTCAATTACCACTATACAAACAATCGAACCGTATGCCCCATAAAATTAAAGATCATCGAATGAAACATTGAATTCCATGAATATAAATAGATTAATGGTATTATATATAATAATTAATTATAAAAACACTACACATAATAAATAATTGGTGAATAAAGAAATATCTCACAAAAATAAAAGTGACACGAGAAACCCTTACTTTATGTATGTAAGCGTTGATCACATGTATTCAATATCCAAGATATTAAAATTAGATTTATAAATTACTAAATTCAGAAAATATTATATATATATATTACTTATTATAATTTTATTAAGTTCATTTATTTCCTTTTTTATGGGTTGTAATGTTTAATTTCATTGTTCTGGGATCGTTTGTTTCATGGCTTTATTGTCTGTTCCCTTGAGTATAAATATCCGTGTTCTTGTGAAATGGAATAAAAAATATTGAAGTTGAAAGGAATGATATTAATATATTTATTTGATTTTATATGGTTCTCATATATCATTTTTTTATATAGTATGACGATTAATCATTAGGTAAAACATTAATGAAAAATGATATGTTTGTTTTGGCATTTTTTACGACCACCATAAACTAGTATTGATTTATTTAAAAGTATGTTTATATAGTAGATATAGAAAATTAAATAAGATATAATTAACATATTATAATATATTTTAACCATAATAACAGTTTTTTTGACAATCCTTGATGGAGGTAATGAAAAATGAAAACTCGTTGTCCATGAAGGCGGTGAATCAACACCTCAAGGATGATGATTTTATTTTTAGAATTAAAGGAGATGACAAGAGACATGATGATAGAAATTCAATTATTATAATAAAATTCCATTATATATATTAAAATTCAGTTACCATTCCATTTTTTATAGTGTAGGTTAGGTAAAGATAATAAAATAAAATAAATTAAATGATAAATATAGAGGGTTTTACCTCTTGAGTGTCGCCTCCTTAAGAACCTCCTTAAGGCACCTAGAAATGGAATTTTAGTGATACCCAAAAGAAAAAATTTGGGAAATAGGCTTGAGATAAAAATTGGTCATAATTTAAGAAACCTCCAAATATTATAAGGTGTTAGGAGAAGGGGTGGTATTTATAGTGGATGAGAGGGTTGATTTTTTTATTATTTTATTCATTAGTTTATTATTTTGGAAAAAAACTATCAATAGTATTCATTAATGTCACTAAATATGGTAACTAGATCTTGTAAGGTAGATATAATAGTCACATAAATCATCCATGACCCAACCATGACTCAAAAATACATGTATTTGGCTTATAATTTTAAATATTGTAAATTATTGTATTACACTATTCATAAAAAATCATCTATTATAGAAAAATCTCAAAAACCCACCCTAACAATTTTTTTACCTTTAGATTTAAAATATTGACAACATTTTTTTAAAATAATTCTATAAATAATATAAATACAATTTTTAAATAAAATAATCATTTATTTTATATTTTTATTAATAAAATAATTATTGCATCATCGTTGTATAATTAAGTAAGGCTATTATTTCTTCAGTGAAAATTAGAAATAAAATAAAATGATATAGAAAAATATTTTATATATAAAAATAATATTTGTAGTTAAATATGTATTCATAATACTAATATATTAAAAACAATGTGGTTATTAGAAATATGAATTTGACATTTTATGATTTTCATTAATTTATATAATATCACAATAATTTTCATGGAAGATTTCATTAAATAACTCAAATTAAAAAATTAGGTGTTAATGGTAGAGTATAAATCATAAAATTAAATTTGGAAAAATATTAGAATAATTTTTTAATAATTATCATTTTATTTTTACCTAAATATCCAAATTTACCCTTTAACTATTATAATGAAAATAACCAAAGTTACTATTCATATTAACAAAAAATAAAAGGATCTTATTTAATAAATTTTTAACTTATGATTTCAAATATGTAATCCATTTTTAAATATTAAAAACATAAAAGTTTCAGAATTTAATATTAAATTAATACCAAAAAATTCAATGAAAAACAATTTTATTGGAAAATATATTTTTAAGCCTGAAAATCTACTTTTACCAAAATAAGATACAGGGATTATTAAAATGAAATATATTATAAAATAAATAACTGAAAAAATTATTATGTTCCATTTATATCAAATTCAAATCAAAAATTTTCTTTAATGAAATTAACAATTTTATAAAAAAAAATTATTTTCACTATTCGCTAATAAATAAATATTATCCAAAATATATCAAAACATCGTAGTAAGATAATTTTTAAATTACAATTTAAAAAATTAATTTTATTTATTCAAATATAATTTATAAAATTTTCTACAATTCTATTTAAAACAAGTACACAATTAAATGGCTGTCAACTTACCTTTTAGAAAATGTATCTCTTTTATACTTAAAATCAGATTTGTTATTATATCAAGCCTATAAAACTTATTGGTTTAATTTAAAAACATTTCATTGAATATTTAATATATAAATTTTATTATTATTTTCATCAATATTGATTAATTTAATTTATTATGATAAAATTTTATTATTTTCATCAAAATACTCTTTTATAAAAACACATCCTTTAAGTTCAATTTGATTTTATTTTTATTTCTAATTAATTAGTAACCAATTAATTAGTTTTTTAAACTTATTTAAACATTATTTTAATAATTTAATTAATCCCATTCATCCCCATCATTCCAATGGCCATGTGATAACTATCAAAATTAAATAATAATATTTAATCATTTGATTAAGCATGGTGTTCTATATAATATAAGCTATCAAAGAAGATAAATTAAAAAGTAGAGATACCATAAAATATTGGGGTGTTACAACAAGAATATAATTTATGTAATATATTTAATTAATTCCTAAGTACCATTATTTTTTGGAAAATTAGTTTATAGTAAAAAGGTTGGTTTTACAGTATAAGTTTAATGGACCCATGAATTTCACGACATAAAAGTGTGGTTTATGCAATATGTCGGGCGAGTTACAGGTTTTCTTATTCTTATTGATCAGCTGACTTTTGATTTATTATATTTTTTTTATTCCAATTGGTTTTGAGAAAACCCTAGATGGGTTTTTAGTGATCCTATAACCCCTAACCTCCAGCATCCCTCTTTTGGTTCTAGTTGTTGGTCATTAGAGATCAGTGGTGAGTTCTTATCCCAAATCTCTTAGTTTTCCCTCATTCTTCCCTTAGTGATTTATTGTGATGTTGCCTTTTTTTAGATACGTTGGGATGCTTTTTTGATAACCCTTTAGTGTGGTTCATGTTAATGCAAGGGTTTCTATTGTGGATGTGGTTTTCAATCTATTTATTCTCTACTCTAGGGTGAACAATGAGATCAAAGAGATTATTTGAGGTAGGGGGTCCTCATTATATCTCTTTATATGTGATATGTGTGTGGATTTCAAGATCATTTTTTCTTTGGGTGGATATTAAGGGTTAACATAATAAATATAATTAATTTTAATAATTCAAATTGATGGTATGGGGAAATATTTCATACTTTTACTTCTTTGATATATGTTGTTGATGATATTTAATTTTCTAATTTCTAATCTTAAAAATAAAGGTTGTTGGGATCCTTTCATGTGAAGTATTAGATATTCCTTCAGGCCCTTATTGTGTTGTTTTGTGATTTCACTCTGAATAAAAGGATAAAAAACTTATATTTTTCTAATAAATTGTTTTCCCTTGGAATCTTGTTTGTGTGATAATACCCATGAAAAAAATCATAATGTAATAAAATCAAAAGAATAAATTCTGGAATCTGATATGTGTTGTAGTTTTTTATGCCTCTTCATATTGTGTTTCCTTATGTGGTTTTATGTTCAAAAATAGTGGAGATAAGCTAGGTTGGGTGGGTTTTGGGGTTTGTGATGTGGTATTTTGTTGGAATGGATGTAATGTGGGAGGTTGTGTGATGTAGTTAATAGGGGTTGTGATGTGAGATTATAGTGAATTATGGTTGTGGTGTGCAGTTGTAATAATGTGTGGTGGTTCTGTGTAGGGGTTTTTTCATTAGTCGTTTTTTGATATATAGCTATGTTTTTCAATGTGTGGTTGTTATGGTGATATTGATTTCTCAATGTCGTGTGTTGATGATGTTGTATGTGTATTGTTGTTGTGATAGTTGTTTGTTTGGATAATTTTTGCGTAACATGGTTTTGTTAGATTCCCAGTTATCCATGGAATATATTATGATGCAACAAATGAACATGAATGGGGTGGAACATGATATGTGGTAAATGAAATAATAAATTGGTTGAATAAATGAAAGTTATAATGAGTAAAATTGGTGAAAACTATAATTGAATGTGGAAAATGTTATGTGGCTTATGTGGTGGTTGTGTAGTGTTGAATATAGTGGTGGAATTGATTGTGATGGTTGATGTGTGGTAAGATGGTGCTCATGTTGTGTGCACTAGTTTAATTGATTTGAACCCATAGGTTGGCTGTTGTTTATTTTTTATGTATCATTTATTTTAATGTTATTTTTATATACTCCCCACCAATGATGGATAAATTTACCAATGATCAAAGGTTAAGGGTTCCAGTTGTTTTCCACAACATCTAGGTTGGTGTTTATATAAATGATTGGATACCCCCACCCCACCCCTCACCGATCTTTCTTTAATAGTGATATACTAGATGTATGTAGGCATGATGTGTAGTGATGGACATGTGTCTTTGGGGAGATTTAGATTATGAGGATGTAATGAGATATGATATCATGTGGGGTTCATCTGTGGTAGTTGGTGGGAAGAATGTTGATTTCTTTCATGTTCATGATACTTTACTACTCTGGTTATGTGGTTTCCATGTTTTGTATTGGACTAGGTGTCTTTGGGGTGATGTGTGATGTGATTACCCAGGTGTCTTCAAGTGAGACATGATTTTATGATACTTGATTATAGCACTGGATTCTGTAACATGCGACTGTGGGGTAGTAGGTATGTGTTGTAACCCACATCATAGGTTACTATTATATTATATAACATTATTTGATGTGATGTGATATGTATGGAAGGTATGGGATCACAGGATGTTTGATGTTGGGGTGTGAGAGTGTAAAATCAATGTAAAAGATGTTATAGGGCCCTTTATTTGAAATGATCTTGATGAAATATTGTTATACTAGATGTGTGATTTCGTGAACTATCCAATGTTATGTTGGGTTTTGGTTAGTTGAACTATATAAGAGCATGTTTTTTCTTCTATTTGTTCACTGGTGTGTTATAATTCTCTTTTTACATGTGCACTTTAGACCTTCGTTATTCCCATAATGAGTATACATGTGTGCTCTCCCTATGTATATAAACTCCCTTTTAGGTTTCCAGGAGGACATTGGGGACAAATCTAGGCATTTCTAGAGTTGGTTGGGAGATGTTGTTTTTTTATATCATAGACTTGTATTTTGGTATATTTGGAAACTATTATGTGTATCATTTTACTTTATTCATGCATTGTGTGATGGTTTTTGTTTTACATCTATTTTATCCACTATAGTTTTTTGGTGGTTGTCTATCCTATATACTAATCATGTTTTGTTTATAGAGGGTAATTCCCCCCATAATTTGAGAGTTTTATACAATATGTGCTAGTCAAAAACCCAAGGCATACCAAAGGAGGGACTTGAGAGGTCATTATATTTCTTCCTTCATTGCGCCATCTTTGGAGAGAGGGTGTTATGAAAAAGTAACTAATATATGTTCTCTTTTTGGGGTTGAAGGATCGAGGTAGTGGTGATTGTTGGTATGTATAAGGTTTATTAAAATCTCTATAATATTACATTAAATTTGACAAATGAAATTCTAGTGAACATTCTTATCATGTGTGCATGATTTAGAGGGATATGACTTCTGTTCCTTCGAAAAAATAGTCATTGTTGAAAATTATTTGATGAATGAATCTTTAGACTGAATGATGAAATTATTCATTTTGATTTTTATACTCAAATAATTCACATGGGATTCTCATCTTTCATTCTGGTTTTCATATAATCTATGTTGACTTAGTTACGTTGATCTGAGAACAAATAATTTTTAAACCCTGGCCCATATAATTCCACTACATTCTATGGTACCTAAAATTGATATCAAAGTGATCAGGTGAATTTTTAAGGCAGCACAATTTTTGGTTTGAAATAAATCTAAGTAGAGGGTGTTGCAAAGGTTCCAACATCAATGATCATGATTCAATTCGATATCAAACATCCAAGTTATGTATATCAGAAATTCTAATTCAAAATGGATTCATTTTTCAAATATTTAAAATAATGAATGATTATATACATATATATATATATATATATAATTGAATGTTTTCTAGATGTGGTGGTTGTTCTGGCTGATATGATGGCTAGAATAGTCTTCTCCAGTAGGGAGTTAATTCCACATGGATGTGGAACTGAAATTTTTCAAACGACCTAAATCCAATAGGCATTAAAAATTTGAATAAGAACAAAAAATAAATTAAAATAAAAAAGGAATAAAATTTGGTGGGATTCTAATCACAAAGAAAAGAATTATAATTATGGGGGGTCAAACTATGGTGGGGAAAAATAAAAACAAAAATTCTTTTACCCAACTTAGGTTAGGTGCCAACTCCCTCGGTCAACCCTCCCACTGGTTCAACCTTCCTTGGATGGGCTTCCTAATAGAGCACCCTCCTTTGGCTGTACACCGTAGAGTCACATCCCCATCATCCAAAACCCTAGCCCCTTTATGGTAGGAATTTCCCCATGTTTCATGACATCACTGACACCTTGCACAGTTCATGTCTTTACCTCCTCTGGCCAGACCCTATCCTCCCAACACACGCTCGATCCCTACCGGACAGATCTAGCACCGCAATGTCTCTGTTTCCCGGTGCCCCATCAATCAATTCATGTGTCGGTTCCCTTAATCATTGAATTCACTAGATTTCAGATCCACTCACTCCCACCCCCACTACTTATCCACCCATTGCCTCCCTATCACCAGAGACACCCCTGGTGACCACCCCATTTGTGTGGCTCCTTCCCAAACTCCCACTACTGGCAGACCCAATGGCCACCCTATGGCCTAATTAGTTCATATTAACCTAGATATGGGTTTGATGGACCTGCCCAAACCATTTTGGGACTATCATTTTCCTAAAACCCCATTCTATGGTTTTCCATGCTTCAAAGAGCTTTAAAAAGAATTATAATTTTAGAAAAATATATTTTTTTTGGATTTAAATTAAATTCAGTAGGATCACATGAAAAATATTATTCGGTATAAAATTAGTTGAATTATCTTAAATTATTTAAATCCCTCAACATTAATTTGTAGAAAACTTAATATTTATTACACATCCCATATGAGTAACAACTTATCTTGCATATCAACTAAATAATATATATCAATAATTTGTTTATTTATTTAATTTATAAAAATGTTTGTGATGAATGTAATAATTAATTTATTTTTGATTATTTGTGCATCATATTTCATTACATAATATGTATAGGGGTCAATGGGTCCATCAGTATAATTCTATATTTATTTTTCACTTCTTGAGACCCCCTTAATCACGCGTGAGTATTTATGTATTATGGAATTATAAGACTAGAAGACACTAAGAAAGGGTGGTATTCCAAACAATATGTGGATACATTATACCAGGGTGAGAGCTATAATAAAAGTCATACATGAGATAGGTATTATACTCCAAGGGTCACGGTTGGTAAAATTAAGAGTAAATGGATCAAAAAATACCAAATTATCAAGATTAGTTGTGTTGTTTTATTTAATATATGCAGAATTTATTATTTTTGTAAATATAAAATCCTATGCAAATACATAAAATAATAAACAAAAAATTCATACATGAAATCATCTTAAGATGAGATGAATGTTTTTTATTTAATTTATTTTCAAGTTTTGAGTGATATCACATGGTATGTGCATATCAGATAGAAAAATATTTCATTTGTCAATAAATAAAAAACCCCTCAGGGAAATATTAAGTCAAAAAGATATCCTTCATTTGAGTTTGAACAATCCTGGGTGCATGGGGTTCTCTTCAACCCAATTTGACAGTATCTCCTACTACTGGTGAGTTCTTATGAAAGTGATTTTTTGACATAACTAAATCTAGAAATAAATATGTATTCATAGCTATCATGTATCAACTTTAGAGACAAAGTGTTGTGTAAGTCAATTTTATGAATTCTATAAGTTTGATGTTTACCCAATAGTTCAAGGATTCATGATTTAATGTGGTGGGATAGTCAAACACCTACCTTGAATCTCTCCAAGTAGTGGCATATCTATATCTTGGACTACAATTAGAGGTTTCAGGGATTCTTTCCCTTAGAATAATCATTCAACTAGGTATTCCAAATCTAATAGTGAAGGATACTAAAGCTTAATAAAATAGTGGTGGACATCTTAGGGTTTAACTAATCAGTAATGTATAATCAGTATTAAAGATTAAAAGTACTTATCTACAATTTTATTTTATTTTTTTGAACAATGGAAAGTAATACCACAAAAATACTTTAATTTCTATTGTAGAAAGAATATATCCAAACTAGAAAAATTCTACAAGTTTAACATTGGAACTTGCATGAAAAGGATGATATGAAAGGAAATTCTATGTGTTAGAATCCCTACTACCTATTATGTCAACATAGGAATAGAGGGTATGGAGGTTACATACAAGAGACACATATCTATCACATTTGATGTTTACAACATAATTTAATAATTAATTTCCAATGAGTTTTTGATACATCATGGGAAAATGGATAATTTCATATGTTTCCTCATCACTGAAAATCTTGTGATAAGAAACTGAAGCAAGATATGAATGGGTGATGATTACATTGAATACATGTAATTTTAAATATGGATCATGATATTTCAATACATCCATTTCTTTTATAATTTTCACCCAATTACTTCAACATAGTTTAGGATTACAAAATTAATTGTATGTGGGAAATTGTTCATTACCTTTTTGGTAATATTTACAATGTTGATAATAACATTAAATAGTATTTATCTTTAGTTCTGATGGTGAACATGTTGAAAGACAAGGAGAATAGTACCATGTAAATTGTGATTCCAAAAGAACCTTCACAGCATCCTTCAATGAATTTAGGTATATCATTATACAAAGCCTATTTTCTTTTCATATCTTGAGATAAGTTTATGGAATATAAAATTCAACAAACTAAAGTAGAAAATATATGAGGCATCCAATTAGTGTATATTCATCATTATAGGTGATGTTTCTATTATTCTTCATGGGTATTAAATACAATATTCCTTTCACATATGTGTATTTTAATTTAGTAACCATGTAAGAAAATAAAATTTATAATATTTAAGAATTTTTTTATAGAATGTGTGATTCTTTTGACAGCTTTGAGAAGCACACAACTTCTTATTGCTATGATTTATGATTCTAGTAGAATATTTATTGAGTGTTATCAAAAAAATTATCTCACATTTCCAATGGACATAAGGAAAATTATTAAATATTTGGAGTTAATGTTATTTTTGGTGGTTAATACTCTACTAATAGTTCATTAATGATTGGATCAATAGTAATAACTGATGAATATAAAATTTAAGACTCATATTTACCCGATTGAGGTAAAATAATTCTTTGTCTTGTAAAACTAAATAGTGTTAAAGGATTTATCTAGTTTGTTTTTAAAATATTTGGTGTTAATGACCTTATGTATTATCAAAACATTTACATGCCTATTTTTGGCCAAAAAAACCATTAGAAATAATGTTATGTTGCAAATCCGATAGAATTAGTTCATCTATGGAGAAGAAATTGTTCCATGATAAATCTAGTGGTAAATATATTTCATAAGATTCCATTAAGAGTTTTAATGAATGTAAAAGTGAGGTATAAGATATGCGTGGTTAGAAGTTATGGATTTACTTGGGTCTCTATTCTGAATGATATATTTACCAAGAATTCATTGATCAAGAAATATAGAGTGTATTTATTCTTAAACTATCATTTCCTTATAGAAATTAAAGTTATGATGTGAGTAAATAAGATAGATGATTAATTTAACATGTCACACCCAGACTGCAGATGCCCTTATTTTACTCTTTTCCTGGTCTCGGTCAGAAATTTTCAATGTTTATTTGTGTTGAAGGGTTTCGCGCCAGTGCGCGGTCATCGCATCGTTAGCGGTGACCGTGTGTTTGGCCCGGGGTGACTATGTGTTCGCCCGACATTCAAATTTTAAAATTTTACGTTGTTTTTATGTTATTTATACTGTTATTATTATTATAAAGTTATTATTATTATTATTATTATTATAAAGTTTTATTATTTTTATTTTTATTATTGGCGTCATTAAAGTATTATTATTATTATTATAAGGTTTTAATATTTTTATAAAGTTTTATTATTATTAAGATTTGTTTTTATTCTTTTATTTAGTCTTTTATTATTATTATTATTATTATTCTTATTATAAAGTTTCATATATATATATATATATATATTTATTTAACCCTAACCCTAAACTGGGTCCCCCCTCTCTCCTCTCTCTCCTTTTCCCATACCTCCAGCCTGAGCCGCCCCGCCTCCCTCTGTCCCCCTCGCCGCTACCGGCTTCCCTTCGCCTCGCTGCACCCCCGTCCGGCTCCTGTCCCGATTGCCGCACCACCTCCCGCACACCCGGCCTCCCGAACTGTCGGTTCCCTGTGCCACCACCCCGCACCAGCACCCCCAGGCTGGCCTCCGCGCGACCCCCTACCTCCGCCAGTCTCCTCCCGGCTACCCGACCGACCTCCTGCCCTCCTGACCACCGCGCCACGCTCTCCATCCCGCCACGCCAAGCCACCGTCCTGACCTCAGCTTCCTTTTTCCTTGCCCCTACCGCCTCCGCCAGTCCGCCCGCTGGCCCGCCTTGCCCCTGCCTCCTCCGCAAGCCCGACCGCTGGCCTCCCCTCCCTCCAGATTCCGCTCACCCGTCAACCACTACGTGGCCCCCGCCCCTCACGCGAACTCACCATGCTGCCCCTGCCCTTTTTCCGGCGACCTCTGACCGACCTCTGGCGAGCCCCCTACCGGCCAGCGGCCCTCGTCCCCCTTCCAGCGCACCTTCCAGCCCTTCCGGCGAGACCCCTCCATCGGCCAGCACCTCCGGCGAGCCCCGCTCCGGCCAGCGACCTCCACCGCCCATTCCGGCATCCCATCCACCTTTCCGGCCACTTCCTGACTTTTTTTTTTCAGCGCTCCGGCGCACCCCCTGGCTCCTGCATGACCCGCCTCCACCGTCTGGAGTTATTCTGACATCCCTTGCCCTATTCCGGCGACCCCGCCGTCATTCCACATCCCCGTCGGCACCCCTGCTTTGCTCCGGCACCGCCTGCCAGCGTCCCTCGTCCTTTTCCGGCGCTCCGGCCGGCTCTGCCACACCTTTGTTAGGCTGCGTACCGGTTTTTCTTGGTCCGACCAGCCACCACCATCTTGCGCCGGGCAGCAGCGCACTTGATAATCAGCGCGCGACCTCCGGCGGTCTCCCTACCGGTGTGCGCCACCCCTTTTTCTGGTCTGCGACCCCGACGGTCGAGCACATCTGCACCGAGGTAGTCTTTTGTGGCTGATCTCTGGTTGAGTCTATTTTTATAATTGTGGTCCGCTGATTTCATGTTTTGGTGTTTGTTGCAGCGCGTCGGCGGGATAATTCCGCAACGTTGCGGTCTTCAGCTGGCGCGTGCCTCCGTTGGTCGGGCACACCCCTGCGCCGAGGTGATCTCGTGTTGGTTATATGTTTTTATTTATATTTATGACTGTTGAGCTATTTTAAGTGTTCCGTGTTTGTTGTAGCGCATTGGCGGAATGATTCCGCGATGCAGTGATCTTCGGCTTGCGTGTGCGTACGCGCCTGTGCGAAGCGTGTTCCTTTGTCGAGTTCGGATAACGATTTCAAGGTAGGTTTTCTCCCACTGCACTTGCCTTTAACTTTTGAATTTATTTATTCCTTGCCTTTTTATTTAATTTTAGTAAATTCAAAGTAGTATTAAATAGTATTCTTAATGCGGTGACCTGCTGAAAATGAAATCTGTTTAATTCATGCATTACACTAGAAGCATTTTTCTTGGACATAATTGTGTGGTTTTCTAGTGATATGGCTAAATGAGTTCTTTTTTAATTGTGCGAGACATGTTGAGGTGTGATTGGAAATGGTTTTGGTGTGTGTAAAATGGAAAGTGTATTGTTTATGGAAGTGGTGTTCTCTAAAAACATTGAATAGACAAAATGCTTGTTTGTCCTTTAAACTTGTTTTTGGAAACTTCAAGTGTGGATCTTTTGATGTTGAAAAATGTTTTCCTTTGACACGTGAATAAAATTTTGGATTTCATTTGAGAAATAGCGTTCCCTCAAAAAAATGATTAAAGGCTCCTTTGGCTGTTGATAAAAGTGGCATGCATTAGGATTTTGGAGAACGGTTTTACTTTTGACACCATTGTGTTTCAGTTCTAAAATGATGATTTGAGTTTCTTAAATAAGGTTCTACGTTTGTACTTGTTTTCAATGTGATGACGTGTGTTTTGTCTATTGGAAATGTTTTGGTATTACATGGTTTCTGAGGCCCGGTTGGCACTTTTTGTAATGTGAAGTGATTATATGTATATATATATAAATACATATGGGGCATCTCTACAGGGGGACTTCCCTTTGAGGGTTGTCGTGTAGCGGTGTCCGTGTAAGGGGTTTACAAGTGCGATGAGGTGAGTCACGCGTGCGAGGGCCTCCCACATACACAGTATTATTGAAACCAATTTGGGTTCCTTGGTGTCTTTTAGAGAATCGAGTGACGGTTACTAGCTGACCCTGATTAGATGGGTTAGTCCCCCCTTGGCAGGTATGCCTTTTGGGGCATGCCAGTGGTTGGCTGTTAGGGCGGCCAGTTGGTTATTGACTGTGGAGTACCATGCTGGCAAGTAGTCTGAACCTGAGTACATCCAGGGGATTTCTAGGGATGTTTAAGATCACCCACGGTTGCTTGTTTTTCCTTGCTTGTTTTTCCTTGCTTGTTTTTCCTTGCTTGTTTACTCTCAGTTGTTCTTTACAGCTTATACTATTCTACTTTGTGAAAAATGGTTTTCAAATGAAAATTATTTATTCTCTTTGTGAAAATAAAAATTGAAGATGTAACATTTCTTTCCATTTTAGAATGAGTTTGGAACTAATGAAAAGGAGTCCAAATTTTGGAAATAAATAAGGGAAATGATTCGTGTTTTGATTTTAAGTAAAATATTCAGAAAATCATACTTTTATACATTGTAGTTCAAACATGGAATTTATAGATTCTTTATTTACTGGAAGTGCTTTGGGATTAGTTGTTGGGATAACCTACTGAGTACTTTTTGTGCTCATGCCTATCTTTTATCTTCTCAGTTGCAGGTTCCATTGTGTACAGGGTTTCCCTGGTTTAGTCGCTCAGTGTTGGAGTGAGGTTGGTTTTCAGTTGGGTGGTGACCCGTGGGGTCACGTGGAGGTACGTTGGTTGTGTAGTTTTTCTTGTATGCTTTGTTTAGTTTCTATTCTTTTACTGTTTCTGGTTTTCTTTTGGGCCAAATCATTCCCACATGGTTACTTTTAATGCACGGAACTAGTTTCCATCCCGGGGGGATCGAGAACGCCCCTCAGGACATGCCGCGGACCGGCTAGGGTGACCGGTTCAGGGTCGACCTTGGCTGGTTCGTGACAAAATGGTATCAGAGGGAGGATCTTATTATTTGGGTTGTCTGGTAGGTGGAGATTAGAACTGTTGGGACTCGAGAGTTAGGTATGGGAAGGACGTCATGAACCCTCACCCGTTCCGCACCTCGAGTCACCAGGTGTAGTCCGGGAATTGTGTCCTTGTCTCTTTCTGGTTCTTCTTGGATTGAGAGATGACAACAGAGGCAAGCCGGCATTACATCGTAATTTCACATGGAGTAGTGACCCATGTGGATTTTGATTACACGGTTTGAATTCCTCCTAGTGGTCGACACTAACTTGGGACATGGCCCACTACCATATCTCCAGGATGAGCGTGACTACTAGTCCCTCACTCCAGTGGTTGATGAAAATTTGTATGCTTCTTTCATTTTGGTCTGTGTAAGTGCGTTGTTGGAAAAAAAGGGGTTTTGAAAATTGGACCGGTTTCTTTTAAAAGATATTAAATGTATGAAATGAGTTTTAAAACTGAAATCTCCTGATTTGGAAATCTGTTGTTTGCTTGAAATTGGTTAGGAATGGGTTGGGGTGAAACCTCAGGTCCTCTTTATGAACGTTTGCACATGTATAAGAATGCATGGAAAGTGCATGTTGGCATGAGTATTAATGGAAAGTGGATGAAGACATGTGCCACAGTTCATAGGATTACCTGGGTGTGTATTTGAAATTTAAGGCATGTCCTTGTTTTTTAAATTGGGTTTTAAAGGGGAAATGGTTTTGGAAAGTGGTCTTGAAACAGGGTGGTTTTGGAATCTAGAATAAAAAGGGGATTTTATTTTGGGATGTGTTTGTTTTTGTTTAGTCTTTGTGCTGACTGTTTTTGATGTAGGCACTTTTATTGATGTTGCTTTGATTTGATATCGGTATTGGCTTTGTGTTTTATATGTCGCTCGGGAAATGCCGCCCAGAAAGGTCTCTAAGGATTCTGAGGAGTCATGCCCAGTTTCTGGTCCTTGTCGGATGTTGCCTATTCTTCGTGGTGATCGAGGCCCGTTAGAAGCAATAGAGTGGCTTGAAGAAGTGGTGTGTATCTTTAGAACGTTTGGAACTCCCGATAATGTTAATGTTCGTTCAATTATGGAGTTGTTTGAGGGTCCAGCTCTGGACCGGTGGAAGATAGTTACCCATCGTCAACAGAAGTTGAGATGACGTGGGATGTCTTTAAAATCATTTTCATCCAATGGTTTGTACCTGAGGAAGTGAAGCTGGAGAAAAGTAGAGAGCTTTTGCATATTCAACAAGGCCAATGGACGGTGAAGGCATAGGTTGACCATTTCAAGGAATCGATTTCCTTTTCTCCAGAGGTAGCGTCGCATGACCTAATGAAGGCCTCTCTTTTCACCGGGGGTCTTCGTTCAGAGATCAAGGAGCGAGTCCTCCCTTCTAAAGACCATCAATTCGAGAAGCTAGTGTTGGAAGATTTCTTGGCTTAGTTTGTTTTCGGAACACAACTGGTTAGTACTCTATCATCCCCAGTTTTTCGTATGAGTTTCCCCTCTGGTGTGGAAAATATGCCAGAGATACCTGTTCCTAAGGAATTATCCCTTTTGGTCCCAGCTTCCAGTTCATCAGATCGTTCAATGGTATGCTATCAATGTGGTCGTTTCGGGCAATTAAAACTGTCTTGTCGCAACCCTCAAAAGACGTGTCATTGTTGCGGATGTCTGGGTCATCTGGAGAAGTTTTGTAGGAAGCATCACTTGAAGGGGACATTGTGATTGGAGAGTGTCAGTACCTGACTGTGAGGCATGATAAGCTTCAGCCATCAGAGCCCCAGCCATAGGTCTCGGGGGGAAGCTCGCACACAGTCAGGAGTTCCAATGGCGGTGAAGCTTTGGTCCAGGTTTTGTTCTGTGTTGGCGGTGGAACAATTAGAAATCTTTTCATATTTGTTTTCATGCTATTAAAGATTCAACAGCGTTGTAAATGCGTTGTTTTTTCATAAAGTTATGATGGACTTGTTTTATGATAATCCAAGCAGACTTGTCATGTGGATGTGATATTCTGAATCGTGTGTCTTTATTAAAAGTGTGTTTAACCCTTTTGTGGGTTGACCTTGGTTTAGTATGCATGTCAGATGTGGTTATGTTTCGTGGATTTCAATGGGTCATGTTTCCGACTCGAGGTTTGGTTAAGTCTTTTCTGTGGGTTTTCCCCAGTGTTGAAGTTGTTGACTCTAGTCGAGGGTTCAGTGTTTCGACGGAGGTGTTGTTTTGTTCGTGCTATAGGAGTCGGTTTGGATCGGTTGTGAGTTTCCGCAATGGACCCGCCTCCTTGTGGTAGTATGTTTTAGGTGTTAAATTTTCAAAACAGTTAAGTTCATGTGGTGGGGAGAACACCTTCGTGTTCTCCCCTCAACTACGGACTTCAGTTTTCTCTTGACTCGGTCAGTTGTGACCTGTGTAAAGTAAGTTCATTCCGAGATTCTCAGTTCTCTTTGGTTCCTTTAGTTCCGTTGGGGCATGGACTTGAATCTTGACAAACTTTTGGCTTGGTGACTTTCTGGGGGCAGAAAGTGTCTGTGGTGGGGAGAATTGTCACACCCTGACCACAGATGCCTTTATTTTACTCTTTTCATGGTCTCAGTCTGACATTTTCAATGTTTATTTGTGTTGAAGGGTTTCGCGCCAGTGTGCGGTCATCGCATCGTTAGAGGTGACCGTGCGTTTGGCCCGAAGTGACTATGTGTTCGCCCGACGTTCAAATTTTAAAATTTTACATTGTCTTTTTGTTATTTATACTATTATTATTATTTTTATAATGTTTTATTATTATTATTATTATAACGTTTTATTATTATGATTATAAATTTTATCATATTATTTTAATTATTAGGGTCATTAAAGTATTATTATTATTATTATTATAAGGTTTTACTATTTTTATAATGTTTTATTGTTATTAAGATTTGTATTTATTCTTTTATTTAGCCTTTTATTATTATTATTATTATTATTATAAAGTTTCATATATATATATATATATATATATATATATTTAACCCTAACCATAAATCGGTCCCCCCTCTCCTCTCTCTCCATTTCCCCTACCTCCAGCCCGAGCCACCCCGCCTCCCTCTGTCCGCCTCGCCACTGCCGGCTTCCCTTTGCCTCATCGCACCCCCGTCCGGCTCTCGTCCCGGTCACCACACCACCTCCCGCACACCCGGCCTCCTGACCTGCCGGTTCCCTACGCCACCACCCCACGCCAGCACCCCCAGGCTAGCCTCCGCGCGACCCCCAGCCTCCGCCGGTCTCCTCCCGGCGTCCCGACCGACCACCGGCCCTCTTGACCACCACGCCCCGCTCGCCGTCCCGCTGATCCCAGCCACCGTCCTGGCCCCGGCTTCCTGTCGCCTAGCCCCTGCGGCCTCCACAAGTCTACCCACCGGCCTATCTTGCCCCTGCCTCCTTCACAAGCCTGACCGCTGGCCCCCTACCTCCGGCTTCCGCTCACCCGGCCACCACTGCGCGGCCCCAGACCCTCACGCGAACTCGCCGCGCTGCCCCTTCCCTTTTTCCGGTGACCTTCGACTGACCTCCAGCGAGCCCCCTACCGGCCAGTGGCCCTCGGCCCCCTTCCAGCGCACCTTCCAGCCCTTCCAGAAAGACCCCTCCGTCGGCCCGCACCTCCGGCGAGCTCCGCTCCGGCCAGCGACCTCCGCCGCCCGCTCTGGAAACCCGGCCAACCCTCCGGCCTCTTGCTGGTTTTTTCCGGCGCTCTGGTGCACCACCTGGCTCCCACCCGACCCACCTCCACTGTCTGGAGTTATTCCGACGTCCACTACCCTATTTCGGTGACCCCGCCGGCGTTCCACATCCTCACCGGCAGCCCTGCTTCGCTCCGACACCGCCTGCCAGCGTCCCACGACCTTTTCCGGTGCTCCGGCCGGCTCTGCCACACCTTCAGCATACCGTGTACCAGCTTTTCGCGGTCCGGCCAGCCACCACCGTCTTGTGTCGGGCAGTGGCGCACTTGATAATCAGTACGCATCCTCCGACTGTCTCCCTGCCAGTGCACGCCTCCCCTTTTTCTGGTGCGCGAACCTGGTGGTCGAGCGTGTATGCACCAAGGTAGTCTTTTGTGGCTGATCTCTGGCTGAGTCTATTTTTATATCTTTGGTCTGATGCTTTTTTGTTTGTGTGTTTGTTGCATCGTGTCGGCGGGATAATTCCGCTACGTTGCGGTCTTCATCTGGCGCGTGCCTCCGTTGGTCGGGCACACCCCTGTGCCGAGGTGATCTCGTGTTGGTTATGTGTTTTTATTTATATTTATGACAGTTGAGCAATTTTAAGTGTTCCATGTTTTTTGTAGCGCATTGGCGGAATGATTCCGCGATGCAGTGATCGTCGGCTTGCGTGTGCGTACACGCCTGCGCGAAGCGTGTTCCTTCGTCGAGTTTGGATAACGATTTCAAGGTAGGTTTTCTCCCACTGAACTTGCCTTTAACATTATAATTTATTTATTCCTTGCCTTTTTATTTAATTTCAGTAAATTCAAAGTAGTATTAAATAGTATTCTTAATGTGGTGACCTGCGGAAAATGAAATCTGTTTAATTCTTGCATTGCACTGGAAGCGTTTTTCATGGACTTAATTGTGTGGTTTTCTAGTGATATGGCTAAATGAGTTCCTTTTGAAATGTGCGAGACATGTTGAGGTTTGATTGGAAATGGTTTTGGTGTGTGTAAAATGGCAAGTGTATTATTTATGGAACTGGTGTTCTCTTAAAACATTGAATAGAGAAAATGCTCATTTGGCCTTTAAACTTGTTTTTGGAAACTTCAAGTGTGGATATTTTGATGTTGAAAAATGTTTTCCTTTGACACATTAATAAAATTTTGGATTTCATTTGAGAAACAACGTTCCCTCAAAAAAATGATTAAAGGCTCGTTTGGCTCTTGATAAAAGTGGCATGCATTAGGATTTTGGAGAATGGTTTTACTTGTGACACCAATGTGTTTCAGTTCTAAAATGCTTATTTGAGTTTCTTAAATAAGGTTCTAAGTGTGTACTAGTTTTCAACGTGATGGCATGTCTTGCGTCTGTTGGAAATGTTTTGGTATTACATGGTTTCTGAGGCCCGATTGGCACTTTTTGGAATGTGAAGTGATTATATGTAAATATATATAAATACTTATGGGGCATCTCTACAGGGGGACTTCCCTTTGAGGGTTTTCGTCTAGCGGAGTCCGTGTAAGGGGTTGGAAAGTGCAGTGAGGTGAGTCACGCGTGCGAGGGCCTCCCACTTACACAGTATTATTAAAATCATCGTGGGTTCCTGGGCGTCTTTTAGAGAATCGAGTGACGGTTACTGGCCAACCCCGATTAGACAGTTTAGTCCCCCTTTGTAGGTAGGCCTTGTGGGTCGTGCCACTAGTTGGCTGTTAGGGAGGCCAGTTGGTTATTGACTATGGAGTACCATTCCGGTAGGTAGTCGGAACCCGAGTACGTCCAGGGGTTTTCTAGGGATGTTTAGGATCACCCACGGTTGCTTGGTTTTGCTTGCATATTTTTCCATGCTTGTTTACTCTCAGTTTTCCTTTACAATTTATATTATTCTACTTTGTGAAAAATGTTTTTCAAATGAAAATGATGTATTCTATTTGTGAAAATAAAAATTAAAGATGTAACATTTGTTTCCATTTAAAATGAGTTTGGCACCAATGAAAAGGAGTCCAACTTTTGGAAATAAATAAGGGAAATGATTCGTGTTTTGATTTCAAGTTAAATATTCAGAAAAGCATACTTTTATACATTGTAGTTCAAACATGGAATTTATAGATTCTTTATTTATTGGCAGTGCTTTGGGATTAGTTGTTGGGCTCACCTACTGAGTACTTTTTGTGCTCATGCCTATATTTTATCTTCTCTATTGTAGGATCCTTTGTGTACAGGGTTTCCCTGGTTTAGTCGCTCAGTGTTGGAGCGAGGTTGGTTTTCAGTTGGGTGGTGACCCATGTGGTCACATGGAGGTACGTTGGTTGTATAGTTTTTCTTGTATGTTTTTTTAGTTTCTATTCTTTTACTATTTCTTGTTTTCTTTTGGGTCAAATCGTTCCCACCTGGTTACTTTTGATGCACGCCACTAGTTTCCATCCCGGGGGGATCTGGAACACCCCTCAGGACTTGCCGCGGACCATCTCGGGTGACTGGTTCAGGTTCGACCTGGGCTGGTTCATGACATAACATGAAAACATAGATCATTAAAATGTATCATGGTGTAATTAATAATCACACATTTCCTTACACACATCAGATTCATGATGTATGTAAAAGGACAATTAATGATGAGACTAATAGACATTGTAGAAATGTTTATTATTTTTGAGACAATATCATAAGAATTTTAGTATGGTATAATTCTATTATACCATAATAACGTGTTTATTGATACAAGGAGTTTATCTAGGTAAATTTAGTAAACAAACATTCCCCAAGAATAACACATTGTGAATCTATAGTAATTATCCTAATGTTTTCTAAGGATGTTACATAAATCCCTAGGATAGAAATTTTATAGTTAATTGATGGGAAATATATCTATAAAAGGGTGTACATATCTACTTGATATTGTGGGAAAATTGTTGACTTATATTTATTGAATGCCGTAGATGAACAAATGGTTCTTATTGAAAAAATATCCATAATATATTGTGGAAGAGTAATGTTCTCAAGACACATATTATATAGGAAGGATAAAACCATGGTAATAGTTTTATATTCACCATGACTTGTGATACATTTTTCACTAATAATAATAAATATTTATAGTGAGAAGTAAATGGAAACTAGATAAGATTGACTTGTTCAATTAAAATTTAATAATGGATTTCATGTATAAAATTACAAGTACATTGTATTTTGAATGTTTCAAATATTGATAAAGTGGTGGTACGTAGGAGAAACATTACATGGATACTAAAATATCATTATTATTAAGGATCAATTGGTTATACCAAGTCATTATACCAAAATCCACTAGAATTTTACTTGTCATGGATAGTTTCTAGGATCATTTTACTTGGAATTAAATATCAATACCACTATTTTGGGAATTTTTTTATATAATATAATGAAAAATATATGGTGACACGATATGATACTAATAAGGTATCAATGTTACTAAAATCTAGTTTTTATTTAAAGTAGGAAATAAGATTATAGAATATTTATTTGGAATTAAATTTTTCCCCTTTGTTTCTATAAGTGGATAGTGGGAGTAACACTATTTTCTAAGGAAAGTATTCTTGATAATATAGGAAAAAAACAATTGGTCTTATAATTAGTTAAGACCTAAATTAAAGTAAGTCTCTAGTGATTTACTTAATGTATAAAACTTAATTCTAGGAAACTACATCAATTAAGGTGGATATAATATGTTACTTAGACCAAGTCAATTTACAGAAGCTAAAAATTTGAAACAATTATATAGAGGATTGTTACCAAAGTCACATGTAATAAGTCTATCTAAGAGTACATGTATGAGTCATATGAGGAGATTTATGTGTTATGTTAAATTCGATATGCTTTTACGAAGGATCAATCCCATTTTCCATATTTTGTACATGATATCATATTGCCAACATATACACTATGATAGAAAAATATCAATAGGATCCAAAATAACTACATGGGAAGAAGATAGAACTATCCAATTAAACATAAGATAGTACAAGAGATATGATCCTAGTACTTGGAGAGGAAGGGACACTAGTTAAAAGTGAAAAAACTACTCCTCCTATAGATCAATATGATATAACATCATAGAAATACAAATGTAATGATAAATAAAAGATCATTAATTCCAGTGGTAGACAAATCTATAAATAATGAGTTAATTATAGCTCTTGATGCAGTCAAAGAAGCAGTGTAAAATATGCAACAATTTGTTCTAGTTATTGGAATCACACATAATAAGTAATGTTTTATCATAATAGAAATTATAATAAGTATACTAATAGATATTAAAAATATGATAAGGTTTGATAGTGGATAAAATGAATATACTCTGGTATATAATCTCTTGAGGAGTCTAACATAAGGACATGAAGTCACATATAGAAGAATATCCATGCAGCAAAGATGTGGAAGTCCTGATAATTGATGCTATAACTCTAAAAAAGCGTGAGATTATTATGTGATAGAAAATAGAATTGTTTTAAAAGTTTTAAATAGTTAAAGTGAGACCATTTTAATAATGGGTGGTAGATAATGAGGTGTCACTTTCCGGGTATTAATCTTATGGTAATTTTTTCCTTAGTTTTGTGGTGTTTTTGTTTTAAATTTAATGTTTTTATAATTTTTTAAGAACATTATAGTTATGTGTATGGATTGGAAAATATTTAGTACAAATCATAAACCTTATGAAGTAGTATGAATAGTGATGAAAGCAGTCTGTACGTGATTAAGTAAATCATTCAAGACAACCACACAGCCTCTGGGGTTCGAGGTTGTGGAAGATGCATGATCTATTCTTAGTTTGGAAAATCATGTGAGAAAACCATGCATCCTACCTAATATGGGATTTTCTTTTATTTTCCCATTTTTAATTGAGGATTCCACTCCCAACAACCCCACAAGAAATCATCTCACCTAGTCACATCCAATGGGGTTTTCTCCCACTCCCAAACTCTTCTAAGGTAATTTCGAGATAGTTTCTTAGTGATTCATCCCCCATATTAAAAGTTTGTATTACCTTACACTTCTTATTGGGTTTTATTTCTTTACCTAAAATTTAATCTTACCCTAGTGGATATGGGTGGATTATTTTCTAGGTTACATTTTCTATGAATTGGGGATTTAGTTTGTGATGTTTATGATCCATCCTTATACATTCTTTCTGGTGGATTTCATCTAAGGCAACATCATTCCCCCAACTGAGGTCGATGTTTCCATTTCATTATATTTTATTTAAGTGTTCCATGGATGATTGGATTTCTAAATTCATTTTTAAACAAGATAATTATGATATAGTTTATCCAAGTTTTCTTTATAAATACATTCTGTAAGTTACCACAGTTTTCATTTGGAATTGTGATAGGAATTTTGTGTTTAAATGGTTAATTGATGAAAATGAGTGTTATATGAATCCTAAAAGTTTCATAAAATGAAAAAATAATGGTTTCTATAATAAAAAACTTTTTTATTAGTTTTTAAGAAAAATGTGATTTTCAAAGTTGGATTCCCTTCTGGGTTTAAAGGATTTTTATTTTTAAAAGGGCGGTGTTGTTATGTGAAATGAAATAGTGATCCCTTTGAGTTTTGTTGGTTGTTTTTTGGTGTTGGTTATGTTTTATGTAGTAATTATATTTTATTAAAAATTGATTTTAAGAAGAGATTTATAAATTAATATTCTATATGTTAAAAGGGAAATGACCAATTGGAAATATGTGATGTCCTAATTAATTAAATTTTCTTGTTCTTTTCTTAATCCACATTGTTCATGTTGATGATTTTATATTAATCCATTTGATGGATGTTTGTGATGTGACTCATATTTTGATTATGTATTAGGGATATTTCAAAGGAAAGTATGTTTTTTGGGATGATATTGATTTTGGTTTCATCCCTTGGGACATTGTTATTTTCATGTGATAAGAATTCTGTTGTTCATGGCTTGTATACTTTAGTTATTCAATAAGGAACCTTGGGTTACTTGGGGGTAGTGGAATGTTGCTTGAATGTTTAATATTTTAGCATTATCTAGTCAATTGTAGTTGTACATAATACCTATATTGTGGGGTGTTAATAAAGATACTATGTAAGATCGATTCCTTTGATGGATGTGTAATTGTTAACCATTGTGTAGTATGTTCACCTTTCCTTGGTTTTTACTATCCTATTAGTCCCTATGGTGTTTCCTCAATCTATTTATCATATGTTATTTATTCCATTATTTATTAAAATATGTGGTGTTTATTTTTTCTATGGACTTTCTTGATGTGTTTATTGTATTGTGTTTTTGTCTTGATGTTGTCTATTTTTATTGCAATTTTTTATTGGTATTCTTTATGACATTATATGTTTTTTTCATTATTTTTACCCTTTTTTACATTCTTATCTTATATTTGGGTGTGTAAAATATTCTAAAATAAATAGGTGGAAATGTTTCAAGGTTCTAGTATTGTTGGAAATTCTTTTGAAACGTTTTAAACCATGTATGGGTTTAATTCCAATAGTGTTGTGTTTTTAAGCAAAAAGATTTTTTTATAAAATTTAATGGTTTTAGTAATACATATTTATGTTATGTTTCATAAGTGTTCCCTTTGATAATGTGCATGTTTTATGTTTATTTTATTCCTATATAATGTAAAAGGAAATGAAAACCTATTTTTATATATTATTATAAAACTATAATTTTTGGTATATTTTATAAATGGAATGAATTATAATCATTTTGGTATCATATTCTCTTTGTATAAAACCCTTCATACTCATGTTGGTAGATTTTTAGCCTCTATTTTTTGTGCATGTTTCTTTCGGTATCAAATTCTAGTTTGATTTGGAGTTATATACCTTGGGAAGAAGTTTGATATTAGGACCGTGGTGGTTACTTTACAATCACATAATGATATTGATTGGTCCTTCAGTTTCATGGAATAAAATTTCTTGATTTATATTTAGATATCTTTGGGATTCATCCCTTTTTAAAATTAAGTTCCATTATTTCTCTATAAAACCATTATTAAATGGTTGTTTTTTGTTAATGTAACTTTTGCCATATATTGTTATTTTTTTATTCCATGTTGGGATTTTTATGTTTGGATTCAGGTGGATGAAACAATCCCAAATTATTATTCATGTTACTCTTGATGCTTTTTGTCAGCCTGGGGGATAAAATATCCCCCTTAGGTATATGAAATGTTGGGTTAGATGTTAGTTGGATAGAAAACCCAAGCTTGTTATTTACAAAATGGTATTAATGTCAAGGTTTCTCAAAATTGGTATAGGTTTTTTAGATTACCATTCTTAATATTTGGTGGCCAATGGTATAAAAGAGATAGGATCATTGAGACTCATGTGGTAGGTTTGGGGAAGTTCTTGGCCATCTCTTCCTCATATCAGATCTTGAGATTCCATGGGGGTCTTGAGTTATTATTTTGATTTGGGGATTTATATTTTGTTATTCGTGAAAATATTTCAAGAAGTTTAATATTGATTTGATTTTATGTATATTTCAGGGGACGACCCAATAAATTCCCCATGTTAGAGTGAAATTGGAATTGTTTTAGAGGGCACACTGTTAAGGCACACACTATATCAAACTGTGTGTAAATCATGTAGACCAAATTGGAAAACTTTTAATGTCACTCACATGGTTGGTTCAAATTGTAAAAAATATTGAATTATAACCATGAAAAATGGGGATGGTCGATTTTTTTTCCTCCTTTATTATTTTAAGCAACTCTTAGGATTTATTGGGTGTATTTATGAATTTTAAGTGTTTTTTGTGGTTCTTGAAAGTTTTATAAAAGAAATTTTTTATTATTTGATATTTTATTTTTTTGTAAACATTTTTTCGTTTCCTGAGTTGCTGGGGTAAAATAATTTGAACCATATTATATGTTATTTGAGTAAAGGGAATTATTTTTGGGTTTTTTATTTTTAAAATTTATTGGGTTGTGTTGTGTAAAATGTTCAAAATATTTTTAGAGAAGTTTTAAAATGGGTTTTGTGACCTTGATTTAGTTTCTTAAAAATTTTGTTACTATCTGAGGAATTTTAAGATGGTCTAGTGATTTCAATTGGATGAAATATAATTCTCTATTTTTTGATGAAAATTTTAATTGTTTTAGTCGATTTTTTATGTTTTTTATTGTTTTAAAATGATACCCTAAGTAATTAACTTGAAATTAAACAAGGGAATGGATTTTTTTTCCTAGTGATCCAGGTGTTATATTTCAAGTATTTGAATCTACATCGGCTCATTATGGAGTAGTAGTGCCATTTCTTCTTATCTCATGGATCAGGTTTTAGAATTTATAAACTAGTTTTCTCTAATATTTTGTGGTCACTGAGGATCCAATTAGTCGATTGAGTGTCTAGAAAATTATGAAGACATTATGAACTAGTTAAAAAATATTTGAACCTATAGAGTGAGATGTATTGTTCCCTAGTTTAAAATACTGTGTTTAGAGTAGTGGAATCTTATTATTCATTCCCAACCGTTTCAGGATCTATCTTGGGGATATTTCAAGTATACCATCATTTAACATTTTTTTCTTTAAAAATTGATATTTGGGAAGGTGATGAGGCTTTTGGGTGTTTACCAAGGTGATCACTCTGTAAAGGAATATGTTTTTCCTTTCGATGGACTAGGGACATTATATCTAGAGTTAGATAGTGAAAATTCAAATAGTGGTTATTTTATAGAGTCCTTTTTCTAGAAATATGTTCTTCATTGTTTTATTTGATCCTGACTACCTATATGGAAGAAGTTTATAAGTCAATTACTATTGAAGAATGCCTATAAGGGAAACTAGTAGTCAGAAATGCTCCAACTCCAATTGGAGATAGTAAACATGACCCAATTAATGAGAAGGGTAAATAGGGACTGTATAAGGATCGGAAGTTATCTTCACAGACTATTGTTCTTGTTTTAGTAAATATAAACTTGTTATCATGTTTCATGTTTGTGGAGTATGGACATGTTAGTTTCTCATGTCCCATAAGATCAAAAAACCTATCATTTGTGTGATTATCCTAGTCACACCTAGAGGTTTTGTAATATGTTCATCTATCGGAAGAACAATATTATAACCTATATTGAATTTGGAAGTAGTCTATGTAATCACATCCATTTGGGGAGTTTGAATCTGATCATTATTTTGATAAGCATACTGTTTTTACTTTTTTCCTTTCATTTTGGAACTTTCCCATATTTTTATACCAAATTCCTTTATATTAATGGATTAATCATATTTTCACCCTATTTTCATGTATTTTGAGATTTCCATGCCTCGTGAATTCTTGATTTTTTTGTATTTTATACATTGTGTGGACTATGTGTTGAGATTTATTTGATGGATGATATGGGGATGCCTTGGGTACATGCTATGGTAATGGGGATAATATATTGGTTTCTTGGTAGACTGTGAGAGCTACCGGGTCCAGTTTTTCTTTATTATATGCATGAGTGGGTGTTACATGAGTCTAGCCTTGATTTTTCCTCTATGTAGTATCATAAACTATGTTTAGTACCATGTAATTTCATTCTGATGATTGTGTTTGTTTAGTTTCCCTTCTTGTTTCATAGAGTGCCTTCACAAGGTGATCTAGTCTAGTGACCTTCTGGTTGTTCTTTTGGATGTTCTCAACTGTAGTGTTTTGAGTTGGTTTTCATGGTTAGTGTAACTGTGTATCATTGAGGAAAATAATCCTTTTATGTGATCTTATATAATCAGTCACCATTGTAGAGATATTCTAAATGGTGGGGATACCTAAGCTAGAAATCCATTTTTTTTTCTATTCTTAGGGGGTGATCCTATAGGATTCATTTGGTTATAATGTTCTATCATTTTTCTGAAGTGACCTTGAATATTCTGATGGTGGTGTTTTTATTTTTTCATGTGATCTATTTTGGGTTTCAAGTGGATATTAGGAGAAGTTGTGTATATATTTATGGTCTTATTATTAAATAAGGTCATAGGAGTGGTTATCACAATATCTTATTTTACTACATTTTTGTAATTGGATGTCATCTTCTTTGTACTCCTAGTGTGTGTTTTTTGTTTAGTTCTTAATTATTAAGAATTGTTTATCTCAAGTAATGGGTTTTTTCAGTCCTTATGTCCTTAGTTTTTCGTATTGGGATGTTGGTAAGAAATAAATTCCTGATTGGAGGAAAGTTAGTCTTATCATTACAACTAATAAAAAAATCAAAGACTTTATATGGTTATAAAGTGGCACATTGGGGTGTTTTTGATACCCAGAGGTTTCAAATTCCAATTAGTAGTCTTTTTGTCATATATCCCCTTGGTATTAGGGTGTTATCAGTTGAACTTTTAAGTTTTTAGGAGTTTTTATAGGGGTTGATGATTAAGCATAGAGTTTGGAAACTAATAATTAGAAATTGTGTGGGATTTGTGTAGTGGTAGGAGTATGGGAAAAATTGCATGTTCATGTTTAAGGAAACCATGAAAGAAAACCATGTGTAATTGGGGTTGTGATATAGTGGTAGATTCACTATCTGTGAACAGTTTAGAAAATAGTGTGATAAAACCTTATGACCTTCCTAATTAGGGGTATTTTTATCATTTCTAATTATTTTTAATGTGGGCTTCTACCCCAAACCACACCACTCATCCACTACTAATGTAAGTGACTCTCATGGGGTGACATCCCTCTATAAAAATATTCCAAGTTGATTTCATGTTGCTTTCTTGGTGATTCATTACATGGATTGAAGGTTAGGGCTCCCTTCCTCTTATTCATTGGTTTTCACTATTTTTCTCCACGTTACTCTAACCGTATTGGCCTGCATGGATTATTTTCTTAGTTAGGGTTGTTAGAAATTTGGTCTTCCAATTTTTGATGGTTTTGATCCATCCTAGTAGTTTATTTCTGGGGGATTTAATCAAAGGTGACATGATTCCACCACATGTGGTAGGTTATTTTATTTAATTTCATTTTATTTATGATTTCTAGGGATGGTTGAATTTTAAAATTCATTTATGAAATATATAATTACTATATATGTTATCTTGATTTTATTTATGAAGTCTTTTTATAAATTACCACGGTTTTAATTTTCAATTATTATGGGAATTTTATGGATGAATGTTGATCTAATGAAAATTGGTTTTTAGGCATTCAATGTTTCTGATAAAATTCCAAATATGGTTTTCTATAATAAAAATTTTTTTATTGGATTTTAAGACAAATTTTATTTTTGAAGTGGGTTTCCCTTTTGGGATTAAAGGGTTTTAGGTTTCAAATGGTGTTGTTGTTTTATGAAATAAAATGGTGATCCCTTTTGGTTTTGTTGGTTGTGATTAGTGTTGGTTATCCTTTCCATTTTTATTTTATTATATTCCATGTTTTATTAAAAGGTATTTGCAAATTTATATTCTATATTTCATAATATAAATACCTTTTTGGAACTTTATGATGTGTTTATTGATTTATTATTGTTGTTCTCTTGTTGAGAGACCATGTTCTTATTTAAGATGTTGTGTTAATCCAGGTGATGGATGTTTTTGATGTGGATCATGTTTTGATTTTTTATTGGGGCTCATTCCATGGGAATTATGTGATGTGGGAGGGATGTGATTGATGTGTTATCCCTTGGGGACTTTTTATTTTCACGTCATTTCATTTTTGTACTTCATAGACCACCTCATTTAGTTATTCCATGAGGAATACTAGGTTACAATGTTGGGTGTAGTGGGAAAATTCTTAAGTAGATGTTATTTAAGCACTGACCAATCACCCCATGTTGTATGTAATCACTAGATAGTGGGGTTTCACTGATGAGAATATGTAAGATTGATTCAGTTTATAGATTTTTGAATATCAAACTATTGTAAATAGTTCCACCTATGTGTTTCTTATGTAGTTTCATTAGTCCCTAGGGTGTTTCTTCATGATATGTATCATATTTTATGGATATCATTCTGTATTATCATGTGAGAGGATTATTTTCCAGATGTACTTTCTTGATGTGTTGATCCTGTTGTGTTTTAGTCTTTATGTTTGATAGTTTTATTCTATATATTTATTAGAATTATTTATTACTTTTTATATTTCAATATTCTTTATTTATTCCCTTTTTTACTTTCTGACATTTGATTTTATTGTGTAAATTATTTTAAAGGAAAAAAATGGAAAAATAATTTCTATGTGATAGTTGTGCTTGAAAATTGATTTTAAACATTTTAAACTTTATGTGGGTTCATTTTTTAATGTGGATTCTTTTAATGATAAATGATTGGTTTCTAAAATGAATTTTTTTTAATTAATACCTATTTATGGTGTTTCTAATATGTTTTTCTTTGATAAATATCATGTTATATGTTTTATTTATCCCAATATTATGTAAAATGAATTAAAAACATATTTTTCTATATAAATTTTAAATAATATGTTTTGGTTTCTTTTATAAAAGGAATGAATTATATTTTTGGTGGTATCGTACTGGCTTCATATCTCACCTTACATATTCACATTTGTGGGTATGTAGTCACCATGTCTAGTGCTTGTTTCTTCAAGTTTGGTGTTTGGGTTTGATTTAGTGTCATCTTCCTTAGGAAGTAGTTTTTTGTTGGGATTGTGGTGGTGACTTGAGTGTCTTATGGAGATGGTGATAGATCCTTCTATTTAATAGAACCAGTTGGCTTGATTTTTTCAAACAATTTTTACTTTTCATATTTTTTATTTTATCTTAAATAATAGTTTTATAAACCTTGTATTGAGTGTTTGTTAATTGTAAATGTAATTATTATAATTCATTGTTATTTATATATGTTATTGTAACACCTGAGAATTTTATGTTATATAAATCATCAAAGGAATCTTTTTCTACACAACACTTGCTTGGCTTTCTTTACACGAAATCGTGACCTTCCTCGACAGATTGCGTCGTACGCAATACCGAGTTTCACTAAACAACGATATGCTATTAAAATAAAACTAGCCGTTATGAATAGTAATAACCACTTTTTGAAATTTTATAAATTTTATTTTTCAAAATGGACTTCATTTTTGGATTCAGAATACCGAAATTAGCCTAGGGTGAAATTTTGGTATTTTTCTGAAAACATTCAATTTTTGATGAATAGTGAAACCACTAAGTGGTAGTTAAAAAACTGAATTTTTCATAAAACATAATTTTACCGCTTCTGTGAGTGGAATTTCGAAAATCTGAGAGACATGGTTAATATTAAGGACTAAAATGTGGTTAAATGAGATGAAAATAATTTTTGGTGAATAGTAACTTTTTAATTTTTTACCACGGTAAAAAGTAAATAGGGTAATTAAGGGTAGAAATGATATTATTATTACCCTAACACATGTCCTAATTCTATTGGACAAGTGTAATTCGACCAAAAACAAACTTAGGAATAAAATATGATCATTTAGGTCCACTTGGATTAGATTAGGACATTTATTATTAATTTATTTAAAGAAGGGTTAAAATAGTTAAAATCAAAGTTTAATAACTAAATAATTTTTAATATAGGGTTATAAATAAGATAAATTCGACTATAAATATTCATTAAAAAGATAAAAAGATTTCCTACATAATGGTATTTTATTTATAATTTTTAGACTTTATATAAATTAATATATTTATGACACAACGATGATGAAGTAATTACCCTTTTAATGAAATGTTAACATAATTGATGTTATAAATGCTCAAATAAATGTAATTTGAGACTTTTTATGAATTAAACTAATTTTCTAGGTTACTATGATATATTAGTGTTGATTTAATCAACTTGTTTTGAACATATAATTCTGTTATGACTTTCAAAAAAATCATATATCAAATAGTGTCAAAATTGACACAAAATAGTGTTTAAATGAAATATTATATTATTAATTGTTATTTTATTCCTAAAAATCTACGGTTCGGCCAAATGACTTAGATAAGGATATATATATTAATAATAAACAACTTGGGGTTATTTTGGCATGTTATAGTAAGTGTATTAACCATATAGTGTAAGAAAACAAAAAGTCACGGTAAAAGTAATATTATTTAACTTAGAGTTAAATCTAATTGATAAGGTTAAAATAATAACCTAAACTTGTCTAAATCTTATTGGTTGATAGGATTTCGACCCATACCCACTTTACCTTCGAAATAAGACCCTTTGGAACCATTATAAACCGATTTTGACTTTAATATAAAATAATATTTTGAGATATTCCTAAGGTGCCCCTTTCCTCCCTTATAAAATGGCACCTCCTCCCCCTCCTCCTCACACCAATTTGAGCACTCAAGCTCGGCCAAACCCTGCCAATATCCCTTCTACACTTCCCTAGAATAATCCTAGAGGTCCTGGTCTTCTTCAAAGACCAATCTTAGTTCCCTAAGTGGAGGATTCAAAGAGGCGTTTCAAAGAAGAGGTAATATCCATTACCGATCTTTTCAATTTATTTCTTCTTCAACTTCTTCTTCTTTAGTTGTTTCATGATAAAGTAATAACATCAGTATTACTTACATACTGATATGTTATTATAAATATGAAACAACCCTAATTCACCTTCTATCCATCCTACGGAAAAATGAAATCACCGCGCGTGCGTACGTACGGAATACCGTCTCCACGCCGTGGTGTAATCTATTTTCCATCATCACCTTACAAGGTTGGGTATAATGGTGTAATGAGTAACTATATATGATTATTATAAAGTGATATTGATACTGAAATAGTATTAATACACTTAAATACAATTCCACGATCATGGGAACAATATCATCGCTCGTGCGTATGTACGGAATACCGTCTCCACGATGTGATGCAACTCGTTCAACATGATCATCATTACATAGTAATTATATAAAAGAATTGAATGAATAAATATGATATATGTTACACTAATACCATTCTGGATATAAGGTATCTATAACCTTAAAAGAAGAATAAGAATTTATTCGGCAAAACACGCATAAGAACAAAAGGCAATAAAGACCCGAGTAACAAGTAACAATGAAATATTACTAATAAGAAGCTAAGAATATGACCATATATGATATCATATCAAAATGTATGAATCTGGAATAAGTCAATAACATTATTTAAACCATTATAAAAAATCTTCGGACACGTACAAAGCAAATCGGACCTAAGGTAAGGGAAATATCACAATCTCACTTTTATCCGAGATTGTTTTTACTTTGGTAATTACCTGGGTCTATTTTGTTATCCACATCCATTTTCCCTCAATATGTAATATTATTTCCATCCTTCTAAAATAGTTTATATCCAATTTTTCCCTTCGGTAAGTTTATGTTAAAGATATGAAAGGAATCTTTTGTCATTTTTTCGTACGAGGTACTTTTTGACTTTTCTGACAAAAGTACGGGAAGAATGTTTTTTTTAACTTATACTGAATGAATGGATTTTTAAAACATTATTTCCAAGAAGCTTCCTTTATAAGTTTTCAAGTTTATTTTTAATCAACTTCTTCTAGTTTATAATTGTATGACATGTCAAGAAAAGAAAAGTGTTTTTGAAGTAGAAAGGATATTTTCCTCAAGAATGGAGTTCAAGTGTTTTATCAAAATTATTTTCCATCTAAGATAATAAAGGGTTCTGTTTTATCCCTATTATTACATTGATTTGATTATGTTGTGATGGAATTATTTTTATGAATTCCTTTATGAATTGTTTTATGATGTCATGATGTTTAAGATTCCCATTTGTATTACATGGGTTATGCAATGATGTATGATTTATGATTTTGTGGCACACATAAGAATGGTATCATTATGAGATGGGTGGGACCTATATCTCCCTCCAATGCATTGGGTAAAGATTTTATATCTCATGAGATAGACATGGCTGGAATGGTAGGTTATACCAGTTCAGTGAAACAGGACTGAAACGAGGGTGACTCGGTTCAGAAAGGGACTTTTTCCACTAAGATAGTCTTGGAAATGAGTCTTGACTAACAAGAAATGATTCTCTATGATTATGTGTGCATGCCACAAAGTTTCAAGTTTTATGTTATGATTATGGGGATCTCATTTTCACTTCTATGATTTATTCCATGTTAAGATATTATGATCTCTTTTGCAGGGTATGATTTTCAAAAAGATATGATATGATTTCTATTTCCTTTATTTGCCCTTGCTGAGCATTTGAGCTCACCCTTTTTGTATGTTTTCTTTTCCCCAGGTCAAGAAGATGGATATTAAGTAGAATATGCTAAAAGGGACCCCTAGATATGATGAAATAAATGGGAGACACTGTAGAAGATTTATGAACCAGTTGTTTATGTTTCCCAGTTTCTAAAGACACTATACCTATACGGTCCTTTGTGGTTTTGTCATATGTTGTAATATGTGTGCTTCAATTTTGAAGTATTAACAATGTATGTAAAGTATGGGTCATTATAGTTGGTATCAGAGGAAAGGTATAGTCAACCTTTGGAAACTAGGATGTGAAAGCCTTAGTAAGAACCCTAAGGATAAGTCTAAGCATAGAACACAATATTAGTGTTTTAGAAATTTCCATGAATAACCTAGTATAAGACCTAAAGCGTGAAAATTTTATTCTTGAATTATGTGGTTTTCCTATTATAATTAGTGTTGCTCACACTATTCTTCTTGGTTTTAGTCAATGGATGGACCCCGAAGGAACCGTGTTAATGCGGAATGCGATGGGAAATGCAATGATTGTCCCCCTGAGCATCCAAACGATATGGGAGCTGGAATGCAAAATCTTGTATCCATGCTCACACAACTTTCTCAGGCTATGAATCATGCAGGACTTCCAAACGAGCAAAGGAAGGAGCAACGTTCTGTTGAATCCTTCATGAGGCAGCGTCCACCTTCTTTCAGCGGGTCTACTGATCCATTAGTTGCTGAACAATGGATTAGTACTACTGAAAAGGTATTTTCAGTTCTTCAATGTTCTAAACATGATAAAGTCATCCTAGCAGTGTATCATTTGGAAGGAGATGCTGATCAATGGTGGAATCTTATTAAGAATACGAGGCAAAGGGATGAAATTGAGTCCATGGAATGGGACGAGTTCATGAAC